>JAGPNK010000004.1:682210-1364421 GCA_020746835.1 Stachybotrys elegans | reverse complement strand
TGTATACTATATACCATGTACCAATCAGCATCGGGAACCTCAAGACTTGCGTCAGGCCGGCGCGAAGGCTGTGTATTTTTATGTCACGCGGAGGAACGGCAGGGTTTAGCGATGGCAACCTGTACGAGGCCAATAATAGAAGTAAATAAGAGCCACCAATGAGCGTGGTATCAATATATCGCATTGTATGCGCCAATATACAAAGGACGCCAGTACAGAATCTTTCGTCGTTGGCCAGTTCCGAGAAGCACCGTGCCTCATGCAATTCTATATGTGAGTCGCGCGATGGAGACTTCATAGCCAGCGTCAACCGCCCCAAATCAAAATAACATACACGCTTCGTTCTGAAACCTTCGTCGTCATGTGTATCCAAACATAGCTCGGCAGCAACCTCACATTCCCAAGTTGAAGAAAGCTGTTAGCTGTTGCAAGAGCCCCTCCTTGGTCCATTCCGGTGACTGCAGGGACAAAGCCTCCATCAGGGTCTGCGATGAAGGCAGAATGTCCGCAAGAACATCTGAAGATGGGCTGCCGGGATCCCTCGCTTTCTCGGCCAGTCTACGCAATAGCGCGACTCCCACAACAACAATGTACACCAGTTCGGGATCCTTCCGTGGCTGTGCACGAGCTGGTCCTCGAGCATATGCATGCGGTTGCTCAAAGACATGGGTAAGCTCTGAAACTAGTTTCGCGAGGTTTTTGCCAAAGCCACTGGCAGAAAGCAACCAGGACCTTGCAACGGTCGAGTCGGAACCAGGAGCAATCGAGACCAAGATTTCACCAGCCAAAAGACCTTGCATGAGGAAGGGTTTGCGAACTTCCACTAGCGACGGGAAGTTGGGTGGTCGAAGCCGATCTTTGGACCTGTCGGGAACAGGCGATATTGCGAGAGCGAAAGCCCGCGTCAGCAAATCGTACGTGCCATTATCTGCACCGTCGATGGCAAAGATGGTCTTGTAGTGCGTCCGGTTGGGCTCATCCCGTGCAAGAAGTTTTGCCAAGGAATCGATAGCATGAGGGAGGTATGGGTGCGCGCTCGAATCATATGGTGCAAACAAGAGGCCGCTTTGTTCCGAAGCAGAAGGCGCAGGAGTAGGGGCAAATGCGAGAAGGAATTGCAGGAGACAGAATGCTTGCTCTCGACTCGGTATCTCTATCGAGCCAGAGATATTTGAAAGCAAAATAACAAGATCCTTCATGAAATCCAGCGTATTCTGGTGCGTACGGAGCAGCATTGTCCGCGTGCCCAGATAGCGTATCACCACGCACAGGAACTTAATGACGGATTCGTCGGCAAGCACGAGGTGGTTCTCATTCTGTTCGCCAGGGAACGAGACGTTGCGCAAGATTGTAGTGATGCATATCAAACGGTCCACAGCGCGGTCAAGATCGTATGCCGTAGAGCCAAAAGTAGGAATGTCTCGAACAGTATACTGTTCCAGTCGGCAAGAACGCACTACGTCTTCGTATGGCGAAAGTTGGATCTCATCGGATACCTCGACCGTGTGTTCGGCGAGAAGGTCGAGCTGCTCCTCCGCACAGTCAATGAGCGCATCAACCAGGTCGTCACAGTACCTCAGTTGCAATTGATGCGCTGGGCTGGGTGATACAGAGACAGTAGCGAGCACGTCGAGAGCCAATCGTACCTCGCCATGGATACCGCTCTGCAAGCTTCGCGTCAGAGCTTGGATATCAACCACGCCCAACTCGTTGATTGAAGGAACATCGGGAATCCATTTCTCGAGATCATGGCCAAGCTTGAATACCGTCGATACATCGATGCCGCCATGGGTGGCCAGCTCTCGTGAGCAAGGGCTGTACTCATCTGACTTCTTTGCCAGAGGAGGCAGTCGGTGCTCCGTAACAGCACCTGTTCGAGCGTCTGGCATCATTCCGGGCTTCGGCATGGCAGGAGACGGCATAGACAAGTCATTCGGTTGTACTGGCTCCGATGTCCTGGAAAGAGCGTTTTTCGTATGGCCAGGCACATTGCTGGGCTGTTGAGAATGAGGTTGATGTTGCGGCGTGGCAAGACCATTCACCGGTGGCTGGCCAGGTTTCACGGCGTGTTGAGGCGGCACAACAGGGTGCTGGGGTTGCATCTGGCCTTGGTTCATTTGCGGGTTGGGTTGTGGCACTTGTTTGTTCGGTGTTCCTGGGCCTGGCATAGCCGCTCCTTGCTGCTGTTGTTGCTGCATCATCCTTTGCTTCCAGACCTTCTCGAATTCGCTCAGGTTGCGCTCGTACACCTGTTTCAGCGTCGGGGGTACGGTCGGGATCTGAGCTGGTAAGCCCAATGCCTGGGCAATATGAGCCCAGGCATTGTTCATAGAAATCTGCTTGTATCCGCCTTTTGACTGCACAGCTTGAAACAGCATCAGTAGGTTGACGGGGCGGTCCGCGACGATTGGGTTTGGGTCCAGAGGAAGGCCCTTGGCATTCATAAGAGTCATCAGATTCTTCATGAACTGCTCCGGATTGATGGCAGGCGTGGGGCGCTGCTGCTGTGGTCGTGGAGGGCCCTGTGGCATCTGCCCGTTGTGCATGCCGGGCATTGGTTGTTTTGGCATCATGCCGCGGCCCATTGCCTGAGGGTGCATTTGGCCTTGAGCTTGCTGCATCTGCATATTTCCTTGGAGCTGCTGCTGAAGCCGCATCTGATACGCCGCCATCTTCTGCTGCTCCGACATGCTTTGAGATCGCTGCTGTCCATGCGGACCTTGCTGCTGCTGAGGGTTTTGCTGCTGTTGCTGGGAAGGAATCTGGTGCTGCTGTTGTTGCATCTGGGGTTGCTGCTGATTCGCCTGTGGCATCTGGCCGTACATGGCATTCGGCATCTGGCCCATGTGCTGAGGCATCATTTGCCCAGCAGCCATCGCATTGGGAGGCGCAGCATGAGGATTGGAAGGAGATTGTGCGAAGTTGGGGTTATAGGAAGGTGTCATGTTCTGCATATAGTGGTTCGGTTGAGGCGTGCCATGCTCGGATGGTATGGGTGATGCCTGGGCTCCAAACTGTTGCGCGCTGGGTGAGAATGGATGCGGAGAAGCAGTTGCTACTCTCTGAGGGACGCTTCCCGGTCGCATTTGGCTTCCCATGATGGGAGAAGGACTCGCGTTCGCAGATCCGTTAGTTTGGAGATGGGGGAATTGACCCGGGGTCTGCTGGCCCATCGCGCCGGGCTGATAGCCGGGGAAATTTTGCTGCTGGGGCGTCTCGGAGCGCGACGTGGGCAGCATGCCCGGGTTGGGTCTCGGGGAGCCGGCGAGGCTGTCCTCGCGCGGACGAGGGCGCTTCGACGGGATGACCGAGTTTGTCTGGTAGACGGGATTCTGCTGGTAGGAGGGTGAGGCATTGCGCATAGGGCTGTTCTGCATGCCAGCCATCTGCTGCTGATTGGCGAACTGGGCCGGGTTGAACTGGGCCGGCGAGGCCATGAAGGCTGAGGGATCCATCATGGCACTGGTAGCATTGGGGTCGTTCATATGCGGGAAGCCGTTGGCATTGTGGTTGGGGACAGCGTCGCTCATCCAGGCACTCATGGCGACGGGAGATTGTCTTGGGGGCGTGACGAGGACGAGGACGAGGGATCCACGACCACGACCACGACACCGACGAAGGCAAGCAAGCCGGTGCTGCGCGCGGCAATGTCAGCAAATCAGCAGGCACACAGCCAAAACTCCATGGAAGATGGCGCAAGGATGGATGAAGATGGGGCCGTAACACGGCACGGTGGGTGGTGATGGACAGGTCGGGTCGAGTCGCGTCGCGGATTTGGTGGTGGAGAGGAAGTGTGTGGTGGTTCGGGGTGGGAAAAAGGCAGAGAGCAAGTAACAGAGCAGGACGGAACACGACGGGGGTCAGGGAGGCGCGCACGGGGGGGAGAGAGCACCTGCACACTGGGCTTCCAGTGGGTGCTCGCCTCTACTGGGGGCACTGAGTGTGCTGGGGTGGGCTGGTTGACCAGTAAAATGCACCGTAGTGGGAAGGAGGGAGGAGAAAAATTGCAGCAAGGAAACGGGGACGGGGCAGCATGAAAAGAGAAAAGTGTGGTAGTGTAAGTACCTGCTTACCTAGAATATAGAGAGAGTACCTGCTAAATGCAGAGTACCGTATACTTGTGCAATCTGGTACAAGGACCAAAAAGCAAACAAGCCAGTTTCGCGCGCCCAGCTCCCTGAAAAAGGATAGGTAGACGGGAGAAGGTCGGAGAGACTGCCCAACCGTGGCTCTTAGCAAGGAGAGAGAGAGAAGGGGGAGGGAAAAAAGGGAAAAAAAGTAACGTGCACAATAGGAGGGAGAATAAACAAGTGATGCTGCACGCTGAGCGAAAACAGCGTTGTAAAGGAGGGTACCAGGTCACCAAATGCAAGTTGCAAGCAAGTACTCTAGCAGAGCAAGGCAGATGCGTGTCTGCCTGTCTCGCGCGATGCGATGCGTTGCGTAGCAGTGAAGTGCGGTAGAGGGTACTCGACGATCAAGGGGGAGAAATTTTCGTGTCCTTAGCGGCAGGCGGCTGACACCACCTCGACACCTGCGCAGCACCAAGCTTCAGGCGCACACGCAGCGCGTCGGAGCCAAGCGTTTGGGCAGACGGTAGAGGCAACGGACCGATAGAGAATCGAACTCCAAAACCACTGCCAGGGTGGCCCGAGAGCACAAGAGTGAAAAGGTACCTTTTGGTTGGGAGGCTGCGAGATGCGCACAGCGAACCAGATCTTACCTAAGGCGAGGTATCCCGTCCAGAGTCAGGAAGGAGGCCGCGTTGAGGTGGATGCCTCTGGGTTATGCTGAAATGCTCCGTCAGCCGTTCTTGGCCGCTTCCGGACTAGCGCATATTGCACGGCCGCCAGGAGTGGGGATTTGTCGCAGTTGGTCCAATCAAGAGCTGCCATAGTGTTTCGATAGAGGTTTGTCCCATAATTGTTAGACTGGACGTAGGAGCAGCAGGCCAGGTAGTTAGCAGGCTGGGCGAGGTTTGCTATGTCGGCTCTATCGCTCGCCTGGGGTCGCTTCCTGCTCATCAAGCCAGCGTTCTCATTGGACGGTACCGTACTCAGCTCGGTTGCACCGTTGCGTGTGCCATGAGGATGGAGTCCTGGGGTCGACCAGGTTCAACCTCCCAGCACTGGAGGCTGTGCATGTCGGAAACTCTTCATTCCAAGGCCACGTTTTGAGTCCGCCATCACGCGCACTGGCTGCCGACAGACGCACTCTGGATGATCGGCTGAGGTGGCTTGCACCTAACAAGCGGTAAAGTTGGCAGCCAATTGTGGGGGGCGTTGAAGGGCACAGTTTGGTTCGGCTGCATTCGCTCTGCGCCGTTGCGTGCCATGCCAAACTATCAGAGCTGCATGGTACGGGCTGTTTGACGCGTCTGTGATGCCGACTTTTGCAGCAGGATTTGATTGTTGGCCAGCGGTTTGGTTCGCAACGCAGAGCAGATGCCTGGGGAGATGGGCGAAACGTAGTGGAGCATCTACATCTCGGTGCTCTTGGTGTCTGGTATCTGACATGGCATGGCATGACATGTCGACGGCTTTCTCTCTGCCATGTCACACCAAGCAGCACGGCCTAGTCGGTGCCGCGTCCAGCCCAAATGGTAACCAGGGTTTCAAGGGCAAGGAGGCGGGTTAGGTGTGCCTCGCAGGCTTTTGACTCCGACTGCCAATGGAGTGCCCTCTCGTCAGTATGCCATGGTCGACTTTCCAGACAACGTATCACAGCACAACGAAGGCCTCGCGCAGATGATGGCACCCGCATCGGCCCCACCAATGGCACCAAAGAGTGGGATTTGTGCGTCTGGCCCTGGCACCCATTTCGCGGTTGTGGCCGAAGGGGCTGTTGCGTCCGGGCTAGGCATTTGTATTTGCTAGAAGCCATGCGCTCACGCACAAGGCGACTGGGTGTCCAAGGCAAACCGAGTCTTTTGCAGCTGGGGTGCGGGCGTAGTGATGAATCCTGGCCTTCCTGCTGGGCTGTCTGGCTTGGTGATCCCCAGTTATCCATGCCGGCGTCGAGTGGCCCATCCCGGATGGTGGAGGAGATCCCTGTCAGGCACGCACTCAGATCCAAACAGCGCTTGTCGTTAACTTGTCTTGCTCGACACCCCGACATTTGCCATTCCACACGGTCATCGGGCCATCGTGGGCTGGAGCGTGTTTCGGTCGCTCATTCGAAAGGCGATTGTTTTCCTCTCTTGCCGTCTCTCTTTTTCTCCCCTCAAGGCGAGGGCATCGCCCGACTGGACGATTGCATGCTCATGTTGTCGCTTGGTGTTTCTCCACTAAGACTGCCCGGAGGCTCTGAGGCCCAGCGACAGACCCTGAAGTACCTCCACAGGATGGCAGGCTGATGTAAGTGAAGAGAGCAGTCGGCCAGCTCAACAGCAATGCACGCTGGGCAGAAACAAGGGTGAGAATAAGAAAAGAAGATGGGAGAGGGGGAACGGGAACATGCGAGGGAAAAAATGGGAGGAAAATCAGCTGCCAGAGAGCACGGGGGAAGGGGGGTAGTTATGTGACGGGCAGCACGTTACCTGACCTGCCCACCAGCCAGCCAGCCAGCCGCCTGAAAGGACCTACTGATGACTGGCCCCAGACAGGGCACACTTCAGGGACAGGCGCTGCTAATAATTCACCTACTCGACGGCCAACTCTCAAGTTGAGGTGACAGGACCTTTATTGATCTGTCGATTTGTCGGCATTTGGACTTGAACGCATCGGCACACAACGGCACACAATGGACCACTGCTCTACGGGACAGTTTGCATGACGAGATGGGAGGGACACGAAAGAAAAATTCTCCGCAGGGCCAGCACGGCACGGATGCCATCAGTCCTCCTCCTCCTCCTCCTCCTCCTCCTCTTCCTGCACATGGCAAGCTCCCTCGTGCCTGTGCCTAATACTACTAAACCTAACGAATGGGTCTTGCCGGCCACACGCGCCTTGCCGTCTCGTTTGCGCCCATCGATCTTGTCCTGGCGACACCACCACCATCACATCATCATCCTGCTCCGTCTCACCCACCACCCTTCCACCCTTCGCGACGCAACGCAACGCAACGCAACGCAAACGCAACGCAAACGCAACGCAAGCCCGCCATCACATCCATTAGCATATAGCATCACGGCATGAGCCCATTGATCGACTGCCTCCCCCGGCATCGCCTCGCCACATCCGGGTTTGTCTCAGTATATCTCAGGCCCATCCGTGTTTGACGCAAGGATATGACTTATTACCTATCTGCCTAACTCCCGTCCGCCCCATCCATCCGACCATCCATCCATCCATCCCTCCCTCCTTCCCTCCCTCCTTCACATTGCCATCCACTCTGCAATCTCCAACCGTCCATTGAAGCTGCTCGCCTTCTCTCCACTGGCGCCGAGACTCTCTGTGCTCGTGCTGAACCCAAACTACTTTTTGCACTACTACAAGGTCGGCTTACTCGGCGGTTCTGTCCCCTGCAGTTTGCGCTGGGAGGAGAGCAATGACCCTATTGCACGGTAATGGGCTGGCTGAGAACAGGCTTTGTGACGCCGCTCGGAGGGAGCATGGCCACCCTGTCCAAGCTCGCCAGCTGGCCAGATATCCTATTATCTGTATCGCCATGCCGCCGTAGTTTCATTGCCTCCTCTTCACCCCGGCCCATTATTATCTTGGCTGGCCCTCCATCGTGGCCTCGAGAGGTGACCGTGTTTGTGGCCTTGCCCGTGGCTTCCATATCCACCCCTGCCCCACATCACGATACCATGTCTTCCCTTGCGGTGCCTCCTTGCCTGCTTCATCCACCTGGTGGCGAGCGAGCGAGCTTTACGCCCCTCGTCTCCGGCTTCTTGCGCGTCTAGCGTAACCGTAACATGGCCCTACCGATTGCTAGCCTTGCCGATAGAATGGTGGCTCTCCCGGGGTCCGTTTTGTGACGTTACTCTTGCTCTGCACGCAATCTCCATTTCGTATTCACCTGACAATTCTCCCGAATTCGAGTTCGGAAAGACGACAGTTCCCTGCGGCTGGCCTCTGAGGATCGAGCTTCCGCACCACGCAGCGGGGAACCTCTTGTTCCCTCGCCCGGGTAGACGCAACGTGGTGGCATTCGTGGAGAAGTGTCACGAAGCAGCCCCAAGTACATATTCCCCAGGAATTGTCGCCGCAACCCCACCGTGGATATCTCCATCAATGCACCTTAGACACCAGTTACAAAAACAAGGTGACGAAGATGGCCCATCCATCCATCCATCCAGATCATGTTCCTGAGTGTATGTTTCTTGTAAATAAAATAAAGGCATCCTCCTATCATTCGCCCAGTCAAACAGACAGATATGGCCCTGCTGCAAGCCATTCATCGAGAGCATCACCTTTACCTGGCCACTCAGCGAATGTTTGTCATGGTCTGCGCCGCCGTTGCACCCAGCGGTTTGTTGGGCTTCTTCGAGATTCCTATCTCGGGAAAGTCGACCTTTGTCCTCCGGTTCTGGCAGGTTTTGTCTCTAGACGTTTCATCAAGGAGGCTGCAGGCTACCGCAGGGGGGGGGGGGTGGTCGGTCCGAGCCAAGCGAGTGATTGTGCAATAAGCGATTGTGCGTTTGTAGTCGTATGGTGATGCTTGCGTTGCATGCTAGATGATTTACCAAGACAGAAGGGTGAACTAAGGAGGAGAGAACAATAGCAATCCTCGTGAGAATAAGGGCGAAGACAAGCACCTTTGCCGGATGGCCTCAGATTGTGGTCACTGGCTCTCGGTACCTGATGCAGATCCCTATTCTGGCTACCTACCTAGGTAGGTAGCCAGCCAATTCCTTGTTACGTGGTGGAAAACTCTGTAGACGAGTGTTCTTATTCTACATACCTAGGTAGATGAGAAGTAAAGAAGGCCGTGGTTCAGTATATGATGTAGTAGGTGCGTCCAGTGTGGAAAAAAGAACAATAGTATATGCGAACAATAGTGGCCTTGCTACCCGCAGGACCAAAGAACAGTGTCAAACAATGAAGGGATCGTCAGATGACATCTCCCGTTGGCCGGAGCCAGAGAGCAATGAGGGGTGGTTCAGTATATAGATAGAGAATACTATCTACCTACTACCTTATTACTTATCTACCTTACCTGCCTATGTACCCAAGCAGGTAGGGAGTATGTAGTAGCAGTGTGTCTAAAGTTATTTTCATAAATCTACCTATACTTTCTTTGCTAAATTGTAATTTAACGAGAGTTGCCAGCTGCAATCAGGTGTCTGCAGTCACCAAGCTTTTGCGGCTACCCACCTATTTGCATGGATCTACTAACCTGCTACCTAGGCAGCTATCTATTTCTTTCTTTTCTTCTTCTTCTTCTTCTTCTTCTTCTTCTTCTTCTTCTTCTTCTTCTTCTTCTTCTTCTTCTCCTTCTCCTTCTTCTTCCTCTTCTCCTTCTTCTTCTTCTTCTCCTTCTTCTTCTCCCTATTCTTATCCTTTCTTATCCTCCTTCTTTACCTTATTCTCCTCTCTTGTCATCTCTCTCTTTTACTTATCAGCCTCGGCTCTACCTACAGGATGGAGTCCGACTCTGATCTCGATGACGACAGTCTTCAACGCAGCCGAAGAATAGCCCGGTCGAGGTACATCAGAATCGGCTCCCTACGCTACGGCATCTCAACTACCAACTACCGTATTGGATCACCACCTCTCAGAGCTCTTCCCCTTGCGTCAGACTTTCAAGTCCCTTTCCAATACATGAGCAAAGATGATATAAATTCTCTTAAGGATGAAGCCGCCGAAGTTCTCAGGAAGCATGGCATCGCCGAACCCGACTTCTATGAGAACCATGAGCTCGACCGCGAAGCCGAGCCGCAATGGGTAGACGACCCCAATCTGCCGCAATTATGGAACATCCAGGTCGTGGCACGCTCAATTCCAGGTATTCCTAGCTCTGGAAAGCTTACCCTTCTCATCATATCAGATTGGGATGAGGGGGTAGCTGAAAAGTCCAGGGAGCGTGTCGTAGAGCACTTGAAACGGCATGTTGAGAGAAAGTTCCCCCAACTAGGCATCGAGATCGAAATGATGGCCACAGACCTCTACAGGCCCATGTACGTAGGGCCTGTGACTGGTCATCCCCCAGCCCTTGCGCAGGACTGGCCTGGTATCTTAGCCACAGTTATGACCACCATCAACGCAATTCCGAATCGCAGTGGCTCTCGCGGTGGCTCTCTCGGTGGCAAGACAGAGCTTGTAACCCTCTGCCGACTAGGCTTCGATCCTGAGCCGACCAAGAACCCGGCAACAGTCTATGTAGCGATGAGCTACGACTGCCCCCTGGAAGCGTTCGTTTCCTTGACAAACGCCCTAGGTCCATACTTGGCCAGACTCTCGTTCCCTTTATCGGTCTGGGTAGAGCACAATAGCTTTGCCACTTCGGCATTCGAGTTGAAGCCGCACCCCGATCCGGAACCTGCTTTAAGCGCTTTATATGACCCCCTTGCGCCCTACCTCCAGGAGGCACGCATTGGTGCCGACATTGGCGCCAGCGAGTACATGAGAGACATGGACAACGTGGAGCGGAATCCCATGAAAGGAACCCTCGGTTGCTACGTCGAAGTGAGGGACGGGGAAGCCTGGCATAAGCTGGCCCTTACCAACTACCACGTTGTCCGGAGTCTCCTTCCAGGATTTCAACTTCGTCCAAGTGACAGCGCTATCCTTCGACCGGAAAAGGGGTCCGCGCTAGAGAAGGCGGATAAGGAGGGCATCATGCCCCGTACCGCGTCCTCCCTCGCCGCCATGGAGCACCCAACTCGTTCGCGACACAATTTGGTGGTTTCATATCAGCGCAATTACATTGCCGATCTCAAAGACCCTGATCCCGAAGCTAATTCAGAGGAAGTTGACGAGCTCGAGGCAGAGTTAAAGCTGAGGACCGACTTTTTTGACAACAACAGGCACCTTTTGGGGAAACTGTGGGCGGCGTCCGGCTTCTCTCGGGTCTCCCCTAACAATCATCGGATGGATTGGGCCTTGGTAGAGGTGCCAGCAGCACGTCAGGGCGACAATAGCCTCCCCGGCCTCTCGGTCTGGAGAGATAACAAAATCTCGAAGAGGCCTGGCAAGCATGGGATGGAGCGGCTCAAGATGGCTCCACCGGGTTCAACCACAATGGAGCATGGAACGAAGGCGTGGAAATTTGGGGCAGCCACAGGTCCCCGTTTTGGGTACTACAGCGGTTTCGAGTCTTCGATTAGTATATCTGGGACTTCGTACCTGAGTATCCCAACAACCGACGATGCCTCCTATGTGACTGCGAAGACGTTCATTGGCAGTGGAAACAACGACATGTTGGCGGGCCCGGGCGATTCAGGCTCAGTGGCTTTTGATAAGGATGGCTATGCCGTTGGTCTCATTTTTAGTGGAATAACACCTCAGCAAGTGATTGCCAGAAAGACCCATGCCTTCACCTTCGTCACTCCTATAGAGGATGTACTCGAAGACATCAAGGCGCTGACGGATGTGGTTGATATCCGTCTTGCGAACTAGGCTACCCAAGGCTTAAGTCTGCATTTGACCTGATCTTCTTCTTCTTCTTCTTCTTCTTCTTCTTCTTCTTCTTCTTCTTTATCTTCTTTGTCTTCTTTGTCTTCTTTTTCTTTCTCATTGTCTTTCTCGTTGTCTTCCTCGTCTTCGTTAAAGAGCGTGGGAGGGAAATGACACGGCTGGCAAGGGCGCAGAAAAGTCCTGCAACACACAAGCTTATTGACTTGATGAAGATTCCATTAGCTAGACATCATACAAGAAGACTAGGTAGAGGCGCACTATTAGCTGGCCGAGGTCTTGGGGCTTAACTAAATGTCATGTTATTTTCCCCTACTTTTCGACAGCACCATCGTTCGCTTGATGATGTCACCAACAAAAGACGGCACGTATTACAGGTCTATGTCTGGACCCCCATTTGGTACTGCTGAAGCAGATTTGGCTGTTTTCATAAGATGCTTGAGCCATGTACATGCCAAAGAGATCAAGGCTAACACGTGGACATGAAAATCGGCTGCCCAGTATATTGATAATTCTAGACAGCTGCACCGCAACGCCCATACCCCTGGATAGTACGTTTCTATGAAGAAGCCAAGCTCTTCTTCGTATGCTCCAGCACAGTCTTGATGCTAGGGTCCAAGCCTTCCAACGCCAAGTACCCGTCGATCCAATCCGTCGTCTTCCTGACCAGTGCGGATCTATCCGTAGTATTCGACAGGCCCTCCTTCAATCTGGGGAGTACATCCCTGAGGTTTCGTGGGAACTCGGCGGTAAAGGGGCTGACGCCCAGGATGGGCTCCTGAATGTGGCAGTTGCAGGTGGAAGGGTGGTTGGGGTATTTTTCGTTCAGGACTTCCATGACGTGCTGCGATATGCGGCCCTGTACGGCGACGTCGCGGAAGGAGGCGAACATGATGAAGAACATCTCTGCCACCTCGGGCTGGAAGAATGCCTGCCTCTGTGATATGTCGAAGATGGCCATGGGTATGGCGCCGTCCATGGCCGGGTTGGACTCGAGCTTCTGAGCGCTCTGCTTGTCGATGATCTTGGCCTGTGCAGCCGATGGCTCGGGGAGGCCGCCCTCCTCGTCGTCCTCATCGTCGCTGTCGCCCAGCAGGAGCTGATCACCCTCCTCGGTCTTGTCCGGGCGAAGAGCATCGTTTGCCGGCTTCGCCTTCTTCCTACGCTCCACCTTGCGCAGCCACTCCATCTCGCAGCGGGCGTAGTCGATCCAGAGCATGCAGTCCCTGGTGCAGAAGCGGCAGCCCCGCATGAAGTAGGCCCTCGCAGCGGCCATGTCGCCGTTGTGCGCGGACCGGCGGCCGGCCATGATCCAGAGGTCCGGCTGCGTGGGGTTCATGCGCAGCGCGTTCGTCATGATGCGGCGCCAGCGCTTCGTCGCCTTGACCTTGGCCGTGTACTCGAGGTATTCACGCCACAGCTCGTGGCTCGCCGAGTGCCGGTTGACGGCCCGCTCGTAGATGGCCATGACCCGCGCCTGTCCATTGTGCGCCGAGTTGAGACGGCGGAGCTTGAGGCGGACGCAGCGCTTGGAGCGCAGGGCCTCGAGTGACTGCTCCCATTTCGCGTAGGCGGACCAGTCCGATGCCTTGTTTCCGGGGGACAGGACTTTGTGCTCGAAATCGTTTCGCTTCTGGACAATGGTTCGGATCTCCTCCTGTCGAGGCGTCAGAGCCAGCCTATACCGTCTGGATTTTGGACGCCGCCAAGGGTTTCTCGACTTACCTCGGTGAAGATCTCTTTTTGCTGCCACTCCCGTAGCTGAGGCACGGAGCGCTCAAGGTAAAACCTTGCCTTCTCTGCAACGCCTGACATGGCGTCTGGCTTTCACTGCCTCTCCTTTTCCGGTCTCCTTTTCTCCTTCTTTTCTTTTTCCTTTGATTGTGTCTTGTTTCTTGTCTTTCCTCAATCAAGATCGCTTCATTGAGTCGGCGTAGAGGGGTGGACTTTGTATGCTGGACCTTGTCTGGGTTTTTTTTTTTTTTTTTTTCCTTCCCTTATCCTTGCAAACCTTGGAAAGATAGCGAGCACCTTTTGGCCGGCATTTCTCACTGGCGGAGGGGCTCGATGTGGGGTTTTGTTTCTGCTCTAGGCATAGCGGCGGTTGCTTATTTATAGGTGACAGCCAGTTCGGGAAAGCTGGATGGGCTGGGCTTTACTGAATGGACCTTCTGCGAATTGGGATGCGTCATACGGTCATGGTAAGTCTTGGAATTTGGGGCTGGGCTGGGCGAGTACGAGGAGTGTGAGCTGTGTGCATCCGAAGCTCCGCGACTCCGCGCCGAGACTCGCTGGTTTCCACCACCTTCTTTACCCGTCCCTCCCCCCCTCGAAGCTGTCCGTCGATCGATTCTGCTCAGCTACTGCTCAGCTGCGCAATTCCTCTTGCTTCGTGTGGTCGTGGGCCGGCTTGTTGTGCTCGTTGTGCTCGTTGTGATTGCGTCGTCGTTTCGGTCCGTTGTTCGCCATGGCGTCCCGGTACAAAGACAAGGATGACGGCGTCATCTTCACCTTCAACGCGCAGTGGGTGTCGTGGGCGCATACCGTCGTCGCATACAGTAGGCTTGCCTCTCCCACTCTCCTCTGCCCTGCTAAGCATTCTTCTTTACTCTTCCTGTAGCGGCGTTTCTCAGCGCATTAACCGTTGGCATACATTTGCATTACCACAAGATCGTCAAGAATGAGTTCTACGGGTACCCCGACGAATGGTTTCCCTCAGTTTCAGCGACCATTGGCGACCGATACCCCGAAAGGTCTTTTTTCATGCTCTTCATTGCCATCACGTCGGGTATGTGGAACCGCTCGCTTATACGTTGATGACCTCGTTTTGACAGGACACCAGGACCTCGCTTCGCTCTCGTCGGCCTATGGTATCTTCTCACCCGCAGGCGTGGCCAGCGGCTTCCCGACTTCGTCGCCGGCATGGGCCTCTTGCGCACCCTGACCTGCGGCGGCTGGACGTACATCACCTCGACCGACGATCACGACTGGCACGACATTCTCATGATTTCCTACATTGTCGCAACGCTCCCATGGACGACCGGCTGCATTCTCTTGAGCCCACCTAACCGGAAGGCCATCAAGTATCGAAAATACCTGGCTAGCGCCTTCTTTGGAACCTTGGTGCCCTTGATATACTTCTTCATCCAGCACAAGATCCACAGAGTTGCAGGAGGTGCGTTTCCGAACCCCATCATCGCTTTGCGCCTTGCTAACCCATGTGCAGCATACACGACGTACGCCTTCTTCGAATGGTCTTTGATCCTCTTTGACGTGGGATTCGATGCCGTCACGGTGCTCGATTTTGACACCTTCGAGATCATGGTTAGGGACGTCAAGGGTACCAGCAAGGGGTATGTACAACGGCTTCCCAGATAGTCCTGGCTCTCTCGCCATGTCCAATAAAATGATGCTTGGAGAATTTCTTCTAAGTGGTAACAGTAACAACAACCCATCATATGTGCCCTCCGCCGTCCTGGAAAAAGAGTAGGTGGCCTGCTCTCGCCTTTGTGAGCCTTGGTTATTGACTGGTATATTAGAAAGGAGAAGGTCACAGCTGGATTGCTGCCCGCAACATCAGGCTGGGCGCAAGCACTAGACACAGCGGCAGATGTTTATCACGGGGTAAGCTTGAGTCGGGAACGCCAAGTCACGTCGAGCTAACTGTGCAGTTCGTCTTTTGGTCCATGCTCACGAGCCTGGGGATCGTGATTTGGTGTAAGAGGGCCCTATCCGGTGCTTTTTATGCATGCGAGGTACTAACATGGCATTTTCAGACTTTCCCCTGTGGCATATGGGCATCTCTGGTTTCGAAATATTTGTCATGTCGACCATCTCGCCTCTGCTTCTGGGGATTGGTTCAGTCCGATCTCACATCCTAGCAAGCCCGATGATCATACATGTTATGTCCCTAGCGGGCCTAGCTGCATATGCTATTAAGAACCCAATCCTACGACTTATTGCCGTCGGCTTCGGTGTGGCAATGGCCTGCCTTGGCTGGGCTACCACGCTCTTCTTGGAGAGGGCTAACAGCGCCCGGTTTGAATCCAGGGTCCTCGGATTGATGGTTGGCCTCATCCTGTCATCGACTGCCAAATTTTCATGGCAGACCAACAATCCCATCTGGCCTGTAATGCATGCCGCCAACGGCGGCTGGAACCTGACCGGGCTCATTCTTGCCGTCGTAGCCGTTATGCGCTTTACACGGGTATACATACCTCCTCCAGCATCCTCCCATAAGCAACAGCCACAGGGGTCCAACCTACTTTCCGCATGTGGCATTGGCGGTTTGTTCTTCGGTCTTCACTCCTTGCTCTCAGACACAAGCACGATGATTCTATGGGGGTGGGAAGGCTTCCCCATACGTGGACCGTACTTCTCAACCCACGGCTGGCTCACTTTGGCAGCCATGTCAGTGGGCCTATTTGCGGGCATCTTCAAGCCGTCAGTTGCTGGAAGCTGGCCGGTGTATGCTGCCGGCACTATGGGTGCCATGGTCCTCACATTCAACAGCCATTGGACCGGATTCTATGGTGGCCTCGCGCTGGCCATCTATCTCATGGCGGTCTCGGTTCCTTTGATAACAACGGCTGCGAGACGGAAGCCAGCCGTATCCTTTGGCCTGGGGTTCCTCATCTACAATTTTGTGGTTTTGTTCCACGTGTGGGTTGTCGCCTACGCATTTGTGCCTGGCGGACCTCTTGTCCGTGAGCACACTGACTGGGTGATGATGACCATGATGGCATTCATTGCAGCAGGAGTCTACGACTACAATGGCTCCTCCGGAAAGCCTGCGCCTACTCCCGCCGCAGTCCCATCCCAACAGAGGAGGTCTTTTGGGCTGGCTACACTGGCTATCAACGTGCTCTTCTTGTGCGCGGCGTTCATGCGCTTCCCTACCAATGACTATCAGCCCTATCATCCAGACGACCGTATTCTCACGGCAGGCATCTGGACCATCCACTTTTCTCTCGATAACCACATGTACTCATCAGAGCACCGTATGCGTGATCTCATCAAGGAGCTAGAGGTGGACGTGATTGGTCTACTGGAATCAGATCTCCAACGAATCATCATGGGCAACCGTGACACGACACAATTCCTCGCAGAGGATCTGGGGATGTACGTCGACTACGGCCCAGGCCCTAACAAGCACACATGGGGCGCTGCACTCCTATCCAAGTTCCCAATCGTCGAGTCGAAGCATCATCTCCTCCCGAGTCCTGTGGGTGAGCTGGCACCTGCTATCCATGCGACGCTAGACGTGTATGGCCAGCTGGTGGATGTGTTCGTCTTCCACTCGGGCCAGGAAGAAGATCCCGAGGATCGTCGTCTCCAGTCGGAATATCTCGCCGAGCTGATGGGCTCAACTCCGAGGCCGGCCATTCTGCTCAGCTACCTGGTAACGGACCCGCTCAAGGGCAACTACAATACGTATGTTAGCGACAAGTCGGGCATGCACGACGTGGACCCTTCAGACTGGGACCGATGGTGCGAGTACATCCTCTTCAAGCGCCTGAAGCGTGTGGGATACGCCCGTGTCAGCCGCAGCAGCATCACGGACACGGAGCTACAGGTGGCCAAGTTTGTCATTCCAGAGTCGCAGGATGAGATCAGTTCGCTCGATGCGCTGTCGCCGGAGCAGCGCAACCACCGCGTCAAGGAGCAGGATGTGCCTGAGGGCTGGCGGTTCCCGGCCATGTTCCGAGGCAGGGGCGTGAGGGGCCACCGATACCACGTCTTCAGGCAACCGCGATACTTTGATTCTTGACCTGTCTGATGAGGTTCTGAACCGGGAATGAATGGGCGGGATTGGGGTTGGGATAATGGTTGATGCTGTGATGCGTATATAAGCATGATATGGATATATGAGACGCTTACGATACACGGGCACTAATGATGTTAGTGGTTGGGGATACCTGGGCAGCAGAATCCGGCAGTGGTTACTTACTTGATACCAATGAATTTTAAGGACAAGCATGCGATTCGATCGTCTGATGTTCACCTGGCTCCATGTATGATCGGAATGATGGTGGCCCCTACAACGGGTAGTGTCCATAGGACTGGAGAAGTAAGTTTGCACATGACAAGCTTGTCCTTTTTGATATTCCATCACATTCCAAGATTTCTCGCATTTCCATTAATTGATTTACCGTCATAGCCTGCCGATTCTCGTAATTGTTGTATCATAACAGTAGCTCTCACAAACAGATGCAATTGGCATGGTGGTGCGCGTGCACATGTGTAGGGTAGTGCCAATGGCAGAAGAGGCATTTCGTTTTACGCATCCGTATCCGTACTCCGTACAAATCTGATGAAACTGCCGAATGCGGAATGGCGCCATCGGGTAGGAGCGGCATCCTTCATCCTCATCACGGGCCACGGAACCGAACTATGAAAAATACGGCCTCTGTGCTTCCCCCGCCTCTCCCCCAGTCCTTCTCCACGACAATCTTCTCCGCACCGTGCGTACGTACATGC
Source organism: Stachybotrys elegans (assembly GCA_020746835.1). Lineage (NCBI taxonomy): Eukaryota > Fungi > Ascomycota > Sordariomycetes > Hypocreales > Stachybotryaceae > Stachybotrys > Stachybotrys elegans. The sequence goes on along the minus strand of JAGPNK010000004.1, from coordinate 1,346,422 downwards.
TGTAGTATGCGCGTCAAATGATAAGTATGATAAATAGTAACCGGCCACCCCACCGTGCAACCTGCCAACCTGGGGCGCTTAGGGTAACATTTTGGGACGTCTCGGCGAAGCTAGCCGCCGCCCGAGGCGTTTGTGCCGTGGGAAGCCGAGATGCCGGAAGGCCGCACGCAATACGCATTCTTGGGTTATGGTACTTGGTGCTTGGACCGATGGCCGATGACCGATGGCTGATGACGGGGTGCTCGGAGGGGACGGGTAGATTGCTGGGCTCCCTTCTCCCGTTCCCTTTAAAACGTTCTCATCTTCTGGAGGAGCGCAGGGAGCTTACGGCGTTGTTGTCCTCTCCTACGTAACTGCTGTGCCATCTTATCTGCTGTTCAGTATGGCTATCGATCTGGGTCAAGTGCTGGGTTGGCTGGGTGTGGTTGCTGGAGGTGGTTCAGCATATGTGAGTAAACCTTCCTTGTAGTATGGTGGTGGTATCCTCGGGGGTGTTGGGAGAAGAATGGACATGACCATGCGTTGTGCCAGAGTTGCCGAGCTGACGGCACGAGAGAGAGAGAGCTTATACTGATGGGATCCCCAGGTTCTGTGCGTTGTAGTCTACCGACTCTACTTCCACCCTCTGGCCAAGTATCCTGGACCTCTGCTGGCCAAACTCACCGACGCATACCAGCTCTACCACGCCTACAAAGGCGATCGCCATCTCGAGTTCTATCGCATGCATGAAAAATACGGTACGATCCCCCTTCTCTGTACACCTTGTGAGAAAGACCCCCAGACTGACATATCCAAGGTCATGTCGTGCGCTTCGGCCCCAACTCGGTGTCCTTCAACACCAACTCGTCCCTCAAGGACATCTACGGCTTCCGCTCCAACGTGCGCAAGGCCGAGTTCTACAACGCCTTTGTCCACCCGGCCGCCAACACGCACAACTCGCGCGACAAGGAGGTGCACGCCCGCAAGCGCCGCGTCCTGGCGCACGCCTTCTCCGACAGCGCCATGCGCGAGATGCAGCGCTACATCCTCGGCAACGTCCGGGCTTTCTGCGAGCAGATTGGCATGCAGGAGGGCGGCGCCGACGCCAAGGGCTGGACGAAGCCGCAGAACATGGCCAACTGGTTCAACTACCTCGCCTTCGACATTCTGGGCGATCTTGCCTTTGGAAAGGCCTTTCACATGATTGAGAGCCCCGAGAACCGCTTCGCCTTGGAGCTGGTGGAGGCGGCGACGACGCGACACTTGATTGTATGCTGTTCCCTCCCATGATGGAGACGAGAGAAAGTTGTCGTGCTAACTGGGATTCACAGTGTGGTACCATGCCCATCGTCGATAAGCTCAGCATCGACAAGGTTCTCTTCCCCAAGCTCGCTGCGGGCCGAGCCCGGTACATGGCCTACAGCAAGGGGCAGCTTGCCGAGCGAACCAAGCTTGGCGAGGAGACGGATCGTCGTGACTTCTTCTACTACCTCCTCAAGGCTCGCGATCCAGAGACGGGCCAGGGATTCACCACGCCTGAGCTCTGGGGAGAGTCGAACCTCTTGTAAGTCAAAGTCATCTCCCATGTTTCCGCAGCGTCGAGACTAGCAGCGCTGATGGTTGGATGATAGGATCATTGCTGGTTCTGATACGACTTCCACGGCCATGGCTTCCACTGTGTTTTATCTTGTCCGCACTCAGCATGCCCTCCAGAAGGCTGCCGAGGAGGTCCGCTCCAAGTTTAGCAACGTCGAGGATATTGTTCACGGTCCGGAGCTGGGAACCTGCACCTATCTGAGAGCTTGCATCGACGAGGCCATGCGTCTCTCCCCGTCCGTCGGCGGTATCCTGCCCCGCGAAGTCCTCGCAGGCGGCATCACCATCGATGGCCAGACGCTACCAGCGGGCACCGTCATCGGCACTCCTCACTACACGATTCACCACAACGAGGACTACTTCCCTTCGGCCTTTACATACACTCCCGAGCGATGGATTGCCGGCGCGGTGAACCCGTTGACAGGAAGGACGACGAGTGAGGAGGACGTGGCTCTGGCGCAAAGCGCCTTTTGCCCGTTCAGCGTCGGGCCTCGCGGGTGCATTGGCAAGGGCATGGCGTACGCCGAGATGATGACGACGTTGGCACGAACCTTGTTTCTATATGACATGCGGAAGGCGGTCGGGGTGGAGGACCCGGGCGAGGGTCGTCCGGGCCTTGGATGGGGGAGGCATCGGGCAAGCGAGTTCCAACTGGTTGATACCTTTACGAGCGCCAAGACCGGACCTCTAGTCGAGTTCAGGAAGGTCGAGAGGGCATGAACATCTGGGTTCGGAGGAGTTTTGCCATCTTTAGTTTGTTTGTTAAACGTACAAATTATGAACGTGTGATTGAGCACCCGATTTATGCGGCTATATGTCAGGGGACTATGATATATGATAAGGGAAAACCCCATACGCAACCGAGGGGAAACAACGTCACCATGTGACCAGCGGCTACCAACCTCGGGCCGTCGCCTGGATTTGGAGTTGGATGGAGTTGGAGTCACGTCGAGTTTCCACCGCGGTCCGGCCCCTTTTTTCGTCCTGACTTACAAGCGGACCAATCCGGGGGATGAAATGGCTTGGGGCCCTTGAATCTATCGTCGACCCGGATCAGCATGCGGGGCGCAACTGGCTGTAAGTTGATGCGGGGGAAAGAAAAATAGAGTTGCAACTTGGTGATCTGTTGGAGAAGGGGATGGAAGATGACGACGATGGGCGCGTGGGATAATGCAATTGACGCTGTGGAAATATCATCTCATCCCTAAATGTTATCGTCGAACAAGCAGCGGCGCCTCCACAGCAATAGCAACAGGCGACTATGGCCCCGGCAGATGATATGGGACCTGAGGGTCTTGTTAATTTTCTTGAATTGGCTTTTTGGGGAATGTGGAATCAGGCACAGCCCATCCATCCATCCATCCATCTCATGACTCTGGCGGGCCTTGTTCGCTGTAACCCCCAACACCAAAGGCAAATGCCGATCTCTCCTGCGAGCTGGACAGTCCATCCGGAGCACTAGCCCTTGCCTTGGTACCATGGTCGTGGTTGCATTAGACCGAGGGGGAAGAGGGAAAGTGGGCGGCGAGGTGTTGAATGCGATGGCAGTTGCACTCGATGAGCTGTGCGTGGTTGGTGTATAAGTAGGAGCCTCCTGCACCCCGATGCGATTGTTGCTTCCTTCTTTGCTGTGCAGCCTGCTGACGTCTTCTTTGACCTCTGCAACGGAAGGGCTTGTCTAGAATCTTCACTCTTCCATCTTCATTCTCCATTCTTCACTTTCATTCTTCATCCAGACGTATTCTTTTGGGTCTCCTTCATCTGCCAACATGCTTCATTTCGTGGCTGCATTGGCTGCTGCCACGTCCATGCTTGGACTCGCGGCAGCAGAGCCGGCCAAGCGCCAGAGCGCCTTTCCCAGTCTCCCCTTCAACGTTGAGGGCCCCAACATAGTCGACAGCGCCGGCAACACGGTCAAGTATGCTGGAACCAACTGGCCCGGCCACGGCGAGGTCATGATCCCCGAGGGTCTGCAGTACAAGTCTGTGGAGAACATCCTGGCCGACATCAAGTCGGTGGGAATGAACGTGATTCGGTTGACGTTTGCTATTGAGCTGGTTGACCAGATCTACGCCAATGGTGGTGAGGATGTCGACATCGGTACTGCCTTCGTCGAGGCTCTGGGCCAAGAGAACGGCACTGCTGTTCTGGCTGATGTCTTGACTTTCAACCCTCAATTCACGGCTTCTACCAAGCGACTCGAGGTAAAACACGGCCTCTTTTGAGTGAGATGAACGAGAACTAATCCTTTGACGTTTAGGTGTACGACTACATTGTTGAGGCGGCCGCCGAGCAGGAGATCTACATCAACCTGGACAACCATATATCGAGTGGTGAATGGTGCTGCTCCGCGACTGACGGTAACACCTGGTGGGGAGACACGCACTTCAACGCCGACAACTGGGTCCGAGGTCTTGCCTACATGGCCGAGCATGTAAGTGGACTCAAACAAACGTCTGCGGCCACGACTAACCATGATGCAGGGCCGATCTTGGAGCAACTTGGCCAGTTTCTCTCTGCGAAACGAGTTCCGTGAGCCAAGCAACAACCCCGCTGTCCGGGCAACCTACAACTGGCAGACGTGGTACGGGCATGTCAAGGAGGCGGCCATCGCCGTCAACGAGGCCAACCCCGACGTGTTGGTCGTCTTGTCTGGACTCAACTACGACACCACGATGCAGCCCGTGGTTCGAGGAACCGCCCTGACGCCCGGAAGCGAGACGTTCAGCAAGGACGACTTCCCCGGCTTCCAGAACAAGTTGATGATTGAGCTACACAACTACCAGGGCACCGCAACGGACTGTAATGCGCTCTGGGGCGGCATCTACAACGGCGGAGCGCAGGCCATGAACCCCAACGAGGCCTCGACGGCCAATGTGTTTCCCGTCATCATCACCGAGTTCGGATTCGACATGACCAACCAGAACTACCAAGGCGTGTATGCGACTTGCCTGGGTGAGCGCCTCCCCGAGAACACGGCTGGCTGGATGATCTGGGTGGTGGTGGGATCGTACTACACGCGACAGGGAATCCAGGACTACGATGAGGCCTGGGGTCTGTATGATCACACGTGGTCGGCGTGGAGGAACCCTGCATACGTCAACGGTCTCTTGTCAGAGATGTCGGAGAGGACGCTGGCATAAGGCAGCGAGTGGATGGAGTGAGTCGTGTATGTTGCAAAGATTAGTATGCTTATGAGAGTATGGTTAAACGAATAAACTAGAAGTCAGTAGCTTCGGCTGAAACAATAGGCACTGATGAAGTGTTTGTTTGTATGTGAATGCCGCGTGCGCTATTGTCGTTACACAGCTCAAGGGAAAATGACGTGGTAATTCAGAAGCCCGTCACTTTTTGCTCAGCCCCCAAAGTGAATGGAATGAAAGAGTTTCCCTTTTTCTTGACGAAAAGTGTCAACATGAAAATGCATGCCTGACAACTTGATTTGAATCCACGGGTTTGGACTTGACGCCTGATTCCTCGACTCCGTCCTCGCTTCAATTTGCCCACCAGAAGCGAAGCATCGCGAACATCATCCAGTGCCCCTTGATTGCGCAACATGTACGTCCATGGTTAGGTTTTTTCTCCCTTGAGTTTAATGGGTGGCTGGGTGGCTGGCTGACCAGTGTCGATACGCCCTACAGTGGTTGTAGCGCCTCTCTACACTACCTAGTACCTATCGATAAAGAAAAGTACCCTGGCTTCCTTCGCCATGATTTAGCGGATCATCAAGAAAACCAAGGACTTCGGGTCGAGGCGAATCAGGCGGGAAAGGCCAACCATCGTCTTCATCTGCACCGCGCACCTCTCCAACATCTCTACCATGCCCGTGTGCCGCTTTTTCCAGCAGGGCTATTGCAAATTCGGAAGTATGCCGTCGTCTCCCCGTCTCCCCAGGCGCGTCGGCAACAAATGCTAATCCTGGCTGTCCAAACCCTCAGATAACTGTCGCAACGAGCACCCCTCTGGCAACAACAACCGGAACCAAACGACGAACCGATTCGGCGGTGGAGGCAACGTCCAGAATGTGCTAGGTATGGCCGAAAACCTCGCCCTCCCCCCTCCTCTTCTTCCCTACGAGGCTTCGCTGACGGTATCCCCAAAGAGAAATACAGCACGAATATCGAGACGATTGAGAAGGACCTCACCACAGAACGTCCCCAATGGATCCTGTCCGCGTACGCCCCCGGCCGAGGATGTCCTGAGCAGCTCTTCGGGGGCTACCCCCGCGAGCAGAGCTTCGAGGAGGTCCGGCTACACTACATGATGGGCAAGGCGTCTGGCAACGAGCAGCAGGCAGTACGTGGGAAACAACCACCAATGCTTTCAATTTCCAAGAGAATGCCTCTAACATTTGGTCCATTATAGTTGAACGAGGCGCAGCACCTCTACCAGAATGCCGAGGAGCAGATGCAGAACGCCCTGCGCAATCTGAACCAGGCGGCGCAGTTCATTGCCGATGGCGAGAATCGACACCCGAACCGACTCGACATCTGCCAGCAGGGTACCCAGGGCGCGCCGTTTGGCGAGTTTGCCGTCGGAAAGCATCCCTTGCCCTCGGCTGCACCGGCTCAGAACAATCCCTTTGGAGCACCAAGCGCGCCTTCTGCCTTTGGCGGTGCACCGGCGTCAGGAAGTGCCTTTGGCCAGCCCTCGGCCCTCGGACAGCGTCCCAATCCCTTTGGCACGCCGGCTTTTGGCCAACCATCGCAGCCTGGCGGGCAGCAGCCGTCGGCGTTTGGACAGCCTGCTCAGGGCAGCTCTCCCTTTGGTCAGGCGCCTCAGACGACAACAGCCTTTGGACAGCCGTCGACGCTGGGAGCAAAGCCGAACCCCTTTGGCGCCCCAGCGTTTGGGCAGCCATCGCAGCCGGCCGCTCAGCCCAGTCCCTTTGGGCAACCATCACAGCCGAGCGCGCAAGGTAGCACGTTTGGACAGCCGTCGCAGTTGGGCGCTCAAGGCAGCGCATTTGGCCAGCCCAGTGCACTCGGTCAGAAGCCGAATCCGTTTGGAGCACCGGCCGCTTCGACGGCGAGTCCTTTCGGCGCCCCGTCTGCTCCCGCTGGCGCTGCTCCCGCTGCGGCGAATCCATTCGGTGCTCCGTCCGCCAACACAGCAAACCCATTCGGTAGTGGTGGCGGTGCTACTACGAACAACGCCAACCCCTTTGGTTCACCGGCGAATGCGGCAAGCAACGCTGCTCCGGCGGCGAATCCCTTTGGTTCCAATGCTCCTCAGAACAACAACCAGAGCCCCTTTGGTGGCAATGCTTTTGGACAGAACACGCAGTCGTCCAGTCCCTTTGGCCAGGCTGGGGCTTCCACAGCAAGCCCCTTTGCCAACGCCAACCAGAATACCACGCCCAGTGCCCCCAATCCTTTTGGCCAGCCTCAACAATCGGCAGGGCCCTTTGGTGCGCAGCAGCAGGCTAATCAACCAGCGAATCACTTCCAACAAGGCAACGCGAACCCCTTTGGCCAACAAGGAGGCAGCGCTGCTCCGGCGCAGAGCACCTCCAACAACCCGTACCCCCCAGAGAGCGGAAAGCAGCACCCGCCTATCGAGAGCTACAGCTCCAAGGGTATGGACGGTCGCTTAACCATGTTCAAGGGCAAGCCGGTAACATACAAGGATGGCAAGCCCGGCATCCAGGCCTTCAATGGCTCCTGGACCCGAATCTGCTTCCCCGACGGTCCGCCAGGGTATTCCAGAGACACAGAGGCGGCAGAGTACGACGACAAGTCCAAGGCGCAGTGGGAAGCCTTTGCACAGACGGGGCGCTTTGCGGATGGCCTGATGCCAGAGCTCCCGCCACCCAGGCTGATTACGACGTGGGACTTCTGATAAGATGGGCCCAAGGACGGCAGAACGAAGGTTTTAAGGAAGGATATGTAGATTATGACATTTCTCGGCGTCGCGGCATCGATTTTGCTCATGTACAATGGCAGGCTGTATGGTTGCCTTGGTGTTTACGGTGGATTGGGTAGAAAACATGCGGTCTTATACAGCCCACAACACCCGTTGCTTTTTTCTTTCCAAGCCAGTGGTCACGTTTCAGTAGGGATATGTTTCGTTTTTTGTGCCGTATCACGTTCTGCGAGCTTGCTTTCTGGTTGACCAGTTGATTTGTTTTGTCTACCTGACTGACATCCCAACTCCAACCCTTCCTGTCGTGCTTTTCGAGATGCTTAAGCGGCAATGGTGACCTCGACCTCGACACCGGCGTCGATGTTGACAATGATCTGCTTGACGACCTCGGTGGGGGCGTTCAGACTGTAGGACAAATGGGTTAGCAACTTGATTCCACAACACCATGTCGCTTCGTCTCCCGTCTCGAGGCTGGGAAGGGGCACGTACTCGATCAGGCGCTTGTGGATGCGCATCTCGTAGCAATCCCAGGTCTTGGAACCCTCACCGCAAGGAGTCTTGCGGGTGGTGACCTTGAGGATCTTGGTGGGCAGGCGGACAGGGCCCTTGGCGCGGAGGTCCTTGTTCTTGGCGCGCTCGATGATCTCAGTGCAGACCTTCTCGAGGACCTGGACCTTGCGGGAGGAGAGGGTGATGCGGATCTTGTGGCTCTTCTATAGAAACGGCAGACGGGTCAGTTGGCCTGTTGCTTTGGATTTCCGGCGCAGGCGCGCGGGGAGGAGGGGGGGGGGGGGGCTGGTTTCGTACGGGAGCATCACCGAGATCCTTGTCAGCTTTGTTGTAAGACATTTTGGGCGACCTTCACGACTCGAACGAGTGGGCGTAACTGCGTTTCGGCAAAGTGATGAAGGCTGGTTTGAGGAATTGGAAAAAGTGAAAAGAAAGCGGACGTAGCAGAAATGGGGTATTTTCGTCGCCAACTTTTTGGTGGGGGATGGAAAATGGCACGGCTAGGGCTGTGGGTGAGAAGAGATGGAGCTAAGCCTGTTGCGGCTAGCATTCACCTCTGGATCTTGCATCGAGCGGCGTCTGATTGGGTGAGGGAGACGGTACTTGTGTTTTGGCGCAGAAGGCCATAGTGGCCCGCGTACCGATGCAGCTTCTGAGCTCATGGGCACCTCGCTCTGGCTGGAGCCTTGCATCGAATGAATCATCCGGCGACCAAAAGCCTTGGGAGGACCGCAAACTGCCACGATAAACGATGGGCTGACGAAATTCCTCTCTCTTTTTCCATTCTTCTTACATTTCCAGTACATCTGTTCTTTCTGTGAGCTGTGATCGGGATATATACAATTTTTCCTTTTTTTGAAACGTTTAATGAACCATGGCTGCCTTTCCGCCTCTTGCGCCTTTTCCCAGGACGTCTTGGAGACAGCATCTCACGCCTGCCGAGTGGAACGCCTTACTGGATGCTTGGGCTGCGCTGTTGCAGGCATGGGTGGCTCTGCCGGAGGGTGATTTCAAGAAGAGGGCGGCGGCGGCGGATGAATCCCTGCCCGGCTTTCTGACGTCTTTCTTGGAGGAGGTGTCCGAGTCTGGAGCCGGCGTCCTGGCATCTCACTCGGCGGTGCTGTTGAAGGCGGTACACGAGGTTACGAGGCGTCTGTTCTCTACGTCCACGCCGCCACCGGCGCCGTTGCTCGGCTTCGACTTTCTCACAAACTTCTGCAGGGTTTACCCCAAGAAGCATGCAGCGCCAGCTCTGCACACCCTCTTCAACGTCAATGCCCCCGTCGCGGAAGCCTCTCTCTCGTCTCTAAAGAAACTCCTCATCCCGCATCTCGACTCCGGGATCAAGGGCGATCTGAAGCTCGTTGAACAGCGGCTGTTCCGCCTAAACCACCTCCTCAACGCCTCCCCCCAAGCATGCACCCTCTTCCTGGCCGGATCCGACTTCTTTGACGGCCTGATTACGTGCTTCCGTGTCATGAACCCCCCGCTCCGCAAGATAATCATCACAACCGTGTACCTCTGTTTGGTCGGGCTGACCGAGGCCCAGCCTCCCAAATGGGCCATGCTCAGCGATCAGCTATACTCGCTCAGAGCGGCTGCGGATTCTCACAAGAAGGGCCCCCTAAACGAGAACGACTCCTTGGTTCCTGAGCTGGTCACGTCGACTCCCATCCTCAGGCTTCTGCTGCGGAGGGCAGAGGCTTCTGGAGCGGCGAATGATAACTTCAAGAAGCGCATTACGGCGCTAGAGGGCTTCAAGAAGGGGCCGATGGTACGGCCCAAACGATTAACAAGGAGGAAAGTGGACAAGGGAAAGGGAAGAGAGACGCATGAGCAGGCACAGACAGAGATTCATATACACCGAATGAGCCAAATCACACAGATACAGGATCTATTTCCTGATCTTGGAGCTGGCTTCATCTCGAGATGCTTGGACGAGTACGACGACAACGTTGAGGTTGTGGTGGCCAATCTCTTGGGCGAGTCATTGCCAGAGCACCTGGCGGTAGCTGACCGATCTGAGCCTCTGTATGTAACCTCGTGCTTTGTCTGGTTTATGGCTACAGCGATGCTAACCCTGCCGTAGGTCTACACAGGAGGCTATGCCCAGCCATTCAGACCTGGCTCCGAGGTCAACACCCGACCTGCCTGCCAGGCGCAACATTTATGATGACGACGAACTCGACCGCCTAGCCATGGATACGTCCAAGATCTCATTTGGAAAACAACCAGACCGAACGGCAGATGATATTCTAAGAGACAAGTCGACTGCGCCCCAAAAAGCTGCCATCCTCTCGGCTTTGGCAGCATTTGACTCTGACGATGATGAGCGTGACGACACATACGACGCCGCAGACGTGGGCGGTACCGTGGACTCGACCAACCAAGAAGCGGATGGAGTCAGCGAGGGTATCGAGGAGACGCTGTTCAGGGCGTACCAGCTTAACGCCAAGACGTTTGACCGAGACGCCGACACGAGACGAGGCAAGCCCAGGAGCGACCTGCGGACCGAGACGGGCATGACAGACGAGGCCATTGAGGGATGGGCCGTCATGCTATCCAGGAACCCGCAGCAGCACAGACGGCTCGAGGCCAAGTATGCCTTTGCCGGAGAGCAGCAGCGCATCGAAAGGACCGCATGGAGGGCGAGCCCGGGCGGGTCTGGCGCAGAAGGAGAGGATACCGATGGCGGCGGTTCCGGCAGAGGCGGCCGCGGTGGTCGTGGGGGACGCGGTCGGGGAAGAGGGCGTGGCCGGGGCAACGTCGCAGGCCCGACGGGTGACAAGGATACAGAAGCAGCCCGGAGACGAAAAGAGGCGAATAAGGGGTCGCGGGCAAACCACAACAGGCGGGATGCGCATACCAGGAAGATGGCTCGCGGAGGCTTCGCTCCCTGAAGGGCCTAGAGGTTTCCTGCGATGTTAGCTATCCACCTACCTGTCTGTAGACTATACAAGCCTCGGGCATTGCTGGCCGTGTTCTCCCATGTCTGCCGGGTCATAGTGATAACAGTTCGTGTAAGTCATGTGAAGACCGTGTTGAGACTAACACGTGTGACATAGGTGGCTTTCACGTTTCATAACAGATAAATACGAAGTGCATCAATCACCATGAACCCTCAGGTATATACGTGCTAGGGTATGTGACGATTGTGAGGAAAAGAAGAAAAGAAACAACCGCCTGGAACAGAGTCCCATTATCCAAAGAACGCCAAAATGTTTCCCAAACCAGAACCATTGCCGCTACATGCCTCCTCTTCTCATGTTACCAGACCGCTTGGCTACCGGGCCAAACGCGAACATGTTTTCCATGGGGAACGGCATGGACCTCTTCCTCCCGCGCGCCTGAGCCGGCGACTCGGGTGGCTCCTGCAAATCCTCTACATCCAAGGTGGTGGCGTACGGGCTTCTCATATCCGACGCCATGGGCGTGCCGGGGCTGTGCGCCGCGATGTGCAGCAGGTCCGGGTTCATGTTGAAGGAGGCCATGGACATGTCGCGCGGCGTCGCGAGCTCCGAGATGGCCTCGACGGACGTCAGGTCCTGCTCGCCCGCGTCGCCCGGCCCTATGACCATGCTCTGCAGCGAGAGGCGCGAGCTGCGGCGGCTGTCTAGGTACAGGCGCAGGTCGTAGCACTGCCGGCACGATGGATAGGCTGCGTACCTCTCCGAGTCGTCGCGGTACTGCGGCAGCTGAGGCCTCTCCTGCTGCCCGCACTTCTCCTGTATGTCGTCAAAGATGTCGGAGATGGGCGTGAAGTAGGTGATTCTCGGCCCAGGTCCCCAGTATGCGTTGCGACCCCAGAGCTGCCCGACGAGAGAATTGGACTCGGCATCGACAATGGCCGCGCCGCTGTCGCCCGGAACGCCGATGCCGCCACTGATCCAGGCATCCTCGCTGTCAAACGGCTCCGGCTCCTCGACGAACCACTCCCGCGTCGCCTTCTCAGTACCGTTCTCGTCGCCGCTGACGTAGGCAGGGATCTCGCAGACCTGGCCTCGCTGGTAGCCGGATGTGCGGCCGCTCGAGAGCACGCTGGCGCCGGGCGAGACGCCCACCACGGACCTAACGAGGGGCTCCTTGACGACCGGCTGCGTCTCCGAGGGGAAGCGACGGAGCATGTTGGCGCGCGGACCCTGCGCCGACGTGAGCGCCCAGTCCATGACGACGAGCGGCGGGTCCTTGCAGCAGTCTTCCCAGTACGAGTCGTGCGATATGCGCGTCGTTTTGAGATTTAGACCGGACGTGACCTGCAGGTCCCCGATGCGGAAGCTCTCCTGTGAGTCGAGGGCGTCGTGGGCCTCCTCCATACAGCGGAGGCGGTCTTCCGGCGAGGGGTGCTCGAGGTTGACGGCGCCGAAGCTCTGGTAGGCCTCGACGAAAGGGTGGAAGTTGCTCAGCCAGTAGCTCGCGCCTCCGACAATCAAGCAGGGGCCCAACGTAGCAGTGCTCTCCCGGCAGTTGCCCCTGGTGGGGATGCCGACGCTGTCGCCCATGCACGGAAGGGAGAAGAGATAGGGGTTCCTGGCGGCACAGACGTCGTCGGGCATGCTTTCGCCCAGGCCACGGGCCCATACCATGCGCTCGACGCGGCCCGTAGAGAAGACGAACGACACGGTGTGACGGAAGTTCTCGGGCAGTAAGTCGCGGGTGTGGCCGGCGATGGTGATCTTGCGGACGCGGGAGATGTCATGTCTCGTCATGATGCAGATGCGGCGCATCTGGGCGGTGCGCCCCCGCGTCACGGTGATTGCGTGGCCCGGCCCCGACCACCGAGGCATCAGCTCGGCCAGAAAGGGGAGCACGGCGTGCTCGAATACGATGGGGAAGCTGGCCGTCTCGACGAGCTTGCTGAATCGGTTCCGAACGATATCCGTGGGGCTGTCGGCGGCGCGAGGGGTGCCTTGACGTAGATAGGGTCAGTATGGTTTGCTGCTGCTGCGGATGACTGGGCTCATGTCTCTTACCAGCTGTCTTTTTGGCTTTCCTCTCAATGACGCTCCTGAGCTGTTCCAGGCACTTCCTCTTGGTGCTGAGGACCTTGTCGTTAAACTGGGGGCCTTGGTGAACGTCGCTAGGTGCTTTCCTCTTGCCAGCGCTCTTCGGTGGAGGCATTGCACTTCGTGTGTTGAGTTGCTGTTGCTGGTGCTGCCGTGGACCGTCGTCCCTCTCTGCGCTCCCAGGTGGTGGTGGAGGCGGTGAGGGTAACACCCACTCCTTGATATCTGCTGCTCCCACCTCGGGATGGGCAACAGCAATGTGCGAGCGAAGAATACGGACATTGGAGCAGGATGAATCACCGCAGGTCTGTACGGGGCAGACGAGGAGGTGCTCCAGTTTGACGTGCCAGACAAGACCTTCGCGTGAGGAGAAGCTGGACTCCTCGCAGCCAGTCCAGCTACACGAGTGCTTGTGGACGGCCTGGACGTGGGCGTTGAGCTCCTTCTCCGACTGGAACAACTCATTGCACTGCGGGCCCAAGCACATGAGCCTCGTGGGCAAGTTGGACGACGAGGAACAAGAAGCTGCCTCATCACCGCTCTTGCAACCCGGGCAGCACAGGGGTGTAGGGCCGCGAGAGCCAACTGGAGGGATGGCTGTCATGGTGTCACTGAGGTCAGTCTGCACCGTCGACATGAGCGACCCCGTAGGCGACGACTCCGACGCGAAGCTATCATAGCTCAGCGCCCTAGGCGGGGCGACATCAGCAGCACCTTTCTGCGGCTCTTGAGAAAGGTACTCATAGTCGCCGGGAGGCTGTTGCTGGAGGAGGCTGCCGGGGACGGGTGCCTGCTTAGCTAGATACTGCCAAGGAGGATCAATATGAGGCTTCCAGGTCGTGCCGGTCGCAACCGTGAAAAGGCAATCCTCGGGAACGGTACCGTGCCCAGGCCATGCTGACGGCTGCTGCTGCTGGGGCAGTTGGGGCAGTTGGGAAACAAGAGGTTGCGGAGGAGGAGGAGGAGGAGGAAGGCGACGGCGCTTAGTAGACGGGAGCGGAGTGGGGCCGGGCATCGGCCGTGAAGACCGGGGCATGCCCATGTCCAATCTCTCTCTCTCTCTCTCTCTGTCCTTCTCTCTGCTTGGGTCGAAGAAAAGTATGAATACTTCGCGCGCAAATGTGTGAAAAGCGAACCTGCGCCTAGACACAGCGGGGAAGTGTTCAAGAGATAAGAGGAAACCACGCTTTGGGGGGAGCAGGCGGACGACACGCGAAGGAGGAGGCTCCTTTCGGCCCCCAGATGCAAGAGAGGGGAGCCTTACCCGCACTTTTTAGGCAGCACAAGGCGTTCTTGCAAGGGGGGCTGTGCATGCCGATGCAGGTTCCGCCGATTTGCGAACCACGGCCTCCTCACCAGATCCTTGTCTGTTCTGTCTGTCAGCCAGCCGACCCCACGCTGCCCATCCCTCTCCAGCTGTCATCGCGCACATAAGTCCTACTGCAAAGGGGTTCTGATGACGGGCCTGTTCGGAGAGGTATGCATAAATCGTATTTGTTCATTAAAATGTACGCTGGGCGAGTCTATGACTTCGTCCTCATCTACCTAGATATACCAACTAACGCCATGTCGAACCAACCCAACCACCACAACGCCGTATGAAATGCATCACAAGCTTTCGTACAGCCCTTCCACCACATCACCCAGCATCCTAAGCCCATAGTATTTGGCTATGCGCTTCATCACTGCCAGCTTCTTACTAATGTCCTGCCGTGACACCACCTCTTTCCATTGTCCACTGCACGTACAGTGCTCCATGAAGTCGTTTAGGCGCAGAGCACCACATCGCTCACACTTGAGATCCTGTGTCGTCCATTCTATCGTCCATCCTTCCACCATGGAGAGCAAACGCTCCTCAATCGTCACCCTGTCAAAGTCACTGCCGCAGAAACTGCACTGCCAGTTTTGTTCCTCGCCAAACAGGTCCTCGTCTCTGCAAAAGTCCAGATCCCGCGTCATGGTGCAACTGTCACACGAGACTTGCGTGAGCTTCATGCTCTCAGACGGGTTGGTAAAGGTGCCGTCCTTGGAGAACTCGCGAACATCGAACAGCGCAAGCAGTTCTTTGCGCACCAGTCGTGCCTCGAGAGTGATGTTCTTGTCCAGGGATAAGACCTGCATGAGAGACTTGACGAGCTCGAGGACAGGGTTTTGAGGACGCAGATGGGATCCGGGAAGGTTGGGGAACGAATAGTCTCCTGCCAGCTCGGGATGGAGGAGCTCTCGCTTCTGTTGGTTGATGAGGCCAACGATTGCCTTCTTGAGCGGCTTCTCAAAGGCCTTGCCTAGGATGATCTGGCTGTCTTCATCCTCAGTGATGCGATTCGGCAGCTGTGTCAGGCGAGGCGTAGAATTCGGGTCATTGTTTTGCGGATTCTTGAGATTGTGCATGAGCTGGATAAACTCAATAACCCAGTCCTGGAATGTCGACTGCAGCCGAACTGGAAGGAATGTAGCCATTTGCCAGTGCATGATGGTCTTGAGGTTCTGCTCCTCCGCCTCGATTACCTCCTCGCACGCCTTGCCACCGTAATTGAACTCATCATACCAGACCAGATAGTCCCAGTACTCCTTGATCTCGAGGTCGATAAAGTGGAAGAGTGGCTTGGTCTTGATCGACTTGATAATGTACTGGCTGTACGCAAACGCGTTGCCAACTTCCGTCTTCGTGGTCTGTAGAATCAAACGGTTTGCGTTGGCGAAAATGACCTGGGAGCCGACACGGCGGAAGTCACCCATGAGTTGTTGGAATGCCTTGCGAGACATCATCTGCACGTAATAGTGCAGGGCGCGGTCGTACATGAAGGAATCTGGGTTTTCCACCCAGCGGACAAGATGCTGGACCATGACATCAGCCATGGTGTTTCCACGACAGGCCTCAGCCCACCAGGCCTTGACCATTTCCCGAAGCACCAGGACACCGGCGTTGGCAAAGGCATTCTCCGATGCCAACGAGTCTGCACCATCCGCCGCCGGGTTGAACGAGACAGAGTCTGCACCTTCCAGCTCGTTGATGAGAGACGATGTCAGGATTGTGTTAATGGCCAGATTCCGAACATCGAGGTCGATACACACCGAGGCGAATGTGCCCGGATTGTTGACGTTGGGCATCTTGACAATATCAAGCGGGCCAAGAAGATCATCTCGTTCGTAGCCAGCGTGGTCGGGTCGTGCGCCTGGGGACCACCACAAGACGACGCCGTTGGCCTGTAGGCGACGTGCATAGGCAATGTCGATCAAGAAGCGCGGATCCTCGCGCTCAAGATTGCAGAGCGGGATATCGCCGTACCGCGCCAAAGCAGTCAAATGGAGGATCCACGAGCCGAGACCGAGGTAATGGCCGACAAGACGGCGAGACACTACAGACTGCCAACCCAGCGGAGGCAATGAGCTGTCCGCAGCGTCGTATTTTAGTGGCAGCACAGGGAACTCGCCCAGAATAGGCACGTCGTGCATCAGCAAGTTACGTTGCGATGACTGGATGACCATGATCTGAGGGCGAGCTTCGTCCTTGCGCATCTTCTTGACAATGTCGCCGATTTCGAGGTGCGCCTTGCGTCTCGTGGTAACCTGGGTAACCTTGAAGTTGACCTTTTCCTTGTACCGGAAGCAGTCTTGCCAGTTCGTTCCCGCCGCCTCAGAGGTTCGTTTGGCCAGCATTTCCGAGTAGACCTTTGTGACATTAGGAAGATCCTGGCCCGAGTCGCGGTTCTTCTGCAAGATAACCACATGTGCTTGCTCGCTCGTAGTGGAGAAGATACCAAAAATTTGTCTCTCGCCAGCTGTGATATGAGAAATGTAGATATAGGCGAGGGGCGCCGATTCCAGATAGGTGCGGCCCTTGACAGATCGCTTGAGTCCACTGAGATCAAAGCCTTGGTCCAGGCCATTGCCCAGGACGGCATGCTGCAGCTCGTCGATGGCACAGAGATTACCTAGGCGAAGAACAGCCCGAATATTGAGAGGAATCTGTTTTTCGTAGACGCCCTCCACACTTGGGTGGTTGAACAGCAGCGAAAACTTCTCCGATTCGTTGAAGTAGATATCCTCGGGTACGCTGAGCTTGAACAGATGGCTGGATGGGTGACCGTTGGGCAGAGTGTAGCTGACCTGCTCAACCTCGCAGCCCTCAATCTCAACATCCGGGAGATCCTTGCTCTTGAGGTTCAACATAACTTGACGAGGCACCTTGATCTTGAGCGTGTGAATCTTGGCATCAATCAAAACAAAGGCCATCACGATGCCAGGGGTCTCTGTTGCCCTGAGTTGAAGTAGCTGCCATGTGTTCATGTAAGTCATGTGTGCCTGTTGCAGCAAGCTTTGGTGGATGTTGTTGCCAGCCATGCCTCTTCTGTCACCAAAAAGTTGTCTTCGTCGTTCACGAGCCAGCTTCTGGATCTTCCACTTCTGCTTCTGGTACTTGAGGAAGGCTGGGTAATCTTTAGATGGGCTTGGCATCACCTTCGGAAGAGCTGCCATCGGATCCTGATTCTCCGCCGGCTCCGGTGATTTACGCTTCTGTGACACAGGAGGAGCTTGGGAGGATGCAATGGCATTGGCGACAGTCTTGGGTTTAAGCAGTTTGGTCCCGAAATCTTCCATGTCGTCCGTTCGAGGGCCGTTGATGTTAGTGATGTCCTCGAGAGGACCCTTCGAGCTGAGGAAATCGGTGAGCTTCTTCTGCTTCATCTTGTCATCCTTGATGTTGATTCTCCTCTGTAGCCAGTCTGGATGTGGCACTCTGGGCACGGGGTTCCGGACCTTCTGGAGCGCCGCAGGAATCGTGATGAGCTTTTGAATGACGGATCCAAGTCGCTCCAGGTAATAGTCCCAGTCGAGCAAGGCGCGGGGATCCGTGTCCGCAGGCTCCTCCTTGAGCCACTTCTTGAGGAACGCCCTCTTGACCGTCTCCTCGGCCGAAAAGATAGCAACCGGGACTGCACGCTCAGTGACGGGAGCATTCTTCGGCCTTGCACAGATGATGAACTTGCAGTTCAAGCCTTTGTCCTTCACCATCTGCTCGCCCAGGAAGTCCGCCAAACGCCTTGCCGTGGTGATACTTGTTGACTTCTGAGA
This sequence comes from Stachybotrys elegans, assembly GCA_020746835.1. NCBI lineage: Eukaryota > Fungi > Ascomycota > Sordariomycetes > Hypocreales > Stachybotryaceae > Stachybotrys > Stachybotrys elegans. The sequence goes on along the minus strand of JAGPNK010000004.1, from coordinate 1,328,393 downwards.
ACCGTACTCCTCCAACGTCTTGCTCATGCTACGGTTTTCAGAAATGAGCTCCATCAGCTCCTCATCAGCAAGAGTAGAGCCTTTGCTGTGCAACACATCCAGCCATCGGTTGGCGACCTTAGCCACAGCGCCGTAGCACTGGGCCAGGTCCTCTCCTTCCAGGAAGAACTTGAAGATTTGCTGCTGGAAGATCTTGATGAGCTTCAGCTCACCACGACGCTTGACCTCGAAGCCCTTCAGTTCCGCAAGACTGCCATCATCGTTGAACACGGCGTATCGTTTCTTCAAGTTTTTATCCTCCTCCTTTGATGTGGGGAGAATCATGGCCTTGTAAGGACCGTCGACCTCAAAGAAGATGGAGTTGTCGCTATGAGTCTCGTACTTGAACGTCTTGGGATCCACCAGAGTCTGATATTGATGGTTGGTGAACTTGTCGTGAACGAGGTGGTTCAACATGACGCAAGGATACGAAATGTTTAGCTTCTTTCCACCTTTCATCTTGAATGAAAAATTCTCCGGGAATGTTGCGGGAAGCATACACCAGATACCGTCAGTGTCCAGCTCGAGGGGACGGCCCAGACGCTCCACAAGTGATCTAGCAAGTTGAATAATTGTTGCACCCGTCAAGCAAGTAACACCTGCCATTTCCATGGAATACCATCGCGAACCTTTTCGCATGACATAACCGTAGAAGGAATTCAGAATGACTTTGTGAGCAAGCTGGAGCGAATCGTAGAGAACAATCATCTTCTTGGCAGCATCAACGTCGCTTGCTGGAGCACCAGAAGACTTGAGAGACTCCGTCTTTCCCTTCCACACCTTGGCCTTTCCCTTGTAATCGTATCGACGATCACGGAAATCTCTGACGGTGTCGATATAGAAGGGATTTTCGCGTTGACAGATGATGGCCTCCCGAACAATGGTAGTCGAGTCGTGGATCTTGTGATACACCTTTTGCGAATATAGCTGCAGACGCTTGCGTGTCAAGGCGGCCTGTTCATCCAAGCTGAGGTCTTGGAATGTCCGAGGAGGGGAATTGGGGTATTTCCCGGGAAATTTCTCGTTCTCGAGCGCGTGTCTGATCATGTTGTACTCGTCACGCTTGGCGGGGATATATTCTCCTCGCCAGGCCCACGGCATGCGTCGATCGCACGTTTTGCCTGGCCGGTTGAAATCGCAAGAAGCACAATCCGACTCGTTGATGAGAGAATCCGGCTGGAGTCGGTTGGTCGTCATAATATTTGGATACATAGAGGCGACATCCAAATGGTAGATTAAGGGGTTCTCGTGACGGTTCGGCGTCTGCTTGAGCTTCATCAACCTAGCCGCGATTTGCTCCTTGACCTCCTCGTAGTTCTCGACATCCTCAAACTTCTTCTGCTCTTCGACGGTAATGACAAATTTCAGTGCTGCATCGAGATCCCGCAGGAGCTCATCGACAGCGCCTGGATCGATAGCGAAGTCGACGGGGATATCTGCTCGGAAGACACCTGCCTCGATACTCTCGACGTGACCTCCAACATACGTCTCTGAGTCAAGAAGATGACCGTCCCAGAAAGCTTCCCGTGGCGCCACGTGCTTGTTGGGAATGGCAATGCCTTTGACGTACGCCTGTACCATAATCAACATCTCGCAGAGCGTACCAGTTCCCTTGCGAAGTACATCGTCGCCTCCGAGAGGAAGAATGGTACATAGCGAGAAAATGAAAGGGTGAATGTACTTCATGTAGAGGTAGTAAGTCGCGACGGCATCGGAAACTGAGTACTCCGCCAGTGTTTGGGGTCTCTCGCTGGCATACGGTGTCATCAACTCCGGATCGAGTTCGTCAGGGTCGTATCCGAGCTTGGCGACAGTGACAGCCTTGAGACCTCTTGAACCCTGAGGAAGGTAGGAGTCTCGGTTGACCCAGTGAAAGCAGTCCATATGAACACTGTAGTTGCACTTGAATTGATCTTCGCTGTCCTTCTTCCACCCGATCTCCTGATACATGTCGATGCCGTTGACGCTAGCTCGGGCTTCGACAAAAGGCCAATCGAAAAAGTCACCGTTGTAAGTCGCTATCACGGTTGGTCGTGCCTCCTTAATGTGTAGGAAGAATCTCTCAATCACAGCCTTCTCGTCAGGCTCGTTGAAGATCATGAAGGGTCCTGGGTACTCCGGCTTCGGGGTATAATCGAAATCGCCAATGTCCTCAGAAATGATCTCGCGGTTGGTGATGAGGAAACCCTGGCCGTCAATCATGTATGAAATCATCATGATCTGGTCGATCGAGGCATCAGGAAACTTCAGGGGCAATTTAGTGGTCTCAATATCGAAGGCCAGCACAACGGGTTCTGCAGGCAGAGACCTGTCTTCGTTGGGAAGCAGCTTTGTTACTCCGTGCTTTGCCTCGACAAAGTACCACTTGCCGACTCGTATATCTGGTCCAGGTCAGCAACGCGCGTTAAGCAACCCCTGACAAACGTACCGCAATCAATCATTACTCTAACATGGTAAGGGACATCGTATTCTCGTATATCGACAATGAAGTCGCTCGCATCGGCAAATGAATTATTCATGGCTCGGTCATTCTCTCGTAAATCATCAAAAAGATCAAAGTTGCCGGTTGCGCTAGATCAGGTCAGCTTCTGAGATCAAGGCTAGAATGAGACAATGGGATGAGTACTTACGCCTGGACTTCGGCATACGTCTCCATGGCGTTCATGCTCTTCTTGTTCTTCTCCGCAATGGGCATAATGTCCTTTCTCGCTGCCATGAGATCGTTGACATTGGCGAATCGAAGCTCGAGGAACGTGCGACGATAGCCCAGGAGATGGTTCGGCATGTCGAGATCCGTCCTCTCTACCCTCCGCACTGTCTTTAACACGCCCCCTCCAGGAACTCGCTTGACCCATTCCTCAACTTCAGACTCGTGACCTTTCTTGATGGCAATCATGAAGTATGGTTCGTATTCCACAGTGGCTTTGAAAGTCGAGCCATCCTCCTCAATAAAGTAGCAGTCGAGAGCTGCTCGACCGCCAGGTATCCTTTCATCCTCAATGGATGTGGGCTGGACATTGACGAGCCAGCCTTCCTTTCGCCTCCCGCTCTCATAGCGAGCAAAACCCATCTTTTCATCTATCCCGTGGGCCAGGCGTGTACGTTCCCATCGCTCGTCGGCAGAGGTACCCTCGGCTCGAGACGAGGCAGCAAAGGTCTTTGTGGATCGGGGGCCATGGTAGGCAAGTTTGCCTCCTCGTCGAAAGCCCTTCTGCGGGCGTCGAAGACTCGTGTTGGGCATCGCGGCGGGGCTGCCCGCAGGCAGGAAGCTATCGAAGGGGGACGCTGAGTTGACGGAGCTGTGAGTTCACCATGGAATATGCGCCTGGGAAGAACAGTGGTCGATTGGCGATATTTTTGGAACGAAGGACGTTGGAAAATTCGGAAGGGCAGAATTGTTCTGGTGGTATGGACGTTGTGATGAGTTGTAGGCCAGGACCAGAACTATTCAGGGATTTGAGCCAGAATCATTCATTAGACAAGACGCGATTAAACGCGTGTGAACGCGTCCCTCGCACCTGCCGCCCCACGTTTGTTTAATGGATTCTCGCCCCACATTCGATGTCCCGGTACGTACCCGAGCTTCACTAACTTGGGTGCATGTAGATTTTCCGGCCTCATCGTCAATCCCGCCAGGACGAGGTCCCCATTAATCCGAATATCAGCGATTGGTACGTGACGCCGATTGCGCGCTCAGCAGCCGGGAATGGATTCGGGTCGGTCGAATGGGCAGCAGCCTGCCTCGGGCGGCAAGAACCTACAAGAATGGTCGACACCCTTGGAGCATCCGGCGCAGGGCACCGGGGCCTCTTCCAATGCCGAGGCCTTGCCGCCGCAGTCCCAGCCGACACTGAAGGAAGCTTTTTCGACGATCAAGGCCGAGGACTTTGTCAACATTGGCAAGGTGCCATGCGCAAAGGGAGGGTTAATGACGGGTATTGGTGCTGGGTTTGGTGCGGGCCTTCTGAGGGCTGTAGCAGGAGGTGAACAAGAACCCAATGCAGTCGTATGATGGCTTCAGCTGACAACAGACCGGCGACAGGAACCTTTCTTAAGTCTGGACACTGGGCAGTGGGAACCTTTGTCGTCACGGGCACAGCAGCGTACGAGTACTGCCTATACTCGAAACGCCAGGAGCGCCTACAGCTGAAGCGAGCGATCGAGATTGCCAACGAGGAGAAGAGGATAGAGGCCATGGAGAAGATGCGCATCGAAGCCGAACAGAAGCGATTGAAGGAAGAGCAGCAGAAGCAAAACACTGTCCCCAGGTCATGGTGGAAGTTCTGGTGATGAATCTCGACACCAATGTAAAATTACCTTGTAACATCACGCATGCAATTGTCAATCTTGGGCCATTGTGGTCTAATGGTCGATAGTCATGATTTTGGATATAAAAAAAAGCCAATTCACCAATACCCTTCCGTTGCCAAATCTGCTCTACCTCAAACATTGACGGGGAAGTGATGCTCAGAAGGTGTTGCCCGTGAACCAACCGGAAAAACCATGTTGCAAGATAGAATATTAACCAGAGCAGGCCAGCTGTGTAGACTACTCCCTTCTCGAACCCAAATAAGCATTCCGAGCCTGATCATAAGTAAAAGAACTTGCCAGGAAGCCTGCAGCAACCCGACCCTATAAAACGCCAGCAAAGTTATACCCGATTGCCCAAGTTCGTTGAATCCTCCGTTGTAACCGTAATCTCATCCCATCGTGACAGTGACGTTCTGGTGATCAGCGTCCATAAATCTAACCTTTCTCGTAGACGTCTCATCGGGGCCTATGACCATGGCCGCGGCATTGCGCTCGCGGCGGCGTTGGCTCCTCTTAGCCCGGCCTTCGTTCTCCTCTCGCTTGCGGTATTCGGCCATCTGCTGCCTCCTCTTCATAGACCTGGCCTGGGCAAGGGCCGGAGTTGGTTTGAAGCCGACGCCGTTGATACCAGTGCCGTCGTCATCCTCGTCCTCGGGGTCATAGACAGTGATTTCATCTTCGTGCCAGGTCAGAGAAGCCCTGAGTGGGTCGATGATTTCAATCTCCTCATCTGTGGTGCTCTCGTCGTCGCCATACTTTTCGTTAGGCACAGGACTACGCTTGAATCGCAGTGGCGGCGTGCCTGATCTCTTCCTTACGCGGGACTTGGAGTTGGAAAGACGGTTGATGGAGGGATAGGAGCGGTTCAGCGCGCCGGATAGTTGTTCTGGAGCGTGGATGGCGACCTGTAGCTGCGGCTGTGGGAGATGCGACGGTACTTGAGCCGCCTTGGTCGAATCGACGGACTCGGCGCCATCCTGCAAGGGTACATCTGGCCTCCGTCGCTTGCGCATGGCATCGGGCATATCGACATCGTCGGCGGTTACTGCCCCGCCCCCACTCTCGCCCTCACCCTCGCCCTCGCCCTCGCCGCCTTCGAGGACTAGCCCACAGAACTTGTGGGCGACCTTGGAGCTGGGGCTGTTGCTGCCGTCCTCGGGAGACAGCGCCCTAGACAGGTCGAAGGAAAACTTGATGGGTGTGAGATAGCTGTCCTCGTCTCGCTTACGCTTGGGCGTGGCCGAATATGGTGGAGTCGCCATCATGGCAGTTGTGAAGGGAGGTGTGTGTGAGAAGGGCGTAGACAAAGGGGTACTATGTAGATAAGGGACGCGGCGACTTTGGCGCCAGCCGGTGTGGTGCGTGGTATTGGCCTCTTGCGTTCTAATTATCCCTGGCTCCGATACTAAGCCATGGTGTCCGTAGAGGATAGATGAAAGGTTGAACTGAAGCAGTCGAGGATGAGGTAAGTTGGAGTCGAGTCCCTGCAGTCATGCCAGGTTGGGCAACGGCTGAGGTGGCACTGTGGCAGGCGGGATGCGACACGTGCCGTGCGCTAGCTTCCGGTCAAACGAGCAGCCGGGGAACTGTTGAGGGAACGGTGAGGTGTGTGTGTGTATGTGTGTGTGCTGGCAGAGCTGTCGTAATTGTCTGAGCTGTTCGTCTCAGTCATTCATGCGCACAGAATAGAGGCTGGAACCCACGCATGCTACAGGCAAGAAGCTGCGATAGGTCAGTTAGTGGTCAAACCACACGTAAGACATGGAACCTGCTGCCGCTAGTAATCCCCAATCGATAATAGGTCGAGTTGCTCAGGTGGAGGTCCATGTCTGTCGTGCCATCAGAGTGCTCTGGCATTTTTAATGTTCACATGCGTCATGACCAGACTATTATATGATTACAAAAGAAACTAAAGAAGCAATGAGTGCGTCATTTCTGAGGTTGAGGCAGTCGAGTGTCTGGCGTCATAGTGCAATTTGCGGTCATGATGCACCTCTTCTCGCACTCATTCATCAATCCATAGTACCCCAATAGGTACAGTATTCTAATATTGCAGGCACTTGCCTATAACAAAGAAGGCTACCTACGCAAGCTATGTATGGTAGGGCTGTGAATATCCTCAAAGAGGGAAAGCCCCAAAGATCGGACCAGGCTCCGTGATGCGCAAGATATCGGTTTTGTCGAAACAAAGAACCCCCAAACACAAGCAACCTTCACCACCTGGGCTCGGCGTTTCGTCCCGTTTCGCCTTCGGATCCCTTCCCCCCATCACCTCACGCACTGTGCAGAATCAAATCACGAGACGGATAATTTCAGCTGGAACCACTGCCTTGGTAGGGGGCAGGGCAGGTCGGCCTGGATTTACCCCGCCATGCCCCGCGCCGAGCTCCTAAAGATGCAGCATCTTCCTCGAAGTTAATTAACCAACGCCCTTTTCCCCTCACCAGCTCTCCAACAGCTACAGCAGCTCCAATGAGGCTCCCCATCGTATCCCTGGGCCTTCTTGAACAATATCCGCTGCGCTTGTCCTGCCACTCGATGCCAATCTTGGCCAAGCCCACTTCTCTTCTCTCCATTTCCTCATGCTAATCTATGGCTACCACCCAGCATCCCATATCCTAGGTATTTTCCCTCGGCTCCGATTATCCTGTTTCCACGATGGAGCTCTTCGTCTTACCCTTTAGGCTGAAGTCAATCGTCTCCACGGTACCTACAATAGACGGAGGCTGGTATGGATTTTTGTTGCATCATGTGCGAGCCCAGCACGCCCGTCCAAGTATTTAACGCCCGCCATCCCGTCCCTCTGCAATGCTTCACCCGTAGTGCGTAATTCCTGTCAAGAAATCATTATTTGCACCCCCTTCCTCTCCTCCCGCCCCCAGCAAACATGACCGACGCCCCCTTCGCCTTCCTCCCTCTGGGAGCCATCATCCAGGACTTCAAGGTCAACGGCCTCAACATTGTCCAGGGCTTCGCCACTCAGGATCAGTATGTCAAGTATAACGGCCCTTACTTTGGCGAGACCATCGGCCGCATCGCGAACCGCATAAGCAACGCCAAGCTCAACGACATCGACGGCAAGGAACACCCCCTCGTCGCAAACGAGAGGACCAACACCCTTCACGGCGGCAACGTCGGTTGGGGCAAGCGTATCTGGAACGGCCCCAAGCCCGTCGGTACCAAGACTGTCCCCGGCGTTGACGGTCTCGACGGTGGCGAGAGCGTCGAGTTCACCCTCGTCAGCGAGCACGGCGACGAGGGCTTCCCTGGAACTGTCGAGGCCAAAATCACCTACACAACCGGCACCCAGGAGGTCAACGGCAAGCAGGCCGTTGTCCTCTCCATGGAGTACGAGGCCAACCTGGTCGGAGGCGCCAACGAGACCGTCATCAACATGACCAACCACTCCTACTTCAACCTGTCGGGTGAGCCCAGCGTCGAGGGCGCCAAGATCACCCTCTCCACCAACGACCACCTCCCCATGGACAGCAACGGCCTTCCCACCGGCGGTCCCGCTCCCTTCTCCTTCGACACTCGCCAGCCCTTCAGCCTCGGCGCCAACGAGCCTTTCGTCGACCACGCCTTCGTCGTCAACACCGACCCGGCCTCGGTGCCCATCGACACACGATCCCAGCCCCTCAACCTCAACCTTGCCGCCCACCACCCCAAGTCGGGCATCCATCTCGAGGTTCACAGCACCGAGCCTGCTTTCCAGGTCTACAACGGCTGTGGTATTGATGTGCCTGCCGTCGATGGTCTCCCCGCCCGCGGACCCTACAGTGGCTTCTGCTGCGAACCCGGCCGATACACCAACGCCGCCAACGTTCCCGAGTGGAAGAGCATGGTGCTGCTGAAGAAGGGCGAGACCTATGGCGCCAGGATCGTGTACAAGGCCTGGTCAGACTAGGGGCTGGACGCAATTGAAGTTGCAGTGAGCCGTACCATAATTACGTGTACTTGAATATCCGCTCAATTGGCATAGCTCCGTTATCATGACCCTAGGTACTCTACCTTTTCTCCCTTTTCCGTGCAAATGGTGATACAAACATTACCCTCGCCAGCCGCCGCCCTGTAATTGCCTTCAGTCTGAATCGCTATCATCCCCTAGAAACGCCAAATCAGCATGTGCGCGCCGACGCCGGGCGGCGAATGTGTTGTCCTGTTCGTCACCGTCATCGTCTCCTGCCGCTTCGCCTTCATCCCCACCGCCACCGTCATCGCTCTCCTCGGCTTTGGTAGCTGGCGCCTTGGATCGTTGTGATCGCCTCCCTGTCCCAGAGCCCCACAGACGGTTCATCTCTTGAGCGGCCTCAGCGTCAGCCATGAGCTCCCTCATCTCCTTTATCTCCCTGGCTTTGGCCTCGGAAAAGCGACCCTCAATGCCAATGTCTGCCAGTAGCTTCTTAAGGTGGCGAATTTTCCCTCGTGTATCGTCGCCGTACTTCTTTAGCTCAATGTGCCATAGTTTGCGGATGCCACACTTGGCCAGCTGGGACTGCAGCTTCTTCATCTCAGCCTCCTGAGGATCCTCTGGCGCAACCGCCGCCTTCTTCGCCGCCGCTTTGGGAGTCTTGGCTGTCTTGGAAGATGCTGATGATTTCTCCTTCTTTTGTCCTTTTTTACTCTTTCGCTGCGGAGGCTCGTCAATCACGTCCGAATACTCCTCCTCTTCGTCAATAGGCTGTATAGGGTCTTCGGCTTTGTCTTCAGTCTTGCCACCAACATCCGACTCGGAGGTTTTCTTTCCCTTTGCAGCTTCGTTTGGCTCGTCAGTCTCAGCATCAGACTTGTCGTCGCTTTCAGACACGTCGCTCGTCACTTTAGAGGGCTTGGGTCCTTGTTCGTCGTCCTCGTTCTTCTGCCTGGCCTTGCCCGCTCGCTTCGGAGCAGGAGGCGAGGCTAAGTCGAGATCGCCTTCGTCCTCATCCATTGGCTTTTTGGATCTAGACTTGGCCCGTTTTGGCTTCTTTTCCTCTTCCTCAATATCACTAACATCGGACACGTCCTTCCTCGCCTTCCTCGCCTTCTTCGCCTTTGGCGCGCGCTTCTGCCGTTTTGGCTCGGGGCTTTCAAGGTCGGAGGATTGTCGCTTGGTGCTGCGATTGGTGCTTGGTTCTTTTTTGGCACTTGGAGGAGTCCAGCCATCGAGGAGTTTATTCTGCAAGGCTGATTAGATCTGACACAGTAGTAACACCCGAGGCGGATAACATACAACTTGCTCCTTTATCACTGCCTTGCTCTTGTTCTTCCAATCTCCTGTGGATAGGAAGTCATCGTCCAGGCCAAGCTTCTGCTCCACGTGCTTGCGCACCTTGTTGACTGAGGTTGCATCCGGGTCAGAGGTCCACACTTCGTAAGTTCCATTGACAAGAGCTTCCTCGATCTTCTTGGCAGAGGGTGCCATGGCGAGGTCGTCGAGAAAGGATGGATCGCAACAGTGATGTTTACGTTGCTTTGGACAAGCTCGCAAGTTGATATGCGATTGTTGTTGCCGCGTTCAGGAATAGGTAGCGATGCGCGCGTGATGTCAAGACAAACGCGACGGAGCTAGCGAATTCGCAAACTCCCCTGCTGATGGGAAACTTGCGACCAATTGGAAATGTAGGTGGAACAATAACAGGGAAGGTGGTTGAGCTCCCCCAATGAGGTAAAGCGCCAACTACCTTCGATTGGTGCTGGCTTTTCGATCTGGCGTAGCTCCCGCTAGGCGGTACATGAACTGTCCTACAGCGCAGGCAAACAGCAAGCTCACGTAAACTCTTCAACTAAAGATTCATCATGTCCGCCTCCCTAGCACCCGAATGCAACGAAGTCAAAGAGTATGTAAAATCCGCAGAGATGCGCGACCTGTATTGACGTAATCAGGCGCTACGATACGTGCTTTTTGAAATGGTATAGCGAGAGTAAGGAGAGCCTCTTGACAACAGTCTACCTCAAGCGCAGGACCCTAACCAGCGACAGAGTACCTCCGAGGCGGCGAAAAGGATAGCAAAGAATGTGCCGGCCTATTTAACCAGTATCAAAAATGCCTACACGTAAGTCATGCTCTCTGCGCTGCCTGGATGGATGCTCATGCGCCCAGTCGGCGCTCAAGGAACGCGGCATCGATAAATTGCTAGAGGAAGCCCGTGAAGACAATAAGGAAAACGATGTGAGGCTGATGGGACCAAAGAGTCAGTACATCCCGACCGCAATAGAATGGAATGAAACTAATACACAGCAAGAATAAATGGCACCGGCACTTCCTGTGCAATACACTCTTGCATACTGGTTGTGTGGCGACTTGCAAAGGTCATCTTGCTTCTTGCCCTAATGTAATGCCCTGTACATGAGCGCTTCATCTTTGTATTTTTAGAAAGCATATCTTCCTTGCGGCTATCTCCTCTATAGAATCGATGCACGACTTTGCCTTTGGTTCCTTGTATATATGGTGGCATGGGCGACGTTGGGAAGATGGAAACGCCCTTAAGTAATGGATAAACACTATCAGGAAGTACATTTGTAATGCGCATCATTCCGTGTGATTTCAGGTACTAGAAAATAGTAGAACCCACGTCATGTCTGAGGTGGAATCAGGCCAAAATCAAGTACTGCTACTTGTCAGTGCCAAAGACAATATTAATTGGATTTTGAAAGCATTCAAATAGATCAAGAATATAACACGTTTGATCAACAATGTGCTTCAATTGGTGTAGTTTGCCCTGCAGCCCTTTTAAGAATCTTACCCTTGTGATTGGTGGCTGGCCCATTACTGCCAGGTGTAAGTAAGAGGTGTCCGGGTACTTAGTACAGGTAATGTACGCAATACAAACGCAATACCCGTGCACGCACAATGCAGGGGTTTCATCCACCTCTCCCATGATCTTGATTGCTTTCGGGCGCCAGCTTTCGCCAACCTGGAAACCACTCCAGACATCCAGCCCTCTCCGACTCGAGCCGATTGTTTCTGGGCGCCCGTCAGGCTTAAGCATCGCCCAGAAAACTAGGTCCCGCCAAGCCCCAATCCGATCTCGCTTGGTCTTCTGGCCATCTACACCACCACATCCCCGCCTATCGTGGCCATTATCTCCTACCTCCCGCCCCTCGAACGCATTACGCCCGGACTCTGCGGCTCGGCATGCGCTGCCTCGAAGACTGATACTCTATGCACCCCTTCTCGACCGTTACCATCGGCATCTTCATTGCTGGCTACATCACTGCGCGCTGGGACCTGGTTACCCGACTCTATGAGCTTGCCATATTTGCCTGGGAGTACGGGGTTGTTGTGAGTCCCTAGGGAAGCCTGTTTGTCCCTCGGCACTGCTAATATGTCATCTACGGGGTATAGTGTCGAGCAACGCGAGGTCTGATCGTCCTGACCCTCCTCTTCCTCGTCATCTTTCTGCCCGTCTTCTTCCTCACCCAGAACGAGGCGCAACTGGTATGGCTGAGCATCCACCCTACCACGTCTCCAATACTGTCCTGGTACTGATTGGCCTAGCATCCACGCATGCCTGGGGCTGGCATATCCGCGCGAAAAGAACTAAGAAGACGAGGTTCTATTTGAATGCGTATCTTGGGGCTTGCCCCGATCGCTTGTCATGGTAGAGCATGATGGGCTCATGAGAGTGCTCTGGCCGACGGACGTCTGCAGCTCTGGGTACCCTGGCGTTGTGGTGGGCTGGCGCAACTCTATCCTAGACGTCTTTGTTGTAGCCGTCTTAGACGCCGTTGATGTTAGTGACGAAGCCCCAGGCCCCTCATCCTCAGTCTTGCTAAGAGATCCCTAGGCCGTCGATGTCGAGTATCACCTCAAAGCCGGTACTTTCTTCCGAAACGTCCCGCATGCCCCCAATAAGTTTTATGAATTATGCGGCCACCCTTCAATGCATGTCCTGGGCCTATCGAATGCGACCGATCCGGCTACCGCTGATCCATCATGGCTATGTGCTACCACCAACACCACCACGGGTCGACCCATCATCACTTGCGCAAAGGCCTCGAGCGTTCAGCTCATCCTGTATGATCGACCACGACCCATATCTATGCAGTACATCTCGCTCAAGCCCATCGAGTTGGCCCTAGGTGACAAGGAGGTTGCTCTGGAAGACACCAAAGCCAGCGGGCCTGACGAGGAGCAAGAAGAAGAGAAGCAGGAGAGAAAGATGAGGGAGATCAAGGCCAAACTGGTCGAGAAGTTGAAACAGCACAGCATCGTCAAACGGGTTCCGTCGGCGCGAGACAAGGCCTTGTCAAAAATTGTTCATCAGGTCAACTGGTCCTGGGAGCTGGAGAAGATCCTCCAAAAGAACGTTGGGCGGCTCGGGCCAAGGCCGAAGCGAAGTCAGAGCGTTTCTGAACGGGTTGTTGAGTCTGCAACGACCATGAGAAACTATGTTCTCACCCAAATATGGTCTTTGCTCTCCATCTATCTGTTTCCCGTCTTGCGCCAGGCCTTTATACTGGTCATTCTTGGCCAGCGCATGATTGCCGAGCTGCTGCTAGTCTGCCTCGAGTTTCGCCTCAAGCCGGGCGCGGCTGCGCTCAAGGACATCTCTGCCACAGCCCAGCAGATCGAGATTCGCCTGCAACAATCATGCTATTGGCCTATGCAGTATGTGACGCTGCGGCAGAGAAAGAGGAATTGGGCGAGCGTCACGACCAGTCATCCGGATTACATTCGCTTCTACAACAGTCTTTGGCTTGTAGCCAACGATATTATCATTGGAATGGCTGTGGGATCGTACATCATCGAGCAAGCTGACTGGGTGGCTCTCTTCATCAGTGACCTGCTGCGCTTGTACACGGTGGAGGCCCTTCAGCGTAGCATTTCGTGGCTGATGGGTTGGCCAGCAGGTCTGAAGCTCAATGGCGAGCTGGCAGCATTCTTGGGTGACCTTTTCCTCTGGGTGATAGATTACTGGTCCAGTAAGTCTGGCTGTGCTACCTTCGCAGCACAATCATGATCGGCTAACAACCTACAGACTGCATTGATCTGTTGACCCCCTCATTACCGCGCATCGTCTGGTTCATCGGGGTCTCGTCCTTTGCTGGCGCTAGCATGCCGATTGCCATGTTTTCCGACCTGCTATCAGCACTCACTGTTCATATATACTACTTCTATCTCGCATCGGCGCGTATCTTTCACTGGCAGCTGACGATACTACGGTCTCTTTTCCATCTGTTTCGCGGCAAAAAACAAAATGTTCTCCGCAACCGTATCGACTCATGCGATTATGATCTGGACCAACTGCTTGTCGGCACTATTCTCTTCACGCTGCTCTTCTTCCTGCTGCCGACTGTAGTGGTCTTTTACCTTAATTTTGCCATTGCGAGGATGGTTATAATATCCATGAAGGCTGGCTTCGACACCATGCTTTCCTGTCTGAATCATTTTCCCCTATTTGCTCTCATGTTGAGAATCAAGGATCCTGCTAGGCTACCTGGTAAGCAGTGCTGCGCAAAGAGGAGAGGCGAGGCTAACAAGAAAATAGGCGGTATTCATTTCGAGCTTCGAGATACCCATAATTACAATAGAGTTTCCACCAACGCAGACATTAACGAACCTCCTACATCAGTCATATACCTCAAGGTAAGAGCCGCGAGCCCTAATTCTTGGATTTCAACACAATGACTCACTATTCAAAGTCTATACCTTTGACCTTCAGGGCAATGTTCCATCAGTATTTTCAGATGGCTCATCGGATCCGGAAGCACTACGTGTCAGTGCGCGTACTTCTCTGCCTCCTGACAGGAAAATTCGTGCCGCCCATCAATAGAAAGAACCTCTACAGTCTGCAGTACAGTATGCTGCCGGCCAATCGGGCCACCGTGTGGGAAATGTGGCGGACCATCAACGTCGAGGTTGCTCAGATGAAGCCGAGGCCACCACCTCCATTACCACCCCTTGCCAATGGCGCAAAGAGGATGGCAGCAAATGGCAGGCTAAGAGGTCACTACTAGGATAGTATGTTGAAATGAAGAAAAATACTGCCAGGTGCTCCATTGGCCAATTATTCTGTGGATGAAGCGTTCATTGATGACTGGTTTGGCGGGCAGCTCCGACGAAGGCAACCAACGGCAGGAGACGTCCATTTACACATAGATTTGCGTGCATGAGATGCGCAATGATCCAACGCGGTCTTGCTATGCGCTTTACTAGTACCATTGTGGTGTCAGGCTCCAAAGACGTCGACCGATTTTCGCGCAAAATTACAAGACATTCCTCTGTTATGGCCTGGCCAGACCTTTCAATCTCACCTCCCACGCACACTGAGGGTAGGTTGAAATACTGAGGCTAGTAGAGGTTTCTGTCGAGAAATTGCTTAACGTAGGTAGCCAAGTAGGTGGCTACGAAGGTTTCCATGAAACGTCATGTTTCGTCATGGTGCTCTCCCAAGGCAACTCCCACGATAGTTGGTGGCAGCTGGTCGCTCTTTCACATTATGGGCGCACGCACACCAGATGCCACTTGCCCTTCCCTCAGATATTTCTCACCTTCCTCTCACCCTTTGCCATAACTAACCCAAGCATCTCCGACTTTCTGTCTTTTTCTTGCAAAACTCTATTCTACACACACCAAAACATTGTTTGCGGCTTCTCGGCACGAAAGATCGCAGTTCCGATCCAATTTTGCGGTGCCTTTTCTACTACCCATTATCAACATTCCTTGTTTCTTCCGAGCTTGCAATCTTTCGTTCGTACTGCTTGTCACCATCACGCCGAGAGGAACCCCGAGCCTACAATATCAGATATGTCAAACACTCTTCCGGCCGCGCTGCGAGAAAGCGTGCACCAGGATGACAGGTCTGGAATTGAAGAGCGCACTGATAAAGACATGGTCCGATTTCGACAGCGAGTCAGCCATCAGTACCATCCTCGAAAGTATCGCCGTGTTAAGAGCCCAGGGAGCCTCGGAGGAGACGTTGGCAAAGCCACTAAGAGACCGAAGGAGGCCCCTCGAATCTACCAGCCTCTTCTTTCGAAGACTAAGGGTCGGATCGAAGAGCAGTTTCTCAAACTCATAGATGGAATGATAGAGCGCAGCCGCGACAACACGGACTGGAGCTCAAACCGCAGAGATGCTATGCACAAACAGGACAAGAGCCAGGCTTCAAGAGAGGCCATCATCTCAAAGAAGCGCACCCCTTTGCCGTCCGAACCGCAGGATCCCCCTCGCAAGCCGGGCATGCCCACCATCATACTCACGACACCAGAAGGCGAAAACCAGCCAGAATCCGATCTGCCCCGTTGGTGGGAGTGGAACGAGAAGAAACAGTCGCAGGCGTATAGGATGGATGCCCGTGCCCAATGGAAGGAGCCAAAGTTGCTCAACCCGGAATGGAAGCCGAGGAAATCCCTGCGACGGGTTTCTAAGCGGAAGAGATTGCGCTACCATTACAAGACGGCCTCTTCGGATGCGAGGCAGTCTGCCAAACGCCCCGTCATGTAGCGATTGGTTGAAGATGGGAGGGGAAGGGCATTTGACTACTGCTACTATTACTAGTATCCAGTATCATTATTGTACGTCAGAGGTGGATTGGTACCAATAGATGCTTGGCTTTGTGTCCAATACAGATGACGAGGTTTGTCACGAAGAGCTAGCACGTACGTCTATATGCTTCTTTGAATGGCATAGCAATAACCATATTCACAAGCTCTGCAAAGATTGTGCCATCCCCGACATGCGTGTAAATCTATCTTGGATCCGCGGGCATATGTAGAGCCCGTCTACCAACCAACAAGCTTGCAGCCTGGTGTTGGGATGGGCAGTTGTTGGACGGTTGTCACTCCAGTGATGCAATAACGAGGCGCTAATGCAAGTTCGCAGCGTGCTCTACGTCAGAAAGCCCGCCTGTCGATCCCGACTAGGCAGGGATGGTGGAGGTACGGGACCTGGACCTGATATCAGGTAATTTTTTCTCCGGCAGGCTTCTTTTCTTCAGGGTCCAGCCTGCCTGAGTCGGTACTAACCCGATCCAAGACAAGGCAAGAAGGGTGCAAGATCGAGTTGGGCAGAAAGGAAGGAGGCGGCTGCCATACCTTACCAAGTTGGCCGCAGGTAGGTGCTGGTAGGTGCTAGTACTAAGTCACCTGTTTGTGGAGTGGTTCCAAGACCACCAACAAGAAATCGATATCCATCCAACCAGCTTCACTTTTGGACAAGCCAGTAATAACACCACACGATACGCACTGCGACCAAGTGACGAGACCCCTCCTTTCCCGCATCACCAGACCCTGACAGAAGGAGCTGCGTGTAGCCCATCACCCCATCCTGCAGGTCGAAGAGCCAAAAAGCAAAAAGGCGGGGTGCATCGACAGGCCACCAGACCACAGAGAGAGGCACACACACACACCACAGACACGCACCATCCTGGGCGCTTCACGGCAAAATTCGAAAACCATTCACGCGAATCCCCGTCCTCTGCCCACACCGGCTGCTTCCGTTTGACGTCACCCTGCGCTCCGCTTCACTTGGGTGATCCTTCTGAAAGGGCGCAGCATCTCGGCTTCAGAAATTAAGGGAGGATAATAAGAACCCAGCCAGGACCCTGACGGACTACAGACGCCCCAACCTTGTTGTAAGTGAATCGCCTCGCACGCAATAGCTGGGAAGAGAGAGGTTTGCCTCCATCTTTGTATCCATCATTCACCACTTTTTGATCTTCTCCTGTGTCCCTCTTATTGTTTTTATTCTTGTGTATTGCTTCCCTTCTACACCACAAACTTTCACTGTGGGCTCACTGCGGTGCATCTTTTCATCTCATCGATAATTCGTCTATATATCATCCAGTCTTTTTCTCCTTCATTAACCATGGAGGCGCAGACTCAGCTTCCCACTCATCCCGGTCCAAGCTACGGTTTTCCTATTCGAACCACCATCATGGACCCCAAACAGCGATTCTACCGACATTTCCTTGACAGTGTTGCAAGTGAGTCCACCAGAACTCGCCATCCAGCTGAGCTGGTGTCTAATGTCCATCGTTCTAGTTCTGCAAGACCAGATGGGCGAGCTAGAATCGCTTGCAACTATCGGTGGTGAGCGTCAAGCCGCTATCGACCACATCTTGGCTGGCGTCGCCAAGCTTCAAAACGAGGTGGCCGACGCTGCGGACTTCACACCCGCCTACGACAGGAGACAGTACTCAGAGGTTGGTAATGGTGATTTAGCTTGACAAGCGCGCTTCAGGCTGACCTGGATATATCTGTAGGCTATCAAGACTCTACAGGAACAGCTGAATCAGAAGATTGCCAGAGTGACCCCAAAGTCTCGATTCCAGTTCAAGCGTTCCAGCAAAGTCAACCACGTCGATATGGGAGCGCCGGAGAACGACCCTCGTCTCAACCCAGGCAGCCTGTCGAGAACCAACCATGCTCAAGTCGAGGCCCGCCTAGTGCGCGTCAACGAGCAGGAGCCTCCTGCAGATGCCGCCAGTCCCAAGGGCAAAGATTATAACGCGGAGATCCAAAGACCTAATGAGTCTCGTATTAGGACTCCTAGTTTCTCAGCTGCCCAGAGCATTGCCATCTCCAACCACTCAGGTCTTCACATAATTCTTCCTCCAGCTGCGGCACACGCCACCGCAGCAGGCTCCTTGACTGATCTGAAGAGTTGCATCGTCGACATGTCCATCCCGACCGTCCAGGGATCGGCTTTCGCTGGATTAGCAATTAAGAATGTTTCCAGCAGCCTGATCGTCGCCGGCCGTGTTAGCGGGCCTGTCCACATCACAGGCGTGGCAGATAGTATCCTCGTCATCACAGCACATCAGGTCCGCATACATGAGTGCAGCAATGTCGATATCTATCTGCACTGCGGCAGCCATCCGATTATCGAGGATTGCGATGGCATGCGCTTCGCACCTCTCCCCGAGCATTATGTATGCAGTCCCGATCCGCCCGCCCGATGCAGAATGCTAACAAGAGTGCAGTTGACGGACGCTGAGAAATCGGCAGAAAACCAGTGGGACCAGGTCGATGACTTCAAGTGGCTCAAGGCCGGCCCAAGCCCGCACTGGAACGTGCTGTCTGCTTCAGAGAGGCTGGGCGATGCGGTCTGGAAGGATATCGTCCCTGGTAAGGCGGGAACAAGTGTGGAGGAGACTTTGAAGAAGGTCGGGATTCCGCGTAACTGATGGCTGGGATGATGCATAGAATACGTGTCTGACTTTGAGAACTGCATCAAAGGGAGGCGGGCGTAGCAAGGCGATGGGCTGTAAACGATTTCCGAGTCTTAGCGAATTTCATTGGGTTCCGATCAGACCGAGATGATCCACAAAGTGAAATGTGATCCAAGGTCATATATCCATCTTGTCGACGCCCACTTCATTGTCCTTGGAGAACTTGACACCATCCTCTCGTAGGCGGACAAGCAGAGCCTTCTGTCTCTCGATCCTCGACTCGAGCTCCTTGATCTCGGCCTCCTGCTCGTCGATGGAGCGGCTCATGTCGGGCAGGGCGCGGACCTGCTTCCTGGCGTGTTGGAGCTTGTGCTTGAGGACGTCGGTCGCGCCAGGGACGTCCTTGAAAGAGAGTTGCTGGCCGGCACCGGCGTTGTTGGAGCCGCCAGGCGTGGCGCCCGTAGTGATGCCGTTGGAGGACTGGATGCCGGCGCGCACCTTTGTCAGGACGATGGAGAGCTCCGAGAGGGCGTCGAGGTCGTCTGGCGAGAGGGTAGAGGGGAGCGCGAGCGCGTGCGGAGCAGCGGCGGCCATGGTGGGAGGACTTCGCGGGGTGGCTGATATGACTAGTATGGAGGGAGGGAGAGAGAGAGAATGGCAGTTGAATGGAATTTCTGGTCCTGTCAGCCTTATCGGGCAATGGGTAAAATTGGGCAGGTCGTTGTAGGGCTGTAGAGCTGGCGTTTGTTCGCAGTGCTGTTGAAGGAGCGAAATGTGGGGCTACAGACTCAATCCCATGCAGCATCTATGGCACAGCCTCCTGGGTCTTTATCGATACTCATTGATCCTTCCCGAGGATAATACCCATAACGAGCGTCCTGGCCGATGTCTCGTTGCCAATCAGGCCCATGAGCCGAAATTTGCATTGGGGTCCAAAACCGTGAAATCGCATCGTCAGATTCCCTTATTATGCCAGCCACGCCCACAGCAGCAGGAATGGAGGAAAGGCAGATCGATCCAAAATCGCCATGATGGTGTCGCAAGAACCATCCACGCAGGCTGAAGACGCCCAAGATCAGGGACAACTCCAAGACCACCATGGGCGCTTTCGGTATCGCAAGCGCTATATGGTGGCGCTGCTCGTCTACCTCGCGCTGCTCATCACGCCCTGGGCCCTGACATGCGTGCTCATGTTTCGACCTATCAACATGCCCTCCTACCTAAACCTGGCCGGCGACTACGACGATGCGGATTTCGACAACGTCGAGCTGTGGTACAGAGGCATCGATATTGCCAACCGCATCGCTGCCACAGCTGCGGTTCCGGTGGTGTCGAGCCTGTTGGCCCATGGCGTTGTCGTCTACACCCAGCGCCGTGACCCTCACCAGACCCTCAGCCTCCGCCAGATGATGCCGTTGGCTGACAGAGGCTGGATGGACTTTTCGGCCCTGCTCGATGCAACGTCGCATATTGGACCCAGTTCCTCAACACCATTTCTTTGGGGCGCTGCCGCTCTTATTCTTCTAGGTAAGCTTCCATGAGGTCTCCGTGTTGACCCTAGATTGCTAACAACGTCTCTAAAGCCGCTGTCCAGCCCCTGGTACAGTCTGCCCTCGTCCACCCAGAGACGATACGCGTTATATCGCATCAAGACTATGTTCGATATTACTATGACACTGAGAGTAACCGTAACGCCATCGTCGGCGTTGATCCTCATCCCAACTACATTGCTGCATACCCGCAGGAGAGCGTCATCCAGTCCGCAATGCAGAAGATGATCGCTGTGAGGATGTCAGACTTCCAGCCTAACATGTGGGTTACAAATGGGCGAACCCGTGAACACTGGCGCCGCGAGCACACTCTTGACCCAGGATCTGAGTCTGAGCCCTATGTGCCCTATTTTGCCTCAGCATTACCCGGCGGCACCTCCACTGGCGTGTTCCGCTACCACGCAGCTGGAATAAGCACAAGGGTGACTTGCCAGCTCGAGGAGAACTTCCCGCGTACTTGCCCTGGCGGTCGTCCTTTCGAAATCGACTACCGCGGAGAAGAGAGGTCCGGGGAAGCATTTAGGGCGCGTATCTGTGGCGAGGGCAGGGTTGACACATCTCCTTGGTCGCGGTCACGCAACAAGGAGTCCATCGCTGAGCAGCTATGGATAGAATTTCGCGGCCAAGACATGCGTCGGCATACCAACTACACGATGCGTTGTAACGCAGACTCGACAAGGGGATGGTTCGAGTTAGGCAATGTCTGGAATGATTACAACTACGGCGACATGCTCGATGAGTGGCCCGATGAGGAGGAGATCATCAGAAATTACCATGACAGAGGCTCCAGTGAATATGAGTTTGGATATCCCAGACGAGAGTAAGGCACCCCCCTATGTTGCAGGGTTTATTGGTTATGTATTATTGGATCTTTCATGGCTAACGTGTACTTGTATAGGGAACCGGATGTCACCGCCGAAGTCGCCTTTAAGCCTAGCAATCCTCCAACCCCAGGACCACTCATCACCGCTGTATTGGCCATGTTTGGGAATTCCAGCTTTCTGCACAGCGCTCAAGCCGCAACAAGTGATGAGACTCGAATCTCGACTTTGGAAGCTCTCTGCGCGCAGAAATCAACCCCCTTCTACAACTTTGTGTGGCGATGGTCTACTGCACATTGCCCATCGGATGGACGGATACACCCCAATGAACTCAATGATCTGGTGGCAAATTTCTTCCTGGGTATGGGGGACCCATTCACTACTAGCAAAGCCCTCGAGGCAGCCTCCTATCTAGCCAATGAGGCCCTATTGAGGGAAGCGACAACGCTCGGCAGCCCAAGAGAAATTAATTCCGCCCCAGGAAGAACAGTCATCAAGCCTCGACAATCTTCGACGGCAATCGTCGTCATCTCCGTTCTCGTGGGCGTGGAAGCCATGGGGCTGCTCTTACTGGGGATTTTCATCTACTCAAAGCCTACATGGACGGCGACTCTTGACACACGTTCCATGTTGTCCTTGGGCCTGACTTTTGATCAAGAAACATACGACATCTCAAAGGCGAGCGGGCTGGTTGGAGTTATGGAAGGGAAGTCTGACGATGGGCAAATGACACAAGGTTGGGCTCTTCCCCTAAGCTCTCATCCAAGCTTTACCCCAATCAGGGTCGGCCTTGGGAGAGTAGGTGCAATCACTCGTGGCGATGGGGGCAAATATTGGAGGACGGGGAGTGTTAAGAATGATGAGCAAACGAATGAATAGGGGCTACGAAGGCGTTGGTGGGTGAAGATGATTGATATATGTCCTTTGTTGGTGATTACATACTGCATAATGAGCACTGGATACTATTGGTGCTACCCTCTTTCTGGTGATAGCTCCTGCATGGCTGTGCATTATACCATGGGTGGGAACGAGCCAAGAGGATTTCTTATCGAAAAGTGAAGACGCCACCCAGAATCCCATGCCAACACAACAGGATGCCCAAGCGGTATGTCCAGGGTCATCGTGCATCCGTGTGGTCGCAGATCCGCGCTGCTGGTCTGCAGTGGCAAAGATCTAGAGATATGACAGGCTCAGAGATGCTCGTGTACACGATGGGGATGGGTGGTCTGGATCGCCAGGGTCCTTCCTTTCGGGGAATACTGTGCGCGATGCAGGTTTGCGTTACAACGCCTTGGGATCGAGGGCACAAGCTGCAGGTCAAGGAGTAGATTGGAGGAGAGCATTAGGGGGGTGAACGGAAAAGCAAAGATGGGAATCTCATGCATCCAATATGGGAGAACTTGGTCCCCTCAACGTCGAAGGATGACAAAGTCGCACGCATACCTGAGATGGCTGAAGGAGCTCCAAGCCATTGAATCCCATGGGTCGTGTGGCTCAACTAGCCATGGCTCAGTCCTTGATCTAAGCTATAGATGCGGCTCGCGGAGATCGGGAAACTGCTTAAGCCGGGCTGATCCTGCATCGGCCAATCAGAGCTCGTGTAAGCTCTCCTGTGTTGGATCTAGATTTTGTCAGAAGCAAAGCGGGTGGTAGATGGACGCAAGATTGACTAGGAGTTTTGCCGCCTGGCCTCGCCATACTCCAAGGTGCAGAAAGTAACTGACGTCATGTTCTGGGCTGGAAGTCTGCTTTTGACACGCTCGGGGCAGTGCGGTCGGTCGCTGCTCCGGCGCCAGCAGCTCCGGGTGCGGCCGAGAAGCGGACGCTACTGGATTTCACGTGAGACCTGCAGACAGAGGCTTCGACCCACTAAAGCCACACAATGGCGCAAGCAAAGCCTCACGATGCAGAAGTCGCATTCAGCGAGCATCAATCAAGAGATGATGCACAATTGCGTCATTCGGAGGGGGGTAAGAGGAAAGTGCCGCGTAGGCCAGCATGGCCGCCAGGAGATGGTAGAAGTGTCTGGAAAGTCAGTAGTGCCAAGGCATCAGGGACAGCTGGTGCATGAACGTACAGCAGCAATGCTTGGACCCCTAGAAGTGTTACGTCAGTGGGAGTCAAGTTGGAAGTGATCTCCATCCGGGATGCCACCATGGCCTTAGGGCAGAGCCGCCGGCCAGCCCAAAAGCAGTTGGCAGACGAGCAGGAGGAGTTGTCTTCTGCCGGCATGCGCGGGGAGAGGGGATTGGATCAGCAGGACATGGGCTACATAGTACAGCAGGCTGCATGCTATAATCGGCCTTGGCGCTCGTGTAGAGCTGATGTCTTGCCCTGGGTGATGGGTTGCACGGTACAGTATGGAAGGGTGGCGGTCTAGACTGTTCCATTGCCAGCCAAAAGTGGGAAGGGCAGACAGTACGCGTACTGCCATGGGCACGGAGGACAGGCGGAAGGCTAGTTCCGGAGCTTATCATTGGCCAACAAACCATTTCGGCCATTTGCCGTGGTGTGATACAGGGCACAAGGCATTGGGCCTTGGTTTATTAGAGACACATAGGTAAGGGCGCTGCCAGGTTTTTGGAGCACTAGGAAGGATTGCTAGGCTGTTGCGGCGTATGAATAGGGCCAGGCTGAGGAAAGGCAAAGGGCAAAAGGCAAACAGGGCATGGCAGGGCGAGGCATGACACGGTGCGACAAACGGAGTCCCACTTTTGGCTGTCAGTCCACCGCGGAGCCGGTCTCGACTCCGAAGTATAAATCCACGTTGTGCCTGGGCGAGTGCGCGTACATGCACCGTCGACACAGGCCGAGAGTGAGGTTGGACAGGATATTTATTTTCTTGCCGAACCAATATCCCCAGATATCTGCTCGGGGTGGAATGGGTTTGGGTTTGGGTTTGTTAGAGTCGTGAGTGCGGCAATAGGAAACAATGCTCCGGGGGGGGGGGGGCATAAGGGAGCCAAGGGGGTAAGAGGTGAGGTTGGAAAGTAGACGTCGATGACAGGCAAAAACCTAGATCGCGAAGAGCACTAGGGCTAATTCGGACGTGGTGCTGCCCCACGAATAGCCTGATGGTGACAGAAGAAAAAAGAGCACAGCCGAGACTCTTCCAGGGCAAGGGGTCACGGAGGGGGTGGCCGTAGGAACCAAAATCATGCCATGCCGCGGCACGGTCGAGGCCAAAAGCTGGAAATTCGACAAGAAAGCAACAGGAAAATCAGGTGCTAAAAGGGCTGCGCTCCGATCGAGAAGGCATTTCCCGAGATTGGCCATCGAGCGGCCATGGCTGGATGGGCTATCCCGCGGCGAGTCTTGTGCCTGCCCGGAGATCGGCTTGCTCCCGCCGCCCTTGCAACGTGTTGCACCGTTTGCCACTACCCAGTCGCTACTCAGAGAAGGCCTAGAAGAGGAGCGAAAGAAAAGAAGCTCTGATGCGTCGGTGTTTCGCTTGCTTTTTTCTTTCCGCGCCACTCCCCTTTGTAGTGTGTGGGAGGGGGGGTGTGCGTTCTGTACCGTTTTGGTAGGAACTTGGAGACAGAGGGAGTAGAGGGTGGGGCCATACTCTTTTGTGGGGAATTTGGGTACGTACCGAGCAGAGGGACCCCTGATTTTCACTCGATGGCTGATCGCAACGACACCCTGCCGGTCGTGGGAATCGGAGCAATGAGGTTTCAATCTCACTTGAGGCCGGGTGGACAGCACTGTGGGCTCCATCCTCTCTCACACACACTGCGCTCACGATGCCGCCGCCGCTGCCCACCACAAGCCCTTCCATTTGGGGGAGGGGGTGAGGGCCTTGGACAGGCCGTGGCGGTCTCTGGCCAGCTCACACCAGCGATGCTTGCTCGCTTGCTTGCATCTTTTCTTCTTGCCCTCCCTTCCCTTTCCTCTATTGTCCTTGTTCCCGCGTGCCCCCCCGCCCCCCAGCTCCATACCCGCCCACCTGATCTTCACTTGACCTTGACTGAACTTCTGTTTGTTCCTCGATACCCTCGTCCTGGGTTTTCTCGATTCTCCCACCCCCATACCCTCGTCGACCGAACCATACTATTTTCGCCGCCCTCACTTTTCCTTGTCCTTGAACTTGTGGTCGTGGCAAACCCGGCCTGCTTCACGGTTAGTATACACCCTGCCTCACTCCCCTCCATCTCGATCAAAACCCCATCGCCTCGCCGCACCTCCCCCCCTAGAGCTTCCCAAAATCCCAAATAGCACACAGGACCAAGAATTCCAAAGCTGGTCTTTTTGGATTTGCATTTTCTCCATTTTCAACCTACTCATAATCGCATCTGGCGCCTACCAATTTCCCCATTTTCATATCCTACATTTGGCATTATTACACCACTTCCTCACATCCACGCCGCCCTCCACACCAACCACCAGCTGCTCTCACTCTCCCTGCTTCCCCCTCTCTCACGATACGACGGAATCACGATTCGGCCGCGACGACGACCCTGCCTCAACCCGCCTCGCTGCACTTATACCTTCAATCTCGCTCCAACGACCAGGTGCCTAACAGTGGCAGACTCATAATCTCACCACCCACGTTTCCTACTCATCCGCCGCTGTTCGGACTGCAGCGACATATCCATTTCGTCCCGGGACGCCTCGATCTGATTTTCGGCACACACGTGAGCACCACGCGAGCAGCGAGGGAAAGGCCACTGCTTGTATCATTACGAAATAAGCGGCAAGCACCGTGCAATTCAAGGCCGACATCTTTTTACGACGACCTTCCCAACGACTACGCAGATTTGTTACGACGCGCCAGCGACTAGGATTCCCTAGCTTTGCCGACGACTGGTGGTGGAGTATCATCAGCGCCAGAGACGACACGATTGCGACAGCGACAGCAGCAGCAACGGCATAGCAACAAGAAAAATCGCCAACAACGGCTGTGTATCGCACGAATCGAGATATCGGCTGTGTAATCTGGCGATCGAGCATTTTCCGGTGAGTTTACTTATTTATTTGCTGCCATTCGCAACCCTATTGCGCATTAACCGTCCCCTTTCGTCATTTTGGCGATGGCGGCTTTCGATCGATCGATGATGGGTGGCTCCCAGCCAATCAGAGGCCCGCTGCTGATAGCTCCATCGCCTCTGTGCGCCCGAATTTCTCTCTGCCTTTCCATTCCCACCACACAACCCAGCCTGCTCCCTTTTGCTACCACCATGTCGAACCCGCACCATGCTGACCATTGCCTAATCCTGTCATCCAGTCAACTTAGGGGACCCTTTTCCATACCCTACCCTCGTCCCTTCTGCGTCCACTGACGACCCCTACGTCATCAGTTGGACCCTGAGGCTCCTGATACCCAGAAACTGCTCAACGACTTGGACTGGCATACGCATAGGTTCTCGCACCTAAACCTAACTCTAGAAGATGATCCTATACGTCCTCCAAGATATCCCCAACACATGATTTTACCATGCCCGAGACGAAAAAGCAGTCTCAGAACAAACAACCAGTCTCGCCCACCGGACACCCGCTTCCTCGACGAGCGTCCCCCGACAAGTCGGTGACCCTCCGGCACCACCGCCTCGCCCGCGATGCCTCGCTCCGAGCCAGCCCGGGCTCCGGCCCACCTATCGTATCCGCGACCGCGACCACGTCCTCGCCACGTCGAAATTCCTCCGGCGATAGTCATGAGACGGGCCATAGCGATCCCAAGAGGTGGTTCGACCAATCCAACGAAAACCCCAAGGCAACGGTCGACAGGCCTAATATGGACGGTGGGTTCCTTCTTCAACTATTGTGGCTGGTGCATTACTGATCGATCCTCTAGTCGACCCTCCGTTCTTCCAGAAGGAGTCTGACTCCTCCAACGAGGATAAACCATACCTCTACCTGCCGCCCGCGGTCCCTGCCAAACTTACAGCCCAGAGCAGTAGCGCAGATGACTATCGGAGCGTAATTGATGACTTGACAGTCGAGATCCAGAAGCTGAAGGAAGAGTTGAAGCGATACAAGCAAAAAGGGCCGGACATGTTGAAGAAGGAGAAGCTTTTCGAGATCAAGATCCATGGTTTGCCCAAGAGGAAGAAGCGCGAGCTCGAAGCAACACTACGAGAATTTGCTGCTGGCCTGAAACAATCACCAGATACATCGTCCTCGCAGCGAAAGAAGACGTCCAAGCACGCCACGCGGGACCACATGTACTCCGGGTCCGGCTCCAAGCATGCGTCTTCCTCTTCAGGCTCCAACACAAGGCCCATGGACTCGGCCTATGCGTCCATGTCCACAGGTGCCAATTCCTCTGGTACTTCGCTTGGTCGACCGTCGATAAGTTCACGAGCAAAGTCGTCGGAGCTCAAGGTTGAGAATTATTTGCGCGATATTCCAGAGGGGCTGTATCCCCGCTCCATCGCCTTGACGGAACGGGATAAAAAGAAGATGGTTGTTCGACGGCTGGAACAACTCTTTACTGGCAAGCTCGGTGGTCGTTCTGCCCGTCAAATGGCCGCCAACTCATCCCCGAAGGTGTCGACAACCCTAGCCCCTATCATCGGAGACGACGAGGACGATCAAGCCAGAACCATGGTTCACCACCCTGCGGGGCTGGCCGGACTGGGTGCGGGCGCGGCTCCCGGTGGCACGAGTTCCGGAAGTGGCAACGCCGTTGCTGGTCCCACCGAACCGTCCCGCGAGGCACGTATCCTACCGCCAGAACATCAGCTCGGACACGGCGGCAAAAAGTCTCGATCCAGAGAGGATGGTTCTACATCTAACTCGAATGGCAACCGGACGGAATCTGGTGGTAACGGCAACAGCTCTGGTTCGGGCACCAACACGTCGCCAACCGGCGGCCCCCTGCCGGAGCAGCGACCTACCCGCCCCAAGGATCTCGATCCCAACCGCGTTCAGGTTCCTAGCGAGAATATGGATTATATTCGGCACCTTGGGCTTGTACCACCTGAATTATTGGCGGATGCCCATCGATCCACCCAGGATGTCCACCCTGATGCCGATGGTTGGGTTTACTTGAACTTGCTCTGCAATCTGGCTCAGCTTCACATGATCAATGTTACGCCTGACTTTGTCCGGTCCGCTGTCGCCGACTGGAGCACCAAGTTCCAGCTATCCCCAGACGGTCGCAAGATCCGCTGGAGAGGTGGCACCGACGGTACTAAGTTTAGCAGTGACAGCTCAGGCGATAACTCTCAGCGAAGTCCCGACACCGATGATACGGATGGCTCCAACAAGGACGACGCTCGCAAGCGACAAAAGACCGGCCGCTCGACCGGAGATGAATTCCGATCTGGCACTGGCAGTTCGAGCAAGGACGTATCCAAGTTCGGACCTGCCATCCCTGTTTCCGAAGAGAGCTTTCACTACAAGCCGCTTTTTGTCCGCAACAACTCGGCAGGTGGTCAGACGTCGATTGACGATACGTTGTCGTCGTTTGGTCCTGTCGAGAGCAATGCGGAGGATTCTCGCTGGGGTCAAAGCGGTTCCGGCACCTCTAATCGAAGGAAGCGACGTCGTGACGGTGCCATCATCTATTATAGCGGCGCACCGTTCTGTACGGATCTGTCTGGTGATCCCGGCGATGTTTCACCTGCCACTTACATGCTGTCGAGTGGACAAGATCAACAGGGCTCTCCCACACAGTTCGCCCGACCCCAGCCTTCACGGCCGAGCTCGGGCTCCTTCACGTCTTCGAAGCCACTCAGCGACAACGTTCTAGACTTGGCGTGGCAACCTTCCAAGATGGATATCGATGGTCCCGATGGTGCCCCTGGATTCTCCGCAGACTCGGGCGTTGAAGACTCTGACTCTGAAGAATCGGGATGGAACTTTCCGTGGTCTGATGAGCAACAGCAGAGCGCTCTTCATACGCTCGAGCCATGCGGCCTGGGTGGCGTCCTTCCCGATGATCATTTTGTCGTCATGGTCGCTACACACCGCTGGCGAACCGGCAGAAGATTGTCGATCCCCGGTATGCAAAGGACAAAGTCGGATGACACAACCGACAGTATAATCAGCCGGCTTGCCACCATGTCGACATCATCACCCATGGCACCTGGATCTCGGTCGTCATCTCGTACGCGGTCGGTAATGATTGAGATTGGCTACCTTTCGGGTCGTATCAAGAGATTGCTGCCGGTCCCCCTACCTCCACCTGCCATGTTCTTCCCGCCATTCACCGATTCATCAGGGGCTGACGACTGGTTCGAAACCGACGACGATATCAACGACGACGAGCAAGGAGATGACGAGTCGTCAACATCGAACGAGAAGATGAGCCGCCACGCCAACTTACATGAGTCGGATGGCTATCCAGACGGTGTTGATCTGAGCAGTGGAGACGAAGATGGGGAGGACCCTGAAGATGAACCCGACGCACGACGCATGTACAACGAGACAAACGAGAGTGTTGGGAAGCTGCTTCCCGACCGTAGAAAGTCGTTTCAGCGGCGGATGAGCACCAGCGCCAAGCTTCGCAGAAGCAAAAGTGCAAGCGTGGGCAGACGAGGGGGAAGCTCGGCTGCCACGGCTGGGGGTGTTGAGAGCGGCTACAGCAGCAGTGGAGAACAAAGCAGCTGAATTGGGGCCGATTGAACTTTGTCGAAAAGGAAAAGAAGAAGTAAAAAACACAACAGGTATGCGGAACCACATTATTAATGCTTGTGGACTGGCATACGGGTTATGGCTATGGCGTTGGGTCTGAGACATCTGTAACAGCGAATGGACTGGGTATGATTTTATTTTACAACATTTTGTTCCAGATATGCGCATGGCAGGGCTGCAAATGGTTCGCAGGCTGCGTTACATCTAGCTCGGCGTTTGGGAAGAGAGGATACATACCCCCGCCAGATTGGCATGAATACATCTTCCTTGAATGAGTTTATACCGATGCTCGTTATGCAGTGCTTATGTACTCTCTTGCATGTACTTCTTACCTACAGGCGCCACTTGTAGGTGTTGATGAACGTTATTGGCATCACGTGATGCGCGTGTGTAAGACGCCTGAGGAGTCGCGTCATCCCTGCCTGTCGGAACCTGGGCTGTTCTGCTAATTACCTACTAAATAGTACCCAGTAAGGGGCTCGTGAACTTCAACCAAACCCTACGTGCCTTATCTTTCTTTCATTCAGCCTTGTTAAAATAATATTAATAATAGGACGTTTCGCTGTCGATCTATTAGGCTCGGTTCTGCCGTGGTAATGCAGCTGTACTTGAATACCCTTCTGGCCTGGGCTGGAGTCCTGGGCTCGACGGTGCCCGAGGATGTGGTGGTTGAGACCAGCAACGTCAAGAATGTTGCAATCATAGGTGAGTTTTCATGGCTAGTACATGATTCATGATGGATACTGCGACATCTCCTCATGGATAGCTATCCTACGCACGTTCCCCCTACCTTGAGCGTTGACTGACAAGAGCTCCAGGCGCGGGCGCCGCTGGGTCATCGGCCGCCTACCATCTGCAGCAATATGCCGAGGCACAGGGCATAGAGCTCAACATCACCGTGTTCGAAAAGACGGACAGGGTGGGAGGGCGGACGCTGACGGTCAACGCCTTTGACGACCCGGCGCTGCCGGTGGAGCTCGGGGCGTCCATCTTTGTGAGCGTCAACCACATCATGGTGAACGCGACCAAGACGTTTGACCTGCCCGTGAGCGATAAGGACGGGCCGGGTGATATCACGGCCATCTGGGACGGCGAGCGGTTCGTGTATGAATCGTCCCGCGGCACGTCGTGGTGGTGGGACGCGGGCAAGCTGTGGTGGCGTTACGGCACGTCCCCGTACACGGCACAAAAGCTCGTGGGCAGCGTCGTGGGCAAGTTTCTGCAGCTGTATGAGGCTCCGTACTTTCCCTTTCGCTCGCTCACGCAGAGAGCCTTTGAGCTGGGGCTGGAGAGGATTGCGGCCTTGACGGGCGAGCAGTATCTGTTGGAGAACAAGGTGTGTTTTTTTTTTTCCTCGGTGAATGATGTACTTGGCTGACACGCTTTGCAGATCAATGTCAACTTCTCGTCGGATATTATCCAGGCGGCTACTAGGGTCAACTATGCGTCCAACTTGGCAAACATTCACGCGCTGGAAGCCATGGTCAGTGGTAGAGCCCAATCGTTTCTGCCGCTCTGAGCTTACACGAGAATAGGTTTCCATGGCTACGGACGGAGCTGTCGCTGTGACCGGGGGCAATTGGCAGATCTTTGATAAGATGATGCGCGCCAGCGGTGCTGTGCTGCATCGAAACACGAGCGTGACGGACATCTCTTTCGAGCAGACCAAGAACCTGGAAGCAGGATCCAAGTACATCCTGTCCACAAAGGAGGAGGGTTCGGACAGCAAGGCATTCCCCTCCGCCTTCGACAATGTTATCATCGCGACACCCTGGCAGTTCAGCAACATGACCGCAGGCGAGGGCGTCATCAAGCACAACATTGATCGGATCCCCTACATGAAGCTGCACGTGACGCTCTTCACATCGCCGTTCAAGCTGCGTCCCGGCTACTTCGGCCTGGATCCGGGCAGCAAGTCCCCAAGCAACGTGTACACGACGCTCGGCCCGCACGACGAGGCGCGCGCGGGACCCGACGGAGTGGGCAGCACCGGTTTCTACTCCATCAGCACGCTCGATGCGGTGGTCAACCCGGCGACGGGCAAGACGGAGTTTCTGTACAAGATCTTTTCGGCCCAGGCCGTGACGGCCGAGTTCCTGTCAGACATTCTGGGCGCCAAGGTCCCGAGCAGCTTCACGGGCGCCATCACTACGGAGGGGGAGAAGGAGGAAGGTGATGACGCTTCTGCGGACACGGTGGGCGCAATCACGTGGTACTACCCGCACTGGTTCTACGCGTATCCGATTGAGCTCCCTCGCGTCACGTTCCAGGACCCCATTGTGGGCAGCGGGCTGTACTACACGTCGGGCATGGAGAGCTTCATCTCGACCATGGAGACGAACGCGCTGATGGGCAAGAACGTGGCGCGGCTGATTGCGGACGACTTCGCGGCGAGTCTGCCGAAGAACACGACGGAGGTGGTTGTCGAGGTTGTCGAGGAGGTAATGGTGGAAGAGGTCAAGGTGCCGGAGCCTGGAGAGCTGTAAGGAAGACGTAGGTTTTGAATATGTGTGGGCTGTTGTATGATTTGTATCCGCGGAGGAGAGGAATTATGTAGTGCTCCCTGAGGATTGGTTGAGCTATATCCTGCTATGTCTGTTAAATTTATAAATTTGATGGTATTTTTTCCCTACTCTTCTGCGATGATAAATTGATGTGAAGCTGGCGAACACCGACAATATCCGAATCGGCGAGCCTGATGCACCGCCACACGTCATTGTGGCAAAACGCGCTAGGCTGGCTGCTAGGCAGGCAGGTACCTACCCCTCCAAAACTGGCAACCAAACAAAAACAAACCTGGCCATGCTTATTTATGATAAGGCAGCAGCGTCGATGTACCCATTGCCCATGTGAGAGGCAAGTAGAGGTGTGTGTGTGTGTGTGTGTGCGTGCTTGTGATCTCTTTTTAGTACCGATTTGTACTTATGACGCACCGCCGTTCCATCATAATCATCATCATCTAGCCAAAACCAAAACGAAATAACCTGCCACCAGGAAGCTACCTGCCTGCCAGCGACTACTAAACGACTTCTCATCTGCCACTTTATTAACCCCCCGCCCTCAATCTTAACCTACTTTTTGAACCCTTGGAAATAAAACCGCGACCCCACGCAATTCCTCTTCCCTCTCTCTGCTTATCTGCCTGCCCTTTCCCTCTATCGCCTCGGCTTTTTCTGGCCCCTCCCTCCTTTGGCTCAGCGTTCTATTTTGATTTTACCTTCTATTTTTTCTTTCTTCTACTCCCGCCTGACTATCGGGGTTGACGTTTGACCGTCACCCATCCTGCTGCAAGCATGTTCGTGCTGAGGAACGGTAAGTGCATTCGTTCTCCCGCCATTTCGGCCGTTTGTGTTGGGGTTGCTCTTGTTCCTTCTTGTCCTTGTTGCCCCGCAGCACAGTTCAGTTGCGTACCAGTGAACAGGACAGAAAGGGCAGTTGGATTCTCTAAATCGTTCGTCATCATCGATCAACGTGAACCAAAACCAACAGCCAACAGCCCGACTCCCCAACTGCGACTTCTCTCCCACATCCCTTCTCCCTTACTTCTCGACGCAACTCCTCCGCAAACAACCCCGCTAACATTGACCGTCTTCTCCTCTAGTTGGCAAGCTGATCTTCGGCTCCAGCGGTACTCAGGAAGCGCTGATCGAGATCCCCCAGGGCCAGGTCTACCTCGTCCGCCCCCTCTCCCCCAAAGGCTACTCGGAGCTCATCTTCAAGGACGCCGCCATCCGCATCCGCCGCACCAACCAGGACTTCCAGTACCAGCTCGTTGTCCAGCGCGTCTTCGAGGAGGGCGAGGCCGAACTCCTAGCAGAAGAGGAAGGCGAGGACGCCGAGATTGACGCCCTCGCATCTGAGCGCGACGAGAAGACATTTCTACTCGACGAGGCCCTCCACTTCCGCGTCGAGATCCGTGAAGGTGGCGAGAAGGTCCTCGCTTGGAGAGATCTCAGCGGCGACCACGGCGACCTGTACGAGTTTGTCTGCGACAGCTCCATCTCCCCCGCCCAAGTCGAGAGACTCACCCGCGTCGCTCGCGAGTGCCAGTACGAACGAAAATACCGAAAGCCTCACACCACCGCCTCCGAGGAGGACCTCGAGCAATTTGAGTTTGTTGAGGAGAACCCTATCCCGCAAGCCAGCCCGCTGCCCACGCCTGCCCTTACGCGCTCCATCGATTCTATGGACGACATGTTTCACAAGAAGACCATCGCCAACATGGCCGCCAAGCGAGATGCTGCACCTGTTGAAACCCATGAGGTAGATGCCCAAGAGGTTGAGGCTCAACAACCCGAAGCAGCCTCTGGACTTGTCCACGAGAACCCTCCGGAACCCATCGACACCTACGCTAGCGTCACGGCCGAGCTTCATCTCTACGACCCGCAAGCAGCTCACTTCGTCCTGATGGACGATGCAGTCATGGCTACCGTTACCGAGGTTGGCAAATGGGAATACTGGCTACAGGTTCAGGGCTCCAGCAAGTCATGGCTGGGCACCCCCGTCGTGGCCGAGTTCAACCCCGTCTTCGATTTCGAATTTCTTTCTTTTGTTTTCAATCACTTCAGCCCAGACGGGAACGCCAGATCGTGGCTTCTGCGCTTCCCCGACCAGCAGACTCTCGAAACTTTCCAGCAGGCCGTCATGCAGGCCATCTGGGAGCAATTGAACGAGACCAAGTGGGCCAAGATCCAAGAAAAGGAGCGAGAGTACGTGCTGGACTCCTTTGGAGACCTCAACATGGAGGATGCTCCTGAGGGGGGCGTGGAGGAAGAGGAGGAGGAGGAGGACACTGGGGATGATGATGAGGGCATCAGAAGCGACGAGTACGACTCTGATGAAGAGCAACAGGACCTGGCAGATGGCGAGATGAACTCCCAGCTTGCTGTTGGCTACAAGAATGACCGATCGTTCGTTGTTCGCGGCTCCAAGATTGGTGTCTTTACGCATACCCCCGATAATCACCTCAAGTTCTCGACGAATATTTCCAAGGTCACCACGCCCAAGGGCCGGCTGATGGATCCCAAGAAGGTCATGCTTCACAACGCCGATCGTGACATGATCATTCAGAACTCGGTTGACCCCAACAAGCTTTATCGCATGGACATTGAGCACGGCAAGGTCGTT
The DNA here is from genome assembly GCA_020746835.1 of Stachybotrys elegans. Classification (NCBI taxonomy): domain Eukaryota; kingdom Fungi; phylum Ascomycota; class Sordariomycetes; order Hypocreales; family Stachybotryaceae; genus Stachybotrys; species Stachybotrys elegans. The sequence goes on along the minus strand of JAGPNK010000004.1, from coordinate 1,293,869 downwards.
GACGAGTGGAATATTCACGAGGACATTCCCGTGGTTACCTTTGCGCCGGAGAATAAGTTTGCCCAGATGACTGGCGAGCAGACGTTCCTGGGTATTTCCAACAATGCTCTCTACCGTGTCGATCCTCGCCTGTCTGGCAACAAGCTCGTCGATACGGATATGAAGCAGTACGCATCCAAGAACGACTTCTCTTCCATGGCTACGACAGAAAAGGGCTACATTGCCGTGGCAAGCAACAAGGGAGATATCCGCCTGTTTGATCGTCTGGGTATCCGCGCCAAGACTCAGCTTCCTGCTCTGGGCGACCCCATCATCGGTATGGACGTCTCCGCCGACGGCCGCTGGATCCTGGGAACCACGCGCAACTACCTCCTGCTCGTAGACGCCTTGCAGCAGGGCGGCAAGAACGAAGGCAAGCTCGGCTTCGAGAAGCCATTCGCCTCGGACTCGAAGCCGCGCCCCAAGCGTCTCGCCCTCACGCCCGAACACGTCGCGCAGTTCTACCACGAGACGGGCAAGCCCGTGTCCTTCACGCCGGCCAAGTTCAACACGGGCGAGGGAGCCGAGGAGACGAGCATCATCACCGCCACAGGACCTTACATTGTCGAGTGGAACCTGAAGCGCATCACCCGTGGCATGAAGACCCCCTACAAGATCAAGCGTTACGAGGACGATGTCAAGGCCGACGACTTCAAGTACGGCTCCGACAAGAACGTCATTGTCGCCCTCCCCAACGAGGTCAACATGGTGGCCAAGCAGAGCCTCCGCAAGCCCACACGCGAGAGCATCATCGGCGACATCCGCCTCAGCGGCGGCGGTGGTGGCGGTCGCAGGAGCTCCGCCCGCATCGGCAACCTCGACAGTGGCAGGTACAAGCTCGGCAAGGACGATATTGTCAAGTCCATCTATTAGATTCCTTCTTTTTCCGCTCTCTTTCCCGCTCTCTTTTTCCTTCCAACCACTCCGAGCGCAGAAATGCTGTGAGCGGGACGCATGGCCTTGAGAAGTGCCGGTTAGAAGGCCTTTAATGTATCACGACCCTTCTTCTTCTTCTTTTTATTCCCCTTCATCCCTCGTTATGTATCTGCCTGCCTGGTGTCGTCTTTTTTTTTCTTTTTTAAACTGTCAAGGGGCTTCGTTCGGGATAGCCAGGGGAGAGCTTGCTATTTTCTTCCTTTTCTTGCTATTTATCTCCTCTTTTCCATCCCATCCTACACACAACACCCCAGAATCCCCCTTCTACTACCCTCAGCCCCTTTGTGTTCCCTATTCTCTTGCGTTGACCATGCTCAAGCAGAACGAGACTTAGCACGTTGGTTGGTCATGCCATCAAATCAATACACATTAGATGCCAATGTGCCTGCCGTCAAGTAAATCCCAAATTGAACCATGACCCATTGTATCAGATCGTGATGAATGAATGAATGTCTATTTGTAAATTAAGAGATGCCTAGAAACCCACATGTGAAAAGAAACCCTAGAAAATAGTTGTGCCCTGGTGACAAATCGTCGCCAGTATCGGTGCCTACATAAATGTAACTCAGACATGCAACTTCCACAGACTCCGTGCCTTGGCGCGAATCAACGCATCAGTGCAGTAACGAGATAAATTTTCTCGCACCGGATATAGATTTCCGCCACAACTTCAGAAGCATGAGCCTGCATAAACCATCATAACGCTCGTGTTCTCGTCCCGGCCACCAAGGTTGGGTCACCCCATCAGCTTTCTGCCTTCTCGGGCTGGGCTTCAACCGGCTCTTCAGCGGGTTTTCCGTCCGCCTCGGTTTGGCTCTCAGTCTGTTCGCTTTTCTCTCCAATAATCATCTCCTTTACCTGGTCCACAACCTCCTGCACCTTCTGGCTTGCACCGACAACAGCACCAGAGACGTTGCGTAGCATCTTGGGCTGGTTGCCCTCTGCGCCCAAACGGGTCATCTCAGAAACGAAACTGGCTCCCCACCACGCGCTGGTGTACTTGAATACGTAGCGCTCGAGCTTGCGGTAGTTGGCAGCACGCTGCTCGGGGCTCATTGTGACAGCATCATGGATAGCGTTCGCCAGTTCCTCCGTGTTCCAAGGGTTTACGATGAGACTGCCGTTGAGAGATTGAGCAGCACCAGTGAACTCGCTGAGAATCATAACACCGTGGTTGTCACGCTGAGTAGCGATATACTCATATGACACCAGGTTCATGCCATCGCGAGTGGAGGACACGAGACAAACATCGGAAACGGCGTAAAGAGCCGTGAGTTCATCAAAGTTGACCGACTGGTGCAGGAAGTGGATGGGCATGAATTCTATGGTTCCGAACTTGCCGTTGATGCGGCCGACAAGCTCGTTGACAACAGCACGGAGGTTTTGGTACTCCTCGACATCCTGGCGGGAAGGGACGGCAACCTGCACTAGGACGATCTTGCCAATCCACTCGGGATGCTCAGTCAAGAACACTTCAAGTGCGTGGAGCTTTTGGGGGACGCCCTTGATGTAATCAAGACGATCCACACCGACAATGAGTTTGACGCCCTCAAATTTGCGGCTGAGGGCAGCAATGCGCTCTTGAACCTTGGGCTTCTTCAGGCCCTCGACAAACTTCTCGGGATCGATACCGATAGGGAAAGCACCAACTGTGACATAGCGGCCATTCCAGTCTACGCCGTTGGGGGTTGTCGGGGTGCCAAGGATGCGAGAGCAGCTGCTGAGGAAGTGGCGGGCATAGTCGTAGGTGTGGAAGCCGATAAGGTCGCAGTCGAGAAGACCAGTCAAGAGGGCCTCGCGAACGGGAAGGATACGGTAGATTTCGCTACTGGGGAAAGGCGTGTGGAGGAAGAAACCAATGCGGACATTCTTCTTGGTATTGCCGAGCTCTTCGCGGAGCATCTGAGGAAGAAGCATCAGGTGGTAGTCGTGAACCCAGATAAGGTCGTTGTCCTGGACATCCTTGAGGACAGTCTTGGCAAAGAGGCGGTTCACCTCCTGGTAAGCAGCCCAGGCGGACTCGTCAAAGGTAATCTCTCCGGGGTGGTAGTGGAATAGAGGCCACAGAATAGAATCTGAATCAAGTCAGCCAAATGGGCAGAGAATTCTGGGAGATGCTGCACATACTCGAGAATCCATTGTAATGCCTGTCTGCGAGCTCGTCATCGACGAAAACCGGGTGGGCGCCGTACTCGTCCTTGAGGCGCTGCTTCATGCCCTCGACCTCGTTTTCGGGAACCTCAAGACCAGGCCAGCCGTACCATTGGAAGCTCGTCGTCTTGCTGAGACCACTCAAGCCTGTAACCAAGCCACCAGATGACATGGAGAAACTATAGTTGCCATCGTCGGACCGCTTGATAGTGATGGGAAGTCGGTTCGAGAGAAGGAGGAGACGGCCGGGGGCCGAACCCTGTTCGTCTACGATGCCAGGCATTCTGGTGTCTGGCTCTGAGGCGCTTGATCTATCGGGACGGGTCAGTCGCTGCGTGTCTCTAGGCTGATGATGTAGGTAGCTGCGAGACCGCTACTCGGACGAGAAGCGGCTTTGATTTAAGCAGAGTGGCGGCAATGTCAGTGGGGTGGTGCAACAGCTTAACAGCTGGTCAACAGCGGGTCGACGTCAGTGCTATTGCTAGCGCAACGAAGGGATGGCTCGCGCAACAATAAGAGAAGCAAGTGTATGTGTGTGTGTGTGTGTGTGTGTGTGTGTGTATTTGTGCGTGCATGTGAGGCGGAGGAAGGGCAAGAAGAGGGTGTTACGTACGTCGAAGAATGCTGCAAACTGCGAACACTGAACGATGGAGAGGGCGGGCTGCTGTGTAAGTGTAAGTTGGAATTCGAGCAGAGATCGAGATGGATGATGACTTATTCTAGTAGAAATGGGGCGCTTGGAAAGAGGTAGCAGGGGAGGGAAGGAGGGGCAGCATGCCTTCTCTGCTGGGAAGGAGGGGCAATACCTTGCCTTGCCTGGCCAGCAGCATACAAGTACATACACAGCAAGAAAGAGCGTCTAAGAACGTCTCTCTACTCCAATTAAATTTAACGAGAACCTGTAGCTCTCAGATTCGCCAGTGCTTAGGACTATTTCGTGTTTTTACTCCCCCGAATAAGAAGCAACCGTCTTGAGGATGATGGACGCCGCGTGGTATTAGAACATGCCCAGGGGCTGGTACCTGGTGGTCTCGATGCTTCCACTCGATTCGAGTGACATGAGAAAAACCACGCCGTGGCTGGTCCCCAGGCGACGTTCCCGCCCATCCGTCTCGGACACGCAGGTGTTGATAAGGTGGGGCGGGATTAAAAGCTACGATGCCTTTGCTCGTCCAGTTCTCGCCATGATAAAGAGCACGCGGTACCAGGCTGTCTAGATGAGACGGCAGAACACTCGCGAGTGCCCGGGCCGCGCCCTAGCTGGGCAGCAGTAGAGCATAAATGGCTCTCCTGTGTGCCCGATAAGGATTATTCCGCTCATGCGGAGGTGGTTGGGACACACAATGGGTTGGCCTCGACTTTTGGGATGCCACACCAGAAGAAACACCATAAGCCGGCTGATCCTCAACTTACACTGGTGAAGGTAATTGATGGGGCAAATCCAAGGACGGACCCGGGCAAGGGTGGGGAGAAAGTCGGAGTTGATCGTCTATGAACCGATTCGCATCATGACCACGCAATAGATATAGGCCCTGCCTCTGGACGCCTGCTTCAAGTTTCAAGTCAGCGGCTGCGCAAACAAACATGGATAGAGTCCACGGCACGTTGACCAAGCCCGGGCCACTTGTCAAGCATTGTCCACAGCAGCCAATGAGGGTGTTTACACAGGAGTCGTGGGCCATGTAACCGGAGCAAATCGTCCCCGTCCTCAAGTTGAAGTTTTTAGCGCTGATTGCCTGGCCCGCCTATCTGGAGATCTTGGAGCTGGTGATAACGCAGATGGCCAAACTAACCTACAGGCAGCCCTAGGAGACGGACTCTGGTGGCACGCAAGACGTTCATGCCGACGTAGCCTTCCTTTGAAAGGCAGGGCTATCCTGTGCCATGTGACGCGACGTGACGTGGTGTAATATGACTGTTCTGTGCACGTTCTTGGGGCATGGATATGGGTAAGACACTCCCATATGCGCGATTTCGCTCCAGGTATGGCTGGCATCGCGTCATAGAGCCGGACAGAAAACGATTGTTTGTGCTATCACATCACCGTATCCCTGTCCAGTACCAGTCTTTTCGGGTTTGAAGCAGACCATGTACATCTACAGCATCAACTCACATGCAAAGGATGGATCTATACTCACCCACAACCAAGGGCTTACAAAGGATATATGGAAAATAACACGAGATCAACTTCAAGACACACGTGCATGAAGGATACAGAGAAGCTCTTGACAGTACGGATTCATAGGCTCATTATGTAGGTACACTACCCTGTAACCAATGGGACGAGCTTGGCCGTTGCAGCTCCAAGGCGTGCGTGCAGGTGGGTCGTGTTATCGATAAGCAGCCAGGTTCTGAATTTTGGCCCTGGTCGCGATTCTCGGCCCAGGCTGTGAAGGAGCATCGCCATCAACGCATTCCCTCGCGCGCCATGGATCCCGCGCAAGACTTCAAGGCCCTGCAAGAGGGCATTCAGAAATCTCTCGTCTCTACCGTAAAGGCAGTCAACCGCGTCGCTGCTGAGGACCTGAGCTTCCAGCGCACCGTCAACCCAGATGTCGCCCAGCAGCTCGACGATACGGCCGCACGCTTTCTCGACCTGTCGACACGTCTTCTCCAATCCGCCGCCAAGGCCTGCAACGTCCAGCCGCCTAAGCTCGAAGATGCCGAGGATATCGATATGAATTGGCGCGCCGTCGTCGACGTGGTGGACTCGGTGCTGGAGAAGGCCGACACAGCCATGGACGAATATACCGGCTTGGTCAAGCGCAAAGATCCGCCCACGGCCGACTCGGTGAGTGGCGATAGCCTTTTGCGACGAGTTCCAAGGGTTTCTAATTCGAATCAGGGATCGCAGTCCAAGAAGCCCAAGTCTACCAACAAGGTTGTGCGCAACGCCAACATCGCCAAACCACAGGCTCAGTTTGAGCTGAAGCCCGACAACCTCACAACCGGTCCATGGAAACCAATCTTGACAAAGAAGCCGCATGCTGTGGTTCCTTTGGAAGAAAGTCTGGTGCTCTGCAACAACGAGAGCGGGACACCAGGGTACGAACCAAGCCCTCTGACCTAAACTTCATAGCCTCGCATCATATGCTAACCACGGACGAAACAGATACAAACATCCCTACGAGACCGAAATCTCACAGCTCCAGTACCCCGACAGAATCTATCAAGTTGCTGAACCCATCCCCTACCAGCCCGTCGATACAACCACGGCCACATGGGTTGATACGTACGAGGGAGTCCTGGAAATGCTGAAAGAGTTGAAGAAGGCCAAGGAGATTGCCGTCGACTTGGAGCATCACGACTTCCGCACCTATACCGGCCTCGTCTGTCTGATGCAGATTAGCACGCGGGAAAAGGACTGGATAGTGGACACGCTGCGACCCTGGCGCCACAAGCTCGAGGTCCTTAACGAAGTGTTTGCGGATCCCTCCATCATCAAGGTACACACCACGTTGAGTTTCTATCGTTATACCATGCTGATTTTTCTAGGTCTTCCATGGAGCGTACATGGACATGATATGGCTGCAGCGTGATCTTGGCCTCTATGTCAATGGCCTGTTCGATACGTTCTTTGCTTGCGAGCTCATGTACTCCGGAAGAAGTTTAGCATTCCTGCTATCCAAGTTTGTTAACTTTGATGCCGACAAGCAATACCAGCTTGCAGACTGGAGAATGCGGTAAGTAATATCTTTGCATCCCCTTTCCTTTGAAAATCGCTGACTTGCCCGGCAGACCAATCCCCGAGGAGATGATGTACTACGCCCGGTCTGATACCCACTACCTACTCTATATCTATGACCGGGTAAGGAATGATCTCGTTGAAGCATCCTCTGACCGAAGCGATCCGGAGACGGATTACATCGGCCGCACATTGGCAAAGTCCAAAGAGTTGTCTCTTTCCCGGCATGAACACCCAGGGTACGACGAGAAGACAGGCGAGGGCTCCAGGGGATGGTACAACTACGTCCTGAAGTACTCCCACCTTGCTTTTGACAGTACTCAATTTGCCATTTTCAGAGCACTGTGGAAGTGGCGCGACGATGTTGCACGCAAAGAAGACGAGAGTCCCAACTTTGTGCTTGGAGCCTCCCACATTGCGGATGTCGCACGTGTAAACCCACCTGACGCAAAAGCGCTTCACAGCCTCCTGCCTCTAACGGCTCCTCTCGCAAGGGCGCGTCTGAACGACATCTGGCAGAGGATTCAAGAAGCCAGGGCAGAAGGTGGCCCAAGCCTGCTGCAATTCTACTCGAGTCTGTCACCAGAGTCCCTCCAGAGGAGAGGGTTACCAAGGGTGACAAAGGAAGTGGTAATGCTGCCGGGGCTGGAAGAAGGTGTTGTTACGGAGCGACTCGACCGATCTCAACTCTTTGGCGATATGCCGATCAGCACTCGATGGGAAAAGACCAAGTTGGGATCAGATAAGCCAGATGATCTTATCCCATTCCCATGGCAACGATTTGTGCAAGACATGCCGGGAAGTGGCGAGGTACCACCTGAGGATGTTGCAGTGACGCCCGAAGCCGAGATTGCTGTCGAGGAGAAATCGGCAAAGCCATTGCCAGAACCCGACACAGAATTCACTCTTCGGCAAGGCAAGAAGCGAAAATCAGATGCGGTGGAAGTAGAACCAAGCTCCAGCTCGGAGGATGAAGAGGAGGAGGATAGTGAGGAGGAGGCTTCCGACGAAGCCAATGGCGTTATCTCTATTCCCGACGTTCCCTTGACGAAGCAGCAAATCAGGCGGCAAGCCAAGAAGAACAAGAAAAAGGCCGACAAGGAAGAGAACAAGGAAGCCAAGGATGCGGAGCGCAAACGGATCAAGGCCGAGCGCAGGGCCCATAAGCTGGAGAAGAGAAAGGCGCAGCAGGCGCAGGGGCCCAAGTTCGCTGCGGTGCCATTCGACTACAGCAAGGCTAGCTCCGTGATGAACGCGAGCAGGCAGGCCCCTGGACCCTCGAAGCCGGCTGTGCCGAAAAAGAAGGTGTTTGACCCGTACTCCAAGACGGGCGACAACGAGATCAAGGGGGCGAGAAAGGCGCCCCCCATCAGGGGTGAGCGAAGCGCTACGTTCAAGAAGTAGGGAGGGATACGGTTCGGTTGCATTGGTACTTAGGTAGATAAAACCCCCGCGACTGTGGCGGGAAACGAAGACAAGAAAGAAATTGCTTTTGTTTAGTTACAAGAGGCGAAGTGAAGTGTACGCGTAATCATCCAAGTGGGCCAGGGTCTACGAGCCAGCTCCGTTGAAGACATGAAGCTCAAGTCAAATCAAGCACGGTGTGTGCTGGACAGATGTCTTGTCTTGACGAACCGATTGACACCCCGACATGACCTGGGCAGAGGGATTCTCCAGGCTCGTACGGATACAGAAGGAGAAGGCCTGTAGTAAGTGTTCAGGCAAGCCAGGCTAGTTCTGACCACCCTCGCCTCTCATGGGTAGGTGCCCAATGCTACTGCAAGAAATAGCAGGCAAACCATCCGGAGCAGCTCGCCTGCGCATCACGAACTGGATTGACGTCCCGTTCCTTTTTATTTCCTTTATTTTTATTTTAGTATCAAAATGGGTCTTTCTAACTATCTTCCTTCTCTCAATTCTAATTCTACCCTTCTTCTCTCAAAATCACGTTGGATGTGGTAGGCATGTAGGTATGTTGGGACTGCCTCCTAAATATGGAAGCCCCTCCTCCAGTTTGCGGGGGCGGAAAGTCTGGGGAAGCCCCCTGAAAGCTGGGGAACCAGGCGGACACACTCATCAGCCGTCGAGGCAGGGGTCCATGGCTCCCGTCCATGATTTACAACGCGTGAACTACACATCAGTTCGCCGTGATCTATCACTGATCTTGCACAGGCTGCAAAGGCAAGAGGTTGTGCTCAATTGGGTGCATGTACGATCAGAAATATGCCCTCAGAAGCGAGTACTGCGTGATTAATAAGAGAAATTGGCCCAGTCGAGAACATGCTTGGGAATCAAGTTGGTGTTGCGAGTTTTGTGCTTAGGGTGTAGGCTCCTTGGCTATGAGTGGCTGTAGTGAGACATGGGTTCGTTATTTACCCGGGGCTGCTACTGGATTCACGGCACTTGTGTGTTGCATTGCTCGCCGGATGCGGCCTCACGCACAGCACTGCGACGAGGGACTTTCCCCAGACGATGAGAAGGCAACCAATTGAAGCGCCTCGCCCGGCCATCCTGCGTCTGGGGATGGCCGTCTACGCAACCGGGGGGCGCATTCCAGGCCATATTTCCCCGCCCTGGGAGAGACATTGTCCGGGCTGCAACGTAACGCTACCCGGGCACCTGCTGGGGGATGCCCCTGGGATCGTATGTTGTGTATGTCAGCCGTTCTTCGGCCTCATCGTAGAGACGAGACTCTGCCCACCACTCCTTCGAACAAAAAGCATGCGTGGATCAGGAGGATGAAAGTGAGAAGAGCGAGGGCACGAGAAATGGTCGTGCTGAAATCCCGAACGAGCTCGAAAGGGGTGGGAAGCCCGTGGACGGCAGGCAACGTGCCAGGCTGGCTGAGACCTCGCTCCCTGTTCGGGCTTTCCGCAACGGTCGGGTTGCATCAGGCAGGCAGGCTGTCTTCCCTGGAGCTCTAATTAATCCCTTCATGCCAGCCAATCTGCCGACCATTTCGTTTCCGTTGCACTGCGAATGGGCAGGTCATGTGACATTGTTGTGAGGGGAAGGTGAGGAGGGGGGAGGGAGGCGGGTGTGCCTACTAACCTAACTGCCTGCCTGCCAAACTCACCTTTCTGTCTCTCCTTCCCCCGTTCACCTCTCTTCACACGCAGTTTCGCTGTCCAAACTTCTCGACGACTCGATGCCTTCACGAACGTTTCGCCCCGGCCACGTAGGAGCCCCTTATACTCATCGTCCCATGGCAGGGTGCTTCCACTTATACCCTATTGTAAGTGGACCGTTGTGGGCCTGGTGTCGCGTGATTGTCTTCGAGATCACGGCCTCTCTGGTCCTCGTCTGAGCCGTTGAAGGTTTTGTTAACATGTGGAAGCAGATGGTTTCGAATTGATAATATCGGCTCCCTTCCCAGTGTTTGTCCTGGTGAATCTCTCGCAACCTGCGTGTGGTCCGGCCACATGTCGACTGAGCCAGAACTCAATGCGGTTGAATGGTTTGGTCGTGGTTGGTCTAAGTCAGCAGATCGAACCAACATCCCCCCAATATCTGGAATGCCTCGTCCAAGCTCTCTAGCCACGGTCATCCATGGCCATTGCCTGGGGGCTTGTGGTGAGTGAGCCACGCCTCGACAGGCTCGGTCAGCCGCTCGCGCCATTAAGCGGCGTGTCAACCATTTCCAACAATCCCGCAATGCTTCTCAGTGGGAGCATGGCGCATCATGTCAGTCACAGAGACCACTCTCGACTTGTCGTCTTCAACTTTTCAGCGGTAGAGCCCATGAGTATGGCCATTTTCCCACGGCGATATGCCTCTTGGGCGATGGTGACAGGTCCACGAAGGAATAGACCCCAATCTCGCCAAGCAATCTTTCGACATGAGGCATATGTTTTCTTCCGAAGATTGAAGGCTTATGCTTCTCTTCCTTCTCTTCCTTCTTATCCCTCGAGATTTTTTCTGCATGGGACTTCTGCACGTGTTGGAAGTTGTTGGCCCCTGAGCGAAGGTCACCGACTTTGCTCAAGGGAGTTCCAACGCCTGGTGTTGCCAGAGAGGAATAATGCTCCCGCGGCCTCTCCCTCGATGGCTTAACTTCCGGCATTGTCGGTTTCATCGTTGTGAGATATCCGGACCTCACTTGGGCAGGCTGCATCTTTCAACCCAAACCCAAACCCAGCATCCGTCACTCATCCCGACTATCAGCCACTCTGAGGATTCCCCATTACGCGGCGGACATTGCCGGGTCAACACATCCTATGGGTGTTTGAAGACCGCAGGTCAGTGAGCTGTTGGTCCGAGAATAGCATATCCTTTGTTCGTTGGATGATCGAGATGGTCATGGGCACGATATTCGCTTGGTACTCCGAGTCGATTTCTCTCGAAGTCCTTCACACTGGCTTCCGAAGCACTGTTTGCTGGCGCGGCCTTGTTTCCTGTCGATTGTCGTCTTCGCGTCGCATTGCACAGTGGCCCTCGCCTGCCCGATAAGGTTTTCCGGTTCTGACGATACTGCGTCGATGGTCCTGGCTCGTCGAATTCTGACACAGAGCGCGGGTACACCCATCGATGTAGGATTTCGTTGTATCGCTCATTCGAAATTCCCAGATCGTCTTTCAGATGTACCGGGGTTTCCAGACAAACCCTCAGTCATCACCAGCGCCCCAGACTCAAGAGTTGCTGTCGTCTCTGCAGTCATTTCACGAAGGACATTGTGCAGTCACACCTGGACCCAACTACGTGAAGTGTGGGAGTCGGGTGCTCTCATATATCTCCAAGATCCACCTCAAAACTCCGATCGCCCTTTATCTTTCCCACGTGGTCCACCTTGCCGCTTCCTACCATTGGGGCAAGAGGATCGTGAAGCGGAGCCCCTGATAAGAAGACGCCAGTCTGGCTCCGTGTGGAGTTTCCTCACGTCTCGGGTGAAATGAGGGAATTGTGGGCTTTTGCCTTGGAAAACAGGCAGCTAGGGGCCATGAAGAGATCGTGGAGAGAACGAGGCCAAGCTGCAAGACCTAGCTGGCTTAGCCAGGTCTGACCTCGGCTACCCTTTGTCCGGCCGGGAAGGCTGGTTAGCGCTCATCCCGTGGCTGCCAGAGCTCTCCCTGGCTGCTGGTCAGATGACGCGAGCTTTCTCCAGTTCCCCAGCCAGTATCATAGATCTGCCTCGCCAAACAACTGCGGTTTATTTGACAACGAACTGAGACATTTGTCGAAGTTCCAAGTGTCAATTCCATCATCACGATGATCAGAGCTGCTCAAGCATGTCAATCCGTTTGTGAGAGGAACAAATGAAAGTCTTCGTGTTAGAATTCGGGATGAATGAGGCTTTTTATTTTACAAGGTTGTCCCCAAGGGAAAACGCGCGGAGTGTCCCCATCTCTATCACAAAAGCCGACGTCGTATTGGTTGGCGTCGCTCCCATATCTCTATCCCGTCTATTACAATGCAATGCACCACCCTCCATCATATGTACTAACGGCAGATATTTGGCGGCGACACGGTTGGCCACTTGCAAAACATCAGACGCAGCATCGATTCCCTTGAGAGCCCGATCAATTGGCACGGGCGTATCCATTGGCGTGTAAAAGCGCTTAGGTCTGGTGGGATAGTTGTCAGCTCGGTTTTCTGGAGACGCGGCATTTTGCGGCATGGTCCAATTCGACGACCACGACAGCGAGTGTTGACTTACGAACTTGGCCATGAGGGCAACCATGAGGTCGAAAAGACCGATGGCCTCGACGAAAGCGAAACCCAGAATGGCGTAGGAGAAGAGCTGGCCACGGAGGGCAGGGTTGCGGGCAACACCGTTCAGGAGAGCGGCGAAGACGAGACCGATACCGATACCGGCACCAGTCAGACCGATGGCAGCGGAACCCATACCAATGTTCTTGGAGACCTCAACCATGGCCTGGGCAATCTCGGAAGAGTAGGCACGCTTCTGGACCTGGAAAGCGTTGCGGGTGGTGGCCTGCAGGAGCTTGGCAGTCTGCTGGCGCTTGAGGGTCTGGAGGGGAGTGGCAGCGCCTACGACGGAATCGAGAGTAAGCAATTGGTTCCGGAGAAGCTGCGAGTGGTTTCGAGATCGATTGGCCAACCCCGATGGCTCAATGGAGCTCTTGAGCAGCCTCGAAAAAAATTTGCTTACCAGTGATGGTGCGCTTGGAGGCGGCAGCGACGGGGGCGCGAACGGCAGGGCGGACGGCCTTGACGGCCATCTGGCTAGCCAGACGGGAAGCGAGGACACGAGAAGAGGCCATTGTGATGGTTGTGAGGGTGGTGGTGATTGGGTTGGTGAGAGGTTGATGGGAGAGTTGATGGATGGATGGAAAGATTGAAAGCAAAGGTGGAAGAGTTTGGAAGAAGGGGCAGAGGAAAAAGGAAGAGAAGAGCGGAGCCAGGAGAGCAGGTGGAAAAGAGACGTACCCACTATGGACGGGCGGTGCCAGGGGGGGTCGAGGGCGAAAGAGTGTGAGCCGGGGCAACGGTGGGCAAGAAATCAGAGCCTGGCAGCCTTGGACAGGGCCAGCCAGGTCTTGCTAGGGAAGCGCGAGACATTTTCAGAGGCTACAAGGCACCAAGGGCACTGGATCAACCCAAAGAAGGGAGAGACAAGGTGTGTCAATCTCAACTTGGGTGGGCATCCGCACCGGCTAGTAGCCCATCGGGGGAATTCGGAGTGGGTTTTCTGGGCAGAAGGAGAGACGTGTCTGCAAAAGGCCAAAAAGGCCAGGCACTGAGGCAGAGAGGAAGAGCGAGGGCGAGCTGGTTGGGTTGGTTGAGCTGTTTTCCCTTCCGACCTGATGGCGTTGATCTGATCTCGAGTGGGTGTGGATCATGAATCATGGGCAGAGCAACTGCGATTTCCGTATATCTCTGGGCTTGCGGATGCCCCGAAAGAGAGTTGTGGTGGTCAGCTTAAAGTTTTTTGGGGCCTTGGAAGGCGAGTGCCTCATCGCCCATTTACAAGAGCATCCAACCAGTGCTCTGGGAGGGAAGACTGTTTGCTGTGCAGCTCAGCTTTGGGTTGGGCCGGTGCGAGACGGGGGCTGGGGCGAGTCAGTCGAGGTATCTATGTACGTATTCCTTCTGTTCCCTCCCTTCCCTCATCATCTCGATCCTTCTCCTTCGCGGCCTCTTTGTCCCTACGACGGCTGTCTGAGGCAGGCGAAGGGGGTGCGCAGGATGCCCTTGGGCGTCTCTGCTTATTCCGCTGAGCTTTTTTCTTCTCAGCAGCCGAAACTGGGAGTGTTTATTTTGTATGGCGCCGGGAAATGGCTGTCCCCCCACAGGCCCTGCCGTGGCCCCCACTCCTACAGTTTGGTGAGACCGAGCAGCCAATCAACGCCCGTATCCAGCGTGGGTGTGGAGAATGGTGGTAATGATGAGGTCCAGGATTCTCACCACTCCTGGCCTCAGGCTCACTCACGACTTGTTCAGGGCCTCGGGGCCGTGGAAATGCTCCGTATGGCGCTATGGGCAATTCCTCTCCATTGTGTTTGATGGCTACTATGGACGGCAGGCTGACAAGCTGTGTTTCCCCGTCCTCCCGCCTATTGCACTATATCGACAAGCGGATGAGACTGTGAATCGCTTCGTTCTGATGCAGCTTGATCTTTGCCATGCCAGTTAGCTTTCCCCCCCTCCAGCCGGCCCGTCACCCGAGGGGTTTTTGGCGTACTTACTACCATGTACTTGATGTTGGGCAGTACTTTGGCTTTACGCCTCTCCGCCATCGCCTTTTCGGTAGTTTGCTGGATGGTACGCCTGCGTAACATATAAGTACTGTAGCCCTGCCGTACCCATGTGCTCGTAAGGCTTCTTCTGTGTATTGGTGTCGCAACCTGTGCATAGAGTACAGAGGTGCGTACCAGGCAGGTTGATGCAGAGCTGGCTATCAAGCTCCCCGTGTATATTTAACGGCCCACTACTATGTATGGATATGATGTGATAGTAGATATATACCTATGCACAATGTCGCCGGGGATGCGTATGTGTGACGATATTCGCCATCCCTGTGTCCCGAGACACGTCTCCGGATTGGCGCGGACCTGGGGTATTACGGTCCCTTTGGCCTGGGAAAATTTTTATAATCCAAGGGTGGTGAGCTGAGTCGGATATTACAGCATTTCTTTATGCCTGAGGATGGGAACTTGGTTGCAACTCGTTTCCGAAACATTCCCTATTTAGCTTACCCGCAGCTACCCTACAGTCATAATATGTTCCGAAATTCTGTATTTAGTAGTTAACTGCCTTTGGGTGCTTCACTTGCTACAACAATTGAACTTCTGTGCTGAGCTTTGGCATGTCGTACCTGGAATACCTGCTTCCACCACCCCATGTCTGCATATGATGCCTTTGCCTGTGCTTGATTTTGCCTGACACACATGGGATTGTTGACTTTGGCGGGAGAATCCCATCTTCACAACCTTGGGGCTACGGGCACAACTTCCATTCCCTCGTAGTCAACCAACAAGCATAATTGTTGCACAAGCATACTGCCGCGAACTCTATACTCCGTCCCGTCCTGTCATATAAAACCACGTATGCCCAGCCCTGTCCCGAAATCAGACACGATCTGTAAACCGTATATGTTACGTACGTAAGAACGGCCCAAGCTCCCCCCTCCAAGCAGTAGACTGGCTGTATACAACCCCGGCTGCCGGGAGCTCCCAACCAAGGTGCCAGGCGGTGAGAGGCAACATGGGCATTCCAGCGGAAAGCGAGGGGTTGAGCAGAGTCAAGGGGAAGAGAAGCCGGCTCCACCCGGCTTGTCTCCCGAGAGACCAAGGGGACCAGACCATGCCATTACATCGTGATCAACATTGCAAGTGGTAGGGAAAAGGGTATCACTTGTATTGCTTACCAAAAGCTCAAAAACTAAAATGCTGGCGATGCTGTGGTTCTGACTAGCACCCGTCAAGACTACTACTTCTGCGACCCTTCGGATCCATCCTCCTCCTCGCCCTGTGACGTCTTTATGGCATAGCCTTCCACAAAGCCCTTGGGATCACATGTCCTTTCCAGACTAATGCGGTTGCTTGCCACATATCGACGCACTGCTTCCTTGTCCACCTTGACCCGAGATACCTCCACGGGCGTCTGATCCCTCTCGCCGCCATCGCCGTCCTTCGGTGGGTGAGCAGGTTGATCCTCGCCACTTGATACTTTCCTGCGCTTTGCCTGTCCACGCCCTGCCTCCTCCATAACCTTCATCTCCCGTAGAACGTGTAGGCAGTCCTCCGGGACGATCCATGTAGCCTGGCTACACTCATTGACATCGACCAACACCTCTTCGCTGCCACTCGTGTCAATGCTGAGCAGCCAGCGGGCAATCTCTCCTGCCCAGAACCGCTTGTATCCCTTCTTTCCCAGATCAGATATGGGTTTCTCAGGCCCGCCGATAATACCCTCGCGTCGTGAAATTTCGTACGATGCCCCCATCAAGAGTGCCCCAAGCCCTCGGCGCTGCCACGGGGGGAAGACCAGTATGCATGCCAGGTTATTATTATCCCAGGACATCTTCTCCTTGGAGAAAAAGCCCGTCACCTGTGGAGGCGCGTTGGCGGGAATGTCTCCTAGGCCACCCGGTGGCGGCGTATACACCAGGAGGAAGTATTTGAATGCGGAGACATCGAAGAACACTGATTTGTTGTCGAGAAAAAGCTTCGCGAAGAGTGACAAATTCTGGCAAAAGAGCTGCAGCGGAATTAGTACAACAATGCCGCCGAGACATAGGGATACTCACGGCATCCTCCTCTCCGTCAACCTCCCATATGCTCCATTCACCCTGATCCTGCACCAGCTGCTCCGTATATCGGGGACCGGTGTCTCCTCTTCTCTTCTTTGGTCCAGCCCCCTTGCCAGCATCGGTAGGCACAAGTACTTTCCTCGTCCCTCTTGGGTGGACGTAAACCTTCCGCCCAGGCAAGACGGCTCTGCTCTGACATCCCTTGACATGCCCTAACCACGGTACAATCTCCTTGGAGTACTTGAAGCATAGGGGGCAGACATAGAGCATCTCCAGCACCATATGGCTGTCGCGCTCCTTCTTGGGTGGTGCCTTTCCCCCGTTCCCCTTGCCTCCATCATCCTTGCTGCCACCTCGCGGATGATTTGAGCTGTCACCAAGAACCTCCTTGCCATAGTAGCTGGGATACCACGTGCGAAAGCACAAGTCCCCAAGGACGACCTTGTCAATGTTGCGGTCGGCTCGTAGCGGTGGCTTGTCTGCAGCGGGCAAAGTCGGCGGTTTTGGGGGATGGACGGGTGTGACCACGGGAGGTATCATAGGCTGGACGGGTTTATTCAATCGCGGTGGTTGAGCAGAAGGGGGATGTGGTCGAACGAGTTGAGAGTGTGGCGGCCGGCCACCTGGGTACGCTTGCGGTACATGGTATGTAATTTCAGGTGCGACAAGGCCAGATGGCCTAGGATTCGGACTGGGAGCTGCGATGCTTCCCATGACTCCTGATTGTGCGTTGCCCTTGTTATTAGGGGCGGACCATGGAGGGGCGGTTGGCGGCGCAGGTCGAGGTGCTGGGGGCCAAGGACGGGAGTCAGCAGAAGCAGTCGGATAGTACAGCTGCGCCGGTACCGGCTGACGTCCGTGACTTCTTGCTGCTTGCTCTGGGGGCCTTGGGATAGGCACAGGCGTCTGTACCGTCGGCGTTGGCGGCGATGTCTGCGCCGGAGATGCGACGGCAGCCAAAGGGCGAGGACGGGGTTGGTAGGTCGGCGGGACAGGCGGGAAGACTGGCGTGTGACGCGTTGCACGACGCGTCGCAGCGGGCTCTTGGTCTGGGTCTTGATCTTGATCGGGCTGGGGCGTTTCCTGAGGTCGTTTGCGCTTCAAGGGCATGGCTCGCAGCCGAGGGACGCAGACGAGAGGCTGAAAGGGACTTTTTCTACCGGGGCGCAGTTGTTCCAAGCGCCAACAATGGCTACCTCTTGGTGCAAAGTAGCAGCCGGTAGTACTGTCGGTATCGATACTGGTTGGTCGAGATGGTGGGGATAGATGGGCCCAGCGAATCGTTTGTCGTGAACGGGCGAGTAATTAAGGACTTGGATGTCTGGATGCCTGGATGCGACAAGCTCAATTGAAGCAAGAAATCGAATCAACCGGTTGTATAACGCACACGGGCGGCATCCCAACGCGCCATGGCTTATCGTGTTGAACTTGAACTGGAGCTGTCACGTGTAAATGAGCATCGACAATGCGGAAGGTGCGAGCAGGCATCCCATTCCCAGCATCTGCAATCAATCACTTGTATTATCAAAACCTTTAAAATCAACAACAACCTAACCAATGACTGCTCCTACAACCCTCAACCATCGACCACTTATCACAATCTTGAGCAGCCATGAGAGCGAGTCGACGACTAACTCTACACGCCCTTAATGGTGGAGGAGTCGCAGAGTGCAAACAGGCCCCTGCGCCCTCTGCACATGCTCCAGCGTATCATCGCCCTCCTCCCAGTCCTTGACCAGTGTCATCAACCCGCGTCGTGCCCGACCAGCATCTCGGTTGCGATAGACGCTGTCAATTTTGCGCACATCGGTGCGGTCGCTGACAAGCCATCGCTTCTCCTCCTCCCAGAACATGGTGTACGAAACGTCCGGCCCGTATTTGGCGTGCACGTGGGCCTGCAGATGATCCTGGACCGCCTTTCCAGCCTCGATCTGCGTCAAAGTAGGGGCCATTGCATCGGGCATTCGCTGCTCGCGGCGCGGCGTGAAGGTTGCTTCTGGGCGGCTGCGGTCCGGAAGGATGGAGTGCGCCGCGTAGGAGAGCAGAGATGGGCTCTCAAGAACGGCAGACGAGAGAGTGAGGAGCTGCGATGGGGAAATGGTGCAGTAACCCAAGTTGAAGTACTCGAGTTGAGTTGTCTTGCGGAGGAGGTTTGCGATGCTCGGTACAGCGGCGTCCTCAATGTAGTTGTACGCCTGCTTGAGATCCTGCGTGGCGTATGCCTGTCCCAGATCCAGCGATCGGATCCCCGGGTGACCAGCCAAGGCTTCGCACAGCGCAATGGCACCTTTGGTGCTGACTCCGACCGATTGTAAGAACAGTCGAGTGAGATACGGTGCATTGCGCAGCGCTGCTGCCAGGGTCTGGACGCCCTCGTCTCCGAGCGGATTGGTGGACATGTAGATGGAGGTTAAGCCGCAGTGCGGCGAGGATAAGAAGGCCACAATGGCCTCCACAGCCTCAACCGAGATGCCGTTGCCGTTCAGGTACAGGTTGCGAAGCGGCAGTTTGCTGCCCTCTGGACCACGGTATTGCGCAAGCTTCGAGAACATGTCGGCTACACCACGGTTGCCGAGCTCGGTCTGATCCAGGTCCAGCGTGCGCAGGTTCTTGGTCTGGGTGATGAGCCGGAAGAGATCGTGAGCAGCACCGAACCCAAGGGGATTTCGTTTCAGCCAAACATTGGTGATGGCAGGCGACTTGACCATGGCATCTACCAGGACCTTGAAGCTGGGCCCATCGATGCAGTTCCCGGCCAGGTACCAAGTGTCCATACGCTCAGGAAACGAGGTGATGAAGCTGGCAATAGCCTCGGCGCCAACAGGCCCGATGATATTATTGCCCAGCAGGAAATGCCTGACAAACTCGTTGGGTGCGAGGCTGTCCATGAGCTTCCAGATGTGGTCAGGCCCAACAACCATTTTGCACAAGTCCATGCGCCCATCTTCATACACGACTCCTTTACGGAACTCGGCGCCTTTGACCCCATAGTATGGCTCTCCTTTTCCAGCATCGAGATCCCATCCGTCGTCGTCTCCGGCGAGCTCGTGCGTACCGCCCTGGCGCAGATGCGTGAGGAATGGCTCCAGGTCCGCCCCCTGCGAGACGCGCACCGGCATAGGGATAGCAGGCACGCCGTCCAGCGAGACGGGATGCTTGGCAGGATCCCATGGGCCCTGAGATGTGATTCTGTTAGACCAGACCGGGGCCCGTACACCTGGACCAGCGCCGCCAGTCAGGCCATGCGCAGTACGCCCATTGCGTCTGGTCGTTTCGAGCATGTCGTAGCGGCGCTGTAGAGCGGCCCACGAGCGAAGCCTCACTCGGTCGGCCTCGTATCGGATGATGGCCGTCAGAGAGCCCTCGTGCACCGGGTACATGAGAGGAGCGATGGCCAAGGCGAGCTGATGCCGGGGTGATTTTCGTCGAGGCAAGTGGTACAGAGCATCAGGAGCGCGATGCTCTCCCAAAGGCAGGGCCAGGATCTCGTCGGCCGTGAGACTCTTACCCGGGTCGAAGTCGGGAAGATGCATTTCGAGATCATTGAGTGACTGTCTGCAAAGCCCAGCAAGCTCGGCCGCCTCCTGCATGATGGCGGCCATGTCGACCTCGACTTGCTTGTTCCCCCCATCAAGGCTGGGGCCGATACGAAGGGACCCAGTCGATAGCTGAACTTGTGTTGCGGTAGCCATTGTAACAATTCGTTGCGTAGCTGAGTGGCAAAGTAAGTAAGTATGAATGTATTCACAGATGCCGAGGCGGTTCTTGTTAGTTCAATGAAAACAACCGTCCTAAGACCGACGTGGCTAAGTATTTATATAGAACTTGGACTGCCCAAGTCATCGTCACCTAGGTCAAGAAAAACGTCCTATCCCATGGAGGGATCAGCCTGGCTCTGTGTCTAGGCCACATCGAATTGTTGACTGCGCCATGGTTGGTGAACGGGCCGCATGTCAAGCCGCGGATGCCTTGCGCCCTGCCATGACAAGTTTGACATGGCTGCAGGGATCGTAACCAGATAATGGGGCCCCCCGCTTCGATGCATGCTTCCTCCCGTTGGTTCCTGGATGTTTACAGAAGTTCGGTCAAAGACTTATCGAGAACTGTGCCGCGCAGTGACTCAAAAGCGCTTGTCGCCGATGACATCTGACGCCCTACATGTCTGGCTAACCGATCAATGCACGTACTAGCTAGCACTAGGGATGCTGATTAACTCTCCCCATCCTTGCTTGGTGTACGTGTTTCTACTTGCTTGCGGAGCCCCTCGACTTAGGCCTCATTTAATATACATGGAGGGGAAGAGAACCAAAGAGATAGAGATGCAGATTCCCCTGAAGTCTAAGCAGTCTTCTTCCTGCCTGTCCCCAGACTCCCCGGATACCTTGACTCCTATGACCCTTCCGTCACCGGGAACTGATTATCGAGAGAATCATGAAACACGCTGCCTTCCGTCTATCAAAGGTCGGCGGCGTCGATGCCCGTCCAACATGCCCATGCAGCTCGTCCTGCGCCGCCTCCGAATTTCCGAATTGTGGTCAAACATGCGCGAGCGTTGAAGCCAAGACCCTGGAAGCTCCCCAAGCCATTGTTGCAGTTGATTATAGTAATAACACATGGATGGTGAATCTACATGCCGTCAAACTCGCCCCCAAGGTCATCCTCATCTAGATCGCCCTCTTGAATCTCCTTGGCCATCTCGCGCTCGCGCTCTCTTGCTTCCTGGGCATTCTTAAGCTCGAGTCGGTGCTGGTTCATAGGGAATCGCATGGCCTGCATCATTTATCAGTATATCTTCGTCATGCAGATAGCATTTTCCCGCTTACCTTAACGCTCTCATCATGAAGAGCGAGACATGCCCGGATTCGGTCGTGGAAGGCCTCGCCAGGCTCTCGTGTCGCATACACATCGCCAACCTCCTTGCTCTTCATAAAACCCCTTTCTCGGTCTAGTGTAGCCTCAATAACACCATCGCGGATGGCTTTTGCCACAATGTACTCGGCGGATTCCTCGCTGCCGAGATGCAGACGAATGCAGATGTCGCGCAGGGAGATGCGAGAGTAGGACAGGGACATCATGCGAATACCAGTCTTGATGACGTTTTGTCGGAGGCGCAGGATGAGGGTGTATGTACCGTCCCTTCGGAAGGTGTCGGCGTGGTCGGCAATGGTGGTCTCGAAATCCTCAAGATTACCCACGCGAACAGCCTGGACGAGGAGGAAGTAGGGGCGAAGCGCATCCTCCAGAGCTGGCTGGCGGAACGTGGCACGGTCGGGAATGTCACCCATTAGCAGCTCAACGACCAGCAGAAGCTTGGTCGCGGTCTGCGAGAAGCCGACGGCGCAGTTACTCGAGGGGGCCTTGCGGGTGGCCGCAGTGAGATGCTCATGCGCCTCGGTGTATCGCAGCTGAATCGCCCGGATGCGGCCCAGGTAGTAGAGGAAGCGAGCGACTTGGTTGTTGACGGCGTTCTCAGGGAATTGCGTGTGAGAGACGAGCAGATCAGCCTGGCTGATGTGCGATGTGAGCAAGTAGTTTCTCAGGAGCAGCACAATAACGGATGCCTGGGTGTCGATATCCTTTCGCAGCACGGCTGTTCGGAGAGCGGCAAGCAGAGTTGGGCGGATGACGAAAATCGGAGACTCGGACGATGGGGGAAGAGGCTCCATGTGCTCGCAAAAGAGAGAGAAGTAGAAGTAGACCTTGGCGGACAGTGAATCGAGTGTGCGGCGGTTGAGGGACTGGATCCGCTCGGCCAGATAGTTGGAGAAGGAGGCGCCCTTCTTGTAGTCCTTGGAGTCGAAAAGGTAGACTTGGATGAGGATGCCGAGGAATACGTCAATCTCAGGAATGATTTCCTTGTTTTCCTTCTTGGAGCCGTTCTTGGCCGGTTTCGGCTCGCTGTCGACCTCCATCTCGGAGTCGGTGGCGCGGCTCTGATAATCTTCACGACCGACGGCGAGCAGGAGGTTCTTAGACGTTCTCGCCGAGGCAGCAGGCGCGGGAAAGGTATCGACGACCACCTGGGCGATGATGTCGGGCGTCAAGCGCTTGCGGATAAGGGAGATGGATCGCAATGCTCGCAGGGAGAATCGGGGGTCGTATAGGGCTACGGCGCGATCTAGAAGAGCAAAGTTGCTCTTGATCTCTGCGACACGATGCTTGTCAGTGTTTGTTGACGGTACGTGTTATGCGGTGTGGTGAGCTCACCTGCTACCGCCTGTGCGAAGGGATCAACCTTAGGCTCCTCCTCCATGGATACGTCGCCCTCGGCATCTGCAGACTCAGTCTTGGAGGCCTTGGAAGGAGGAACGACTACCGTCATCTCCTCGTCACCATCCTTGGTGGGCTTCTTGCCCTTTGCCTTGGTGTCCTTCATGTCGACGTCTTTTGTGTCAGGGTCTTTGCTGTGGTTACGAGGAGTCTTGCCGGGCATAGCTTGTTTAGCGGCTAATTAGTGTTGTCGAGAGGGGGATCTCGCAGGCGTGGCGATGATGGGGAACCGTGGACGGTGTTTGCTGACGATTGATGGCCGGACCGGAGGTGTACTGTGAGGCGATGTCGCTAGGCGGCGCTCCGAGTGCGTAATGGCTAGGTCAGGCAAAGGGAAGTGGGCGCCTGGGCAATCAATCAGGTGCGAGCCCAAAGGGAGAAAGAGGAAAACGCAGGATCGCAGGGTCCTAGAGTGACACCTGCTGGCTGGAACCGAGGACGAGACGAGCAAGCTGTATTCGACCTGGCGACGTTGTGGTTTTGGGCCGATGAATGGGAGTTGAGGTCGAGTTGCAAGAAGGTTCGAGCTCTGAGGGATGGAGACCCAGATTCCTGTGCCTTGGGGGGGCGACGCACTAGTACCTCGAGGTACAGCTACGGTACCTTGCTACCCACACGCGCCAGGCGAACATATTGCAGAGGGCGCATGTACCTCTTGCATACGATGTGGGGAAATATCCCCTGTCCACGACGCTCCGGTACCTGTGAGCTGGAGGAAGCAGGCGCGTAGTGACGAGTACCGCAAAGGTACCGATAGCCTTAGGGCCGTACCTTACCTTGTGAGGGTCAACTGCGATAGGTACCTCCGAGTGCATGCTGTGGAGTGGGGCCTTGAGTGAGTGACGTTGTCGATGCTGGTGCCTTGAGTGCAGCTTGCATTGCTGCGTGCACAAAATTATCCCAGCCTAATATCGCCAGTCACATGCCTGTGTTTTACAGGTGAAGACATCGTGAAGCAGGCCATTGACACGCCATGGTGCATAATTTACGTGTAGAAGCCATTCGTTCTTCATCGCTGCATCTTGAATAGGGCAGTATATTAGCAAAACGGCTATTGTCCTTGTGGAATGATCGGACTTGAGCGCTCACGTGCTTAGCAATGGCTACAGTACTGGACGAATTCGCACACCTTGACACAAATGGTTCAAGTTGGTCTCATCCATATGTAGGTAGAATAGGATGTTATGTGAAAAAGTATCGTTCCTTTGAAGCCACGGCGAGTAGCCTTTTAAAAACAACATAGCTATCATCCCTTATCTCGGTGCACCAGCCATGATGGCCGGTCTGTGTCTCGGGCCGCCTCATCTCTCCCTCCTTCAAATACAATAAGACGCTCGACGCCGGGATATAGTAAGCATACCGTAACTCCAGTTCCTTTGGGTCCCATTCCCTGTTTATCAGCATAATCGTGGCTGCATCCGTGCTCTCTGAACGTCCTCTGTCCTCCTTCCTTTATGGCTCATTTGCATCACTCTCCCTTGCCCGGCATCACCTTTGCCGCCTGAACAGCGCTCATCTTGGCAATCCAGCCCGCCGATGGCAGGATCTTGCGCACCGTTCGCAGTTCGTCCGAGGAGTAGCCTGGGATGCGAATGTTGTAGGCGCGCTCGAGCACCAGCTGTATATCTCTGATCTCCAACACCTTGGACCCTCGTTCCTTGGCGTTTCGGCAAGCAGCGTGGAGCACATTGTCCAGGAACGAGTCTGCGAGATTCAGAACGTTCTAATTAGAGTTAGCATACGTAGATTCAAGCTCAGAAGCAGCGGAGGGCTGGACCAACCTCTTCAACCTCGGGCGTCAGCATGTTGCCCTCCTGGCCCTCGCCGGTGCCTCCGCAGACTTGGCGGACCAGCTCGTCCAGCTTCTTCTTGCTCAAGACATGATCACCATCGGCTTCGTGGTTATATGCAGGGATTTTGGCGACTGCTGGCTGGTTCATAACACCACCCAGCGTACCGCTCCCCTGTGAGACGGTAGGCCGGCCGGTGTTGACACCACCACCCATAGTTACGCCCTGTGGTACCTGAGTAACCTTTTCTGGAAGCACCTTTGGAATTGGGAGCTTGGATTGGATAGCTTGCTGAGGTTGTTGCGGGTGAGCGTGGGGGTGGCCCTGCTGGTGTTGTGCTCCAGATCCCATTACACTCTGGTTCACTCCGGCACCAGGTGCTGGTGAAGCGGTACCCGTGGTACCCGGCTGGCCGGGGACAGGCGCGCTTCCAGGCGTAGTGGCGGCTCGTTGATTCGCGAGGCTCATAGCCGCCGAATGACTGAGTGCTCGCGTTGGTCCACCTGCAGTGACGGGGGTTGATACTTGAGGTGTCTGTACACGCGCTGCCCCCTGTGTCGGGGTCCCTGCCGACTGGGCCTGGTTTGCGATCCCCGAAAAGGCGGTATTGACTGGTGGTGGTTGCGGCTGCTCGGGCCTGGCAGGCTGCGCTTGAGCTTGTTGAGGCGGCGCGGGAGCAGTGGGCTGAATAGTACTGGGCATAGGCCTTGGCTGTGTTGGTGTAGGAGTGCCGTTTGTTGGGGTTTGCCTCGCAGCAGCAGCAGCAGCAGCTGCCGCCGCCTGCTGATTCTTCACTGCCTCGAGAGAGGGATTCACTGCAGGTGTATTCTGCGAATTGGCTTGTGCGTTCCCACCGCTCTGAGCATTGTTTGCAGCCGGCTGCGCATTCGCATTATTCACGCGCTGAGCAGGTGTCCCCGTGCCAGCTGCCGGAGCCGCAGCGGCAGAAGCCTGACTGTTCTGGTTGGCCTGGCTCTGCGCCAGCATGGCCTGCTGTTTTCGAACTCCCTCAACCCACTTGAGGGCTCCGTTATACGCTTTGGTTTGCTGCTCCTTACGCAGTTGGTAATTTTGAAGTTCCTTGTCTTTCAAAGGTGTACCGGCCTGCTGCCTGTCGTTGTAATACTTCTCCAGGTCTGTGGCCAGCTTTTTACTCGACTCCATTGTTGTAAGGGCACGCCCGTATTTTTCCTTAATGTCTTCGATCCAGGCAGCGACCTGCTCGGGGCTCTTGTCGGCATACTGCAACGGAGCACGAAATACAATCTTGTTGACGTGCTCTCGAACGTGGTCTGGAATCTTCATCTTTTGTGCTGCTTGAGCCGCTTGAGCTGCTGCCGCCTGGCCTGCCTGAGCCTGGGCAGCCATTCCTTCTGTGGCTGCGCCAGCGGGGGCATTTTGTGACTGGGACTGAGTCTGCGGCTTGACACCAGCCTGAGCCTGCTGGCCGAGCTGGGATGGGTTTTGCGCCAGCGTAGGAGCGGTCGTCGAAGCAGAGGCGGCTGCCTGCTGTTGTGCCTGCGCTTGTGGTTGGACAGGAGGATGGACGGGGGTTTGCGGTGTGGGCGGCTTTTGCTGCTGCTGCTGCGCTTGCTGCGGTTGAGCTGCTTGGGCCTGTGGTGCTTGCCGAGCCTGAGGCTGCTGGCCTTGCTGGCCGGGTTGCTGGGTCATCTGGTGCCTCCGCTGATGAATCTTGCCCGTCAATATCTTGGAAAACTCAATAATCTTGGATCTGGCTTGGATGTGGTCGGGCGTATCGGGGTCCGTGCTGTTGACCTTATTCCACAGCGCCTGAAGACCCTTTTCGTACTTGTCCTTCTCGTCGGCGGTCAAGGTAGGTAGATTTCGGATATGGGCAGGCTGGTACATGGGAATGCGCGGTTGGGCTTGGGCGCCAGGCTGTCCCTGAGGACGAGGCTGTTGCGCCGACACCTGCTGAGGCGTCTGACCTGGGTTCGGATTCATACTCGGTACCGGGGACAGTGACTCGAACAGTTTTGTCGGGATTTCGAAGATTACTCAGGTCTCGCTGGCAAGAGACATAAGATGGGATCCGTAGTCGAGGAAAGATGACAGGAGAATTGAAAAACTACAGGAAGATAGAGATGGTATAATTAAGATTCGACTGGCCGAGCTTGATGCGGATCCAACGCGACGGCAGGCCAAGACCGTGTTTGCGGTTCAAAGTGCCTAGCCTAATTCGGACTATCTGTTGTTCCAGAGAAGGCTTGATTACGTAGCACATCCTGGCCAACGCCTGTCCTAATATAACATAGTACATAGGCATTTCATCATTTTACTGATTGATAGACGGCTCAATACTCCGTACTGAGCTCTGAGCGACTGGCTATTTCGCAGCGCACACCCATGGGATGTAGCAGTTCTGACACGACGAAGCCTGCGGAGAGGGACATTGACGGATGTGTTTGCTTCACATAGACAGACCACGGCTGTCACCAAGATCCAAGCATGCTTCACACGCCCGTCGAGTCGGTGTCGAAGATGTTGAAGAACCGGCGGGATATTGATAATCAGATTACAGGCCGTTGTGAATTACATATGCACCTTGCCCCCCCCTATGCCATAACAAGTATTAGGATATAGTTCGGGTTGCCACACCGTCCTACGCAAGACAACGAAGACGGCCAGGGCTCAGCACCATGCCTCGGTCGCTGGGTCCCTAGATCCCTGAAGCTGGAGTAGCGACCCGTCAACCCCGGCCGGACAGGCTGGTAGCGGGAGATCGCTGGCCACTCCTCACGACAAGGTAAACACATCCGTGTGAGTTGGCTGCCCTGGGAAGAGTCATGGAGGGTCCGAGGTAGGCAAGCGAGGATGCGCCGCGCAAGTCCTGTCGCTTGACGAGCTGGAGCAGGATGAAAAATTTCTCTCACGGCTGGCATCCCTCACTGGTCGACGAGGGCAGAAGTCGGGAAGCATTTTGGAGCATTGCTGCCCAAAAGACTGGGGCCAGACAGGCGGCATGGCTGCGAGAAAGCCAGGGGTGGATAGATGGACAGCGCAGACGGGCTCCGAGTCTGGCAGAGGCTCTGCAGCCGGCCAACCAACCAGCCCAGCTTTTGCCTGTTTGGAAAGCGGGAAATGGCCATGCTCTGTTTTTGTGCTCTATGTGATTATTTTTATTTTTACTAACCCCCCCTCATTATTACATGTGCGCGAGTGTGGTCGCTTGTCGAAGCTAGAAGAAGCCATGGAAGCGGTATAAGACCAGCCCGGAAGCCACCATTGTATGACCCCTTGGCCTTGCTGTTTGCTGCCCACGACGCTTCGTCAAGGATATTTACTCCTCGGCCAGTGTTTTGAACTGCGATTCTACGCATCTACGATTATTGCATCTCTCTGTTGCCCGCCAGACGTTGGCGACGAGGTTGAGGCTTCCGGACTGACACCCGCACACCACCTTTTCCCTCACCTACACACACACTCAAACGCATCTACGCAACCACGCATACACACACACTCACACTCACACACACACACGCACGCACACACACACTCAGAACAGGCGCAGCACGCTTCCGCGCAAAACACCGCATGCGTACATACGCAACGTCTTTTTACAAAAAGCCCACCCACCACCACCACCGCCGCCGCCACCTCCATAACAGGTTGGTACCTTCGCAGCTACTCCAGCTTACTCGTATCTCTGGTGCCCGGCCCTATCCGTCCGCATCATTGCATCCATCTCGTTTTCCTCCCCCTCCTCTTTTCGGAACTGTAAGAAAGCGTGTCCACGTTGCTGCCCGGAAAGTTGACCAGGAGAAATACTCACAAGCCGGGACCAGGAAAATAAAAGGAGAAGCAGTCGACCAAGAAGATTAAAGAACAACTGAAAGCCAGTTTCCCCCTTTCATCTCTCTCTTTTTTCTTTCTTACTCCTCCTCATTCCCTCCCACCCTTTTCCCTTACCAGACTCTCGAAGAGGTCCTCGTAACCCGCGCTCTAGCAACATCATTACGGAGTGTCGATCTTCGCCCGGAATTTCAACCCACCCCCTCCCTGGCTCGCTGGATTGACCGGTCTCCCATCCTTTACGGGTATTTGGTCCAGTGCTTGTGCTTTGCCTGTATCAGACTCTCACCCAGCTGGTGCATAGCACGGCGCTGTAAGTGTCTCGGCCACTGCCACTTGGAAAAAGCGAGTGGAGGAACCTTACAGGGCCTTTCCTTGCAACCCGTCGGCTGGCTTATCCCCCCTTACTACGTGGACGGACCGCTATCGACATATTGCCTTCTGTCTGTCTCACTCGCTCCTGGACAGTCATCCATCCAATCCAATTCGTCGTGCCTACATACGTCGTCTTGTTATCACCCGCCTCTTACCTACCTGCCGGCCTCCAGTTCAGCTGTCTTCCTGACTTGACGGCCGCCAATCACACCCCTCGTCCCGTCAAGGCCCCCCCCCTATCTAGTCGTCAGACATCAACCGTATTCGGCCTCATTCGTCTTGCCGACGTGTCGCTCTTGCTTGGATCTAGGACCATCCTGGCTTCCAGTAGTGCCGCTCGCTGCAAGTCTTGGATTACCCAACATACCCCGGTCTCTTGGGTATATACACGGAGACCTGCGCGGACCAGAACCTTACTATCATGATATCAAACATCAGTCGCATATCAATCTCCCCGTGCTGGAGATTCGCCCTTGGGGTCCTGACGCCTTGACTGCCGCTTTGAACTTGGACCGAATTTGAACTGAACTGAACTGAACTGACCTGACCTGGCCTGGCCTGACCCGAATTGGACTGAATCGAATTGGAACTGGAACCGACCAAGCTTAGACCTGGCACTTGGAACCTGGACCTGGACCTGGACCTGGACCTGGACCTGGACCTTATCGGTTGTGCACCTGCTTCGCATTGCGCTGCTTTGATTTGGCTCGCCCAGAGGAAAAGGAAAAGGGCAAGCGGGCTTCCTTGCCTGTATTGTCACGCCTGTCCGTTTTTGGCCGCTGCATTGCATTCTCAGATGTGCTATGCTTGATGCAGCCCGCCAACCCCCACACAGAGACCTGGTTTCCTTTTCCTAACCTTTTTTCCCTTTCATTTTTAATCTCCTCTTACTCCATACTTTTTCTCTGATCGATCTCTCCCTCCCTCTCCTCCCATCCTGCTCTCCCGCGCCGTGGCTTGTTACCCCACAGCCACCAGAGAGAGAGAGGACAAACCGGCCTACTGGCCCGACCACTACAGGTATTACCCACCATAACCACCGCCTACGGGCCGGGCTGGGCTACCTACCTAGTTTAATACCGTCACCCGCGCCTACCGTCTCGACTTCCTGCCTGCCGTGCCGTTAGTCCTTGGCAGGGTACCACTCAGCATACGTTTTTCCACTGTGGTTGAGAACAGCCTCTTCCCGCATACCGCATACATACCTACCAAAATACCCACGGTACGGTATCTTATCTCCAACACATATACTCCAGCCCACCAAACGGCTGCAAGACACCACGTTGTACCCTGATTTTATTTTATTCTGCTCCCTCACCCTCCCTTCCCCCCGCTGCTCAAGCACCAAACCCCGTCGTCGCCGACCCATCTTCGCCATCGGAAATGCCTAGGCGAAAGAGCCTCCGCAAGAGGCCGTCCACGCCTAATCTTAAACTCCACCAAAACCACCACCAACACCACACCGCCGACCCAGCGTCACCGCCCGAGACCCCTACGCACTCGCCGCTCATGTCTCGCAAAAGCAGCCTCAAGCCCCGCCACCAGCCGCCCTTCTTTGACATCAATCGGCCTCTTGAGCAGGATCCAAGCATCAAGCCTGTCGGCAATCATCAGTTCAGCTACCGACCAGCCCTTGGTCCCCACCAATTGAGCCCGCGATCCTCCTCCTCCTCCTCTTCTTCCTCTTCTGATGAGCCAACAAAGGACTCGGCCGACGACTCCCCCTCGGAGAGCCTCAGCATTGGGAGCGCCCAGGATGTCTCTGACCCCGACAATGGCGCTGCTTCCGATGCCCGCCTCCCTCAATCCAGCGACGAGGACGACGAGGACGAGGACGGGGACGAGGAAGAAGATGGGGAAGTCGAGGATGGGTCTAGTGAGGACGAATCAGATGCCCCGGGCTCTGGCAGTCTCCCCCAGCGGTCCTCAATCCGCATAACCGCCACTACTTCGACGGCTACCGTGGTCTGTGATTTCACAATTGAAGACATGGGTCCTGAGCAGAATGACTATCATGGTCTCGACATCCTCTACCCCACTGAGATTGAGTCCAACCACAGCCGTTCAGGCTCCCGGCACGCCGATCAGCTCGACACGGGCATGATGCAGGATCTCAAGAACCTCAATTGCAGCAATGAAGCGTCAGACGAGGACATCGACATCGACCCCTTCGAGGATGCATTCCTCAAGAGGCAGCAAGAGCTCAAGCGTATCCGCAGGGTCAGCGTGTCGAGCAGCTTCGGCAAGCGTACGCATAGCGAGCTCAGTGATTCCGACAACGACGACATCGGCGTGTCTGATGTCAACGAACTCGGCTCCAGCGCGCGACGCATGCGCAAGCGCCTGCACCGAGGCAGTTTGCTCTTCCACGATCCTCCCGAGCCGCGCATAGACGAGCTTGAGGAGCCTGACTCCAGCGAGGATGAGTTTGAATCCTTGGCTCGGGAGCTGCCGTACTGGACTATGGAGATAATGGAGATGGACTCGAGTTGACGGGCCTGAGTGCGATTGACAGAGGAATGATGGATTATGACAGAGATGATGGAATGATTTTACGAGGATGGCAGCATGGTGAGGCCAACCGCCTCCTACTTGATGGCCACGGACGAAAATGCTTCTCTGCACTGTTTTGGTACATTATCACGCTATGTTTTTCGCAAAATTTCACCACTGCACTCTACCGCGCTCATGGTTCCAGGCGATGGAGGCCCTGAGCGCTTTCTTTTGACTACCGGTCGAGCCGGCTGGATCTGCCATCCGCTGATACACGATTTGGGAATCCCTCCCTTAACGGATAGATGAGGGAGATTGTGCCGGTGCCACGGGATTTTTGCCATTTAGCATCAGCAATGGATACCAGGCACCACAAGATGTTCATTGTTCTCTTCTTGGATACCTTATAGACCGCTGTTTCCTCATGCTCCCTTCATTCATCTACCTGCTTTTTGGCCCACATACTTTGTTACGGGTGTTCGCGTCATGATGCGCACAGGGTATCTATTGCATAGATACTCGAGGAGGAATTGGAAATCTGGACATGCTTTCAAGTTATAGACCACAGATAGACGGCCTTTCTGCCTTAAAACACACATTCTTTCTCTAAACGAGCCCAGCCCTGTCTCTAGCTTGGATGTGGCGCCCGAGGAGTGCTTCTCCTCTCAATCAAGGTGTATTAGCTCTGATGTTCCACGGGACACCAACCCAAGTACGGCACGGCATGGGGGCCAAGCACCAAACACCAAACAAACCTGGCCTACGCGATCATCGAAGAATAGCGAGATGTAAGTATGTGATGCAGCAGCGGGGAAAGCGGCGAGGGGGGGTCGCCTGACAGCCTCACGGCGCAACGATTGGCGCAGGGTGTTTGGGCCGTCAGTGGAGATGAGATTCGTGAACCGAGATGGCAATGACGGAACCTGGTCCGATCAGACCGTAGGCGGTGGGACATTTGATGGCGTGGGAAACAAGCTTAGCGCTGTATACTGCATTGGTCTACTAACACGCTGCTAATTTATTGTGTGAGATGCAATTGTAGATGATAGCCCATGGTACTTATCATTGAGGCTTCAGTATCATCCTCCCTATAGACGGGCAAAATTAATATACACAAGGAGGATCAAGGCGAGAGGACAGCCAGTTACCCCTCGGTTTGCGGGGTCAGAATCTTATCGATAACGACGCCAACATTCATTCATACACCTGTGGTCCGTGGGTGATGTTTTTCTTTCTTAGAAGCAGACGACAGTGTCCAAACTCCCAAACTCCCGTGTCCTTTTGCCTACAGAAATCTTTCTGCGGAGGCCGTATCAATCGAGCCATAATTTTGTTCATACCTATATTTAATTTTCATGCACAACCTCGGACGCGCCAGCAAAACACCAGGCTGGGTTGAGGGTTCAACATGTCTCTGATCGCAGCACATCTCGAGCAGATAAGCTATTCCTGCCAGGGAATTGATTCTCTCCCGTACGTCACTCGCTGAGCCAGAATGCCAAATACCGCGAATCTGACAGCACCTAGCTTCCCCCCTCCTAAGATCTTCACCAACGCGCTGCTATCCAACCACGATATTACATCTCTCATCCGCGACACCGAAGCCCACGAGCGCGCCCTCTTCTCCGTTCCTCCCCCGCCGCCGGCATCCACAAGCAGCAAGCCCGCCGAGCCCGAATCCAAACCCACTAGCCGCCGCCAGACCGTCTTCAATGTCGCCTCGGGCGAGGTAACCACGGGCCCGCCTACGCGAGGCGCCGCCCACCCCCGTCGACATACGGCCGTGGCTGCGGTCCTGGGCGGAGAGATGCACGACCGCCTCCGCCGGGGCGAAGCAGACCGCAAAGGCGACGTGGACGTTGAGGTTCTGCTCAAGGGCGCGGAGAAGCTGTGTGGGGTGTACGAGCTGCCCGGGGCCCGCGAGCGCATTGCGGCGCTGCGGAGCAAGTATCGCAACGGGAAGAACACGGTGGCGTACTACGAGGCCAAAGTGGAGGAGCAGGGTGAGCAGCTGGCAAGCATGAACAAAGACTGGATGGATGATGACGATGACGAGGACGAGGGGCAGGGTGAGGACGGAGAGGAGGTGTGGACCGAGGAGGATCTCCGGAGGGAGGAGGAAGAGGCGCGGCAGATGGAGGCGAAGAAGCGGGAGCTTCAGGCACGGTTGAGGGCGATGGACAAGGATCTGGGAGGGTTGATGAACATGTGAAATTCGGACATGTGCGGCATTGAGGAGCATTACGAGCGAGCGACACGGAGTTTGCAGAGCGGAGTGCTGGACAAGGGTTTAATGAATATATCCTAAACTTTCATAACACGGAACGTGGCTATCTGGGTATCAAATCTATAACTAAAACATCAATCATTCGTAGACATCTCAACTGCTCAAACGTCGGGACCTGGATGTATGGCTGGTATCATATGGTTCATGTCTTCTTCCTCGGTAGCGAGGGTGTGGTTTGTCTCGGCCTGGACGGTAGAAATCGCCTTTACGACCATTTTGGTCCGAAGTGGTGTCGTTGCCACCATGGGGGCGGCGGGATCTGGATCCCCTTGCACCGCCATTAGCGTCTCTCCTCGGGACTTCTGGTCTAGAGACCGATGTATCGTCGTACTGCACTGCCCGATCCCAGTCCTCGAGCTTGGTAAAGGGGCTTCTCAGCCAGGCACGCAGTTCATGGAGGAACAGCCGGGTATTATCGCGGCCGAGGAAATCGGACAGCATATCCTCGGCCTGGCCGCCGCTGCCCAAGGTATCAACCGACTTGAGGATGGCGACGATGTATTCCAGTAGGAACTCGGCGTTGTTGGCGCGGCGCAACGTGGCAGCAGAGGTCTCGGGTTGCGAGAAGGCGGCGTCGGCATCGGATTCGTCGAGCGTCAGGAAAGAAAAGACCTGTAGCTCGCGGCGAATCCACATCCGGGCGCGCGAGACGAGATCCTCGTCTTCGCGAAACATCTGCGGCGTGAGTTCGCGGTAGCGGGACATGCGGTTCGAGCCGACGTGCTTGGAGTAGAGGTTGCGGCGGTAGACCTCGCGGCGTTGGCGGACGATATCACGAGGCGGGGCAGTGCCATCGTAGCCGTTGCGCTGGGGGCGAGGTCGGCGGGCGGCGTGGCGGCGTCCAAGAAAAGCGTCTGCGGCGGAGAAGCGAGCGCTGCTGGACC
Source organism: Stachybotrys elegans (assembly GCA_020746835.1). NCBI lineage: Eukaryota > Fungi > Ascomycota > Sordariomycetes > Hypocreales > Stachybotryaceae > Stachybotrys > Stachybotrys elegans. Next base: position 1,259,434 of record JAGPNK010000004.1, on the reverse strand, counting down.
AAGAGGGGCGCGGCGCAGACTTGTCCTGGTCGAAGCGCGTCGTCTGGATATTGTCGGGCGGGCCGTGGAGGACCTCGGACACGGAAGTCTTGCATAGCGGGCACTGGGGCGTGGCGAAGAGCCAGCTGGAGACGCAGAGGTAGTCGAAGTTTGTGTGGCCGCAGGGCTGGACACGGCACGGCTCGGTGATGGCCTCGAGACAGATGACGCAGCAGTCGGGAGTCTCCTCGTCTTGGTCGCGGCGTGCGACTTCTTGGAGGGTGCTCTGGAGGATCTGGCGCTGGAGATCCCCGCCGGCGCCCGGCTCCATAGCCGTGATTTCGAATCTGCTGGTGAGAGAGGAGGAGGAGGAGGAGGAAGAGAAGGAGGAAGAGAAGGAAGGGGGCAAAAGATGGGAAATGAAGGATGGGATTGTGACATGGAAGATTTGCAGCTACGGAGCCGGATCGGGACGGGATTAGACAGTGGATGGTGGACGGCGGATATAGCGGAGCCTCGAATGACGTTAGGCGGTTTCGCGTGCACTAAACACGCTCTGGGCCGAGACGCGACTTTACGCGATCAGATCTGGGCTGCCACTTTAAGCCCCAGTTCCGCCTCCCGTCGACGAAACCAAGAGCTACATACTCCTCCTGTGTACCGAACAACCTTGAAAATTACCGCCAATTTCCAAAACTCTCTCAACTCTTCTCTGGCTTTATCATGGACGATAGCGAAAAGGCTCTGTACGAGGCCAAGTTCAACGACCTGCGCGCTGACCTGAAGAAATGGGAAAACGAATGGGCCAAGACGCACAATGGATCCAAGCCTGGACGAGAGGATATAAAGCGTAATGATGATATCGGTATGGCCTGGCTGTCGCTCCTGTACTCGCACCTTCGAAGCTAACGAGATGCCACAGCCCAAAAGTACAAGGATTACAACAAGTTTCGCGATATCATTGCCGGCAAAATCCCCCCGCCGAAATCAGAGTCGCAGCTTCGAAAACGCAAATCGCCGCGCGCCGAAGAGACACCACGCAAACGGTCGAAGCCTGCCGAGACTCCCTCGAATAACCGAACATCTCGGGGCGACGAGCTCATGAGCCCTGCTATATCAAGAAAGCTGTTCAGCCCCTCGGCCATCACGTCTCTTGGTCCAACACCACAAAGGGACGGTCGTGTGCTGGGGCTGTTTGATCTCTTGGTGGAGAAGGAGCTCGGAACCCCTTCGAGGAAGGATGGAAAGACTCCAGACAGGCGCTCTCAGATCCAAGCTACGCCTAGTAAGCGATCGAGCGGCGGTGAGGATGCCCTTGGCAGGACGCCCATGTCGGCAAGCAAGCGTCAGAGGATGGACTTCCTCACTCCTCTGAAGAAGCGTCATGAGAACGTGGGGACCAAGACACCGACGTCAGTGTCGAAACTGCAGTTTGACACGCCCGCGTTCCTCAAGCGGCACTCGCTGCCCACGGTGGACGAGAATGGTGATTTTGATGCCCCCGCGCCTCTGCGACTACCCCGAAAGCCTCTGGTACGAGGACTGAGCGAGATTGTTGCGAGCCTGCGTGAGGCTGAGCGGGAGGATCTGGATGATGAGATGGACGCCATGCTGGAGATGGAGCAGGAGATGAAGAACATTCAAAAGAAGCCTCAGCCCCAGGCCTCCGCGCCTAAGGAGGACCACGTGCAGGCAGCAGCAGAGAGCCAGACTCAGCAGCCACGTCTGTTCGGTGGGTTCGATGATGAGGGCATGTACGACAGCCCTGTGGAGGAGGACAAGGGCCGCGATGGGCAGCCGCTTAGGGTGTTTAAGAAGAAGGGCCAGAAGCGCACGACGAGGCGCGCCAACATGCGGCCTACACGGACGAAGCGCCCAGCCAACGTTGCACCAAAGGGAGGCGAGGAGACGGACGATGACGACGACGATGGCATTGTGCCCGAGACTCAACCGGACGGCCTGGGAGCTCACGATGCGGGATCCGGATCGGAGTACGAAGACGCGCTACCCGCTCTGCGCAAGGAGTCAGCCCCCGCGAGCAAGCCGCAGGAGAAGAAGGAGGGCATCGTCAAGAAGGCGGCGCGAAAGGTGAATGCACTGGCGCACGCCAACTTCAAGCGGCTGAAGCTGCGGAACAACGGGGCCAAGGGGGGCCTGGGTATGGAAGCAGGTTCCGCCGGAGACGGTAGACGAGGGTGAGATGGGCATTCCAAGGAAGAAAGGCGTTTTGTGGGCAGGGGCAAGGGCATATCATGGCTTGGGTGCGGCGGCGTTTGGATGGTGCAGGTTATACTTTTGTGTACGGCCGTGGGAGTCATGCTGGCGTTTTTGAGTCATTCTGATGAGCTTGATGAGAAATGAGATGGAGGAAGAGCAGCACCAAGGCAATGGGTATAAAGCGAGGATCGCATGGCCATGTAAATAATGGCCTCGATAATAATGAGTGAGCCGTTGGCTACGAGGAAACTCAGCTTTGCTATAATCTCTCTCCCACCTTAGACTGGCTCCCTTCCCTTGCGTTGCCAGCTGCTCGACAATAAGACTTTGGTCATTGTTCCTTGAATAGTTGAGGTGCCCTATTGTCGACAATTGAAGCTCGAGACCCTCCACTTATATTTTTTTCATCGCCCCGAACAGGAATCTAACGGCTTGTGCTTCTCCTTCTCTCCCTGCTTCTTGTATGCGGTGTTGGTTGACGCGAAGTGTACGAGGATCAGCCACGAAGACACAATTCTGCCATCAGTATCAAAATAAGCAGATAATTTTTGTTTACTGGGGTTTAATTTTCCTTGCAATATTCTTTTTACTCCCTTTTATTTTCTTCTTCCTTTTCTTCCTTCTTCTATTTTTTTTCCCTGCCACGCCCAGCACGTTTGATTGCATGGGGCCCGGCGCCCACTTGGCCCTGCCAGCGTCGAGGTTTCCCGCGCCTGCAACTCTCCAGCGCAGAGTCGCGACTCTCACTACGCCCTCCTCTCAATTGCGCCTCGCCAGCGTTCATAATGATAATCAATGTCCAAATCACGCGTCTTTCCTTGACAGCAGTAAGATTCCGTTCAATTTGCCCCCTTTCCTTATGCTCCACGCTAACATGCCAACCTCACAGTGACCATAGACGCCCCTGCCTTCAAGGGCGTCGCCATGGGCCCAGAGGCCGACGAGGAGGCCTTCATGGACTTTTGGGCGCATTACCAGCACCCCTCGCCTGACATTTCGCACTTCAAGGGCGCGTATGATCTCGCCTCGCCTCATTCGACCACCTCGGAGACCACTCTTCAGGACTACGTCCCTGACGGCAAGGATGAGGCTGATCCTGAGACGAGCCTTGATAGCTTGCTTGATGAGCTCATTGCTGAGCTCGCGTCTCCCGTTCAAGAACCCTTTCCCAAGGCGCCCCCTCCGGTGGAACTATCCAAGCCCTCCACGTCGAGCTCCATACGCGTTGAGCTTCCTGCGTCGACGCTTCTTACGCCGCGCTCCTTCTACGATCCCTTTGATCCGGGCATGCCAATCAAGCCAGAGGCCTCGGCGCTGGAAACTCTCCAGGCAAAATCCTCGCCAGATACCGGCGCCTCTACGCCTGAGATTATCCTCGATGACTTTGTCGTGTATCAGAGCTCTGCCCACCGGCCTCTGGAAATGTGCAGCCTCCACCACTTCAACACCAAGCTGGGTCATAGCGAGTACTACTTCGACGGCGTCCTCAGATCCGGCGACACCAAGGTATACGTCTGCCGGGTGCCCATCTATGCGCTGCCCATTGGCAACTACAACGATGTCTCCAAGCACACGGTGCGCGGGCAGATTTGGATCCAGTCAGACCTCACCTCCAACACGGATCTCTACTACAAGATTGGCCAGCCTGCACGCGAGTACGCCCGCTTCTACACGCCATTCCTATGGGTGGCCGATCTAGCCAAGCACTTTGTCGACTTTATCGAGATTATGGGCCGGAAGAAGCGCAAGGTGTCCATCCACCACTTCCAGAGCATCTTTGGAACTTGGCTCAGAAAGACGCACTGCTCCGCGCCTGCGTTTCTTGAGTGGGCGGCAAAACACCCTAGCCCAGACTATCGTACCTCTGTCGTGGCCAATATGGCATTCTTGTACAAGGAGGCCGTGGGTGTGCTCGGTCAGCGAAACGCCTCCTTTCACGTCATTTGGTCTGAGGCCTGGGATCTTGACTATTACAAGTACACAGTAAACCCAAATCCAGGACCGACCATCGTCACGCCATACACCTACGATTGCTTCAAGGGGCTCCCATGCGGCGATCAGTTAGAGGCCGTCGAGCTCAGTGCCGAGGCCGCTGCGCTACGGAACTTGGTCATTGGGCATCGTCCTCGCTCTCCTCCCACAGCCACGCATAAATCGCCGCCGAGGCCACCAAGTCCACACTGGACTTCGGAAATCAAACCAGGAGATACTATTTCCACTCCTCGGGACACTGAGACGGCCGGGACCAAATGGAGGCGTGAAACGGCCAGCGGCTTCAGCGACGTGGATCGCTGGTTCGCTCTTGTCCTCAAGGTTCACCGAAGACAGAGAAAAACACATTTCGACGTCATCTGGTACTATCGGCCTGTGGACACTCTGTGTGGACTGATGAAGTATCCCTGGGACAACGAGCTGTTCCTCTCGACGCACTGCTCTTGTCAGGAGAAGTCCAAGATTTGCGAGGATGAAGTCCTCGCGGTACACAACGTTGACTTTGGAGGTGATCACACTACCACCTCCGAGTTCTTCTGTCGGCAGACATATCTATTCGAAGAACGCACATGGATATCTCTGCAGAGTTCCCACAAGACATGCAAGCACGTCAGCCCGTCGCCTTCTCTCGATTATTCGCCCGGTGCCACCGTGCTGGTTCATATCGACAAGGAGACCCCTTTCTCAGAGCCATGCGAGGTGCTCACCTCCTTTAGAGAAGGAGAGAAGAAGTTCTATCGCCTGAGAAGGCTTCTCTCGCGCAGGCACGTTGATCCCAGCGTTTCTGCCCGATGCAATGAGCTCGTCTATACTGAGAACCTGATCGAGACAACCAAGAAGAGGATATTGGGGTCCTGTTCGGTCCGCTTCTTTCGGCCTTCAGAAGATATACCCACGCCGTATGACCGAGATGGCGTGGGCAACTTCTTCTACATCACGCATCGCCAGGTCATCCAGCCAGACGGTTCTCACGCTTATCTTCCCTTCGATGACTTCCCCTCATCTCTGCGGCAAGGCTTTGACCCTAGGGTTGAGATAAAAAAGCTGCGCGGGCTGGATCTCTTCTGTGGCGGTGGAAACTTTGGCCGAGGACTCGAGGATGGCGGCGGTATCGAGATGAAATGGGCCAACGATTATGACCAAGTAGCCATCCATACCTACATGGCCAATACGCAGAACCCCGAGGAGTTCCACCCCTTTCTGGGATCCGTCGATGACCTCCAACGGCTCGCCATTCAGGGGCGCTTCTCCAAGCAGGTCCCCCAAATCGGAGACGTCGACTTCATATCCGCCGGCAGCCCCTGCCCGGGCTTCTCGCGCCTGACCAACGACAAGGAAACGCAGCAGCAGCGGAAGAACCAATCCCTCGTCGCAGCCTTTGCCTCCTTCGTCGACCTATACCGCCCCAAGTACGCCATTCTCGAGAACGTCCCCGGCATCATACAGGGCCGGGCGGGCCGCGAGCAGGACGTCTTCAGCCAGCTCATCTGCGCCATGGTCGGCCTCGGCTACCAGACGAGCGTGTGCGTCCTCGACGCCTACTCCTGCGGCTCCCCGCAGCGCCGGCAGCGCATGTTCGTCACCGTCGCCGCGCCCGGGTACAAGCTCCCCGAGCGGCCTGCCCTGACGCACTCGCACCCTGCCAAGGTCAAGAACCACTCCCTTGGCAGCCTCCCCAACGGCCAGCCCGTCGTCGAGCGCATCATGCCCGCCGCCACGCCCTTCAAGTTTGTCAGCGCCGCCGAGGCTACGGCCGATCTCCCGTGCCTGTACGACGCCAAGCCCGACATCTGCGTGCGCTTCCCCGACCACCGCGTGCACATCGGCATGACCAAGACGGTGCGCAGCAGGCTCGCCTGCATCCCCACACGGCCGTACGGGATCGGCTTCGCGCAAGCCTGGTACGGCATGGAAAGGAAGAGGACGAAGGCGGGCACCAGTGTCCTCACGCCTGCGGAGAGGGCCCTCTTCGGCGGCGTCAACAGCACCAACCACCAGGCCACGGCACCCTCCTCCAACTGCTACTCCCGCGAGTTCCCCGACCAGCCCATGGTCACGGTCGTCACGTCGCCGCACCCGGGCGACGCCAAGTCCGGGCGCGTCCTGCACTGGTCCGAACCCCGCGTCATGTCCATCATGGAGGGCCGCCGCGCACAGGGCTTCCGCGACGAGGAGGTCATCCTCGGCCTTGCGAGCCGGCAGTACCGCATCGTGGGGAACAGCGTCGCCCGAGAAGTCGCCGTGGCCCTGGGAGCAGTCTTCCGGGCTGCCTGGGCCGAGAGCCAGAACCAGCTGCCTGACGCACATCAGGAAGCCAAAGAGGTTGGTGATATCCCAGGTGTCGAGGATGCGCTGCACCTCACAGGGACGAAACGCCGACAGAACAGTGTCATCGTGGAGATTCGTGCTGCCAAGATGGCCAAGAAAGAAGAGACGCCACCATCTATTTTCATTTTCTAAACATCATGTCGTCTTTCTTGGGCTGTTCTTTTTCTTTACAATAGGTATGGGTGCTCTGATTTTGGCTTCATCACATACGGACGGGCGCATTTAATAAGCTTCGGTGTGTCATACAACAAGACGGGGGGGAGGGGGGCATCATATCCGGCACAGGAAAGGGGGAGGGAGAAGGCTGCGCATTAAACGGCATCAAGGGTAAAGGCGTTATAGTTGAAAGGTTTACGGTCCATACAAGCTCCTATTTACGAATCTCTCATGTACAAGGGAAACCATGCAACTAGATGGCGAAAAGCGAAAAGAGGCTTTAGTATTTCCTAGGCAGATGATGGTTAAACAGCCAACTCCCCCTAGTCCAACTCCGCAGTATGTTCTCTTCGTCTGTCTGCCCAGCCTCTCCAAGCCACTCCGTGTCGACATGTTTCGGTAAGACTCCCCCGTGCTAAGAATCAGGGGAGCTGGAAGAATGGCATGTAGAAGGGAGAACATTTGAAGCTGATAAGACCAAGAAGACAGAAATATGAGGAAAGCAAACAGAGACAAGAACAAAAATGAGCAAAGTGAAATGAATCCCAACCCCGCTAGAAGAATAAAAGCTGAAGGGTATAAAACTCCGTCGTGATATAGTCGCGTTCATTACTCGTAGCCTTCGAGGTCTCTCAGTGTCATGACCTGCCTAGCACCCATGGGTCCTGAACCACCCCATTTGTAGGCACCGGCTGAGCCCATAGATGAGCCGCTTAGAATGGTGACCAGCTCCTTTCCGCTCACCTTGAGCTCCTTGCCCGTATACCCTTTGAGCGCGCACTCCTTGAAGATGTGCCCGATGAGCTTCTCGCCCAATGTATCGACGCTACGCCCGCTCGCCCACCCCTTCTCTTGGCTCATGCGGCTCAATGATCCATTCAGCATGTTGCGGGTTGCAGAGTCCATCTCGACGGTGGGCTGAATGGTGATGCCCACGCGGCCAACGACACGGCGCAGCTGTTCGAGACATTGCTCGACCCTCATTGGGCGGAAGGTGAATTCCGTGGGGAAACGACTTCGAAGACCATGGTTCGAGCGCATCAGCCGCTCGATATCGTCCTCATATCCAGCAAGGACGATGATGAGCTTGCGAGAGTATTGTGGCTTGGTCACAGCATCAACCAGTTCGCTCACTGCCTCTTCCGCAAAGCCGCTTCCCGCCAGCCGATAGGCTTCATCGATGAACAGCACTTTTCCAAGTGCTGATTGCAGGAGTCGCACAGTCTTGGGCCCTGTCTGGCCGCTGTACTCTCCAATGAGCTGCGAGGCCGACACCTCAACGACATCCGGGGCAGATAGAAAACCCATATCGTAAAAGATCTGGCCCAACTTGCGAGCAGTGCTGGTTTTACCAGTTCCGGGCGGCCCCTTGAAGACGTAGGTGAAGGGGATATAAGGTCGAGGGTTGATGTTACGAAGCCTCATACCTTGAGCCATGTACTGGTACGACTCAAACTTGGAGATGATTTCCTCGTACCCAACAAACTCATTGAAAATGGCTCGCGTATTAGCAGCGGCCTTCGAGTGGCGGTCCCAGTCAGCATCAAAATCCTGAGGCTCCAAAGGGATCTCATCGACTTTGTCATCGCCGGTTTTCGACTCATCTGCAATCCTCTGTGTGCGTGCTGAAGCACCCTTGAGGATAAGGTTCTCAACCTCACCACCATTGCCGAAGTTGGGTCGCACTGATGCCCTCTCGAGCATGTTGATTGCAACCTCTCGCGCCTTGTCCGTGATCCGGAGTTTGCGTTGGCCAAGCTTCAGGTCGAGTATCTTGCCAAGAGTGTCCAGACTGAAATTCTCAAAGACGAATGCATTGTCGAGAGGAAATCTGCGGGAGAACCCAGGGTTGCAGTTGGCATACATTTCCTTCATTGCGTCGCTGTAGCCGCAAAGAATGACACAACGGTCTTCACCTGGGGCTCCAGACACCTCCGCGACGATGGTATCGATGATGCTGCCTCGGTAATCGCCGTTCTTATCGTCGTTTGCATTTATGGTTCCCGGGTCTAGCATGTGGGCATCATCGATGATGAGAACGCTGCCGGCTGCTTCACTGAGAGCCGCCTTGGTGTTGTTCTCTGACCCTCCGATATAACGATCAATGAGATCGGTGGGGTTCTTTATGATCACCTTGTCCTTGGACAAAACGCCCAGATCAGCCAGGATCTTGCCATAGAGCCTTGCCACCGTTGTCTTGCCAGTTCCTGGAGGACCCAAGAAGACGCGATTGGCGCTAACGGGCAGCATTTCCTCGCCTCTCATCTCGCGATCGTAGTTCTGCTTCACTTGGTTCAGAACTGCAAGGATCGACTCCTTGACGTTTTCGAGACCGAGCATCGTTTGCAGCTCCTTCCAGGCAGTGCTTTTTTCCAAATCGACTGTGGGCCTGGTTCCCAAAATATCTTCTTTGGTGATGCGGAAGTCTTCGAGGTATTGGCCCTCCCTTCTAGCTTGGCGGAACCTCTCTACCTGTCTCCGGCATGCATCCACAAAGGCTTTCTGGATAACCCAGACATTTCCAAACCTCTTCTCGCTGGAGGATGACTTGAGCCTGCGGATAAGGATCTTGACGTAGTGGTCGTCTTCGCCTGTCTCGAGCACCATCTTCTTATTGAACCATTTTCCGAACATGCGAAGGTAGATTTGCCGTAGCTCATCCTGATTGTAGTCGGGCAACTTGAGCAAGGGGAAGTGGTTTTCTACCTCAGCACTGTACGTCATGAGCTCAGAAAAGCCATCCTCGTAGTCTCCTGCAAGGATGAGAACGACGTTGCCTGGGAGGTCGTGAGTTCGGGCATAGAGATTCCAGATGTTTATCTCGTCTCTGCTCAGAAGTTGGCAATCGTCCAGGATGGCAATCTATCATGTAATGTCAGCACCAACCGTGGGATCGACTCGGTGCAACTTACACATCCACCGCAGGCATTGCATGTATTGCGCATCAGCTCTATGGTGGTGGTCTTGGAGAATGCGTACGTAGAGAAACGCTCGATGCCATTGTTCATGCCGTTCTTCTTGACAAGCCCCATCGAGGCGAGGAATTTGGCATAGAGGAGAGCCATGGTGGATTTCCCTGTGCCCTCGCTGCCAATGAAGGCAACATCGAAGTTTTCCCTCTTGAGATCCGTTTCTCGACGAGATGCAGCCTGGAATTTCGCCTTGGCATGGAGAAAGAAGGTCTTGGTCTCCTCCAGACCGGTCATAGACATTAGCCTGTCGAGATACTTGTTTTCGGCATACTCAACCCTCTTCTGTCGTAACCACTCCAGTCTGGCAGGTGAGTCATCGTCACACTCCTCGGGTGATAGGCCGTCAATGGATTCCTTGTCATCGTCGGAGAGCTCTGCTTTACTAGCCTCCCTGGATGGTTGAGTTAGTATTGGTATATAGCCGTAGCTCAAAGCCAGAGGAAACATGACTTACTCAATGTCGTCCAGCATCATCTCCATCTTGCTGCACAGCTCCAAGAAACCAGGCTCTGCCAAGACAGGATCCTCCTCCGAGGCAGGTGTCTCTGCCACCCCTTCGGACTCAGAATCTGAATCTTCGTCGCTATCGCTCTCATATGGCAGCTCGCCCATCATTTGGGCCAGATAATATCCGGTTTCTGCAAACTCATCTTTACTCTCATCTTGAGCGCAACCCCCGTCCGCCTCTGTGGAAGCAGCCGCGGTGGACAATTCTTGCGATGCATCCCGCTGTGACAGACGCTTCGCCTTTTTGCGCTTGAGCGTGCGAGGACGAGGCGCGATCCCAAGCAATTGGCTAACGAAGAAGTCGGCATCATTCGTCCGATACAGCTTCGCCCAGGGTGGGTCAGGGATGGTGGACAAGTGATGCCCTATGCCGAGCAGCCATGAGACGGAAAAGACGGGATCCGCATTGGAGAAGGCTCTGGCCCACTCGGGTGGGCTCAAGCTGGACTCTGTGGAGGCAATGGCAGCCTGGGAAGATGTGGGAGAAGATGGAGATACAGATAATGAGGGCGGCCGTATGCCGATAAGCCACGAGACAGAGAAAGCATCATCACAGGACTGGAATTGTCGTGACCATGACGGTAGAGAGGTCTGGCTCTGACAAGGCGGTTCATGCGACGGCAGACCGAGCAACCAGCTCACCGAGAAATCGGCATTCTGGGTCTGGTGATCCATGCCCACTGAGCTGGGGTCGCGGCAGGCAGATGGCCCAAAGCAGATGGGACAGACAGAAGATGTGGTGGTGGGCAGCTACGCGGAGGTGAGATGGTGAGGATGGTGACTCGAGAACAGGATGTGTGAAGAAGCCGAGAAGCGGGAATGCTTCGTGGGCGAGGGAGCTTGTGAGGCGCCGGACAAGTAATGGTGTGACGGAGACGAGCAAGGAGACAGAGAAACAGACGAACAAGAAAAAGAAGACGAAGACGAAGACGACGACGAAGAGGCGGGAAAGAGGAAAAAGGAAAAGAATCAGCAGTCCGGTGCCTGGATCAAAAGATGTTTGATTTTGAAAGATGAGCAGTGAGTGATCAGGTTCCTTGCAAGGTTGACCTTAAGCTTGACCTGACTTGACCTGAAGCCACTCCAGCCCAGCCTTTCCAGGCAACCAAGGCCGCACTAAAGGGTAGGTAAGCCTACAGGTACAGGTACGGTATAAGCGCGGGCAGCCAGTGGGAATGGGCCCCTGTGGTTGGTTGAGGACGAGGTTGGGGCTGCCCCCTGCCCTTTCCCACTTTCCACTTTCCATTTCTAGAGGTGCCTTCCCAGCCTCGGAATCGTAATGCGGACGGGCTTCTCCTGCCTACCTATGTATGTATGTACATACCTACCTAGCAGCAGGTCTCGGTTCCTTTCTTTCTTTTCGAGGTTTGCCCAACGACTGCAAAGGCATCCCAAGGCCCAAGGATGGTGGAGTCCAAAGTGTGTGCAGGATGCAAACCACCCTCTACGATTGCCTGCCTGCACTGCAAATCCAGGGCCATGTCAACGTCAGCACGGATAGGAACCTTGTGCATCTGCACTGCCACGGGACGACGCCGTATTGGAGGATCTCCGGGCTCGGCCCACGAGCTGGACGGGCCTTGGTTGGCTGTGGGTGCACCTCACAATGGCGATGCCTGCATCAGCGCCCGCCATGTCCGCCTGAACCTCCAATTTCCAAAATGTCCAAGGCTGAGACGTGCTACGGGCCCGAAGCAACCTGAACGTGTCGACGGCGATGGCGAGGTGGCTTTCCCAGTGCTACGTTTCTTGGTCCGCTGACCTGTTCGCAGAGAGCTTCGTATCATGGCTGGCTCCAGCATGACTCCTCCGGCAACGCACAGGACAGGATTTCGTGACTAGGGACCTTGTTTCACCAATGAGAGTGGCGATAGTTGGGGCACCTATCGTCGCAGAGCCTCACGGAGTCGGCGCTCCAGTGTCTAACAATGAGCCACCCGCCGGCCGGCAGATCCTGCATTCACGCCATGGTTCTTTTAATCTCTTCGGTCATATACATACTACGTAATAACACAAAGGACTCGACCCCGTCTGTATCGCTCCGGACCGACCTAGTGGCTTCAAGAAACACGCTTGAACACCGACCTCTGAACACGGACCCCAGACATTTCAAACCATTGGAACGGATCTCTGGAGCAGGGGCCTCTAGGTAGCACTGGATCGGCAAGTGCCCTATCTTAAACGTTGGGCCCTCATCCCCTGTGGGGTTTCGATTCGGGTCTGCATGCCAAGGTCAGGCGAATCGAAACATATTCATTTCACGATGGCCTGGCGGGCCTCAGAATTGGAGGCTGCGACCACCTAGGGGCCAGCTGCTTGTATGGCCCGGCTGTGCAGCATTTCCTTGGGCGTAATGCACAAAGACCTCCGGAGCTACAATCGAAACCTGCCTAGTAGGTGGCTGGTTAGAAGGCACGTCTACACGGCCAACATTGACTCTCCAGTTCAGCCCAGCTTGACGCAAGTCATCAGCCACTGGCCAATTACCCTAGTCAGGAACTGCTCCTCAGGCCCATGACAGGCCCAAGTCAAGCTTATTACGGATTCTGTCGATTTTTACACTTTGGTGTAGTTCATGCGGTTTCGCTAAGCGCCTTGGTCTCAGCCTACTTGGCATACAAATACCTCGGCAATTTGAAATCTAAAATAGACATCACTGCCACTGAATCATTTGCAGAATCACCGACCCGAAGCTATCTCAAAGCTCAGGCCAAACCCGGCACTCTTCACCCTGAGTAATCCTAACCACTTTCCAATCCCTATGGCTGCCTGGACAATATCACAATAGACGGAGGCGCGCTAGTCGGGGCGTTCACATCACCTCAACACAATGAATCGAGACGGTATGCTTGAATCAGTCAACTCGCCAGCTCTCACACTCACAGGTGACGTGCGACGAAGCCATCGCAGAAGGTCGTGTTCGGCGTCACCATGGCTTTAATCATACTGCAGGGCGATTACTACGTGCTGAGCTACCAGTCTGCCTGATCCGTGTCTAAGTCACCAACCAAACCAGCCGCGGATGAAGAGATATTTCTTCCTAAGCTACCCTGGAGCCATGCTTCTCTGAGTGAGGCGATCAAGTGTAGGTAGGGCATCATCAGCAGACACGTTGCACCGCATCATCCTGGCATAATAAGCTCGCTACCGTGCGAGTCGAAAACGGCCACGACAACCACCATGATCATTACGAAGCATGCATGAGCATGCACTGAGGTCTCACACCGATTGTCACTGACTGGTCATTAATAATAGCAGTCAAGGTTTTGGCAGCTCCATAGGACTCGTTGTCAGCCGTGCACGTTGAACGGGGAGCGTGTGCAACCCCCCGGGACGGATGCCATACCACGTCGATCGACCAGCTAGTGGACCAGCGCGTGAGACGTCGACGCGAGCGACACATGTCCACCCTTATTCCCGTTTATTCTGGAGAGCACTGCGTACCCAACGAGTACCAGTGTGGCAGCTGAGACATGAAGATTCCTCTTCCCTCACCTCTTGGCCTAGATGGGACGCTGAGCCCGTTACAGGATATGGTCTGAATGTGGTCATCCTGGCGGGTTGAGGTGGGAAAGCAGGCAAAAAGCTCCGTGACATGACTTTATCCACGGATTATCCATGCGGCCCTGGAAAGCCGAAGTCGCGGTCGACGAGCGTCTCATATGGAGCACAACTATCGCGAGCCGACGAGGGAGGGCAGCATATGACCTAATATAGATGTTCATGTGATCAAGGCGACCACACCTGATAACCTGCTTCCAATCATATGAAGAAGCTCGACGGAGTTGCAACGTCTCTCAAACTGTATCTCAGTCGCTTCACCAGGTCAGCCACCTGCTCACAGAGCCAGCCCTAGTCCTTGCCAGCACATATACGTAGCACCGGCACACCACTACCATGAGGCGGGAACGGAACGGTGGTCAGCGAGTGGATTGCGACCATACCAGCATATGCTGTAGAGGTGGAGTGAATAAAGCGGCCCCGGCATTCGCGGAAGAAGACTGCGATCTCATCGCGACGCAATCTGGAGGTGCGTTCCGGCGATAAACAGTCGATGGCGAGGGTGCAGGTTCTCTACCAAGGCCCGAGATGGGCAATGCACAGTGACGGGGGAGATGCAGGCTGAATATCCAACAGAGTTGTACGCAGACGGGTCCTGCATCACAACTAGAGCTACAGCCAGGAGAAGACTGTGCCTTCTTGGACGTGCATCTGGATGATGCAAGTCGTCAACTGGCAAGGTGAAGCCGCTCACCCATAGTGGCACCAGGGGGGGGGGGGGCGGATATGGGCACCGGCCCCGAGACGGGCAGGGAAGGTGTGCCGGTCGCGTGTGCGCTTGCATCCTCACCGGATGTAGGAAGTGGATGATGAAATGCGGTGGAATCGGGACGACACCATGACCTGGGACACTGTCGATCGAGACTGGCAGCACGTGCGGTCTCGACATTAACCAGCCAGGTGAGAAGAGGAAGCGAATCCTGGGCAAGCGCCATGTGACGGACAGCGTCCCGGCGGCGCTGGGGCGGGTAAAGGGTACGAAACAGGCAATCAAGACAACGGTTATAAGTATGGGGTGGCATAATCCAACCCGGAGATATCAACAAGCAGGAGGGAGGAGTGGGGGACGGGACAAGAGGATAAGGACTGCCAGCCAACAAAATATGAGCAACCACACCTGGATCGCCGACAGCACGACATCACGACATCACATGGCTACGTTTACTCATTGTCTAGACTTTGAAGGATGCTTATACGGAATGTTGCGGAACACGATATGTGCCAGTTGTCTCTATCCACCAGCCGCCAGCCAGCCACTCAACGTGTATTGTCAAGACGCAGGAGGAAGAGAAGAAAGGCAAAGAAGGCCGAGGCCGCTTGCTGGCTTGCTGGGCGGCGCGGCGCACATGTGGACTTGCAGCGTGGTGTAACAAGGGGCATCCCTACCCTGCCTTTGACACAGATGCAGCCGACGGGAGAAGAAGGATGTTATCAGTGGACGGCTGAGGATTGAGCTTCTGGAAGCGGGAAACCAACCTGGCTGGATGAAGCGGTGAAGAAAGGAAGAAGGGGTATCCATCGCTCCCCGTGCCTGTGCGCTGGAAAATCCCTCCGGAAAATGAAATCAGGTCAAGCCCTGGGTGACGGGAAAGGGTATTTAATGCGTGTGGATGCGGGTTTTTGGAGCAGCGCTGGGGAAAGATACCCATGGACATACATATATGTGCGCGTATGTGTGGTCCAAGCCGGAGAGTACATAGGTGCATACATATAGGCATCTCCCTTTTGGCCATGATTGGGGTTTGAAGACGGGCCAGCACGCCTCCACACCACCTTGATATACACCACTGTAGGTCGGTCTGCTTAAGGTGTGCATGTATGCACTAATGCAGCTCTGGCTCTGATGATTGGGCGCTTGTCTTCACACCTTTCCCAAGGGTTGTTGTTGTTGGTTGTTTGTTGTCTGCCCGGATAAGGCCAAGACAAGGGAGAGGTAGGTAGGTAACCAGGCCAGGACGGGATGGGCTGCTTTGGTTTGATTTAGCAGGAGGTGGGCTGGGCGACGGGACGACGTAACATGCTCCATAGACCAACTAGCCTGCTCCATTTAGCCGACTAGAATGATGAAGTGACATGGTGGAAGTCTTCTGGAAGATCTTGGGGCCGGTGAAGGGGCAAGGGGGGCCCTTGGAGCGCAAAAGAGAGGGAGGGGTGGGAGGGTCCCCTCGCCTTGACCATGGTGTTGCCATTGAGATCCAGCATCCAATCCAGTTGTATGTATGTACAGTATTCTACCCATGCCCTCGCTCGGCAGGGATTGTGCAGCTGAGATTCCGTGAGCCCAACAACATAATGACATGGCAAGGGGTGAGAGAGAGTAAAAAAAGGAAGTTCCACGGCGCATACGCGGAGAATTAGTCGCGAGTTGACAAGAGACTAACCAGAGGCTAGATAAAACCGTCAACTTTTGGTAGCGCAGATGCCTTCGGGGTGGGTCGGGGGTCTCTCGCTGTGTGTTCATGTCTGTTGTGTCTGCCAAGAAGCACTAAGACGTGGCAGCGACTAATGGGAAAACAAGAGGCATCGGGCAGCGGGCAGCACTGCCGATGGATGGATGGATGGATGGATGGCTGGGTTTGTGTGTAGATGCACCTTGCAGTGAGTGGTGTGGTGCTGTTGATATGCTGTTTTGACAGATAATTTATTAGACTGACGTCAGTTCCGTTGTGTATAGGCACGTGTAAGTGAGCAGCGCTTCAACCGCGAAGGAGGTGCCGCCATTGACCTACCAGAGAACCCCTATTACACATGCCTAGTAATACGATAATAATAGTCTAATAACTCAGCAAGGCCAGAAGCTTCACCAAGCCGACTAGCATGAAGAGAAAGCAAGACGCCCCGCCGGTTGAAGTGGAAACTCCCGGGACACAATGGGAACCTTTTCCCACGCTCCTCTAACCGTTAGAAGCACTTGTGTTAGCCGTATACGAAGATAATTTGCAAGCTGGCTCTTCTATAGCGGTGCCAAGGAAAGGCAAATATCTTGACCATGCCAACTCGCGTAGTAAGTATAAAGGGAAAACCAGGAGAGGGGGAGCGCCATGCGCCGAATGCAACGCCGCCGCCTTTCTAAGCCCGGACAGTCGCTCCGTGTCAACGACGGCCGGGGGGAAGGGGGTGCAGGGGAAAAAAAAGAAAGAAAAAAGGACGAAGTCCTTCGGGTGCGGGTTTGCAAGCTAATGCCAATGCTAACCTGATAGATGCCACCTACCGGTTCTCCTTACAGCTAAAATGGGGCCCCTCCTCTGCTTGCTTGCTTGCCTTGCTGCTGCATGGCGCCGACTCGCCTTGGTTGCGTTTGCATTACCACTTCAATTTCCGGCCCCCCCCCCCCTTCTCTGCATGCCCGACGGCACGAGTTGACACGAGCGAGCCGTGTATGGAAGAAGAGGGTCAAGGGGGGGGGGGGAGTAAAGAGGAAGAGAGAAAAAAAAGGGACCGGTTCCGGCTCGCGGGCTTGGTGTCGTGGTTGTTATTATATCGCCCACAGACCAACTTGTTTCGAAATCAAAACATGCCCGGTCCTCTTTTTCTACCTACATATGACTCGGGCTTTCGTCATTTGCTGCCATTTCCTCCAAAGATTGTTCCTGGCATCACGTTTGGGACGAGTTGTTTCCCGCTTTTACCAGGACAGCTCCTTCCCAGCCCTGCCGCTTTTTGCTAGGCCCAGATCCCAGATCCTCTTTCCCGTCCATATTTTGCCCCTCTGTGACCACCTCGTTTGTCCCGTCCCGCCTTCCGATTGACCCTCCTTCTCTTTTACCTCCTCACCTCTTCTTTCTTCCTCTTCCTCTTTCTATTTCTATTTCTATTTCTATTTATCGGGCCTCTCTCTTTTCTTCTGCCGGCACTTTTGTTTGCTTTTTCTCAGGTTGTTAGACTCTGTTGTCTTCGCGGACCCTGCTCCGAGTCTCGCAGATACTTTTTTTCTGTTTCTCCGAGCCTGCCCATTGAGCGCCGTACGACATCTCGCCCAGGACTTAGCCACCTGCTGCCCAGCAAGGCCCATCGCACCACCACACACACACGCCCGACGCACCGAAACATCGTGTCTTGGAAAACGGGGACCAAAACCCATCCAACGCCGATATCTGGGACGGCTTGTTCTCGACCAGCCAACTAGGAAACCTTATCTCAAGAGGCAATTGGGACGTTCACATCATACTTGCGCCTCCCGACCGGTTCACCAATCGAAAGCCCATCCTCACTGGCACGCATAAGGCCCAACCACACCCATCCATATACTACTGCAAGTACATCACCACAGGTTAACAACCACCACGGGCACCACACCATCCTGAACCGCACCATACCGACACCACCAGTGCCGTACAGCAATCCCAGTGCACCACACCACACCACACCACACCATACCACGCCCACTCCATCGCCGAACCCACTCGCACACATACACGCATAGACATCGCTACTTCTGGTGTCTCTGGTATCGAGTGTCTTTCCCGGATCCCACCCGCCAACCCTTGCGTCGTCTTCCCACACCCCCGGCCATCCGAAACCGGGGCCCTCGCTCGTACAACCGCTGTCGCTGTCGCTGTCGCTGCCCCCAGCTGTTATCGCATTCGCAATCGCAAACGGCCCCTCCAAGCAGGGAGCAGGGAAAACATCCAGAACAAAGATCCCGCTTCTCTCGCGATAAGATACGCTGCGCATGGATACGTCATGACATACATTGTGAGTTGTTGAAAGTCATGTTTTACTTCTACGCTACATTACATACATTGCACTACCCGGCGCTATGCATACCGCTTGCATGACGCTTTGCTTCTTCCGCCTTGTTTCTTCCGCCTCCCCTGCTTGCCATGGTCAATTCTCGCCCAAATTCTCTCTCGGTCTGGCCGTTGACTGCCATCCCGACATCCCCGTCTCTCTGCTGTCCGTCATCCGCCCTCGCTTACTGTCAATCCTCACCTCATCCCTCGTCACTCATCCCTCACCGCGGTCGTGGCCGTTTCTGGCCCGTCTTGGCTGCAGCCCACTCACAACTCATCCGGCCTGCTTTGCTGGTCCTCATTCTCCTCCCTTGCCTCAACCTACCACGCCTTGGCTGGCTTGGGCGCTTTCGTCGCCTTTCCTGATCTGACCCGATGCTTTCGCAATGAGCACCTTCCCGTTGCCGCGACCCTCCTTTCTCCCACACACACCGCCTCCCACTTCCTTTGCCCATCTCAACTTTATAAGCTTTCACCAACCATTTTCCCCGGTGCTTATAATAGTCCTCGCGCACACAGCCATGGCCGATAACCCTCGCGCCCTTCTTCGTTCTCGTCGCTGCCCTCCCCCTCCTCTCCATGCTCCCCATCACATCCTTTTCCAGATTGCGTTATGCCATGTCTGGTGAATTCTGATTTCATACTTGCCTGTTTGCTTTTCACCAACCCACCGACCGTCGCCCCTCTGTCATTCATAACATGGGTAAGCCTTTTAGGCTAATCACTGGCCTGCAGCTATGCTTAGCTCATTATTGCGACACACATGGCCCGACCCCTCTGATGGTCACCGAGGGCCTGCCGGCATCGTGCTCCACATGCTTCGACGAAACCTCCGTTATTGATGGCCGACGGCGTGCCACTGCCGCCCCTCCCCGATCACAGCCTCAGTCGCCCGTCGCCATCACCGAGGGTCTACGCGACCTGAGTTTCGCTCATTCCGTGTCTGCTTCGGATCCCGATGACCTTAGCCATGGTCCCCGCCCAAGCTTGCTGCGCGCCCCTGGCGTTGCCCCAGTCATGCCGCCCGTGCCTCTTGAGACACCTCCGGATAGCCCAAGGCCCATGTTTCAACAGCCCCGGCGAGATTCGAGCTACCGACGTACCTACGACGAAACGGTAACCAAAAAGCAAGGTCCATGCGACAACTGTGCTATGACTCTGCCCAAGCTTCAGTCCGGCTCCGCAGGCAGCGTCGATACTCAGACCAACAGCACTCGCGGTCCGACCTTGCGGACTCGTGCTCCTGCCGAGAGGGTTTTTGGTTATGGTGGCCAGGCTTCGCCTCCTGCGTCGCAAACATCCAGTGATACCGACAGTGAGCACGACGGCCCACGACGTCCACGAAATAGAAGAGTCGAGTCGTCTATAAGCTCTCGCGATCGCTCCATCTCGAGCAACTCAACCTCGTCCGAGCACCCGCCTTTTCACATTCACTACGTAGACTACACCTCTACCCATGAGCCAGTAGTCCCGAACTCCTTCTCTCTCCTTCGGGCATCTTGTCTCCGGGCTCTCTCGTTTGAGACGCTTCCACGCGCCCCAGCGACGACATCGCCGACAACTTCTCCTCTCACCACCTCTCCGCCATCTTTCGTTACTACACAGAGCGCCGGATCTGCTGTGACAGGCGGCCCCATCTTCTTCGGCGACGCGTTGGCAGGCTATACCACGGCATACATCTTCCGTATCCCCGATGTTCATGCTCGTGGCCACAAACGCGTGTATGCTTTCCTGGCCTTGAGCACCCACAAGGAGCGCCTGGCCATGAAGACATTTGCGGTTGTCTCGGCCGCCTTCCGCGACCTGGCGAATTGGATCCAGCAACTGGTTGAGGCAGAGGCTGATCGTGCAGCTGCAGCCTCGCCCCTGACTTCTCTACACAGTAGTTCGGGATACTCTAAACCACAACAGTCGGCCTTTGATGTAGCCGCAACAGATCGAAGTGGCAGCAGCTTTCTGACCGGCGGCAGCGGCTTTACCAGGCGCATGGGAGGCGCGGCTGGCGCTTCCGCGCCCAAAGCTCGCGGGCTTGCAGAGCTCGTTGGGCAGCCCGACTTCTTTATTGAGCTACATAAGAGATTCGTGCACCTCCTCTTTGAAGTCGGCGTCACGATCAACTCTTGATAATGGCTATGGTCGCCATGATTGTACATACGTTTCGTGGGATGGTGGCCCCCACGCCGAGACAGCTTCCATACGGGGGCATTCTTGGACCTGTTGAAATATTGCTCCGAGTTTGATGGGCTACTCCTCCCTTATCGTGCACCAAAACCCTGGCTGCGAGTGGCTTCATCCTCGACATGAACATTTCACAGCTTTGGCATTCATTCAGCATCGGCTTTCGGCATAGCGCAGGCGTTCAGTTCAGGTTGTGGGAGGGTGCAACAGCCAGTGGAAACGCCGACAAGCTATAATGTTAACGTTGCAGACCGCGATGATTGTCCTGACGGTCGACCCAACAACTTTGTCTATGCAAGAAGACTGTTCTGTTCATCCCTGGTTTATGGATTCGCCTTGGCGAGTATTCTTATTCGGCGTTTGTTATTCCTCTTCTTTCTTTCTGTTGCCAGCACTCCACGATGATGATATTTATGATCATTTTCTCTTTATTTTCTCTTTGGCTTTTGGGCTAGGAGTACGGCGGATTAATAGACCTGCGTGCGCACCAAAAATGATGGATAAGAAATTGGAGGATCACTTGTTTGGCAAGACCGGGAAACCAAAGGACCATACACGGGAAAAGGGGAAAAGAAGGAAAGGGTTTCTTCAGGACTATTAATCAATATTTATTCGTGACAATACCCCCTTGGCTTTGTTTTCAAGTCTATGTGAGCAATCATGGTAATTTCTGATCACTGCAACGAACGATGTCTTGGCGCACACAGCACAAGGTGGTTGGACCACGTCCAACGCAAGTCTGCAGCATGGATAAAGTTGTTTGGCAGGGCGCTACCATAGGTACTACCTCAGATATGATTATCTGGCTGCGAGCTGCTACGCTGGTACTACTTTGACTCACAAACAGAGCCGCACGGTTCGCAGCCCAAAAGACGATGCTCGCGTAGGCCATGCGTAGCAACCAAGGCTTGGGAAGGGTGTAATGATGAACCTCTCTGCCGGGACTACAGCCTCTGTACTACCAATAGACACGAGAGCCCGCCCTCCCCCGCCAGAGCCATGTAGTGGTCGCTTTTCCCTTCTTCTTTCCGCTGCCCACGCCCATGTTTCAAACCACCATAAATCAACCACGTTTTGCCCAGAGACGTAAAACCCCAAACCGCGAGGCCCAGCCACAACGCTTGACCTTCCCAGTACATGTACATGTCTCCAACCCTCAGGCAGCTCCGAACCCCGTCGGGGGGGTTGTATTTATTTGTAGAAGTCGAACTTGTTGTCGTCGCTGCTGCCCTTGACCTGGCTCGAGTAGGCATCCTCGAGGTCGCTCTGGATAATGTTGTACCTGTTCTTTCGGACGGCACGCAGACCTGCCTCCTGCATGATAGCGGCGATGACAGCTCCGGAAAGGGGGTCATTGCGGACAATAAGACTGTCCAGGTCGACCTCGGGGGCAAGACTCATCTTGCTGGCGATGGTGGAGAAGATGAGGCGGCGTTCGCGGCGATCGCGGAGGGAGGGGAACTCGATCTTTCGGTCGAGACGACCGGGACGCAGCAGGGCGGGGTCGAGAGTGTCGGCACGGTTGGTGGCCATGATGACCTTGACGTTGGAGGTCTGGTCAAACCCATCCATCTGGTTAAGAAGCTCGAGCAAGATACGCTGAACCTCTCGGTCAGCGCCGGTCTGAGCATCGAATCGCTTGGTGGCAATAGCATCAATCTCGTCGATAAAGATGATGGCGGGGGAGTTCTCGCGGGCCATGCGGAAAACATCGCGAACCATGCGAGGACCTTCTCCGAGGTACTTCTGGACGAACTCGGAGCCGACAACACGAATGAAGTTTGCCGTGGTCGAGTTGGCCACGGCCTTGACAAGCATAGTCTTGCCAGTACCAGGGGGTCCGTAGAGAAGGACGCCGCGAGGCGGGTCAATACCGATCTGCTTGTAGAGGTCAAAATGCGTCAAGGGAAGCTCGACAGCCTCGCGTATCTCCTGCTTCTGCATATCCAGGCCACCAACATCGGCGTAGGTGACGTCGGGCTTCTCGTCGGCGCCGAGCATGGCGATGGAGGAGTCGGCCTCGGGGGGGAGGATGTCGACGAGGGCGTTGGAGTGTCTGTGGAGAGCGACG
This sequence comes from Stachybotrys elegans, assembly GCA_020746835.1. Taxonomy (NCBI): domain Eukaryota; kingdom Fungi; phylum Ascomycota; class Sordariomycetes; order Hypocreales; family Stachybotryaceae; genus Stachybotrys; species Stachybotrys elegans. The sequence continues at coordinate 1,236,740 of JAGPNK010000004.1, read as the reverse complement.
GAAGAGGAGGCCTTGAGCTTCTCGCGGTCGAGTGTGGAAAGGATTCGGACGACATAGTTGCTGCCAGTGCTGGATTGAACGATTCCGGTGCTGGGAGAGAGGCCACGTGAGTGACAATCGCGCAATTCCATTGAGCAATGACTTACTTCTGGTCAATAGCTTCCATGAACTGTCCAATAACCAGAGGTACACTCTGAATTCGCTTGATCTCTTCTTGAGCACGCACCAGCTCACGCTTCAAACTCCTGATGCCGGGTCAGTCTAAAACCATAACAGCAACGTCGCTTCGTAGAGGAGCCCGCACCTCTGCTCATCCTTGATATATTCTTCTTGCAGCTGGATGTATCTGTGGCGGCGAGTCAGTAGCCGGTCTGCGTTGGTGGCGCGGGGGCGACGCATACTCTAATTGCCTCTGCAGCTTCTTGAGAGAAGCATATTCGTCGCTGCCGTCCATAGGAATGCCCTCGAAGCTGTCGATGGTGGGAATGACGGACGGGGCGGCCTTGGTATGGGGGGGGATGTGGTTCGACGGGTTTTCTAGAGCGATGTCACCCATTGTGCCGGGGCGCTGTGACGCGGAACTGCAGCTTCTGGGAGGACGTGATTATTTCAAAGGTAGATGTAAAACGCCGCGAGCGAAGGAGCCGGGCCCGTAGAAGAATAAGGAGGTCGTGGAGGCGGCGGCAAGGTGGTGGAAGAAGATGTTGTGGTATAACGAAGCGGCGGTTCTGGAGCTCTAGCACCAGTCAAGTGTCGTCGTCGTCTCCAGCGCAGCCTAGCTGGTACCTTGCTAGAGAGCAGCTTAGTCATGTGATGGGGCTCAAGAAGAGACAGGCTGAAAAGGGTAAGAGGCGCTGAGGCTAAGTAGCCATACGTCGATCCACGTGACGTCAAGGATATAGTCAAGGGCGGCTGGTCCAGGGTATGTGGCTGGCAGCAAGAGCAAGCCATGTACATACTGTGTACAATGTCTGGCGGTGCCTGCAGGCAAACAAGGCGCGGTCAAGCGCTCCGATAGGCTGCTCGGACCAGGGGGCCATGGAGGCCAACAAAGCCTCTGAGTCCCCTAAAACAGCGGGCAGGGAAGAAAGTGGAGGCCTGTTGGGCCTTGTGCAGACTGCCGAGGGACCTGCAGTAAGAGGTTCCTTGCACCTGTAACAACAGAGGCACTCAAGGGCCGAGACGTCGCTGGCTCTTTTCACGGGGCAGCTATGCATCGTATCCTGGGGAACACATAGCACAAAACAAAACCCCCCCAAATTTGTCGCTCGTTCATGTGCAGCGGAAAGTAAGTAACTTGTCTTGCCTGCCTCGCTGGCGGCCATGTCTTGCTGGGGATTGCTGGGGGGAGCCGGTACGGAGCAAGTACTTGGGAGGTGCCCTGCAGGTGGGCCACGGATGCGGGGCGGCTTGTGCACCGATACCTGAGCTTGATAAGCCCCATGGCCTTGATAGTGCGGCATGGCCTATCACGGCGCAGGTACCCTCACCGTAGGCCTGGTCATGGACCGTCTTGGACCTGTCACGCGATGATGTAGGAGTGACTCGTTTGGCTTGCTTCTCCATCCTAGATTGCCCAGGCAGATCCTAGAGGAGGAACCAAGGAGTGACCTAGGGCGGCCTGGACAGAGGCCTTGGGGGTTTGCGGTCCAGGCAGATGCAGCAAAGTAGCCTCGAGGTACACTCACCTCATTCATCCGACCCGACTCTTTACCTTAGGCAGGTACAGCCGTGCCCTCTACCGGGTCTGTACATACATACCTTCTGCTTGTTACTTACTTACACAGCTGAGGCGTGCTTGCATTAACTACCTTACCTAGTACCTTGACTTGTAAGAGCCGACCCAACCGTTTCCTCGTCCCGTCATGTACAGCCACTTACCTTGCAGATGCCTTACTTCCATTCTCTCTCTGCCTTATTCCTACTAGCTCACCCAAACTTGAACCTCCTTCAAACCAGTCATGCCGGCTGCCTGACCTTCATCTTCCTCCTCGTCCTTGACCTCTCCTGCTGCCGATAGCCTGCCTCATCGCCCTAGCCCTGCTCTCCCCTCCATTGCTTCCACCCCTCCTCCGTGAACACTCGCCCTGCCCGCCGAGCGAGATCGCACATCGTGACTGCTCCGCTTTCCTCCGACCTACTCTCCTCCCGGATCTCTCTATAAGCCTTGTTTGCTGTCTGCAGAGTCTATTGACTGGCACTCGCTGGCTTAGGATTTCCATAAACCAGAACATCTTACGTGCCGCTCTCCCCGTCGTCATCGCCGTCCGTCGGTACGATTCCGCCTACGCTGTGCACCATGTCATCCTCAATCACGATTCCCGCCGGCTTGACCTCGACGGAGGCATACGGCCGGTCTTCAAGGGCATCCGGGAGCTCTGGCAGCTCCTACTCGAGCTCTCCCTCTTCATCGCCGCCCTCCTCCGCCTCCAAGTCTCGGGCACTCCACAGCCGACGACCCAGTCTACTGAGTATGTTCCCAAGTGCCTGCGATCCTAAATACACTTTTTGTTTGTCGCTTCCTCAACCACTCGGCGGCTAATACCGTGCACAGGCTCGGCTATCTCCAAGCAGGAGTCGACTGTCATCAACATTGGTGATCCTGATGGACCCCCTCGCCTGGTAAGCAGTGTCCCTACCAAAGCGGGCAGCCAGCGTCTAACCCCAGCATAGATCTCCTACCTTTCTTCGAGTCAAGGTTTTGCTTGGAACCCAGGTAAGTCGATTGTGCAGAGAAGGCCTCGTAAGTTGGGTTAACATTCATAGAAATCTTCCTCCCCTCGTACGTCGATTGCGACTACATCCCCCTCGAGAACCGACGAGACCCAGTCCACGAGATCTTGCTCAGCGAAGAGGAATCCCGCAACATGCTGCCACACTAAGACGGATCGTCATCACTGGTGTGCATGCATAATCGTTCTCGACCTGATACCCAGTCTCCTCAGCAAGCATACCAAACGGGTAGGGTATGCTTGCCCATAGACACATTCTTCTCACGAGGCATCGGCTACGGTTGCCGGCTATTCGATCGTCTTTTTGTTTTCTATCTGCACTGTGGACTTGAGGATGGCGTCAAGGAATTATTTTTATTGTCGGAGTACCGCCGTGCGGCCTACAAGCTTGGGGGACGGTTGCAGCCTTCGCGCAATCTACGTAAAGCAGGAGCAAACTGGACAACATGGCACAGGCGCGACGGTTCAGCAGAACTTCCACTTCCGCTTGGTAGGCTTGGGAGTTTCTGCTTCACGACATGAATGTTAAGGGGGACCTTTTGGAGTTATGGGATACTGTGAAATTGAGTCAAGGTTACACCATGCATTTGACATGACGCATGCTTGTGAAGGACGTAGAGTGATTGCTGCCACGGGAGGATGGGATGAAACAGTACATGCAACTGGTGAGACTAGGTTGGATTGCTGGAACTGCCAAGGCTTTATGATTGGACAAGCCCAGCGACTCAGTGCTGCAAGTTGATCAGATGCTTAGATGGAACAAGACATCCACTACCTGACGCATTCATTACCCCAAACGGCTTGACGATGTGGTATGGATGATGGCCCACGGTATCATGCTGGGTTTACTACTTCAACCAGATGGTGACCACCAAGCATTACGGCGGGGTTGATATAACACACCCCTCTCTCACTGATAAAGGCCCGAGTTTTCCTGTTGTCCTGTACCTTGTTAGACATCAGCGTGAGATGCTAGCCAGAGAACGTTGATGCCTGCCCATGCCCACACCACGGGCCAAGATGGAGAGTCATTGAATGACTCTTGTTCTTCATATATTGTACTCCATAACGATCGAACACGTACGTTGGGCCTCGTGGAGCCGACATGCAACGGGGCCCGCCACGAAACACAGGGGAGCCACCTGTGTACATATATGTAGGTAGGATGGATTCAATATGCGGAATAGTCCCATGGTCGTGTGTTCCCATGACGGCCGATGCTGGATGGTGGAATCCACTATACCACCAAGTAGTGATCCGGCTCTGCGTGGTTGCTCATGGACTGTCAACGGCCGATGCCGCAACGCCTCTTTCTCCCGTCCTCAACATCAAGGAGTCAGAGGGAGGAGGGGGGTGATGCCCAGCGACGGCATAGACACGTCCTGATACGTCACCGTTCTGGGGGTTTGTTTTGTTTTTATTTTCAATTTCCCAATTTTTTTTTGGTGATGTGACGTGTAACTGCGCAGCGCAGAAGCCCTATTTCGTCCATATCGAGCCCTCCCTCCCCCAGGCAGGCAAGCAAGCTGCCTCTGATGAGAGCCCGGTTCCGGTGGCTCGAGTGGCATTCAAAAGAGTGGGGTACAAAAAATGTCCCGACACAATTTAGAAACACCGTATGTGGTGGTGCAAGATAAGACCAGAATCAGATAGCAAATCGCCTCCCCTCCCCCAACTTTTCCCATCTGCCAACCCACTCCAGGGTAGCACACGCTACACCGAAAACAGCAATCAAGGTAAACAAAAAGGAAGAAGACATCCAGCAAGGTCCATACAACATCGGACGAAACCCCCCTCCCCCCTCCCCCCCCTCAAGACCCGGCGCGCTTTTGGAAAAAGGAAAAGGATTCGAGGCATGGACTCGGAATCCGTCGTCTCTCAGGTCCAGCGGCGCATCGAGCTCCAGAGCCCCGAGGACCTGGCCTACCTCGTCGCCAACGTGCGCCGCGCCGCCACGGCCCGCCTCGACGAGGCCTTCCCCCAGGTCGACACGCCCGCCGACGACGACGACGACCTGCGCAACCAGATTGAGGTGCTCGTCAACGAAGTGCGAACCCCCTCCTTTGATTCTACACCCAGTGTAGCTCACATCTTGCGCAGTACATTGACAAGACGTTTGCCCTCGCCGCACCAAACCTCTCGATAAATGGCCTCGCCGTCCCCCCCGACCTGTGCGGCACCACCTCCGGCCCTATAGTTTCCGAGACCGTCTACGAGCCCTTCGATGCGCGCAAGCGCCAACGCGTCGCCGACCTCATCGCCCAGGAGGAGCGCCTCCTCGAGGAAGTCGCCGCGCTGAAGCGCTCCGTCCCCGCCCGCGCCGCCGCCGACCACGCCGACGTGCTCACCGCCTCGTTGAAGCAGGACCAGGAGGCGCTGGCGGAACGCCTTGCAGCAGCGGCCGCGGCGTCGTCGGGGGATGAGAGCGCGAGCGGTGGTGTACAGGCTCTCGAGAGGCAGGACCGCGTCGAGGCAGAGTTCCGCAAGGCTATGGGCGGCTTGGCTCGGCTGAAGCGCGACATGCCCACCGTTGTGGCCAAGATGGAGCGCGCAAAGGGTGCGGGCGAGTATGTCATGACGGCGCGCAGATGATTACGCTCCCTTCCCGGTGGACTGTATACCAGAAGGAGACCTTGTTCTCAGATTTATGACTTGTACGCGGGGAAATGGGGAAACATTATGAGGAGTTTAGGCGTTGAGACAGGCCGGCAATGGCCATCAAGGAGGATCGCTTCTCTGGTCAATTCTTTATCGTTCATCTTGACATCAATGCATTTCTTCTTCTCTTTTCTTGGTTTGTCCTGTCCCCCTTCTCACAAGGTCTGATAAAGATTCGTCGTGCATGCTATGCGTGGCTGAGATGGCCAAATGCAACCTTCTATCTATCTCTGCCTTCTTTACCAGCAGGCAGAAGCCATCCGAATAACGGACAAGAGACCACAGCAAGTGGAGGTGGGAAATGCGAAAGAGTGACAAAGCCAAGCAGCAAAAAAGGAGGCAAAATGAGAGTCAAGGGTGCTGTTTCCGAGCAGCCCATCAAGACAAAAAAGATGAATGCGCCGAGGCTTCTTTCGTTTTTATCTCTAAGCCTCGCCATAGAGAAACACTTCACTTACACCTCTGCCCCTTTCCCCAGCTGCCAGCTCCTCCAAGCCCCTTCCTTTCAACCACGCTGGATGCACCTGTTACAAAATCCCGGGGACCATGTACGACATGACAGAATAGCAGAAACTCGGATTAACCCAGGTCTCCCACGGACCATTCCTAAGCTGATTCTTGGTGGGGGACTCATGCGGCAGCAGGCTGCTTAGCCTCATCTGCGGCCTCTGCGGCAGGTGCGGCGGCGGGCTCAGCGGCGCCCGTGTTCTGGAGAGCGGCCTGCTTACGGGCCTCGGCATCCTTCTGCCACTTGGCCGGCTTGCTCCACTGGGGGTCGTGCCAGGGGCCCGCGTCGCTGTTCTCGCAGCCACCGGCACATTCGCACTCACCGCCAAAAATCTTGGGCAGGTTCTCGGCGGGGATCTGCTTGAGCAGCTCGGACTGGTAGCTGCCGCCAAGGATGTGAATCTTCTGGACGGTGACAGGGTCGAGCCAGCCCTTGACGACGCTCCAGACGGTAGAGAAGCCCCAGGGAGCGTTGATCAGGTACAGCCTGCCGAGACGCTCGGGGTAGTAGTTCTGAGAAATGGTCGAGGCCTGGCGCATGTACGCGTACACTTGGGGGACGCGGGTCAGGGCGACGCCCTTGAGGTCCATGATGGTGCAGCCCGTCTCGAGGAGGTGGCCCGACTTGCGGGAGCAGGCGGGGAGGAAGGGGTCGGCCATACGCTCGTACTCGACAGCGAGGTTGGTCAGCATGCGCTCGGCCGTGGTGACCTTGTACAACTCGGTCAGGTCGATCTTGCCGAGGACCTCGACGTATACAGGTCGGCCGGACTAGAAAAGTGTCAACACATGGCCTGAACAGGCAAATATTGGATACAAAGGGGTTGGCGAAAGCGTACCTTGTCGGTCTTGTGGTAGAACTGGGTGTAGTACTTTCCAACCTCATCCTTCTCGGGGTAGTCCCAGGTGGGGAGCAGCTCATCCAGCTTGGACTCCTTTCGCCACTTCTCCGTTTCCAGGAACCTAGCATCGAGACTCCTTGTTAGCTGAGTCCCGAGACCGAGCGTTGTGGTGGGTGTAGAAATTACGAGCACAAAGACTCGCAGAAAGGGGAGGGGAGGGGAGGGTGAATCTCTCACTCACATCTTCTTGGCCAGCATAACATCGAACTTCCTGGCTCGGAGGAACCGCAACTAAAGATCGGACTCGAGTTAGCCACGGTTGTTTCCTTGTATATGAATCGTTCGTCCCTGGACTGGGCACTGGACACTCTCCTCCACCTGCGTCCAGAGCCTCGTCCACCAACTCTCCCACACACTCTCTCCTCGTCTCGCACACCGTATGTCTTTACGCGGGAATTCGTACCAGAGTCAGGGTATCGAGACGCTCGGTGCATCCTTCAGCCTCGAGCATCATCCTCAGCTGCTGGAGCTGTGCAATCTGTTCCGGGGTCAGGTTGCCCGCATGGCCCGGCTTGCCCTCCTCGGCATTGAGCGGGAAGTCATAGTTGTCGTACTTGGGGTCGAGTTCCATGGTGGGGTAAAAGGGGTGGATGACGGAATGACGACACGGTTTTTTCTTCTTCTTCTTCTGCTCTCTTTCTCTTGGGCAAGGGAAAGACTCAAGTACGAGAGGATGCTTGGGTGCTCGGCTTCGATTGGGGGGAGTTGCGAGAAAGAAGGAAAAGGAGAGGCCAAGAAAGGGGAGACAAAAGATGGATGCTTCAATATAAACCAAAGGAGGCCAGTCGAGGTAGGTCGCTTGAGGGTCTAGGTAGGCTAAGCAGTACCCAGCCAAGGTAAGGTGGTAGGTACGGTATGCACGGTAATTTGCGTGTTACCTTAGGTTCCACGTCCAGCCTGGGGTTCATCAAGTGGACCCTGGTCATGAGTTGCCCACCCACCGCTAAGCTACGGTCGCTTGAAGCGGTTTAGATCAGGCGGTGAAGCCTCTGTCCCCCGGCCGCCTAGCAGCCGATACAGAGTACGGTACAGGGTCTCTCGAGTCACCTTCAGGAGGCTTGGAGGGGGGGGGGGGGTGATGGGGCTCGTCACATGCAGATAAGATAGGTAAGTGGAAATTCTGCCACCTCTAATTTTGTGCAGCCTAGTATCGTCTGGTAACGATGGTGTCGTTTGATGTTGATGTCAGCGGTCGCATTGACAGCACACCTGTTCCCGCCGAGTCAGTTCCCTCGTCACCAGACAGCTCATGCTGGCGATCCGTTCATTGCCTGTAGATCCTTCCACATGGCATACGTAAACGACACGTAGCGGCCCGTCATGAAGCATCCCGCCCACCAGCAGCGCATCGTCCTCAATGCAGTACGCCACATTCATAGCTGCGTCTCCGTGCCCATGCTGCGACGTCCTCAGCGTGCCTTCCACGTAATATCAGCAGCCAATTACCCCCGCAAGCGTCAATTCTTTACTTCGAATCCGTACCTCTCCCAGTCCAACGATGACTCCCGCCAGCTCAGCAACCAACAACAGCAGGCACCCTCTGCGAAGCGCAAACCTACCCGTGTAGCCACGACCAAGAACTCTCTGCGCCGTGTTGCTATAATAGCGCAGCAGCCCAAGCTTGGCTCCGATGGCAAGACACCGCCAGCGGACCAGACCGATCCCTCAAACATCGTCAGCGCGACATGTATTGCCGAGGCGTTTGATATGCCCATGGTCCTGGATATCCTCTCCGCCCACGGCTTCGCCATAGATCCCGACGTCACAGGCTTCGACACCAACGAGGTTCTACATGCAAGAGGAGTCAATGGCGGCGACATATTCGTCTTTCCTTCCGGCACTGTCGTCACATGGTCCTTGCCGCCAGATGTCGTAACCAAGCAGATCATGCGAGCTGCCCAGGAGCCACATTCGGAGGATTTGAGGGAAGCGGAGGACCTCGAGTTCACGACCGACATATCCAAGGAGCTGAGCACGCTCAAGGGCGATGTGATAGTGTTGGGCACACGCCGCGAGCACAAGGAGGGCGACACCCAGGACACCACTCTCGCCAAGATCGCCTTCTCCTCCGGCCTCGCCCGCAGCACCAAGCTGGCCGTCCTCGAGAGCGCCCTCACCAGCTACTTCGAGAGCACAAGGACAATTCCCTCGCTGCTGTCCCGCGGTTCTGGCGTGCCCCTGGGCCGCAGATTCATCCTCCGCAAGACGGGCGAGCTGCTCAGCCTGCGCGCGCGGCTGAACCACTACTCAGAGCTCACAGACTCGCTGCCCGACATCTTCTGGGACAGCCGCTCCGAGCTGGGCCTCGAGGGCTATTATGACCAGGTCGGCCGCGCGCTCGACGTCAACGTCCGCATCCGCGCTCTCAACCAGAAGATGGACTATGCGCAGGAGATTGCCAGCGTCCTTCGCGAGATGTCGAGCGAGCAGCACGGCACGCGCCTCGAGTGGATCATCATTGTTCTCATCGCTGTCGAGGTCGTTTTTGAGCTGAGAAGGATTGTATTAGAGTGGCGTCAAGAACGGGAGGCTGCTGCGGCAGCTGAGCATATTGAATGAATGAAACGAAGGTGGCAGTTCTGACATGTGTAAATATGGCTGAGATACCCAACTCTTTATGTACTCCATTTGTACTATATCATGTAGCACCTATTATCGGATCACGGCCTTTGGTAATATGTGACAGGCAAGATCTACCAGGACCATCTCGATCGATCACCACTTCACAATTAGACAGCGGCACTGACAACCAAGAATCTATGATTGATCGTCTGGTATCTATTAATACGAAGCCAACTTGTCCAAAGTAGATAATACACCATGATGAATTGTCCCTCGCGCTTTCGCCGACTATACCCTCGGGGCGCGCTTCCATCGGCTCGTCCAGGACGATTAAACCGGCCCCCCAATAACGCCTCTTCTCCCTCATGACAAACTTGAAAAACTCCATTCCCGCATCCTCGATGCTAACCTCTGCAAATGATTAGAGTACTGGCATGCCCCGACCAGACCGGTGTCTCAAAACGTGACTGCCCGCAGTCGAGGCCACGCGTTTCCTATATATCTTGCAGCTTTGGCATGCGAATATACTCCCCATCCCAGTACTTCCCGAAAGTGGCTTCCACAACACATCCGCAGATACACCCAGTAGATTATCTTCACGAAAATAAGGAAGCCCCTGAGAGACGACGGCCTTGATATGCAGTGTCCAGCTGTACGGTCAAGGCCGCTGCTGCTGCGGTTGCTGAGATCCCGGAATCACAGGGACCGGGACTGGGGTCACCTTGTGCGGCGGGACATGTGCTGAGGGCGGCGTTCCATTCATGCCCTGTCGTTGACCCGTTGGTGTCTGAGGCTTCTGCTGGTTCGCGATGCTTGCACGGACGGCTGCCAGTCTGTTAACATCGACGGAGTTGCCAAGCCCGATGCCAGCAAGCCCAGAAACACCGCCCTGTGCCATCTTATCCCCAAACAGGGCCGATCTTTCTTGTGCGGCAACGCGCGCCTTGGCCTGGTCAATGATGCGCTGCTGTTGTGCCTCCGGAATGACGGTGTGGTAGCCGGTGATCCCCGGAGGCTGGCTCGCCTGGCCGGGGTTGCTGGAGAACCGACCCATCTGACCCGCAGCGCCCTGGTTCGGGGTACCATACCGCTGGTTCTGGGGTATGCTTGGTGATTGGCTGTATGTCTGACGCGGAGGCACCTGGGGAGACATGTTACGAGTTACAGGAGATCCATTGGTGTACCCCCCGTAATTGGCTGGTGTTGGTGTGGCAGGTTGCTGATAGCCTGGTTGGAACGAGTACCGCGTGTTGGTTACCTGCTGGGGCACCTGTTGAGGCATCTGTTGTGGCATTTGTTGAGGCATCTGCTGTGGCATTTGCCCGTATTGTGGTCGCGCCTGGCTTGCATACTGAGGCATGTTTTGATGTCCGTACGGGGTCTGTGCCTTGGCCAGCTGTGTAGCATATTGGTTTGCATAGCCGTTTGGCCGTGTGTATTGGTTAGGCTGCGGAGTTCGATTCTGCATTGGCCCTGGCTGAGAGACGGCGCGGGGCTGCTGGTAATTCGGCGCAGGGGTAGGTCTGAAATACTGTTGCGAGTGCGACGGCGTTCGGCTAGGGGTTCCGTATTGGTTCCCGGACTGGTAGTAGTTTGTGTAAGAACCGGACGAGATGCTCGGCGTGCGCTGACCTGCGGGGCGAATATTTGCCTGCGCAGCGGCGGCGGCTTGCTGGACTCTCATTCGAGCTTGCACACCAGCCTCGTCCTCCTCCATGACGCCCTTGTACTGATCCGTCTGCACCTGAACTCTGGTGCTGATCAATAACTCGTCGAGCTGGTCGCCATTGAGTTTGGCCACGGCAAAGGGCGGCAGTGTCTTGATAATCAGTGCCAGCTGTGCTTTGAGAACCTGGTAAGTTGCCTGCTCCTCCTCAGTCGGCTGAGGTCCAGAGTTTGCAAGCATGTCGCCGTTCACGGGGTCGCTGGATTGTCGATTTTGGGAATTGGGGAGCTGCAGGTTTCGGATGCGCTGGTATGAGGCGAGCGTCTCTATGAGATCGCTGACGTCTTCAAGGATTTCATCAATTTCCTTGTCCTGGATGTCTCGCTTAGATCCCATGGCCTCTTCAAGGGAAGGGTCAACAGTAGAGTCATCCCAGCTGTCAATCGCTTCCTGGATTGCTGTTTCATCGATGTCGGCAGGCTTCGGCTCGGCTTCAAAGAGATTTCCTTTGTCCTTGTCGTTGTAGTATTCAACCTCTACCATGCTCTGGAAGCTGCGCTGCCCAGCACGCTGCCACCACATACGGCCGGCGATGCTTGAGGGAACCACTGCGGCGGTGTCGTCCTTGCAGGGCGCAAAGCTCGAGAAGGCGCCACGAAAGAGCGCCTCCATCTCAGACATCTCCAGTTCGGTGGTGGAGGGCTTCTTCCCAGCCAGGCTCTGTGCACGCTCGCGTTGCTTTGTCTTGACTTGCGAGGAAGGCACAGCATTGCTGTAGTCGAGATAGTAACCGGAGGAGAGTTTGGTAGTAAAATAGTTGGGTCCCCGTTGCGGTGTTGCATCAGCGGGCTCGGGATGATAAAAGTCAAGCACGTTGCCTTTTGCCTGTGTCTTAGGCTGCTTGGGCGGCTGCAACGGAGGCAGAGCTCGAGGAGGCGCAAAGAGATCACCAAGCGTCTGCGTCCTCTCCTCCACGTCTGATGCCGGTACCCTTGTCAGGGACACGCCCGCTGGAAGGTTCTTCTCGTCCCAATCGATGTCATCTGACAGAGGAAGACTAGAGAAGAGTCGTCTCTCCTGTGGCGCGTAGCCTATGAGAGATAGCACGAGCTCGCCCTTTTCTGAGAGGGCTGCGTGATCGTAGCTGACATCGGCGGAATCCGTGGCAGCGCGGGGGTACGCCTTCTCACGGTGAATCAACTCTAGTGCCCTGTCACCAAACTTCATTATTTCCTTGGCTTGCTTCTCAGTGGATGGCTTTGCATCGCCGTCGCTCTGTGCAGACTTCAGCTCTCCAAGAGATGACTTCAAGACGGAAACAAGGTCCTCTTCAATCTCTTGCAGGCGCGTGTAGCTTTCGGCGGCGATCTTGTCGGATATGCTGGATGGCGGTTCGGCAGACTTCTGGCGCTTAATCTGGGGCTCTTCCGTCGAAGTGCGATCGGGTAGGGATCGTTTGAGGATGGGAGGGTTGATGTCGAGACTGGATGGCGATTAGCTACAAACATCCAGCGCGCGGACGGAGGCAGTCGGTAGTAGGAATGGCATCGATGCATCCATCGCGTCACCAAAAACATACCCCTTAAGAACTTCAAAGCACGACTTGACCAATTCCTTCTGGTTCTCGGCCTTGGAGGAGAGCAGTGGCTTGGATTCTACCTGGGCATCTCCGTTGGATTCATTTCCCTCGTCACCCGAATCGCGTTTTCGCTTGCCTGCGATGGCGAGAGAGGCGGCGTCATCGCGATTCGGTAGCGATTCACCGTTAATATGAATCGTGGTAGGCTGCGCCATGGTTGGTTTTTTTTTTTGTCGGATGGGTTGGTTCTATCGTTGTCGATGCTCTCGCCGCGCCTCGTCGCGACAAAGCGCGGTAGTGGATGGTAGGTCGGTGCGACTCCAAAACCTTTCTTCAAGGGTGCGTCGGGGTGTCGTCCACATCCAGCTGGTGGTTCGCAGCAAAAGTTCAATGGGGAAGACTTCGCAATTCGACCACGATAGTGAAAAATCAGCTTTCACCACGTCCGAACAAACGGCTGAAGAGTTGACGTTTTGAGACGCTGATGGGGGAAGAATGTGTCTCGATCGCCAAGTACCCTTCTAGGTGACTAGACATGCACTAACTCCCTTGAGCAAAAGTCAGCTTGTTGCTAGGAGCACGTGATCCTTGCCGCGTTGCTCCGCTAGCACCTGCCACCAGTCCAGTCGCCCTGCAGTGGGACCTCTGGATCCTAGAAGTCGGTTGCTGACACGAAAGTCAGCGGGAGAGCTCGTTCTAACAATATCTAGCACTGAGGAAAATGTTTGAATTACAATTGGCAGGGTAGTCTCATTTCATCTACAAACCTACCTGTGTAGGCGTGAGCAACATGGGTTGCGTATCATCGAACAGAAACCGGTCCTGGTCAACGGAAGTCAAACAATGCACTGACAAGGTACCTACATATAGATGTATGCTTTTGCATTGCTCCATAGGTAAGTACAGTCATCAAGAATGGTCGAGGGGCAGGCAGTGATTACGCAAAAGAGTAGTCATATTTAGGTTAATCGCATAAAAGACCTGTGCAAAATGGATACAATCTCTCGAGATGCACTTGTTACTCAATGTTATACATAAGAAACACTCCAGTTGCTTCCTCCACCATGGCATGCGCGTGTATCTTCACCCATCTTCACAAGTCCGCTCAAACTCAACATCCATTACTTATTTGGCCTTGGCGATACCGACAGCGTTCTTGCCAAGGTGGTAGACGGAGTACCAGCGGCGGAGGAATGCATCACCGAGGATGGCAAGAGGGCCAGCAGGGGCGGGGATATCCATGCCCTGGAAGGTGGAAATGCAGCTGCCAGAGACCTCGAGAATGTAGTCGGTGGCAGGCAGGCTGTAGTTGGAGCCAGCAAGAGTAAAGGTGATGTCGGGGAGAGTGTTGCGCTTGGCGCAGTCAACGGTGTACTGGCCGTTGTAGCCCTTCTTGGCACCCATCTCCGAGTTGAGAAGCTCGGCGAGAGAGCTGGGGAGAACGTTCAGCGAGGTACCGGTGTCCAGGATGACACCAGTGTCCTCAAGCTCGGCAACCTCATCGCCGAAAGCAATGGCGTCGAGGTCAACCTCCCAGTAGGCCTTGCGGCGCAGAGGAATGTACTCAATCTCACCAGTGTAGTGAGACTTGTCGATTCCGCCAAAGACGGCCTCGCTCTCGGACTTGTCGTCACCAAGGTAGAAAGCGAAGACGGGCTCGTCAAGCAGGCCCTGCTCAATCATCTTGTAGAAGGGAGGGACGATCTTGTTGACCGAGATGGTATCGTAGCCGAGACCGAGGATACCGTCGAAGCGACCAAAGGCGAAGGCAAGGCCAGGCTCGTTGGTGGCTTCAGCAAAGTCCTGGTTCTTGACCTTCAGGTCGCCGATGGTGAAGACATCGTTGGACACGAAGCCAGTCAGGCTACCGGATCCGTAGTGGATCTCGAAGTCGCTGCCGTTCTTCTTGTAGGTCGACGAGGAAGAAGAGTCATAGGTCGAGTGCAGGTAGCAGGCGATGCTGCCGCACGACTGGGAGGGAACCCAGAGGTTGGAGCTGCCAGTGTCGAGCACAACCTTGAAGGTCTGAGGAGGTGTGCCGATGGTGATCTCCGAGAAGTCTATCTTGTGTCAGCCATGCCACCTGGCAACACCACGAGATACCAATTTCTTACATTGCGCGTTCATGAAGTTGCTGACAGGAACGGGGTGTCCAGCCAGGGCCTTGGGAGGAGGAGAGTTGAACATAACGTCGGCGCGGGAAGCAGGGCGAGCGCCCAGGTACTTCTGGCCCAAATGCTGGACCTGTTCCTCGACGGTAGCGCCAGCCTGAACGACATGTCAGTAAAACGGCATCGCACCAGTGGGGGTCGGGGTTGCGACGCACCAGCTGCTCAGCCAGAGGGATCTTCTGGAGCTTCATCTTGTGGACTCCAGCCTGCGCGGAGCCCAGCAGGGCAGCGGCGGCAATCAATGTGCTCTTCATTATGGCGATGCTAGCTCAGCTCAATAGGAAGAGAAAGGTTGTAGAAGAAAAAAGGTCAGGGGATGGCGCGCAGATGGGATGCTGCTGGCCGTAGTTGATGATAGGAAGGGGATGATGTTGAAGGAGGATGTTGTGACGAGGGTGTGGGTGCACTGATAAGACCGCGCGTAGAGTCTCGTGCTCTGACATCCGAGCTTAATCACCCAAGCAAGGTTGCCGCTTGCGTCCACAGCGCCGTGCCTGGCAGGAAAGCTCAGCTGACACACCTGTTTGAGCCATGACGCACTCAATGCTGGCTTAGTCGCCCCTCCCCTCTCCATTGATATGGCAACGGCGCTTGGCCGCCTTAGGCATCCGCGCCATTCCTGATGGAACCTTATCGGATCGGTTCGACAACGGCGAGGGACGAGCCACATCCCGCAGCCACAGGAACATGGAGGCAAGCTTCGACGCGAAAAGGTTCTATCCGAGCGCTCTCGATCTTATTACTTGCGCAAGTTTCTGTCCAACGCCAAGTGGTGCCTAGAGCTGCGCCGGGCGTTGGTGGAAAGAGTGTGCCTACCAATGAGGGTCGTCAATCCTGACCTTATTCGAGCATTCCTCACCAGCCCTGGTGATGGCCTCTGCCGGAGATCTTGACCCTGACGCTCGAAGCAAGATACGACTGTAACCTTTTCCGGCAGCTGTACTATAAAGATAGCCCACCTGCGGCTCTGATGCTGCCTATATCATGGTTATTTCTATTTGCACTTTGTCGTGCAGCTCTAAATGAACCGGGGTCGGTGTGCCTAGACTTCTCCGGTTCAGCTGACTGGATGGAATGGCCGAGCCCAACAAGCATCAAGCTGAATTGAGACTGCAATGTTATGATTTGCAATGAGCCTGTCGATTGTGCCTTGAGGATGAGTGTTGGACAAGGCACCTCGCTCTCGGTCCGCGTGAGTTGTCGTGATACCCGTGCCTTGGCCGCTCGCTTCTACTACCGCCACTCGTTCTCTGGCTCTGGCCAGTGGGCGGAGCAGTATGCTGATAATCCCGTCGGTGTCTGACTGTGTTCCGGTCCCGTGGACGACGGGGCAGCCATCACTGTCCATAAGGGCTATTAGCCATTTCTATTGCTCTTTTCATCTCTGTGAACACACTTGCTCCATCATGATTATTGGACAATATGGCTAATATGTTTCGACGAGCGGTGTACTATAATAATAAGGTAGTTTTGTGGTGGATCTTGGAAGGGTATTGATCAAATAGAGATGAGAAACCCTCAGAAATGGGAACTAAAGAGATAGGCAGAAGGTATTTTGGCCTCTTTCTGGCTAAAATTTAGAAATGACCTGGTGAGCAATCGCGAAGTCACGCACCGGGGTCGGTGAGCCTCCACGGCGCGAATGCTTATTGCTCTTGGGTCTTTGGACCAAGACTTGTCTTCTTAAGAGCTCTTGGTCTTGTGTTCTGGTAAAGCTCTGGTTTGAGCGTCGGCGTCCAGCTTCTGAAGTTGCAGGCCAATCTCGCCAAGGCAGCTTCAGTCTGCTCCATCGATGCATGTCAGTTTTGGAAGCCCTGAGTCTACTCATCCCGCTCGACATTGATGCCATCACGTCATAGACGTTGAGACATGGCAGCCTTGCGGTGCTTTGTACGATAATCATCTCACTTCCACGGAGTTGCGTGCTCATGATGACGACTATCTACCTCATTGCATGTACTGGCTCAATGTCTCAATCGGCACGGTGTTCAAATTCCTTTGCGTATGCGTGGCCCTATCGGAGTATTCCTTGTACAAGACTCTGCAGATGCTGATCCACGCTTTGCGCGAGGACTGGCAACGGTGATGTAAACTTGCCGAATTGACTCACAAAAGCCCTGAAGTGCTCAGCTAGGAGTAGCCTAGAAGCCCGTGTGTTTTCTCATTGGAAAGTTTATAGCGGGTCCTACGGTTTAAGCTGCTTGCTTGTTTCTCAACACCTTTTGTCTGATCAAGCTCACCTCCATCCATCAAAATCACGCAGTATTGTCCAGCTCCCCTAGCGATTTTCTCTGCGGCAATTCAGTTCAATTCTTCCTATAGACTCCTTCCCCAGCACGACCAGCACCATGACCACGACCGAGCAGAAAGCCTGTCTGAGTACGTCTTCCTCCCCAGGCCCCTCGTCCCCGCCACCACTGCCCCGCCATGCAAGCAGTAGCGAAGGCATTGGCAATACCAGCACCTGGACAAGCACCAGCACTAGCGTCAACGTCAATGCTGGCATCGGTGTTAGCAGCCAGAGAGCTGCAGCTGGCACCGAGACTGGCAATGACCATGGCGATAGGACTGGCGATGGGACTGTCAACGGCAATGGCAATGGCAATGGCACTGCCAGTCGACCCCTCTTCCGCCGTGCCGTCACCGCCCCCTCAGCTGTCCAGGATCCTCGGGCACGCAAGGGTCCCGACTACATCCTGACAGCTTGCTACATCTTGATCTATCTCGAGCTCGGATGGCTAATCTATCTGCTGTTGCGCTCCTACAGTCGTCATTGACGGGTGGGGTATTCCCTCCGAGGAGAGCCCCAAGGATGGCGATGCCATTGCCGCCGCCAACACTCCCGTCATGGACGCCCTGTCCAAGGACGTCAACGGATTCACCGAGCTCGATGCCTCCTCTCTCGCCGTCGGTCTACCTGAGGGTCTAATGGGCAACTCCGAAGTCGGCCACCTCAACATCGGCGCCGGACGTGTCGTCTGGCAGGATGTCGTCCGTATCGATCAGACCATCAAGAAGGGCGAGCTCGGCGACAACAAGGTCATCAAGGAGACCTTCCAGAGCGCCGTTGACGGCAACGGACGTCTTCACCTCTGCGGTCTTGTCTCCCATGGTGGCGTGGTCAGTTCAACTTCCACCGCCGAGCCGATTCCAGACGCTGGAGCTAACTGAGACACAGCACGCCAAGCAAACTCACCTCTATGCCCTCCTCAAGGTCGCTAAGGAGCTGGGTGTTCCCAAGGTCTTTATCCACTTCTTCGGCGATGGCCGTGACACCGACCCCAAGTCCGCTGCTAGCTACATGGAGGAGCTCGTCCAGCACCTCAAGGAGATTGGCATCGGCGAGATTGCCACCGTCGTCGGTCGTTACTATGCCATGGACCGCGATAAGCGTTGGGACCGCCTGGAGATTGCCCTCAAGGGCATGATCCTGGGTGAGGGCGAGACCGCCGAGGACCCCGTTGAGGCCATCAAGGCCCGATACGCTCGTGGCGGCGACAAGGACAAGGACGAGTTCCTCACCCCCATCATCTTCGGCGGTGAGGAGGCTCGCATCAAGGGTAAGATGGAATCCACACTGCCTCGCTGGGTAGACGTGACTGACATGACGCGTAGATGATGATACCGTCTTCTTCTTCAACTACCGATCCGACCGTGTGCGTCAGATTACCCAGGTCCTGGGTGACGTTGACCGATCTGTTCTACCCGACTTCCCCTACCCCAAGATCAGCAAGCTCGTCACTATGACCAAATACAAGACCGACTACCCCTTCCAGGTGGCTTTCGAGCCTCAGCGCATGGATAATGTGCTGGCTGAGTGGCTGGGCAAGCAGAACGTGGAGCAGGTCCATATCGCTGAGACTGAGAAGTATGCTCACGTCACCTTCTTCTTCAACGGCGGTGTCGAGAAGCAGTTCCCTCTCGAAGTCCGTGACTTGGACCAGGACCTCGTCCCGTCCAACAAGTCGGTTGCAACCTATGACCACGCTCCTGAGATGTCTGCCGATGGCGTCGCCAACCAGGTTGCCAAGCGTCTCAAGGAACAGCGCTTCCCCTTTGTCATGAACAACTTTGCCCCTCCCGACATGGTTGGCCACACGGGTAACTACGAAGCTGCCATCATTGGCTGCGAGGCTACGGATAAGGGCATTGGCAAGATCCTTGAGGCTTGCAAGGAGACTGGCTACATCCTCTTCATCACTGCCGACCACGGTAACGCGGAGGAGATGAAATTTGCCGACGGCAAGCCCAAGACTAGCCACACCACCAACAAGGTGCCCTTCATCATGGCAAATGCCCCCGAGGGCTGGAGCCTCAAGAAGCAGGACGGTGTCCTCGGCGATGTTGCACCGACCATCCTGGCCGCCATGGGCCTGCCTCAGCCCGAGGATATGACCGGCCAGTCTCTGCTTGCCAAGGACCTCAAGAGGAACGCGGAGTAAAGACGGGCTATGTAATCCATAAGTAGGTTGGGCTGGTTTCATGCGTTGATGAGGGATTGGGAGGGCTAGAGGGTATAAATACGACGAAAAGACAAATCCGATAGAAATAGATGATAATGAGTTACACCCCAGACACGAGGACAGAGGCCGGCTTGTGAGCTGCATGCCGAGGAAGGCTCGCTGTGTGTCCAGTTGTGCTGGCCGAAGGTATTACCAGCCTGTTGACCTGGCTACTTTGAGATTTAGCTGCATGCTACATCATGACTACTGAATACCTTCGGTCAAGAAACTATTGCTGCTGCTACAGATGAAAGCTGGCCTTGGTGCTTGGCTTCCTCGTTACACGACCCAATCCGCTGCGAAATCCAAGAGAGGCGGAACGTTGGGCCATCCAGCTGAGGGGCTTCCTTTCCAATCTATCCACAGCATCGCACGCATCGTGCTTGTTCAAGTACGCATGAGCTGCACTGAGGGTGGGGAAGGGATGCAAAATGACGCGCATGGCGATGATAATGGGTGGTAGTGATCTCGGCTGAGCGTATAGTCGAATCACCAACTTCATGAGGGACCTGGAATAAGGGCATCTCTTCATTCCTGAACTTCAATGGTTCTGGCGCTGGCTACTGTACTATTCATATTGCAAGGTGACGGATGGATCTGTTTCAGGCAGTAACGATACAACCCCTTGAAGCGTCTGTGATGTTTGGGATATGACATAGAATCAACCGCTGGTTCAGATGCTGTGGCACTGTCGTCTGATCTGTGGATGTGGGATGTGGTTACCAAACGAACAGCTTGAGAGCTGGATGCCGTCATGACTTGTAGCTGTTCGGGGCGATGAAGAAAGGACTGCCTGTTGCTCGACGGGCTCAGGAATTAGACCTCTGAAACATGGCGCCAATTATCCGTCCAGGTGTCTTCATTCTCGTACGCCAGCATGGCGCATGAGTCTGAAGGAATGCGCAGATCCGGGATTTCAGCAAAGATAGAAGCAGTCAAAACCTGCGCTGTTGAAGTATCCAGGCCGAAACGTGAAGCTGCGTCCTCACCGGCGATGCCAGCTAGCCCTTTGTTCGGGCTCACCGTCAAGCTATGACATGTTGAATTGCTTCAAAGGCCGGCCTGCAGAATTGGGCATCCGCTGAGGTCAAGGGTGTGGTTCTGGCGCCGTTTCCGGGAGGCTGCGCCTTGCCTGTATACCTGCCTAGATCAGGACAAAATCGCGATGGAAGCATGGAAGCGTTCTCCCGCCGTGCCATACATAGTACATAGTACATACACACGACGGCACCAGGGCTCCGGAACGCCACGGATGTGCTATGTAAGGATACGAAAGGCAGGGTCAGGCTTGGTCAGGACCTAGGAAGGATTGGAAGCTGGATCCAAGTCAGCCATGGACTTGCGCGGCGCGATTCATGGCAAGCTGGGGCGTATAGTAAGACATGAGCCTGTTTTTTGCTGGGTGCCGCGTAATCCAATGTGACGCACCAGCCCATCCAGCAGCATGCGTAAATAGCCGGCGAAATTGGCTCCTTCAATAGGTAGAGTTAGTAATGCCGTCATTACCATCACTACACGGTGGGCAAGCAAAGACATCCCCTTGGGCATGCACTGTTACTCTCGCGAGCCGTTTTGTATGGCACGCGTTTTAATTGGGGAGGTCTCGGCATGCGAGGGACGCCTTGTTCTCCCATTGCAGCTACCATCAATAATCCATCACCTCACTGGGTGAGAGGGACTAGAGCAAATCGAAGTCTGGGCCTTGTCCGGCAGTGGCGCTTCGAGATGGCTGCTGATCAGTTGAGATTACAGTACCCGGTTTAAGTGACCCAAGTGTGAAGATGAAGATGGATCGAGCTGAGAACCTGTGCTTCTGGTCCCTCCGAGTCAAGGGCATCAAAGCATAAGACAGGACCAGACCATGATACATAGCAAAGCGATCCGCAGTCGAGGGTCCAGCGCATGGCGGAGGACCGAAGTGCATAAGAAATTTGCTGGATGAATAAAGTGGGAGGCTGACGGCGACGATTCCTCACGGCTACCCGCCTAGCCGCACGCACAAAAGAGTGGTACATCAATACATCTGACGAAATTGCCATGAGGATCGACGCTTTTCAGGACGGGCGGTTGGGAGAACAATGAGATGCTGATGCTTGGCAAGATGATCAGCCAGATCACCAGGTCAGGTGGTTCTAATGTTTGCCTTGGTTGTTTCATATGCATGCTTGTGCCTGTGGAATAATGGAACAATTGGGGGCAACAGTTTACATGTATGGACTGATGGACTGATGGAGCCGGGACATCCGATGCATGTGCATAATTTGCATAACATGGCACCAGGATGTCAAGGCGAAACTGGGACAAGACATGCCACTCTGCCAGCCCAGGATATGCTATTCATAGAGTGAGGTCAAGACATGGAAATGGAAGTATTGCGGAGCGACCTGGTGATGAAACACAGTTCACAACAATGATTCGTGAGGACAGCTGGAAGCAGCAGGACTCAACAATCAATTGCCTCGCCACCTTCAACTTGGGTACGGACAGAAAAGGTGAGGGAGGGGTATGCGGCTACGGCAAATCCATCAACAACATGATGAACTATGTATGATGACAATAGCATAAATGCTATGCATAATTAATATTGCCTGGGTGGGGTGAATATGGATGCACTGTAGCTGAGACAAAGGCTCGCGCGTGTCAGACACTTGTCGTGATTAAATATGCAGCCATTCTACATCAATACACTATCGCGCCCGGGCACAACATCATGTCCCAAAAGTATCGACTACACAATCTGATCAAGGCCGGCCGACGCACATCTTCACCACGTCGAGCGTGGTGCTGCAAGATCCCCCTGGGCCTTCCTTGGTCGGATTGTTCCTGTTCCTGAAATCTTGGGCGCCACCGCCCAAACCCTGGGCCTGATGCCGCGTTGACAGTGGCCGGACGTAGCACTAGCGTCAAACGCATCAGACGCTAGTGAGGGGCTCGGGCCAATGACGGTGCCTGTGAGCCGCTAGTGGCAGATGGGATTGGCTAGGAGGAGGGCAACCGCCCCGTCGAGCGGGTGTGGCTCGGTGGGTCGTCGGCAGGGGAAATCACAGTGCCGTCGGACACGGTGGTATACATGCTGGCTGGACGCGTATGAAAGAGCGAGGTCCCACGCGAACCACGTTGCCGCCGTGACTCCATGAGCATCGATGAGGAGCCAGCGAGGGCTTGCGGTGTGCTTGTTGGCAGCGGGAGGGGCGAGCAGTGGGAACATTAGCACAGTACTGCAGGTACCGACCCACAGGAACGCACTGTATGGTTGTACTGTGGCACCCAATGAGGCCGGTACCTTGCAGTAGCGGCAACAGAGGAACCGAGTAGCTGCCTCACCATCATCAGCGAGCGTGTCGCTGGCTGGGTGAGGTACTTGGGAACCTGTGGGCTGATACCTGGCTGGACCCGTCATTACAATGGATTGGGTAGGTAGACAGCGCAGGATGTGAGTCGTCCAGCAAAGCCTGCGTGTCCCCCCCCGGCACCAGGGCAGTGCTGGCGGGCCTCTGCTTTGCACTAATCTCGCTTTCAAGACGGGTTCCTGTCCCTCCCTCCCTCCTTCTTCCCTCCCTCCCTTCCCTTTCGTATTACCACTCGGCCCACCCTGTGCCTGTCCACTCCTTTTGACCAGCCTGGCACTCGATTGATTTCTCCCAGTCCCTCGACCCACCGCCCTCGTCGCTCTCCTCTTCCTCCCCTGCCCTTGGCCCACAGCATAGTCACAGACTCACAGCCAGAGACCCCCGACACTTGCCTTTCGTCTCGCTTCTTCCTCCTTTCACGAAACAAGCCGCTCCCTTCTCCCTCACCTTCAGCTCACGTCCCCGTTGTCACTCGTTCCAAGTTCCAGTGCGCCTGTGCCCTGTTGCCCGTGCCCACCACTGCCGCCCCCGTCCGTGGCTCCCTTCCCCCTTCACTCATTCTCTTCCTTCATTGCAATCCAACCCAAACCCGCCAACCTTCCATCGACCATCTGGTCTCCTCGCTGACCTCTACGCCCTTGCCATCGCCGTTCATCGACATTTGTTTCGCGGTCAGATGCAGTCTTCAACTCGCACTCTTTGAGCATCAGTGTTCACTACCAAAGGGCGACTTTATCGCCATTACATTCTCTATCTCACCCTGTTCACGTCGGCGCCAGTCTTCGTCACCGATTACTCGAAACCACGCCGTCCGGACACGGCCAAGTTTCTATCGAACCACCCTCTCTTCCACGCATTGTCAACTGTCTTTGTTCTCCTTCCCGTCTTTCCGCCAGCCCGCACGCCTCGTCTTGTTTGCTTGACTTAGAATCGCCGCGAACAACGTCCCAGAACCACGTCAACAGCCGATTTTTCTCTCACGATCCCTATCTCCTTGGATATCCTCCAAACGACCAACACCACAGTCTCGAGAAGGGAAACACAGCAACCATGAAGACTTCAGTCGTTTTCTCGCTTGTCTTGGCCGGCGTCTCGCAGGTCCTCGCAACACCAGGAGTCCCCGAGGCACCTACTCTAGTAGCTCGTCAGGCTAATCCCGTTGTCGCGATGAGGCCATCCCAGCGAGCCATGCCGAATGTTGAGACGCCTCAAGGCTGCTTCAAATCCAACGGCAACATGAAGAAGTTCCAGCCTGACCCTAGCAAGCCCGACATTAACGTCTCCACGGGTAACTGTATCGTACGGTGCAAAGAGGAGGGCTTCAAGGTCATGGCCGTCCATATGAACGACTGCCTCTGCGGTAACAACTATCCGTACGAGAACGACCGGGTGGATGATGACGTCTGCAACTTCAACTGCTTCCAGTTCCCCGAGGAGGCCTGTGGCGGTGAGAGACCAGCGGCTTGGGGTGTATACAACCTCGGCTTCATCGACGTCACGTACTTGGAGGAGAGATCGAGTACAGCCCCTCCCCCTTCGTCTACCGGTGGCTCCAGATCTACTACAGCGCCCTCCTCGGCCGAGACGACGACGACATCATCAGACGGATCGAACGGGTCTGACGGGTCTGACGACACTCAGGATGATGAGGGCGGCCCCAATGTTGTCGCCATCGCCGCCGGTGTTGTTGGTGGAGTTGTTCTCGTCGCTGCAGTTGCTGCTGGCTTCTGGTTCTACCTTCGCAGAAAGCGCAACGCCGAGATTGAGGAGGAGCACCGACGAAACGCTGCCGTCAACGCTTTCATCAGCGGTTCCAAGCCTCCTTCGAGCAGCGGTCTCTCCATCTCCGACTCTCGACTGGAGCCCTCGCTTGCCCATCATCGTCTCAGTGATGGCAGCATTGCCGACAACCAAGATTACTCGCGAAAGATCCTTCGTGTAAGCAACTGGAAATATTGATTGGATTAATGCATGTGTGCTGACGGATATAGGTGATCAACGCATAACCGATTTTCGAATTCGACTTGTATGACCTTGCCCTATCCCCCATCCATCCACCCTCCTATACTCCGACATCTCCCACTCGGCATTCAGGGCGTTCTCGAGACGATATCTTATGTCAACTGAGTGCTCGGTTGTACGACGACCTCGCGGCGTTAAGATTATTTTTTTTTCCTTTTTGTTGCTTTTGGCGCGGTAGCAATCACGTTGTCACCTGGTTGGCAGAACCAGCCTCAATAGAAAGACGTGGGTTGTTCTGGGCCGTCCACTCCTTGCGCGTCGCTTCGGACGGGAATACTGTTCGAAACAGCCACACTATTGTTCTGGCTAGTGGAGACGAGCGTGGTATCACACATGGTCAGTCGTGCCTTGGCACATCGGCGCCATGAGGAGCGCACTGGACATGGCATGATTGGCCGTGCTCTCTCATTTCAATTATTCTCTTTAGTATGACAGGGCTGTCTGAAGGGTTCTCGTGTATATAAATACCCCCAGCCAAGTGGAGGGGGCGAAAGAGAAAACATTTTGATAAGATATCTTTGGCGTGCAAGGACAGTGATGGATAAGCTCACGAGGAAGGCCTGGCTACAGGTGCTGCCCTCTTCTTGCTGTGGTTGTTTGTTTCATATTTTTCTCGGTTCTCTCTGGTGGATATCAGATTGAGGATGAGTGGACACATTTATAAAGGTTAACAGTTTAGCCAATCATGGTTGTCTTGGCCATGCTTCCGCTATTATGTGACTGTGTTTGGTTCTTTGTCTTTTCTCCTTTGGTGAATGGCTGATTGCCAGTGCTCCATTTCTGCTTTACGCTTTGTTCGGCTGCCAGAATGGACGCCCGAGGTCGTCGGTGACAGCGCGTTCGCTTCTGGTAGCGCGAGGTGTTGTCTACACCTGTATATGTCAACATTGGCAGAGTGTTGATAATGTTCTATCTAGATACTAGTAGGTAGTCTGGGGCCAGCCCATGATTGCCAATGTCATATCACATGGGTAGCGACCAGGCTTTAAACTCAGCCGTATACATCTGCATTCCTATGACATGCGATGTTTAAAGTAGACAGTCACATGAAGCGAAGAGAAAATACACAACGTATGATCCACAGCTCCCACACTAAATAGCCAAGCATTCCAGCCTACGTGCAAACAGGCCGGTGGCATATTTGAGGCTTGCCTGTTGTTCAGGGTAAGACGCTAGAATCTGCACACGTGATTGCCGACTGGCGACTCCACAGGCCCGTAAAAGAACCTACCAGGGAAGCTTTGTCGCGTTCTGCAGCTCGTAAACATTCAGTACCGAGCGATCAATAATCCACAGCTTCAGTCTCACACAAATCGACGGCTCCGGCGTACACAGAGACGGCATACTTGGCCATACAGACACCCATAACATCTTTCACTTCAAAACCCTCCTCGGGCGCCATCGGGTTTTACCCGGCGCCTCCACCACCATGTCCATAACCAACCCTCCCAGAATACGTCGCACTGGCGCAAATATCCAGTTCACGTAAGTTGCAATATACTGCCGAGGCAACCCAATCGGCCTGAGCTAACCGATATAGACACAATCTGCCTCGCCGGGTCAATGATGTACAAACGTATCCCGTCCAATCGCCCCAAGGAGCTGCCATCTTGATATATGGCCACGAAAATGGCGTCACGGTGGTTTGGCGAGGAGGGAAGCGGTTCAAGCCCGCGAAGGAAGCGTCCAAGGAGAAGCAAAACGGTTCAAACGACGACGCTGTCATGATCATCGATTCGGACGACGAGCAGCCTCCAACCAAGCCGCACTCGGCTGCCAACTTTGTCGATAAACCCGAATTCGAGGACGAAGTTGAAGAGGGACCATATCCCGAGATCATACAGACGCTGGATTTGACTCTTGGTACCGCTGTGTCAAAAGTCGCGGTGTTACCCATCACACCATGCCCTGCAGACCAAGCTGCCGTGGGAGGCGCTACGATACTGACGGAGAAGATGGTGTTTGCAGTCTCCTGCGTTACAAACGACATCTACGTTGTCACGCTGCCACTGACACCGCCATCACTGGAGAGCAAAGCTCGGCCTGAGCTCCGGCGTGACTTGCTTGCCGGCAAGGCTGGCTCAGGAGCATGGGGCGAGTCGCTTATTCTTCTTGGAGGGCAGTCAAAGCAGAGCCAAGGCATTGCCATGACTCTAGCAACGTCTGGCACAAGCAAGCAAATTGGAAAAGTGCCTCATGCTGTGGTGGCGGCCCACTCCAGAGAGGCGTCTGGAGTTCTTCGACTGTGGGATGTTCCGCTGGAGCAGACTACAGGCAGCGGCGGGCGCATCGAGCCTCTCCAAACGGAGTTCCTTCCGTGGCCGCTTACATCGATATCCTTCAACCCTACACACACCAGTCAGCTGCTTGCCTCGACTTCTACCCAGGGTGTACGAATATACGATTTCGCCACTGCCGCTATCCCGACAGACACAGATGCCAGCACGGCATTCCCACCCCAGGGTTCATGGCTTCTCTCGCTCTACCAGCCCTTTACCCGTTCCTCCACCCGCATCCCAATGGTGGATGCGGCATGGATCGCCCATGGCCGAGCTGTCTTCGCGCTTCTCGCCGACGGGAGCTGGGGCATATGGGACGTGGACGGGCTCGGCCCCTCTTCGTCAGGCACCCTCCTTTCTCAAAAGCTGAAGTGTGGTATCCGTGGATCCGCATTGACAGCCTTCAGTGTCTCGGGCTTTGTTGAGGGAGTCAACTCGCTGCGCAGCACGGCACCACAATCCCAGGAGAGCCGCTCAGCGCAATTTGCTCCAATGACGCCTTTCACCCGTCGTCAGGCTGCAGCATCTCTTGGGTCAACATTGGGCTCGACTCAGCTCGCAGGCATTCGTGGAGGCATAAAAGTTCTCGCTCCTCTGTCGTCAGGCAAAGCTCTCCAAGACGAGACGGTGGTGCTCTGGATCGGAGGGCTCGACCACGTATGTGTCATCAGGGGTATCCTGCGGTTCTGGGAGTCTCAGCAGCGGCTGGTCAGCGGCAAGTCGGGCAATGTCTTCAGCGCGACCCAACCTACCCGTATGAGTAGGCTTTCAGACCTCTCTGTAGGCCTCCTCGGCGAACGATGCTGTGGCGTTGGCCTGGTTATGGATCATACTAGCCCTGGCGACAATGGCCAAAGGGAATCGGCTTCACCCATAAGTGTTCTCATCCAGGGAGAGTCGCGAATCGTCGTTGTTCGGGAAGACAAGGACGGCCCCGGCATGCTGATTGGAGGCGTGGTAGGCAGGCGGCGACGTCTCTTTTCCGGAGAGATGTCAAACGCCATCATTGTTCACGGCAAAGTTGACACGGCACCCAAAATGAACTTCAACCTCAGCACAGTCAAGCCGGGGACGCTGAGAAAGAAGCCTTTACTTTTCGCCCAAGAGGAAGACAACCAAGATGTCACTGGCATGGAGGCAACGCAGCTGTTATCTCAAACGCGAGGAGGCTTTTCGTTTGCTGATACCATGAATGCGGCGGCAGATGTCAGCGATGACAGGACGAGACGAGACGTCGAGGCCGAGATGCTTGACATAATGGAGATTGATCAAGCACTCGAGAACCTGGCAGGCGACCGGGGAACAAATGGAACGAGAAGGGTATTTTTCGAGGAGAACTAATGAGTTGACTTTTCGCCTAGAACGACCCTACGAGGATTTGACAGTCAACAATGTACGATACCCCACCATGATGGATATTTGACGCCTTTACATCGGATCCCAAGTGCCCTTCTATTCGTGAAGTTTTATGAGTGATACCATGCTCCAGAACAGGA
Source organism: Stachybotrys elegans (assembly GCA_020746835.1). Lineage (NCBI taxonomy): Eukaryota > Fungi > Ascomycota > Sordariomycetes > Hypocreales > Stachybotryaceae > Stachybotrys > Stachybotrys elegans. The sequence continues at coordinate 1,208,314 of JAGPNK010000004.1, read as the reverse complement.
CCTCTTCCGCACGGCAAGGTGGAGCGCAAGGAGAGACCATTCCTTGACTGCTCTGTATTCCGAGCGGTATATTAAACAATATTCGATGCATGCATCAAGAGGAGGGCGGGATAGGAAAACAAAAGATGCTTGTCCACACAGAGGAATCCTGTTATCTGCTGTGTCAATGGGCGAGGCTCGTCCTCAACACGCCCTGCGCGCAGTGGGGGATGAATCACTCTCTTGGGATGCCACGATCATCGAGACATTAATATGCAAAACTGTGGTTTCTATCTATATTTCTAAGTCAATAGACGGCGCTTCCAGCTGAGAAACATGAACATCATACATCCCTATAATATGGACCACTTCGTGCCTGCCATCCCAAGTCCTTTGTCGAAAGCTGCCCCACATTCTGCCTGCTTTGTGGGTCCAATTAAAGACCATTCGCGTAAGCGCGTCATGATTTCTAGGGCGCGTCGAGCTGTGGCAGGTAAGAGCATTCGCGTTTGCTTAACTTCCAGCTTCTGAAATCACCTTTCAACCCCTCCTTTTCTACCCCAAACTTGACTTTTTTCCGCCCAGGGTTCTGCATAGTATATCAGATACAGCCTGGAATCTACGGAATCTACAAGCCATCATACGGGGAAACCTTCGACGCTACGATGGGTATCAAGCAGCTCTTCCAGATCATCAAGGAGGAGGCTCCTGATGCCATCAAGGAGGGCGAGATCAAGCAACACTTTGGGCGCAAGGTGGCAATTGTGAGTTGGTTTTTTTTACCCATATCTGCTGGCACCCAGCTCATAGCTAACCCGCCCCAAAGGATGCCTCCATGAGTATCTACAGTTTCCTTATCGCTGTGCGATCCGAAGGTCAGCAGCTCATGAACGAAACGGGCGAAACGACATCACACCTGATGGGCATGTTCTACCGTACCCTGCGTATGGTCGATAACGGTATCAAACCACTATATGTCTTCGATGGTGCACCGCCCAAGCTCAAGTCCGGCGAACTCGCCAAGCGGTTCCAGCGCAAGCAGGAGGCGCACGAAGGGCTTGAGGAGGCGAAGGAGACTGGCACAGCCGAGGATGTGGAGAAGTTCTCGAGGCGGTCGGTTCGTGTGACGCGCGAGCACAATGCTGAGTGCCAGCGACTGCTCAAGCTTATGGGTATTCCTTTCATCGTCGCCCCTACCGAGGCAGAGGCGCAGTGCGCAGTATTGGCCAGGGCAGGAAAGGTATACGCTGCAGCGAGTGAAGACATGGACACTTTGTGCTTCAATGCACCTATTCTGCTGCGACATCTCACTTTCAGCGAGCAGAGAAAGGAGCCGATTCAGGAAATTTTCCTAGACAAGGTATTGGATGGGCTCAACATGGAGCGAAAACAGGTATGCCTAGTTGTGCGTCACGCAGCGGATTGTCTAACATATGTCTAGTTTGTCGATCTCTGTATCCTGCTCGGCTGCGACTACCTCGACCCCATTCCCAAGGTTGGCCCAAGCACAGCCTTGAAGCTCATCCGCGAGCACGGCTCGCTCGAGAAGGTTGTCGAGGCAATGGAGAATGACCCGAAGAAGAAGTACGTCATTCCCGATGATTGGCCATATACGCAGGCACGAGATCTCTTCTTCGAGCCAGATGTGCGAAAGGCCGACGACCCGATGTGCGACTTCAAGTGGGAGAAGCCGGACATGGATGGGCTGGTGCAGTTTCTGGTGACAGAAAAGGGATTCTCGGAAGACCGCGTGCGCAGCGGCGGTGCGCGACTAGAGAAGAACCTCAAGAGCTCTCAGCAGGCACGCCTGGAGGGCTTCTTCAAGCCAGTACCCAAGACGGATGCGGAGAAGGCGGCACAGAAGCGTAAGCTTGAGGAGAAGGCCGAGGAGAAGAAGAAGAAACTCAAGCAGGACAAGAAGGATAAGTCGGCGTCTAAGGCCAAGGCGAGGGGTGGTGCATAGATATACCCAACCATGTTTGGAGGCTAAGGGATCAGGGGTTTGGGCGTCTGGGGTGCATGGAATCCTCGGCTGCGGTCAATGTATGAAAAGGACTATCTGTTTATTTCAATGCTATGAGTCATGATGTTCTCTCCTTGCAATTGTTGTGTGGCGGGTAGTAGTCATGGTGAATGGTCGTGGTCCTGTAGTCAGTGGGTGGGCGCCATCCCCGTGCCATGACAGCTGTTGTGGTGTGAGCAGTTTCGCCCTGGGCCACCGTGGTTTACAATAAATATGCTGTGCATATCAACGTCCGGCGTTCTTCTGGCAGTATGTCACTGTGGACTATTGGTGGTGTTTCTATTAATAGGTTGCTATTGTCTTTTGGTTGATGCTGTAAACAGTTGAAAGTGTGCGAACTTGGTATTACATATTCGATAACGGAGTGCCTCAATTTCATCGTAGACCGGCCTCAAAGTATCACAGAAACAACCCCATATACAACATATACCAAAACAAGCCGTGCCTAAACCACAGACAGATCGACCACAAGCCAAGTCCCTCACACAGGATACAGCTATTCTTTTGTGGTTGTGAACTTGAAGTAATTGACAGTATAGGGTAGTCACATGTGTGGAGGCCAGAGGGCCTGGTCAGGACACGGCACTTGGCCGATGGTAATACGAAGCACGGGGGTGCACCGTCGACGGCAAGTGCACACGCCCATCATAATTATAATTACTCCGTATGGATATCATCAACTCGGCATGCTACTCCGTGGGGAAGGCATTGGGAGTGCAAATGGAGAATATGGGATTGGCCAACAGGCAGACACCCGAACCTCGGCATCTCCACAGGCTACAAGGGGCACAGACCAGCGTTGTCGCTTGGTGCTGATGCTGCCGCCGTCGGGGTGGGCTGTACTGTATCATGCTAGCTGCAACCAGCGCTCAATGCATGACATCAGCGTGCGCGAAAGGGAGGCTACCTACTTTCACATGCGAGAGAGGAATGCCACCGAGCCGGCTGAGCGCGAGCATGGCTTGGGAGGGCGGGGGGGCACATGGCACATGATGCGGATGGTCGGAATTCGAGTGGTCTGGTCCTGTGGCTGCATCTGGGGAAGACGGATGCCCCCGACCTTACTCGGGTGAAGGTACTTATTCGATTGAGGAAGTGCTCCGTAGACCCCAGTGGTGGGGAATCCGGGGTTCGTACGTAGATGCTCTAGTGATGTAGGCTCCTGCCGTCCGCCCGCCAGACTGCTCGTTCTTCGGAGGTTCCGCTGGTGGCATGTGATTGCTTCCATTGCCGACCTCAAAGCCCCCCAGGTTCTCGGCCAGTTAGTTGAAATCCTCCCCATACCTACATACCCCATATCCGCATCCTTTCTCTCCCATTTATTCTTCCCTCTTCTCTTCCATCCTCCATCCACACGCTCACACTCCCACACATCCCTCCCCTCCACCAGCACCAGACGTCAATCGCAACAATGTCCAAGGTGTTCACCACCAGCGAAGTCGCTGGCCACAACAAGCCCGACAACCTGTACATCATCGTCGACGGCGATGTCTACGACCTGACCAAGTTCCAGGACAGCCATCCAGGTACGCACCACCCCCGCGACCAGTGAGGTGAAAGAGTGGCGATACGTCCCACGTGTTGTCGGACTCTCCTCACGTCGCACGCGCCCACGCCCGCGCGCGCGCTCGCTAACCAGCTTTTCCAGGTGGCAAGAAGATCCTCCAGCGCGTAGCCGGCAAGGATGCCTCCAAGCAGTTCTGGAAGTACCACAACGAGGGCATCCTCAACAAGTACAAGACGGATCTCCTCGTCGGTTCGCTCGACTCCAAGCCCAAGGCCGAGACCAAGGCCGAGCCCGCGCCCGCTGCTGCGGCTCCCGTGCGGGCCAAGGCCAAGGTTGTGGCCAAGAAGAACGATGAGGAATCGGAGGCTCTGGATGCCTTCGGTGATCAGATTCCCTTTGCCGACCCTAGCTGGTACCAGAGCGTGCGTATCTTGACCCAAGGCTGCAACAACATGCGACTGACAAAATATAGTACCATTCTCCCTACTTCAACGAGACACACGCTGCCCTGCGCGCCGAGGTTCGCGAGTGGGTAGAGAAGGACATTGCTCCCTACGTCACAGAATGGGAGGAGGCTAAGCAGGTGCCCGACGAGATCTACAAGGAGATGGGCCGCCGTGGTTACCTGGCAGGCCTGTTGGGTGTCAAGTACCCTACCCAGTACGTCCCCAACGGCGTCGCCTCTGTCGCCCCCGAGAACTGGGACCTCTTCCACGAGATGATCGTGACCGACGAGCTCTGCCGACCTGGCTCGGGTGGCTTCATCTGGAACGTCATTGGCGGCTACGGCATTGGCTGCCCACCCCTCGTCAAGTTTGGCAGCAAGGCCCTCAAGGAGCGCATCTTGCCCGGTATCCTGAGCGGCGACAAGCGCATCTGCCTGGCCATCACGGAGCCCGACGCCGGCAGTGACGTCGCCAACCTGACCTGTGAGGCCAAGCTCAGCGAGGATGGCAAGCACTACATTGTCAACGGCGAGAAGAAGTGGATTACCAACGGAATCTGGTCCGACTACTTCACCACGGCCGTGCGCACTGGCGGCGAGGGCATGAACGGCATCAGCCTGCTGCTCATTGAGCGCGGCGAGGGTGTCAGCACCAGAAGAATGGACTGCCAGGGCATGTGGTCAAGCGGTACCACCTACGTCACCTTTGAGGACGTCAAGGTGCCCGTCGAGAACCTGCTCGGCAAGGAGAACCAGGGCTTCAAGGGTATGCGATCGCACCTGAATATTCACCCGCCACGTTTTACTGACAATCCATAGTCATCATGACCAACTTCAACCACGAGCGCATGGGTATCATTATCCAGTCGCTCCGCTTCGCTCGTGTCTGCTACGAGGAATCGGTAAAGTACGCCAACAAGCGAAAGACCTTTGGCAAGAAGCTGGTGGACCACCCCGTGATCCGCATGAAGCTTGCACATATGGCGCGGCAGATTGAGGCCTCGTACAACTGGTTGGAGAATCTCATCTACCAGTGCGATAAGATGGGTGAGACAGAGGCTATGCTGAGGCTGGGCGGTCCCATTGCCGGCCTCAAGGCCCAGTCGACCGTCACGTTCGAGTTCTGCGCACGAGAGGCCAGCCAGATCTTTGGCGGCCTCAGCTACTCGCGTGGAGGACAGGGCGCCAAGGTGGAGAGGCTGTACCGCGAGGTCAGGGCCTACGCCATTCCCGGAGGAAGCGAGGAGATCATGCTGGATCTGAGCATGAGGCAGAGCTTGAGGGTGGCAAAGGCAATGGGCATGAAGCTGTAGAAAGGGAGAACGGGTTGCATCATTAGACGAACAGTCACGACTTGTACGAGTAAAATAGTTTTTGGATATTCAACAGATGCTACTACTGTATGACTGAATAGTGCCCCGGCATATCGTCGTGAGACGACCCAGGTCATAATGTGCCATTTTATCCGAGGTGCGACAGGAGGTTGTTGGTCGTGTGTCATCAAGGTGGATGCTTGCTGGCGACGCAAGCCGTTTGGGACCAACCACCAAGGACCCAAGAAGTGTTGCCACAGCCTTGTGCGCTCTGTGCATGAGCTTGGCAGTGAGAGCCGAACGAGGTTAGACACGTAATCTTGGCCCAGGTCTTGGATGGCAAGTCAGGTCACAAGGACAGTGGGGAAGAGGCGTCGCTGGATTCTCAGCCTGCCTCGGAGGAGAGAAACGAGGGTGAGCTGAAGGGTGGCTTGATTGCCTTTTAATTAATGTGAGATGGGGGGTATGAGGCGAGTTTGCTTCTTACATCAGCATGGCTTGACGGATGTACATAGGCTGGATTTCCAATTTCTGTATAAGCATTTGTCGAGGCAAAAGTCAATTGCTATCACAACGAGGTGGTAATCAGCCAGGCAACAAATTGGTTGGTGCTGCCGCTATAGCTGTGCTTGCTACGCCTCATGTAACGCCAAGCCCGTGCAATGGTCTGCGATGAACGGTAATAAACTGTCTATTATAGTGTCGGTAGGTGCTAGGCGGTATTTTGCTCATGTGTATCCGTATGCACGGATCGAAGGCAAGCACGGGTCAGACTCCAGCCTGGTCAGCACGAAGCAGTAGGATATCGGAGATTGGTGCACGTGACTCCACATCGTGCGCAAATCGTCCGCCTCTCAGCGCACATCGTCGCCCTGAAGCTCGAATTCTGTGCCTACCTACTCCATCCTCACATTTCACCTCATCCTTTTCCCTCTCAGCATCCACGAACCTGCCTCGCACTACACCGCCCCTTGGCATTGCGCTAGATACACGAACCGATACATCGACACACGCCGTACATCTCCTTTCCTCGGCCAGACACTACGCACGATCGAGACCTCCACTTGCAAGTTCGCAACCCAAGGGGAGAATAGTTTTTTTTTTTTAAGGAAAAAATTATTCCAATCAGATACCATCTCCTGCGAAGCTCAAAGAGAGACCCGTTCCTCTCTTCCCACCCTGAATATAGGCTACCTCTCGTCCTACAACTGGGAGAGGTCTGCCTTTGCTGCTGATTTCCCACCGCGAATTCCCCCCTCCGAGCCACATCTCGTCTGGATTCAGACACCTCGACCACAATGTCGGATCAGCTAGTGGAGAAGCTGAAAAACACACAAATCAGGTCTGCTGAGCTCGGCCTCGTGATGCTGTGGCGTTGAGGGCTCTACTGACGTTTGCTGGGGGTAGTGAGGGTGCTGCACCTGGCGCGAGTGAAGACTGGAAGAAGAGCTTGAAGCTTCCTGCGAAGGACACTCGACAACAGACCGAAGTTCGTAGCATCCAGATCCTTGAAACACCTCCCATACCCCTCCTACAGGACACCCTGCCACTCCCAAGTCGATCAACCTGCTGACATCTGCCCCTCCTCTCCAGGATGTCACCAACACAAAGGGTCTTGAGTTTGAGAACTTTGCATTAAAGAGAGATCTGCTCATGGGCATTTTCGAAGCTGGTTTCGAGAAGCCCTCCCCCATTCAAGAAGAGGCCATCCCCGTCGCACTCACCGGCCGCGACATCCTAGCCAGAGCAAAGAACGGAACAGGCAAGACGGCCGCTTTCGTTATCCCCGCTCTCGAACGCATCAACCCCAAGGTCTCCAAGATCCAATGTCTAATCCTCGTCCCCACTCGAGAGCTTGCCATGCAGACCTCTCAGGTCTGCAAGACGCTCGGCAAGCACCTCGGCATCAATGTCATGGTCACCACCGGCGGCACCGGTCTCCGCGATGACATTGTTCGCCTGGCAGACCCCGTCCATATTGTCGTCGGCACTCCTGGCAGAATTCTCGATCTCGCTGGCAAGAATGTCGCTGATCTGAGCGAATGCCCCATGTTCATCATGGATGAGGCCGACAAGCTCCTGTCCATCGAATTCACGCCGGTTATCGAGCAGCTGCTGCAGTTCCATCCCAAGGACCGCCAGGTCATGCTCTTCTCGGCAACATTCCCCCTCTCCGTCAAAGACTTCTCCGACCGTAACATGACAAGCCCATATGAAATCAACCTCATGGACGAGCTTACCCTCCGCGGTATCACGCAGTACTACGCCTTTGTTGAAGAGAAGCAAAAGGTCCACTGCCTCAACACTCTCTTCTCCAAGCTTCAGATCAACCAGTCCATCATCTTCTGTAACTCGACCAACCGTGTCGAGCTCCTCGCCAAGAAAATCACCGAGCTCGGGTATTCATGCTTCTACAGTCACGCCCGCATGCAGCAGCAAGCTCGAAACCGCGTCTTCCACGATTTCCGTAACGGTGTCTGCCGAAACCTCGTCTGCTCCGATCTCCTCACCCGTGGTATCGATATCCAGGCTGTCAATGTCGTCATCAACTTTGATTTCCCCAAGAACGCTGAAACGTACCTGCACCGTATCGGTCGATCCGGCCGTTACGGTCACCTGGGTCTCGCCATTAATCTGATCAACTGGGACGACCGATTCAACCTTTACAACATTGAACGTGATCTCGGCACTGAGATCCAGCCGATCCCTGCCACCATCGACAAGAGCCTCTACGTCTACGAGAACCCTGAGTCTATTCCTCGACCTGTCTCCAACCTCCCCCGGAATGTTCCCACGCACCTGCAGCAGCCTCATGCCGTCGCTCCTCAGGCCATTCAGCAACAACCACAAGGACCTCCCCCCCAGGGCAACTGGCAAGGCCAGAACAATGGGCAACACAATGGCAACCCTCAACAGTTCAACGGCGGACGAGGACGCGGCCGTGGACGTGGCTACCGTGGGCGTGGTGGAGGTGGTGGTGGTGGTCGCGGACGCGGCCAGCCACGCGAGGCTCAATCATAGACGTGTCGTTCCTGCTCTAGCATGTTGGCTAGAGAGGAACTAGAGGCGGTGGGAGCCGGGAGTGGGAAGAAAGGAGGCTGGGGAGGCCAGAAGATGTGATTCTTGGCATGTCACCTTCCCTTGACGAGGGATTCATTTCTGTTGGATTGTACATTATTCGCTCTGCAAGGCGAATGGAACGGACGGACGGACGGGCTGGGCTTGGGATTGATGATGGACTGTCGTCCCATCATGACACGAAAGAGAAACCTCTCGAGGCTTACTGGGCGTGTGCGGACGAAGGCAAACGCCCCGGAACATCGGCAAGTTTGGAACGCAACTTGACCCGATACAACAACACAACACAACACGACACCACGCTACACCCTCATACATACAAGAAAACGCCACATGCCACCAAAGACTCCCAGAATAGCTGGCTTTGGCCGATGATAACGGCCGACTTCGTCCGTGTTTTGGTTTTCATACTTTTGTCGTTTGGTTCAAGTCTCTGTCGACTTGTCCATAACCCATCAGCTCAGAGTTTTTTTCTGCCTGGCTACGAACTCTACGGATGACGAAAAATCACAGGGAGGAGCTGCATGACTTGGCGGGGTCGGGGAAGGCCGGTGCGCTTCCGGGGTTCAGGTGGTGGCTGGCGCAACTGTGCATCGGGAGGATGCTAAAGGGCAAGGCGTACATGGTTTGGTTTCTTCCTTTTCTTTCTTTCGGTTTTGGTGAACATATCCCCATTGGCTCCTCGCGTCTTTAGCGTATAAAGGCGCTGATGCTTCATTTGCGCAAGAGGGGATGAGGGGGATGAAGGGAGAGAAGTTGATGGCGAAGAGCACGATACCACGACGTTATCACCGCTTGGACGAGAATGACTCGAACCCGACTGGGTGCGAGGATAGCATGACGAAGACTATCATATCCATCTGGCATTGAACGCTGGATCAGGGATGAACAAGGTTACGATGGGGGGTTTCTGGCCCTTGCACAAATCAACCCATCTTCGACGGCCTCTGAATTGGCTCAGCTCGCGAACGAGGACGACAGAAATCACACACATCCAGCGTTTAAGCGAAATGAAAGGAAAAATTCACAGAATCAGCGGAGGAATGGGGACGAGGAAAAAAAATACTAAAACAAAAAAAAATATTTTTGAGAGAGACGTTGGTTGGACTGGAAGGCCTCCGAACTAGTTGTCATCAACTGTCGTCGATATTGCAGAGCTAGTAGGCTGGAAGGGCATCTGAACAAGCAGTTAGGGCAATCAATATATACCTTTTCTCTCTCAAAGACTACTGTGCAGTCTTGCAATGTCAAGGGCACGCCGGCCTGTGTTTGAAGGAGATGTACGCAAATGATGAAGACACTGGCCCATTGGAAAACAAAACCAGTGTGTGAATCATCATACGAGCCATATTAATCTTCGGAAGGAATGAGAGCCAGACGACAAGGAGAAGAGTCGAAAAACCCAATTTATTTCCGGTAGAAGGTGGCATGTCACGGTGCAGTCACGGTGGGATGAGGGTTGCTGTGAGCATGTATATGGATTACTATAGAGTTGAGCATGCCCCTGATGCTTCAGAGAACGGGTGTGTCAAAGGTCAAGTTGGTGAAGAAACTGATACGATGAGTTGTGGGAAGAAGGAAAGTTGAGAGAAAAATTGGTCGGGAAAGATATGATATGTGCGCTGACTAATCAACCATTCAAACATCGTATCCAGTCCGGGTCAAGTCGAGCGTCCTGGTACCATGACTGAACCCGAGCATCATGTCTTGCGTCCGAGCAGTGAGAGATTGAGACATCCAGTGCTGTTCAGCCATCCGCCGGGACGTTTCATCTGTCGAGAGACGCCAGAGAAGCCCTGTATCTCGCCTGTCTGTCGTACATGTGGGATGCGACCTCCCCTCTGTCCTGCGGCCTACCGCCTGGTTCTTAGCGAGAGAGACAGAGAGAAACATTGTTCCCGGTTCGCTTCCGTGCTGTGCGCGACATGCGTGGTAGGGAGGCCGCAGTGATGGCGAGGGGCGCTCTTTGAGGTATGCATGATGGGACGTGAACATGTATGAGAAAGGGAGAGATGTTGCGAGGTGTGAAGCGGACATGCTCCTATGTGAGCGAGGAATCTGTTCTTAATGAGCTGTAGTTGGCAGGGTATATAAAGACGACCGGGAGAACCTGTTGGCAAGGTGGTTTCTACGGTGGTATCACACAAATTGCACAGAGACATAGGGAGAGAGGGCTATACATCTGGTTTCCATCCCGAAGCTCGAGACTCGACATCTGCACATAACCCACGAGAATGGGCCAAGACTCATCATCACTGAAAAGCCACATCATAAACATACCGCAGGCAACCCACCATGTGCTTCTGCTACTTTGTCAGGGTGCAGTGCAGACGCTGCTACCGAGCCATGCGCGACGACTACGACGGCCGCGAGGAATGCACCGACAAGTGCGGCGACTACGCGGCGACCACGCGTGAAGTGCCCGTGTGGTGCTGGTGCGGGCCGTGTCTTGAGCTGTTCAAGGAGACGCGGGACGGAGATGCTGCGATGGGGATTAGGGGATGATGGGGAGGAGGGCGGATATGTGTACATCACGAGAAAGAGAGGGAGGCACACACAGAGACAGGGAGAGAGAGAGAGACTGTAACTGGTGCCTTGTATTCTTGTTACAGACTTACGAGTGACCGGATGAGATTCGTGATGGGTGGTATGGCTGTGAACAGGACTGTTACTGTGCCGAATAGACTCATGGATAAGCTCGATAGGGCTGCTGCGCGAGGATCTGTTCTGAGTAGAAGAGCTGTTGCAATAGCACTTGAATTTACGCCCAAGGTTACGCCTCTTGTCACATAGTCATCTGAAGCCGAGTGAGTCCCATCACCATCAAGATTAAGGAGAGAAGCACGGGGGAGTTTATTTACCTTCAGGGATCCGCATCGCAGCCAACATTCTCTGGCCGACGAGCACGCCAAAGATGCCGCTGATGATGGCCAGCGCCGCCACAGTATTCACATCGCCGCCGAGGTTCTCCGTCGCCGGCGTCGCCAGGGCAAGCGTCAGGCTGCGCGAGGCAAAAGCCAAGCTCCGGGGCGCCGTGATGCCGACGGCGAAGCACAGCGGCGGGTACGCAAACAGCGAGCCGACGGCGATGAGGACCGACGGCAGCACGATGGGGAGGAAGTGGGCGCGCAGCTCGCGGCGGTACTGGAACATGGGCAGCGCGAGGGAGACGATGCTGGCGTCGAGCAGCGTGGCGTACACGTCGCCTGCGCCGGGGGCCTGCGTCGTGGCGCGCGACCAGAGCTGGAGGTACTTGGCGCCGACGCGGTATTCGGAGAGCGTGGCGGGGAGGGAGCGGCCGCGGGCGAGGGCGAGGGGCCATATGACGAGGACGGTGAGGAGCGAGGCCACGAGGACCGGGTGGAGGTACTGTCGCCAGGGGAGGGGGATGGCCATGGCAGCAAAGAAGGCGAGCGTGTTGATAGAGAGGTGCAGCGGCATGGCGTAGCCGAGGGAGAAGTAGAGCGGAACACCGACGAAGAGGAGCAGGCAGGCGAAGAGCACTGTGTTGAAGTGCGTCGTGGCGCGGCGGGCCCAGCGCTCGGCGCGGGCAAGTTCAGGGGCGGCTTGCGCGGGGAGCATAGAGGGTGCGGCATGGCGCGGCGGCTCCTCGAGAGAAGTAGCCGGAGGCGTACCATCTAGCTGAAGCCGCGGCAGGGTCTGGAGGGGTACCGTAGAGGCGGCCTGGGAGAAGCTCGAGGGCGCGACCGAGACGTCGTCCTCGGCGGGCGGCGTGCGCTTCGATGTGCCGACGAGGAGCTGGAGGGCGCGCGTGAGGTAGGCTGCGAGAGCCATCATGATGAAGAAGCCGATGACTTGGCAATGGGTTAGAAAAGAAAGAGAGAAAGGGGGAAAGGGAGGATGTATATACTGAAGACGGCGATGATCTTGGCGACTTCGACGCCGCCAATGGGCGGGCTGAGAGGAAGCAGGACAAACGCGGGCGTAAAGAAGACGCTGATCCAATGGAGCGACCAGTTTGCCTTTGCAAGGGAAAAAAATATATATCATACATCAGCAAAGGGAAAACCGAGATAAAACAGCCAGCTCGCGCAGCCGCATGAACGTACAGGCAGATCGATGAGCGCAAGGAACCGCCTCGTGCGGTGCGCGCCGCCCACGCGCTCGCACAGCAGCAGCCCCGCAAAGAGGAGCACCATGGTGGCGACCGAGGCCGGGAAGGCGACGCGCAGCCGGCGGAGCAGGGCGTCGACGCCGAAGCAGACGGCCAGGATGGCGGCGATGCCCGGGAAGAGCGGGAGTATCGGGGTGAGCGAACGGGACTGGGGTCTATTATTAGTAAAGAAAGACGAAAGGGGAGGGAGGGGGGTAAAAGAGAGGATTTGGTACGAGGGTGAGTTTTGTTGCGGCGAGGACATCGCGGGCGATGGAGGCGTCGGCCATGGTGGTTGGCAACATGTGTGGGTGTAAGTGGGAGGTTGATTGATGGTGATGATGAGGCGAAAGAGGAAGATGATAAGAAGCGGCTCCGGTCCCGGCGCCACCTAAATCCACTTCAGACCGAGGGCATGTCAAGGAAGGATGCGGTGATAAGGTGGTGGTGGTAACCATATGAATTGAAATAAGAAGCCTCTAAGAGCCCTCCCCCCTTGATGATATGCGCCGTGAAGAATAACAATCAAACACCAAAAAGGATGAGAGTAGTTGCACCGTTTCCGTTCCCAACGCCATGTAAACACCTCACCCCTTCTATATACTTAGTATCAATCAGCAACCCCATTCCATCTCCTGTCTTCTTTTTTGTAACTCTCTCTTTCGTGTCCTTTCATCCGAGCTTGCCGCGCAGTGCGTCCACCTCGCGCTGCAGGGCGCTGAGGTCGGCTAGGATATCCACGCTCTTGCCCGAGTCCGTGGGTATATCAATCTGGGAGATGCGCGGGCGGGTGGAGCGGTCGATGCTTGTGCGGCTGGGCGGCCCTTCCAGGCTGCTGCGACTGCTGCCGCGCGCACGGGGCGGGGGAGGCGGCGGACCCTCGCGAAACATCCTGGAGTCGCCCGAGGCGCGGCGGCTGGTGTTATCGATGCTGTGCACGCTGTGGATGCTGGGAGGTCGGCGGACCGAGGCGCCGCGAGCAGGCGGCGGAGGTGGAGCGGCGGCGCGGCTCGATGCCAACGGAGGAGGGGACTCGGCCAGCGGCTCCGGCGAAGCTGTGTAGTTCTGATGTTCTGGCTCGGCGAGGGCCATTGGAGGCGACACGGGTGTGTGCGCTGAGCTAAAGGAGGCAGCAGTGGGCGATACGATGCCGCTTAGGGGCCTTCCTCTGCGAGGCGGCGGAGGGGCGGGAGCAGCATGGCGGATGCTGTTTGAGCGAGAGAGGCTTTCCATGAAGGAGATATCGTCATCGTCGACGGGTTTTGCTGGGGAGTGCTGGATTTGCGTCTTTGTGTCGGTCCTGGAGTGGCCTCTCCGCGGTGGCGGCGCCGGAATACTCCTCTTCTGCTGCGTCATAGTTGATGGCAAGGGCTCCGGTTCCGGTATCTTGCCCGCAGCCTCCTTATCAAACGGCGACTCGGTTTCTTCATGCTGGCTTGTACCGTGGGATGGCGGTAGTGGAAGGGGCTTGTTGAAATCCGTGGCGGGCTTGGCCGAGGCGGTGGGCGGCTGGGACTGGGGACGTTCGTCCTTGAGCTCGACCTTGAGCGACCTGCCATGGCGAGAGCTGGGTGGCGGAGGGGCAGGTTTCTTGCTGCGGGTGCCGACCTGGACATTGGCGCTCGAGTCCGACGCAGAGCCCTTGTCAGAGTCGCGGTCCGAATCTTGAGCTGTAGCTGTAGCTGTAGCGGTAGCGGTAGCGGTGGCATCTTGATCGTGATGCAGGCGACGGGACGCGTCGGCCAGCAAGGCCGAGTTGTCGGCAGCAGGCATGGATGACGTGGTGGTGGTGGACGGAGTGCCGTCGCCGGCGAGCGAGCTATCCGTCGACGGCGCAACGGCTGGGCCCGCATTGCCCGTCATGAGAAGGCGATGAAACGAGTCGACGTTGAGGGAACGCCTGGCAGCGTTGGCAGCCTTGAGAGCAGCGCCCTCCTCGCGGCGCTCCTTGTGCAGCTCGGCGTCGAGCCTGGCATGCTCGAGGTCCTGCAGCGTCTTGCTGAAGGGGTTGGCGGGAGCGGTGGAAGTAGACGGAGTGAGGGTGGCGTCAGTAGCGGCAGGGTTAGGTTGAGACTGGGAATGCAGCGGGGGCGGGGTAATGGTAGTCACTGCTGCCATGGAGGTGGACGGTGAGCCGGGACCGCCGTTTGCGAAGCTGCTGCTGCTGCTGCTGATGCTGTTGCTGCTGGCGCCGGCATCGGGAGCTGGGGGGAAGACGCCTAGTCCGTAGGTGACGTGGCCGCGGGTGGGAATCATGTTGATGGCAGCAGCTCCGGCGGACGAGGGCCATTCGGGCGAGCCTGGGGATACGGGCGGCGGCGAGAGGACGCGCACCTTCTTGACGGGCTTGCTGCCATCGGGAGCCGAGGTTGACGATGGTGCCGGAGACTCCGGGCCTGCTGCCAGCTTGCCAGTGATGCTCGTCGTGTCAATGGGATCCGGATGCTTCTTGCGGAAGGGATTCGACGAAGCCATTGTTGTGGCTCTTTCGCTCTCTCCGGAAGAGGCGGCAGACGACTTCCAGTCCTTTTTCCCCCCCCGTCCCAATCAAACCCAATCCGTTATCCCTCCAGCTGCCCCTCTTATCAGTGAGATTTCTCTTGTCGACAAGACGGAGATGGCGGTAAATCGGGCGAGCACTCGAGGAAGAAAAGAAGAAGAAAAAAAACACCGGGGAATGGGCGTTTCAATGTCGAATTGCCTGGTGACAAACTCTATACGCCATCTTCGGCGCCCGACGCCCTCTGTCCTTTGCGGGTTCGAGAAGTGAGCGGTAAGACGGAAGAGGGGGAGGAAGGTGAAGAGTGAGCAGTATGTGTGTGAGAGAGAGATGAGTTGAATGAGGTAATTGACCGATGGATGAGACAGAGCGAGGGGGGAAAGTTGGATGGGAGATTAGGAAATGCGCCGTCCAATGGGGGGAAAAAAAATATAAACCAGCGTAGAAAAAAAAAGAGAGACGAAATGGCAGCTAAATAAGCAACAGCACGCAATGGGCAAGGCAGGCAAAAGTGAGGGTTTGTAAATATGGCTGCCTTGGCCTTCGTGGACGCGCGCGCCGCCAGAGGGTCAGGTCGATAGTACTAACCACGTACCTATGTACGCATAGGGAGACAAGTAATTTAGGTGCCTTGGGAATGGGCCCGACCTGACAGCGTAATACCCGAAGGGAGAGTGAAGAGAGGGACAGAGACAGAGACAGAGAGAGGCCACGCGGTGCCGAGAATGAGCCACAATGCCCAACCAGACCGCTGTATATTCCCCACGTAGCTACGTGGATGTATGTAAGACTTGGGCTCTTTTCCTCTGTCTCTCCCTTTCCCCTTCTCTTGTAAGCGACAGTTGGCTCTGCTGGCTGGGCCGCAATCTGGTTCACGAGAAGCTCTGGGTGTTGTTTCGCCCACACGCTCCGCCAGCGCCACGCAGCCAGGGAATTGATTTATTAATAATTACCCTTGGCTTGGTTGGCTCCTCGGACCGGTGTTGGGAGTTGATGTTTCTCATTCATTACCACCCATCCGCATCTGTACTCGATACCTCAAAGTGCCACTTAGAACTCAGCTGGTCGAAGCTTCTCCCATCACTATCGTGGGCAGCCTCCCCCTCCCTTGCTCTCTTCCACCCTCCCCCTGCCGCCCGTCAATAGTAAAAATAGCATTCCCGAATATGATGCAAGCCATGGTCCGCGTATGACGTGCTCCCCTTGCCTTGGATCCTGTCCGTATAATGCTACGCCTCAGCCCGTCACCGTCATTTCTCCTCCTCGGCAGCTTCCAGAGCTGCTGGCGAGCGCGAGCTAGGTAATCTACGCAAAGCCAGCAACGTACTTGTCCGCTGTAGCCCACCTGGGTAAAGTGGCTCGTGAGCAAAGTCCAAGGCCGCAGACAGAAGAGAGGCGTTTGAGTTGTCCCTTTGGCAGCGCTACGTCCATGTGCCGATGATGATGATGAGGATGGGCAGCTAGAACACAGCACTCCTGATCCGATGCGTAGGCGAACAAGGCATGATTCATGGATGGCAGCGAACCGATGATAAGGCAGCCCGTTCCTTATGGCCCAAGCATACCGCTTCTTATCAAACAATCATCAACCGTAACAAACGGACCACATGCTAAAAAGTCGGGCTCATGGCACGTGACACCCCTGACCGCCGACTTGACACGGATCTCGCATCACGCATCACGCACGTATCACGCTCGCGCATCTCTCCGTCCCTGTAAACAAACCGCTCCATCTCGAGCCCTAGACCGCGTCCTACCATACCCCCCCGTCCCTGTGCGTCCTTCTCAGGGTCTACCGACATGCCCACACATTCACGAGCTCTTCAACCTTCACTCACGGCCCAGTGCTATTTGCTTTTCGTCCATGTTTCTCTTGTCCCTGCCAGCGAATAAAATGTACCCGAAAATACACTCATGACCCAAAGCACCTGGTATAATTACATCGCTTACCACCGTCCCCGTCACTCCCATCAAGGCCGTCCCAGTCCTCGCGCCCCTAGAAACCGGTTTCACCGCCATCTGCACTTCCCGCCGTCTCTTCAGTCTTCCCCGTAAACCCTCCCCCCGACTGCGTCTGCTGGCGCTCGTGCTCGTGACCGACTGTCGTCTTGTTCGAACGTGGTAATCATACAAAAACAATGACAAAGGCCCCTTCCCCCTGCTCTGTGGGAAGACCGATAGATGAAAGCCGCGTGCAAATGTGAGCTATTCCGTGTCCCCGAGGCGCGCAGCAAAATCCACAAGACACTGTCCCTGCGCTTCCCTTGCAACCAAAAAGTCCCGATAATGACCCTGCTTTCCATCCTGTACCCTTGAAGCAGAAGAGGAAAAACGTAAATCAAGATATGGCCCCATAAACGCCGTGAGTCGTCATTAAATCAAGAATCCAAGCTGGCCGACGTGCCTCATGCCTTGGCGGCTGGTGCCTCGGCAGCAGCCTTCTTAGGAGCGGCAGCCTTCTTGGGGGCAGCCGCCTTCTTAGCGGCGGGCTTCTGCGTCTTGGCCACGCGGCCAGACTTGGTCTTGGTCAGGACAGTGTCGGGCTTCTCAGCCTTCTCGGCCTGGGTGGTGGTCAGTAAGCATCATCATCGGCGAGGACAGCATCTTGTCATGTGGCACCAACCTTCTTGGGAGCAGCGGCCTTCTTCTCCTTGGGGGCAGCGGCAGCCTTCTTAGGGGCGGCAGCCTTCTTCTCAGCCTTGGGGGCAGCGGCCTTCTTCTCCACCTTGGGAGCGGCGGCCTTCTTGGGGGCAGCAGCCTTCTTGGGAGCGGCAGGCTTCTTCTCGACCTTGGGAGCAGCAGGCTTCTTCTCGACCTTGGGGGCAGCGGGCTTCTTCTCCTTCTTGGGCTCAGGCTTCTTCTTGGCCAGCTTGGTGCCGCCAGAGGGGCCCTTGGGCTGCTCAAAGATACCCTTCTCAACACCAGCCTTGAGGGCCTTGTTGAAGAGAGCATCGAACATCTTGTCGCTGGCAATGTTCAGGTTGTTGTTGGCGCGAACATACTTCTTGAGCGACTGGCGGCTGTGGGACAATGTTAGCTGGCAGCCCAAACCATGACGCGCGCATCGCGACCCAAAACTTGGAGGGGGGAATGGGAGGGCAACGGCGGCAAGAATCAAAGAAAAAAAACGTACCTAGAGCCATTTCGGTCCTTGAGCTATTGGATAATGACGCGTCAGCAAATAATATCAATCATGAATGGTGTGGTGGTGCAAGGCGAAAAGCTTCACGATGCCCCAAGACCCCCGCTCGCGACCGACACGCAGGAATCCCTGGTGCGGAATGCGCCGGAGGCACAGGAAGGAGAAGACGTACGCTGATGATGGCATCAGTGATCATGTCCTGGAAGGCATTAGCAAATAAAGATGACTTAGATTACACCGATGGCCACAAACCTGGTAGCTGGCATGGCTGGCGGCAGGCTTGGCCTTGGTGGCAGCAGGCGCATCAGTCTTCTTGGGAGGCATGGCGACGGGTTGGGAAGAGAGGTGTTGGAGTGGGTGTAAAAGAGGCGGCTAGGGTCTGGGACCGGTAGAAAAAAAGAGGCAGATGGAAGTGATGGATTGCTTGACGCGTCCGACACGGTAGATGAGATCAAGAGAGAATATCGAGGCGATGATGAAGCAGTGAATGAACAGAGACGAAGGGGGTCGAGCTCGTCGGGCGCGTGGAGGGGATGGGGCATGTTTATATGTTGGGCGGGGGCAGGAGCAGGACCGCAATCAGTAGCTCACTCCCACTCCCACTCCCACACACGTTGGCTGCCCACCACCTGCAATAAGCTCTCCGAACCTCCAAGTCCCCTCCCAGCACCAGAGATGGCCCAGGTGGGTAGGTACCTGATTTGGTGTGTGTGGGCTGCTGGCCCAGAGGTAC
The DNA here is from genome assembly GCA_020746835.1 of Stachybotrys elegans. Taxonomy (NCBI): domain Eukaryota; kingdom Fungi; phylum Ascomycota; class Sordariomycetes; order Hypocreales; family Stachybotryaceae; genus Stachybotrys; species Stachybotrys elegans. Next base: position 1,189,480 of record JAGPNK010000004.1, on the reverse strand, counting down.
CTACCTACCTACCCTTGGCCCAGCCTGACCTTGCCGGGCTGGCTCCGGGCTGTGGGTAATAATGCCGCGGGCGGGTGTGCACCTGAGCTGTCCCTCCTGCTCTCGCTACTGCCGCTGCTGCCCGTCGTTGCTTCCTCCCCGTTGCTCGCTTCTCTTTTTTTCTTTCTTTCTCCCGCGCACCTTGCAGGCAGAAAGAGCCACGGGCAAGATCACGCCAGCCATGCATTTCTTGTGACTTGGGATCGTACCATGCATGCACCGTTAGACAGAATGCGTGCGCCTCTTCACGCATTGCATTGGCATAGATTGATTTGGATTGAAGCCATGCCCATCTTGACATGACATGTCGGCATAATTGCGTTGCTGCTGCCTTCTGTGTGCGTCCAGCGTCAGCAGCATCAACATCCGCACCAGCCACACGGTGTGCTTTTTCCATCCTTCTACTCAACTGCCGCACTCACATTCGCGCAAGCCTGGGCTTGGGGGCGCCAACGCGAGACAGGCGAGACGAGACACGCAGGCCCACGGCACCGCGTCCGGCCTGCCGTTGCCCATCTGCCCTTTTCTTTCTCCATTCTCCACTCGTTCCGGCCGACTCACTAGCCACGTGAGCCCCTCCCGTACACCTGATAAGCTCCTCGCTCTCCCGCCGCACCAGCCACATCACATCGCGCCAACGGCCCCATTGTTATTTTTGACTCGAAAATACCGTCCATTTTTGCCAGGTCCCCCAAAAAATAATTCATGTCCCCTCGATGCGTCCAATTTTCTGATTGGTCCACGCCAGCCACCTTAGTCGCCCTCCTGATTCCTGATGAACATGTCTGATCTGCGAATGAAGCCTCCTCCCTCTGCTCCCTCCCCTCCCCCTTCTTCTTCCTTTTCCTCCCCCTCCTCTTCTCTCTCTTTCTTGTCGGTCTATGCTCTACTGGCACCGTTATCGCCCCTTATTCTGATGCGCTATTTTTGAATATGGCCCCGGTCAGAAATAATATTTCCAAATACCCTAGCAACGTGTAGATGTGGAATACTTCCATGCATCTTCGTAGATGTCTAGTCCCATCGACTGTATGCCCAACCAGCCTTAATGCATCGCCATTTGCTGCTGAGCGGAGAGTGAATAAAGCTTATCTGCTGCATGCGCACGTCTTGTATGCGACCTGATATTTCAGTGTTGAAACGTACATGGCGAACCGCTGTATGCTAGGTTGCCGATCTTCAGGTCCGCACAAGCATGTCATGTGTCGGTGACGAAGCCATCGCCAGTTCCACCCTCGACAAGAACAACGCATGGCGAAGACCGTCCACGTCACCTACCCCCCCGGCAATACCAATTCCTCTATCCAAAAGCGCTCAAGTCTTGCCACCCTCTTAAGTAGAGACAAGAGTTGGCACGTGGCGCGTGACTGTACACGCATTTGTGTCACGAGCCCAACCGGACTGGCGCAATCTAGGGTTCGCGCCAGCGCTTCCCGTCAAGTAAATCGCCATCTTGGGCGTTTTGCAGAGTTGCTATGCAGATGCAGATGCGTCGTCTGCCCCTGCCAAGAGATGTTGCTATCCGGTATCAATGTTACGCATTGATTGTTCTATCGTAAGACGCGCCACGTCACAAGTCGCATCCATGCTCCTTCAAAGCACCAAGAGACGCGCCTTCATTCGTGCGCCCCGGCGATACCGCCCAGACCCTCATGGCATATATCACGAGAAATGATACACGATATGAATGATATATGATATGATCGGGGCCCGGTAGCAATATGGTGGACACCTTTGGCGGCTGGATGGCAACGCGACTTATCAGAATTGGCGTCAGGTAGCATCACGATCCGCGATCCATCACGACCCATTACCAAATGACTAAGACATACCTAGATATGTACCTGTCAGTCCATGAGCACTGGGCATATAGACAGGCTAGATTCTTTTACGCAGTCCATGGGAGGACACGCCCTGGGCTGGCAACAACATAACGGAAGCTTTGATTGCAGACGCCATGCAATTCTTCAGCAACTCTGCGCTGGTTCTACATCTCTCGTCTCTCGTGCACGTACAACTTTGAAGTTCCATGATGGCCCCGCACTACCGAGACGTTGAAATAGTGCGCCTTGCCAATCGGAGACAAGCGGCCAATCTCTCCGGCACCTTTTCTGACGGCCAGCATCCAAAACGGAGAGACCTCTCACATGGAGTTGGCAGAAGTACCTGGGTACCTACGTAACGGAGAGACACATTAACACATCAGGTACGGAGTACCTCAGTACACATTGGCTAGCAGCTTACCGCAGAAGCCTATCTTGTACTTTAAGCCTCGCAAACGCACCGATATGGTTGATATATAATGTGTCCTATCTATCTTGGAGTGCTCGTCGGTTCTTCCAAATGCAATTCTGTCTTGTTATTTCTGTCCTATTTTTACTACACGCTCTGCATGTGAATAAGTAGACTTGTCGAACCTCAATTTCATTGTGGGGTGACTGCAGACTTTTGGCCACTAGGTACCTGTACCTTCCGAAAAGGCCAGCGAGGCACCACAAGCTCCCTAGCAGCCACGAGCTGTCAAACCACCACCAAACCTCCAACCTGGGCCTTGCTTCCGCTGTTTCGCAACGCCCTCTTGGACCCGCGCAGAGACTTCGAGTCGGGGAGCTCCAATACTATGACGAAACCATCTTTTCACGGAATTTGATTGTCTGATTTTTCCTTGCTACCGCAAACCAGCCCTTGATTCCTCGCCGCCTCGACCCGTACCTCGAGGACCCCTCCTCGCCTTCCCTCGCCTGGCTCGGCCTCGTCTGATACCCCTCGAACCACCTGCCCAACCCCCGAGATACGCTCCAATCCGCCTGCCATGTCCGACTACACCCAATACCACGCCCTCGGGCAGGGAGAGGCCATCGATCCCAACGACCCGACCCGAACTACCGCTCCCGCCGCCCCTCAGTTCCAACCCCCCGTCGCAGCATCGCCCTACCAACAAGGAGCACCTCCCTATGGGCCTGGATCACCTCAGCAGTTCCAGCAGCCATTCCAGGGCGGACCTTCGCCTCCCGTCGCGCCGGGCTACGCAGCTCAGCAGTATGGAGCTCCCCCGACTCCGGGCCAGGCTCCGGGCTACATGGCTGCTGGCCAACCCGCCGTCTCTCCCGATGTCTTGGCTCACCAGATGGGAAGCATGAACTTGGGCGACGGCCAGGCCAGCGTTCGAAGGAAGAAGAAGGACAGGCACGCATACCATACAGTTGAGGCCACCGGCTCTTCCCAAGCATTCAATGGCATGCCTGCTGCTGGCACAAGCGCCAGCCAGTTCCTCAACAGCCCTGGCACACCCGCAGTGCCAGCCTTCGGAGGGCAATACGGCAGTCCCTTGGCCACGCCACAGATGGACCAGAGCCAGTTCCCAAACCAGTTCAGTCCTGCCAACCCAGCCTTTGCTCCGACTTCTCCTTTCGCTCCTGGCGGCCTGACCCCAGGAAACGCCCCCCCTGAAGCATCGGCCAACCTCGCATCCGCCCCGGGCGGAGCCAGCAAGGTGTCTGCCGACGAGATGCCAAGCGTCCCTTACTCTCGTGACGTTATCCAGCAGTACTTCTTCAAGAACGTCTACCCAACCTTTGAACGACATGTTCCTCCGCCTGCAACCGTCTCCTTCGTCGCTTACGACCAGGGCAATGCTTCGCCCAAATTCGCTCGACTCACTCTGAATAACATCCCTGCGACCGCCGACGGCCTCCAAGCTACCGGCCTCCCGCTTGGTCTCTCCTTGCAACCCCTGGCAGCGCTTGCGCCTGGAGAGGCTGAGATTCCAGTGCTCGACTTTGGCGAAGCTGGCCCTCCTCGCTGTCGAAGATGCCGAGCCTATATCAACCCCTTTATGATGTTCCGTTCGGGTGGCAACAAGTTCGTGTGCAATCTGTGCACCCATCCCAACGACACTCCCGCAGAGTACTTTTGCGCCACCAACCCCCAGGGAGTACGTGCCGATCGAGACCAGCGCCCTGAGCTTCACCGCGGTACTGTTGAGTTCGTCGTGCCCAAGGAGTACTGGACAAAGGAGCCCATGGGCATGCGATGGCTGTTCCTAATCGACGTAACTCAGGAAGCGTACAACAAGGGCTTCCTCGAGACCTTCTGCGATGGCATCCTGGCTGCCTTGTATGGCGGTGAGGACCAAGAGAAGGACGAAAACGGAGAGATCAAGCGAAGGATACCACAGGGCGCCAAGGTTGGCTTCGTGACCTATGACAAGGATATTCACTTCTACAATGTCAACGTAAGTCGCGCAAGGTGTGGTGATGGAAGATGTGCTAACCCTGTTCCTAGCCACGTCTCGAGGCGGCGCAAATGATGATTATGCCTGACTTGGAGGATCCCTTTTTGCCCCTGGGCGAGGGTCTGTTCGTGGATCCGTACGAATCGCGAACTGTCATTACATCGCTTCTCAACCGTTTGCCTCAGATGTTCTCCACCATCAAGAACCCTGAGCCCGCTCTTCTGGCTGGTTTGAACTCGGCGCTGGCTGCGCTCGAGAAGACGGGTGGTCGGGTGGTGTGCTCCTGCTCTGCACTGCCCACTTGGGGTCCAGGACGGCTCTTCCTCCGTGATGATGGAAATCACCCCGGCGGCGAGATCGATAAGAAGCTGTACACAACCGAGCATCCTGCCTGGAAGAAGGTCTCGGAGAAGATGGTAGCGGGCGGCATCGGTGCTGACTTCTTCCTCGCTGCGCCTTCCGGGGGTTACCTGGATATCGCCACTATTGGTAGGCATCCAAGAAAGCGAATTGATAACTTGACTGACAGTGACAGGTCATGTGGCGGCAACCACTGGCGGAGAAACGTTTTACTACCCCAACTTCATTGCTGCGAGGGACGGCGCCAAGATGTCTGCCGAGATCAGCCATGCCGTCACACGCGAGTCAGGCTTCCAGGCTCTGATGAAGGTTCGCTGCTCCAACGGTCTTCAAGTGTCGGCCTACCACGGCAACTTTGTGCAGCACACTTTCGGAGCTGATCTGGAGATTGGCGTCATCGATGCCGACAAGGCACTCGGCGTTTCCTTCAGCTACGATGGCAAACTGGACCCGAAACTTGATGCTCATTTCCAGTCGGCCCTGCTCTATACGACCGCGTCCGGTCAGCGTAGAGTTAGGTGTTCCAACGTGATTGCGAGCGTGAGCGACACTTCCAAAGAGGCTGGAGCTCGCGAGCAAGGCATCAGGACGTGCATGAAGTTCGTCGACCAAGACGCTGTCATCACTCTGCTCGCTAAGGAGGCTAGCACCAAGCTGACCAACAGCTCCAGCAACCTCAAAGACATCCGCAACTGGCTCACGGAGCGTTCTATTGACATTATGGCCTGTTACAGGAAGCACTCTTCTCAACAGTATCCTCCTGGACAGCTTGTGATGCCAGAAAGACTCAAGGAGTTCAGCATGTTTATGCTGGGCCTCATCAAGTGCAGAGCCTTCAAGGGTGGAATCGAGAGTTCTGACAGGAGGGTTAACGAGTTGCGCATAATGCGGTCCATCGGCCCCTTGGAGCTGAGCCTGTATCTGTATCCTCGGATGATTCCCATCCACAACCTCCAACCGGAGGACGGCTTCGCAGACGCAGAGACGGGCCAACTCAAGATGCCTCCGACCCTTAGGACCTCTTTCTCGCAGATTGAGACCGGCGGTGCTTACCTAGTAGACAACGGTCAGATTTGCCTGCTCTGGTTCCACCAACAGACGTCGGAGAACTTGATTGCCGATCTGTTTGGAGAGGATAAGACGTCTCTGAAGAGCCTGGATGCCTACACGTCGACCCTTCCGGTACTTCAGACGCACCTGAACGCACAAGTCCGCAACATTATTGAGTTCCTCAAGACGATGCGGGGATCAAAGGGCTTGACGCTCCAACTGGCCAGGCAAGGTATTGATGGAGCAGAGTTCGAGTTTGCCCGGATGCTAGTGGAGGATCGCAACAATGAGGCACAAAGCTACGTGGATTGGTTGGTTCACATTCACAAGGGAGTGCAGCTAGAGGTACGTCTTTCCTGATTCAACGTCGATGGCTGGTCCTAGAGGGCAAAGTGCTGACTCTTGGCTGCAGTTGAGTGGTCAGCGCAAAAAGGAGGGAAGTGAGACGGACGCGGCAAGCCTGGCCAACTTTACAGCCTTGAGGCCGTCCTACTGGTAGAATAGGTAATGTTTGCCGTCCTGCCAAAAACCCGCATGATCCACAACACCATGCTGTACGAGGCGATGAGCGGAGTTGACAGGAAGTTTTGGGTAGCGTTGGTAGCGAGAATGACGATCCTCCTGGAATATACCAGATATGACATTGACGTATCAAAAGATTAGCCCAGCGTGAGTGGCGGAGAAGAAGAAGAAGAAGACAGTCAAGGCTTGAGCGCTGGGGACTTGGTCATCCCCGTACGGAGCCGTGCGTCATGAAAGCGTAGCTATGTATCAGAATGCAACTCGCATCAACCGTGCTAACCGGATGAGCAACCAGCCGCTGAGAGATATGCGCAGTCGCTTCGTGGTCATCGAGGCACCTGATAGGCTCCCACCTGGACGGACAGGAAGGAGGCGTTGCGATATCCGAAAAGGATGCAACGTTGAAATAAAAAGGGGGCGGTGATCAGGGCGGTATAACTGCACACCTGACTTCACACCCCTCCCCTATCATATCCTTGTTCAAGCGTTGGCATATGCGATCAGTCATTTAGCTAGCGAGCATGTGCGCAGTGGACAGCGGCAGCCGCTATGAAGAGGGCAGGCAAAAGAAACGCATCTGCTGCGGCTCGGTAGTCAATATGTCAGCTGGGAAGCCGGTGAGGAAACAAGTCGCGCGATAACTTGCTGCATGTCTCAGAACCAGCACCCACACGTTCAATATCAGCTCCCCAAGGGGGCCTCCATCATGGCTCGTCCAAGACTTGCTAGTAGCCGAGATCGAGCTGCTTGCCGGAGGCAACGGAGGAGCTAGCGGCAAAATTCTTGGCCGGACCTTTGGAGATAACAGATTTTGGAGCAGAGCAGAGCAGAGCAGGGTAGGGCAGGGCAGGGCAAGAACAGAGGAGGAGTATGTCGCGAGGGAAGTGAATCCTTGAGGGAGAGAAGAGACCCGTGGATGGTGACGGGTGTTGCCGCGGGAGGAGGGAGACATTGCGGCTGACCTTGAGTCGCTTCTCCTCCCTCCCCAGCATTGAGCCATGCCACCTCATCGACGAGGGGAGGGCCTACCAGCATGTTCGCCCACGTCTAGCCCCGAACGACACAATGGCTGGGCAAGGCTCCGACAGGGGGTGGAGGGGGTGAAAACATCCCGTGATGGAAACTGTGACTCAGACAGGAGCACGCAGGTGGAAAGGGACAACTGCCGTTGCTGGATGGTGCCAAGGGGTTTGACGGCCAGGTCGTGTTGAGCGGCAAGCAGGGAAAAAAGGTGATGTTACGCACCTGGTGTAACGTCAGGATCCTAGCGACGGCCGCAGGTCCTCGTCAAGGATCCATGCGAGATGGATCGCCGACAGGCGTGCGAACGAGCGCACATGGACATACACGAGTGGCAAGCCGCTTCTGGCTTGGAAGGGGGGAGAGGGGAGCCTTCGGAATGTCCTATCTGTCGTCGGAAAGAGTGGGCTTTTGCTCGTGACTTGCGGGCGGTCCCAATTGGTGGTTGCTTTTTCTTCTTCTTCTTCTTCTTCTTCTTCTCCCCTCACATGCCTGCCATGCTTATGGCTTTGTTGTTGTTGTTTCTCAGATGGAGCTACTCAGCTTCGATGAGCATGGTGCGATATTTGATCGCCATCGGCTAACAAGGGTGGAGGGAGAGGAAGAGAGACGCGCGTGGCCGGGCTTGTCTTAATGGCGTGAGAAAAAAGCAAATCCATCACCAACCACAGCACGCCAACACTGGATCACAGGCGGGGGGGTCGACGTGCAGCAAGAAGGGGAGGGAGGGGTAGGGAAAAGCAAAACAAAAAAGGGTGACTGAGGAGGATATGGTGCAGGATGCCACAGCGATCATACCGAAACGGGAGCCACGTGCAGTAGAAGGGGCAAGGAACGAGGGTGAGAGACACACATGGGAGCGAGGCTAAGGGCGATGACGAAGAGAAAAGGAGGGTGATGTTGGACTTATTTGCCGTGGCGGCTACTATTGTCTTGGCTGCGCACACTTTGCTCCTGACCAAAGCACCTTCATGTCACGAGGACCGATAGATGGGATGGTCAACATGGGGACGAAAGAAGCAAATAAACACTCCAGGCCTGAAGCCGGCGTTCTGTAGCGGTTGAAATTGGCTTCTAGGATGAGGGCCCAGGGAGATGGGACGTATGTACTACGTGAATGGTACCCGTGGCGGCCGGCTGCAATGTGCAATACCCCCTGTCCTTGGCTTGCACATCCCCCGCTCCGAGGAAGTGGTAGGCTCATCGCAGGAGGAAGGGGAGGGGGGTGGGAGACAGCCATGCAAGTATGGCATGCCGGAGAGAGAGGGAGAGGGAGAGGGAGAACATGAATCTCTTTCTCGCGCGCGCGCGAAAGACGCATCCTTGGCGATAAGGGCACCATCCCGATGAGCAAGATGATGCGTCATGCAGCTTGCTGCTTAGAATGGGAAGAAACAAAACCGCCCCCCCCATCCTGGACGCAAGATAGCCTCACTTCCCCGGGAAGGACAGGGATGGTACGACCTTTGAAACCGGCCGAGCGACAGGCGGCAAAGGAAGAAGGGGGGGGGAGCATGTCCATACATGGCAGGGAGGAGCATTTAGTGGGTTCGGGGCTTCAGCCTCTGCCTATCTTTGCCTGGATCGAAAAAGGGAATGGGAGAGGAGATTGTATGCATGTATGTATGTATGTGTTGGCGCTTGCGTTGCGTGGTTGGGTTCTGCGTAGTCGGCGAACACTCATTATTGCCGTTGTCCTCGACGGGCGGGATTCAGCGGCCGGGGTCAAAGCTTTTTATTTCTTTTCCCCCCTCTCCCCCTTCCCTTTTTGCTCAGTTGTCTCTGAACGGCATTGGAGGTGGTGGGATGAGTGGTTCTTGGCACTCACTCTGCTTGCCTTTGTCTTTGTCTTGTCTCATCTGCAGTCATCTACCATCCCCCCCCTGGTTGCCGTAGATCCAAATACATGGAGCGAAGAGAGAGAGAGAGAGAAAGGAGTGATGGCCTCGTGAGGACGGTGACGGTGAAACTGCCATGGCGAGCCGCATATGCTGTGACATGCGACGCCCGTGTCAGACATGCTTTTGGGAGTTTCTTTTTTCCCAAAAGTCCGAGGCGGGCACAAAAGAAGAGACGAAGAAAGACGAACCAAGCGGGCAAGGGCCCGTTCGGATGTACATATGAGCAAGCATAGGATAGAGATCAAGTACTTGTTCCATTAACTACCAACGCGTTCCCCAAGCGGGAAAGGAAAGGGAAGAGAAAGAGCAGGAATAGAATACCAGGCTCAGCCTAGGGCCGCGCATCAGATGGGAGATCCTGGCAGATCCCGACCCACGCGAACCAATCGTTACAATGCCCGAGTTAGGATACAAAGCAACATCCTGCCCACCGACATTGGTCATGTCACGACCGTCCAATCGGACCGGGGTGATAGAAAATAAAAAGCCAAAAGCAAAAGCAAAAGCAAATACTGCCGAGGGAAGGGTGGTGGTGGGGCATCATCCTATCAGTCTCAGAGCTGGAACTCCTTCTCCACGGACAAATACACTCCTCGTATCATGCTGAGGATTGGCATCGTCGACAGACCCGAGGGTTTCTCCTCGCGGCCCCTGCTCCCCTCCCCCCTTCCCATCGACAAAGACCCTTGTTCTTTTTTTCGAGTCTGTCGTGCGTTGTATTCCGGTAGAACGAGCGTGTCCGCCTCCCCGAACCCTGCGAAGTGCATTATGATTGGTATGTTGGTCGATCGGCAGTGCGGCTGGCGCCTGTAGCCCCAGCATTCATATAGAAGCCACCATAGCAGAGTGAAACAAACGGCACGCTGCCACGGGGAGGGGGGCTTAACCGCAATCGTGGCCGGCTGCTGAAACTGCTCAATCAGGAAGTAATCATGTCGAGTGCGTAGCGCGGATCCGGCTGGCTCAGGACACGCTCAATCTCGTCGCTGTCGAAAACGTGGGCGAAGATCTGCATGTCGGTCACCTTCCGCAGTGACGACGACGGCGACGACGACGAGCCGTGGGATTCGTGCTTATGCTTGCTCTTGCTGACGCCGCGCCTGGAGCTCTTGCGGACCAGGTCGTCGTGGATGCATCGCATCGTGCTCTGGTTCTCGTCTTCAAAGACAAAAATGACATAGGAGAATCGCCCACGAATGTCTGGGTCAAAGAGAAAGATATCACGCCACATTTCAGCGAGCTCTTGCGGCGGGTTCCTGTACCCGTTGCCAAGGCCAAAGTCGCCGATGACGATGCGGTCGTAGTTGTTGTAAAGACAGATTCGTAGAGCACCCCGCAGCTTTTCTCGGGTAAGCTCTCGCTCCTCAGAGAAGGAGTAGGTGAGCCCGTTGTCCTTGAGTTTTGGCCACCGCGTGGGAGCCATGGATATCACTGGCAGGTCGTACAGCTCTGGCAGCTTCTCATAGCGGTCATGCGGACCGCGGTAGACGACAACATTGTCAGACAAGATGCCGCCAGTCGACGGGATGGGGTAGTTGCTGGGCTGTGTGCCGGGAACGGGCGTACTCAGGGTTGCCGAAAGATTGCTCCTTCGGCACAGCCTCTCCTCGTAGCCCGCGACCCCTGTCTCCCAATCACCTCCAGGGCGGCCGGCGTTGGCAGCACAAAGGAAGGGCACGCGTGACTTGGCACTACTGAAGGCATTCGTCTCTGCGTTCCCACACTGGATTGCTCTCATAACAGGATCGCCGCATTCCACAAAGAAGGTCGGGGGACGGGTGCTCAAGGTAGGTGCTGGAACAGGCAGATTCTGCACAGGATGATGGTAGAGAAGGGAATACGGAGGAAACTCCTCGGAGTAATTGTTACGGATCTCAGGGATGAAGAACCTCTTCGTTTCAGAGGCGACTTCTGCGGGTTTGACCCGGCTCGATTTGGAGGAAGACATGTTGACAAGGCCGGGGTGTCAAAGACGAGAAGCGTAAGGAGAGAGCAGGTGACTGGGAGAGGAAAGGGTTGGAGGGGGAGATGCTGGATTCAAAGCACTGTGGGAGTTGAGGGAGCAACAGAAGTCGGCGCCCATCTTTTATATAGGAAAGTCAGCACCATGTACGTGATTCACAGGGAACAGGCAAGATCAGGCCAGTGCGATCATGTCATGGCTAGAGTCGAGGAGCTGAAGCGAAGGTGGAGGCGAAATACCGAAAACCCGTGCAACCCTTTCAGTCCAAGATCTGAACCATTTGTTTGGGACAGATTCGTCCGGCAGGCTATATGGAACGAGCCGGATGAACCAGGGTCGGCGGGAGCATGGCTAGACGAGTGGGCAGGGCTCGGCGGACTTTGGTCTCAAGGGGGCATACCGCAAGCACATCGCCTGATGTGGCAGATAGGCGGTATAGAGATGTGCTTGGGGGGGCAAGAGGGCGAGCTCGGGCGTTTGGAACATGATGTCTTGCCAAAAAAGACATGGAGATTGCTGACCACGAGGCAACCAGCAGGCCCAGTCTGGCGGGACATGCAGCCGTGATGGATCCCGGGAGCGTCTCCACTTGCCAAATGTATAATACAGTAACGAGTACAAAACCGATAGGTAGCGGTGACCAACCTTGAGAAGATCATCAAGGCCAAGCTAGGTGGTATCTGAAACTCGCTGCCAGATCTGCCACGCATCTCGAGCTAACGGAGTATAGAATGGGTCAGCAGCAGGGCAAGGAGCTGGGTTTGATTAGCACAAGTAGAGGCGACCTGAATGCGGGGGGTCAGGATGATGGCGGCGGGGAGGCATCATCGATCAGGGAAGGAGGAGGGGGTGTGATGAGGGAGTGGAAGGGCGTGAGGTGCGCGGTGCGCGGTGCGAGGTGCGAGGGGCCAAGGATACGCTCGAGAAGAGAGATATGAGCGGCAAATAATGAGCAGGGAGCATGCTAAGCGGGAAGCAGGGCTCATCGATAGAGCAACATCCAGAGCTGCATGCCGGGACATTGTCACGGGACGACATGAACGAGATCTGTGGCACGTCATCTCGCGTTAAGACGGGACCGGCCAGTAGACTTGTAACGAGACATGCTTTCGAACAAGAGACGTGGGCGTGGGTATCTGTGGTCGAAGCGGGCGCCAGCACGGGCGCAGAATCAGCCGAGGGCGCCATGTTCAAGCACATAGCAAGAACCAGGCAGGCAATTCTGGATGCTGAGGCACACCGGACCAGCGCTGAGCAGACTCTTGCTACTAACAGGGCGCCACATCTGCGCGTGGCCGACCTTAGCAACGACCAAAGAGGCGAGTTGAGACACGGCAATTTTAGCGACGGGAGCCGTCAGAAGCTGGCCAAGCGGCGGGCGAGACGCTGGACCAGGAGAATATGGCAATCAGCCGACCGTGATGCCGGGGTCCATCTGGTATCTCAATGTCGTTCCTGTTGGGTCTTCTCTGGAACACCACCTGATGACGACGACACTGGCTCAGCCACCTGCCCTGGTTTTATGATATCTTGTTCAGCCCGCTGATGGCGGCACTTCCGAAGCTTGGACCGACTTGTCACTCAACAGCCGAGACCTGCTTTTGGTGAATAGGGTAGAGAGCAGAGAACAGAGAACATGGTGGATGGGCAAAGCACTCGGCCCCACGCTCGCGAATCGTAAGATAAGGCGGTCCGAGAAGCTGATGGCATGCACATGGACAGGACCCTCGTCATCTATTCTCATTCAGCCAGCCATGCAATGCAGCTGAGCCGATCAGGAGGGGGGGATAGAAGATCTGTGGCCAAGCCGGCCATGATACAGCAAATGAGGAGAGCTTGTTGGCTGACGGCACCCTGGCGAGCTCAGACATGGGTGGATGGCCGATGGTGGATAGCGGAGGGCGGAGGGCGGATGTGTGCATGCGCGAGGAGGAGCTTTGACATGCATGCCGGCGTGCGTCCGTTTGGAGCGGTTGCTGGCTGAGGTTGCGTCTCCGTGGTCAATGCTCAGCCGCGCCATCCCGTCAGATCAGGACAACAGGGCGGGCGGACGTGGTCGGGCAACGAATGGGCCACAGAGTCGATGCTGTCTTGCCATCAAGGAGTCAAGGCGTATACAGATAGTCAGCAATAGCCTGCTGTCTGTGGTGTGTGGTGTGTGGTGTGTAGTGTGTGTAGTGTGTGGGACGTCCATGCACGCGGCCGCAAACATCTAGTTCTGACGGACGATCATGGATTCCGTGGGGGGCCAGAGATGATACTTTGTCAACGGAATTCCAAAGTCGACGTTGCTTGTTGTGTTACGATTGGGCACACGATGTGCGGATGAGCTCCACGCAGGTTTGGAAACGAAGACGCTCCGTTTGCCCCCCTTACATAACATGGCAGCCTCCGGAACGGAACGTACCTACCCTATTAAGTACCTTGTCGCCTCACTTTGCAGAGCTAACAGGTTTAATACAGGCAGGTGCAGGTCACGGCCCCACCAGTCCCCTTCTTTCTTTCCTTATCATATTTCTTTCTTCTCTGATCGGCGGAACGGTTTTTCCAGCCGTACCCAGACTTGACATTCCTGGTAATTACCTGAGGACTAAGGTACCCAGCTTTTTAACTTCATTCGCGTGACGGACAAATTCACGGCAGTAGAAGATAACAATGCCCATTGCCTCGTAACAGTCGTAGCTATATGCAGGCCCCTGGAGCACACCGGATTCGGCAATGGCGGCAAGTAGCATCTGCCGCCAGGAGATGCTACTCTGTCCGCGTCCCTGGATCACCTTCCGGGAGCATCACGACCATCGCCGACCTCAAGTCATGGAAACCAGGGGGTGAGGCGCAGGATGTCCAAGTCAGTGGCTGGGTCCGCTCCGTGCGAAAAACGGCCGCAGCCCGCTTCGTTGACATTACCGACGGCTCCTCTATGCGCCCTGTCCAGGCTGTTCTGGACAAGGCTATGCCTGCTGCCGAGTAAGTCGATTTTGCAAATGCCGATACCATCCGAGTTCTGGCTGATGAGAGTAGCATTCGACCTGGTGCCGCAGTTCGATTGACGGGAACCTGGCGCAATGAGGCCATCTCTCCACAGTCTTTCAACGAAAGCAGTCCCTCTGAAGACATTCAGATGGAAAGGCAACAGAAGCATACCCAAGGCGTAGCCGAGTTGCGTGTCAAGGCGATGGAGATCTTGGGCGCTTCCGACCCCCAGGTGAGATCATCGGCGAGTCCAACCAGCTCCTCTGCTGACGCTCGAATCAGACCTACCCCATTCAGAACAAGTATCAGTCACCCGAGAGCTTGCGGAACATCCCTCATCTCCGTCCGCGCACTCCTGTCAATTCCACCTTACTCCGGCTGCGTTCTGACGCCTTGGCTATCTTGACGCAGTTCTTCTTCAAGGAAAAGTTCCAGCAGACTCACCCCCCAATCATCACTTCATCCGATTGCGAGGGCGCTGGCGAGGCATTCAACGTCAAAGCCGGCGGCAAACACGAGTTCTTCAAAACCCCAAAGTATTTGACCGTCTCATCTCAGCTTCACCTGGAGGCCCTTGCCCAGGCACTGGGAAACGTCTGGACGCTCTCCCCTACCTTTCGAGCCGAGAAGAGTGACACCTCTCGTCACCTCAGCGAGTTCTACATGCTCGAGGCAGAGATGAGCTTTGTTCAAGACATGGATGAGGTCATGGATCTCGCCCAGAGAATGCTGGCAGCTCTCGCCGAGGGACTGAAACAGCTTCCCGCTGCTCAGGAGCTTGAAGCCAACCGACTTGACTCAAAGGAGCCAGAAGAGCGCCTGGCTTTCCAGGATCTCGTCGACAGGGAAGAACTGCAGCGCCGGTGGAGAGGACTCACCTCACCTGCCAAGTGGCCTCGCCTCACCTACACTGAGGCCATTGAGAAGCTTCAGCCCGTTGCAGAACAGTTTGAACATAAGCCTGTCTGGGGCGCTGGCCTCCAGTCGGAGCACGAGAAGTTCTTGGCAAGGGAGGTTGGCTACGACAAAGCCAGCGATGCTCTGCTTCCCATCTTCATTACTCACTACCCGCGTGAGATTAAGGCTTTCTACATGCTCCAGTCATCATCATCGCCTCCTCAGGGTATTACTGTCGACTGCTTTGATCTCCTGGTACCTGACCTCGGAGAACTAGCAGGAGGTTCCATGCGTGAGCATCGGCAGACGGAGCTCGAGGACAACATGAGACTTCATGGTCTCGAGGTACCGAAGAACCGCAAGGCCACCGGGAACACCATGAACTGGTATCTAGACCTGCGCCGCTGGGGCTGTCCCCCGCATGGTGGCTTCGGCGTAGGATTTGATCGACTACTCAGCTATCTCACTGGGGTTCCAAATGTTCGCGAAGTTGTTCCATTTCCTCGCTACCACGAGCGTTGCGACTGCTAGGACCCCATCAGCCTGATCCGAGACCACATGGGATGGCTCAACCGACCAGGCCGGGATATTGACGTCAATGTCAGTCAATGGATTTCGTCTAGTCATACCTAGCCTGGATATCATATCCCAGACAACGACACGTGGGAGAGATGGCACGACATCAGCTACATCCTCGGGCAGGCCTATGTGAGTGTGGTGATACAAGACCGTCCCCATAATTGAGGCGAGAAAAGTGTGAGCGGACAACAGATGCCAACCAGTCGACACGCGAGACGTATCATTGCTGTGCAACGGGAGGGGGCTTTGCCACCCGATATCGTCAACGGGCCCCTGCAGGTGGGTGGGCGTCACAGGAGCAGCTTGTCTGCACGCTGGGTGCTGTTATTTCCCGAAGGCGTGGCTTGGGCGATGGCGTAGCGACGTGCCTGGCGCTCCCGATCAGTTGGGTCGATGTTGCTGGGCTCGTAGCACTAGATCCATCTGTCGCTGCAGCATGCCGCTTAGGAGATTGGTTGGCGGCTAGGTTGAGGCACCAATGGAAGAGGTTCCGGGTGGTGAGGTGCCATCTTGTATAACATAGCGAGGAGGAGAGATGCGGCAGAGCTGCCGTCATGTATTATTGTATACTATGGGCACTCGTCCCGTGTAATTGCTCATCCTGCGTATAGATTGTAGACATAGATTTGCTGAAAATACTCCGGTTCTTGTACTTGAGACAGACCTTGACGAGGGGCCACGAGGTGGGAGATCTGGATCAGTAGGCCACAGGCGTAACAGGGGCTTCGATACGACGAACCCTGGGGTAAATCGATCTGGTGTGACCGAAAACTCGTGATTGTCGTGTCTGCTGGCGAAGTTGCGTCGGCATCGTGGGGAAAGGGGGTGCTTCGCAACGGCATTATGATGGTGTAGGTGAGTGCAGTGTGGAAAAAAGAACAATAGTATATGTGAACAATAGTGGCCTTGCTACCCGCAGGACCAAAGAACAGAGCCAAACAATGAAGGGATCGTCAGACTGTACCTGACATCACCCGTTGGCCGGAGTCAGAGAACAATGAGGGGGCTGCGGCAGCTCGCAACGGCATTATATGAGAATAAGAAGAGGTATGCCTTCCCAGGTGGAAGAAGCACTTGCGAAAGGGGATAATAAAGCCAATATACAGTAAGGGCAGTGCCTGGTGCTCCGGCAGCCAAAGCATATAAACAATAGGGGGAAACAGCATCGACGGTACCGTCAAGCTGCCGACTTACCGATCTCATACACCGGCACAAAAACCTCATAAGCCTATGCATGATTCAGCAAGCGGGCTTGAGGCATCTGACCACGTTGTCAGAGAGGAATTGGGAAGCATCTAGGTCCCGATTTGCTCATATATGAAGGAGTAGTCAAGAATCGCCACGTGAAAAGTGCATGGGCAGTTGATCGCACTCTTAACTCGAGTAAAGCGACAGGCCAAAAGAATGTTCATATGGCTCCAAAGGCATGAATCACGGTACAATGTGTGGCAGCATGATGCCCAATACTGTTCCAATTGAGTTTACCGGGAGGTTTCGGCCAACCTTCAGGAAACTGATGACTATCTACATTCTTAACAACGCTCAACGAGACTGCATAATACGTATATTAAACACGCCATATTTATCAGTACAGTGGCCGGAACCAAGTACTAGAAATAATGTCGGATCCCGTTACGTCAATAGCATGAAGTGCGTCAGAAGCCGCTGCCCCATCAACTCAGTTAGACGAGGGCAAGCAGCAACACCCATGGGAAAGCATCATCTCCCATACCCAGCAGCTCTTTGAGTGCTACTACTCACGCCCCAACACATATACTCTTCTTCATACTGGCTACTACGTGAGACAGCTAAGAGTTTTGGAGCGGACGCCCACGGACTTGACGGACTAGTCTTCAGCCCACAGCCTACAACAACCATGGCACTGATCAGCATTTCAGTGTCAGTTACTCCATGATATGGTGAAACGGCATGACAGC
This sequence comes from Stachybotrys elegans, assembly GCA_020746835.1. Taxonomy (NCBI): domain Eukaryota; kingdom Fungi; phylum Ascomycota; class Sordariomycetes; order Hypocreales; family Stachybotryaceae; genus Stachybotrys; species Stachybotrys elegans. The sequence continues at coordinate 1,172,005 of JAGPNK010000004.1, read as the reverse complement.
AACTGCTTGCCGCTCTGTGAGCCAAATAGAGGGTATAAGGATCCCTGCTGAGGCGAAGCTCGACCTCACTCGTAAGAAGAGGTCTGTCTCATCACCCGACTACTTCCACTAAAGACGAGGCCAGTGCTTCATGTTCATCCATGGCGGCCAAGATTTAAGCTTGATGGGTTTATTATGCTTGCAATAAGGCAATGAGCATGGTGTTCGATATGCCGGGCAGCCCACGTTCATACTCCGCCAGTCTTGAACGCCCTTCGCGTACTCCGACGGAGCGGGATCTCGAACACATCCGAGCTTCTCGTGTATTAAAGCTCGGGGATGTAGTTTCGTTTGAAAGGCGGTTCGAAGTAGTTGTTTCGTTCCATACATAGAAGCTTCATGCTATTCGTGGAGTGTACCCGATATGGGCGAAAAGCTTCACCAGGGGACCGGCCGACTGCGGTGCACTATATCGGAATCGTGTGCCCACTTGTTCCCGGCTGGGACGCCTCACATCTGTAGGATCGTCATAGTTAATATCGAGGCCATCTGGCTGAAACCATCTACTTGCGGATCAAAGCTTAATATCCACCATGTCGATAACCAAGTACGGAACCCTGGCTCAACAAACCACAACTATAGAATATCTCTACAGAGTCCAAACAAGCGAACCATAGATCTCTGGGTTTCAGTATGAATCAAGCCTAGCTTCCATCGTGGACGAGCGTTCTGGGTCAAGTTTTGGCTTCATCTGATACTGAATCTAGAAATGGAGTCTGATCACCTGCGGTTGATAAAGATAGATAGCATTTTGCATTTATCAAGATGACACATAGCAGCAGCGGCCAAAGCTCGAGAACTCAACATGGGGAGCGGCCTATGCGGAGACTCGTGACTCTTTTGATAGCTGCCGTATCTCCTTGACATACCCGGTGAAACGCCGTCGGCTCTCCGCAAGTACTAAAACACCGAACGGAACACGACTGCCGTTCCATAATAATGAGCTCCAGCTTGCCAGCGCACGGGCATTGCCGGATAGCCGATGGGCACGCGAACGTCACCAGCGTCGCAGAAGAACAGAGGCCATCACTGACGACAGGCCAAGCTACTTCTCCAACGGTACCGTGACAGAGTATCCGGGCATCGCCAAAAAGACAAGAAGCCACTGGGCAACACCAAGCTTTGCCAGGCCCTGACAGAGGGGGGAATGACGAGCACGCGGGCCCCCAAGCCAAGGCGTGGAGCGCCTTTTGGCGCCAAGCCCGCGTGAGCCAAGTCTTTACAGCTTGGCGACAGGGACAAGCAAAAGCCAAGACTGCGAGGATGGATAAGTCGGCAACCCGCAATGGCAATTTCTATTTGGGAGAAGCGAGAAGCTGCGCCATTTTGCGCCACATGACGGACGGGCGGGCCTGGAAAGCGGAGGGTAGATGCAACAGGTACAACAGGTCACCAGGTACTCTCATTCCTTGTTGGAGAGGAGGAGTACATACTCGAGGAAAAAACCAGGAGGCGGACGAGGGAAAAGGACAGGCTTGAACCAAAAGCCCGGACTCTTCCCACACCACCAAAAGGCCCCCTTTGCAGATCATCCCGTGCCCTGGTGCTTGGCTCTATGAGATGGGCATGACAGAACGGCGACGTCGATCGTAGAAGACTTCCTTTCTATATGCGAGCACACCACTGTGTCAATCGGCTTGCCCGAGACGGTTTGCACAGTAGCTTGTATGGCACAAGCCTAGGAGAGCCTGTAGGTTAGGTGAAAGGGGGCAACGCCTAGCCCATGGACCAGACGCTTAAGCTTAACCACACGTTATCCACAAGGCCGGATAAGTCGGTATCTTAGAGTCGACTGAAGGAGCAGGGGAAGGCAGATGGAGGGGGTGTGTGGGTGACAAGCACCCCGTTTTCCCAGGCGTTGCTTGCGCCTGTAATAGGGGAATAAATTAACATCAGATGCAAGGTCAAAAGGTCCCCGAAGCAAATGGGGGGGTCACAACATCCCATCCTGCCGGAGGGGGAAAAAAAAAGAGAGCAGGATAGAGCTGCGGCAGGGAGGTAGATGGCGTCAAGTTCCTTGATGAGCTGGACACGATTGCAGCAGGCCAGGCCTTGTCATCTCGCCCGGGGCCTCGCCCATTCAAAGATAGAAGGTAAGCCGGAGAGTGACGAAGGGTCTAGACCAGGGGGTGTGCCGTTGTAAAGAATAATCATACGTTATGGCTCACGGTGGCTTGCCATTCCAGCCCAGTGTGGTGTTTGGCGTGGTCAACCCCCATGGAGCTGAAAAACAAAACCCGTTAGGGTAAAAGCAACACAACAAGAAATCTCATAAAGAGGTCCGCGGAGTTGACAACATCGGGACTTGGCTGTGCGTTGCCTGGGTGGTTTCCTAGACGAGCCTTGTCTTACTTACACAGCCAGGGACAGGCTGAGTTGTACAAGAGAGCGGCAAATAGGAAAGAAAGAGAGAAAGACAGAGACAAGAGATACCTCGTCGCTCATGACCCCCCCAAGAAGCCCAGATAAGAGAGTCATTCGATGGGCGCAGGCCAGGACAAGCCACCGAAACCCCCCCCACTGACCGGAGCGAACAAGGCAGCAAGGGAGAGGCAGGAGAGCACGCGCCTTGGCGTTCTACTTTGCCTTTTGCGGTCTGAGCCGCCTCACAAACGTGGTGGGCACGATGTGGGAATACGAAACGAATGCAAATAACCGAAGCAAGGGAGGATGAACGAGACGAACGATGCTGATCATGAGCCGATATAAGCTCGAGAGGGAAAGCGATAGATCCTATCCTCTCCCCGCCTTTTCTGCTTAAACTCTACGAGCGGGATGTACGCCAAGATGGGATTGCATCACAGAGCAGCATTGTTACTCCCTCACAGCCTAGCGCTCTACCGGGCTTGGCCTGAGGGTGGAGGAGGAAGGGGGGGGGCGGGGAGGAGAAGGGGAGAGAGAAGCAAGTTACAGTACCGATAGCCGCGGTATATGCTGTTGCTTCTTGGATTGGGGATGGAGGACGCGGATTGCACCGAAGCCCGAGCAGCCGCTGGCCGACGCCCGGCACATGTAACAAAGAAGGGCGAGAATGGGGACGGGGCAATCATGGCTCTTGGGTTTTGCCTTTGGTAGAGCTGCCGACATATGATCGGCGTGATGGCTGCAACCTTGCAATATTGTACCCATACGCGTACTGTAGCCCTGAGATGAAAGCATCACGAGCCACCGAGTTACGGAGTGTGGGTTTGAGCAATGTCTGCAAATCTCAGTGCACAGAGGGAGAGGAAGAACGCACGTATTCATCCGGATCAGGATGCCGAGACCAAGAATCCAATATCTCCTATTGAACCAACATCCCTCCTTGGCCCACGTAAACATACAAACGCACGCACCTCCATTTTCACAACCGACCTCCTTCCTCTCTCATGCCACGCACTACCTTAATGAGAATAAGCATAGTTTATTTTGCTTCCCCCTTCATGAACTCGTACGACATGCGCCGCAACCCGAGGAGCTGATAGCGTGGGGGGTGTGGAGAGAGAAGCCCGTTTGAGCGCGCCAAGCGTTCTTTATTTTCACAGGGAAGTTGACTGGAAAAGGACATAGAGAGCGAGCAAATGATGATGAGGTTCAGCCGAGGCAAAAAGACACCTACTTTGGGAAATAAGGAAGGGGAGGAGGGCGGGGTGCGAGCTGAGGTACATAGATGTTGTTCACTCCCTCTCCCGGATAAGGCGGCTCATCAAGATGAAGCAAGGTACCCAGGACAAAAAGGGACCATGTTTGAGTCGGCGCAGCAAGAAAGGGAGGAGAAAGAAGCACGGGAGCTTATTTCGGCCATATGCGGGCGGCTGGTCTTCGTTTCCTTGTGTTCTTTTGTTCCTCGAGGGGGGCCGACTGCGTCATTCCGCTTGTGCATCACGAGTCAATCATTAGACAATCCCCATTTCCATGACAGACGAAAACATCATCATCAGAAGGGGGGCAGAAGAAAACAAAAAAAAAATTGTGTGTGAGAGATAGGAGTGTGTTTAGTCCCCAGGGGGGTGAGAGACGTATCCCCCATGCCCTCCGTCAGCACTCTCTGCCACACAGGATGCTCACTGTGCAGATGTGCTTACCTTCTATTCTTTGCGCCTGTTACACTGTCATGCTTAGGTGTGAAGGGCTGGACCAAGGGGGCGAGATAGAGAGGAGGCGATTACCTTAATCACGTTAGGGTTTGGATGGGTTCCCCTTCGCCAGGGACCAAGAGGCCAAGCTCCGTGATAGTCCCAAAGCCAAGTGCAGTAGTCGACTCTTGGGCAGAGCAACAAGCAGTACGGTGTGTAGGCACACTGTGCGTCTCCTTGCTAAATAAGCGCTATTATTGTAGCAGCTCCAGGTATGTATGCGTGCATATGCACAGTGATCCTCAAAGTGCGTCTGCCTGTCTTTCTTTCTTTTTCTTTCTTTCCTTGTTTGCCCATGTTGACCGAGGTGAGGACGAGACACACACTCGGGGCAGAAGAAGGGGGGGGGAGCCAAGGCCACACGCCCTCCAGGAAGCCAAGTCGGTTCGGACGGCATCGAGAATGGGGCCTTTGGACAGGGGTTCTGTGTTTTTTTCTTCTTCTTCGCAAAAAGGCGCCCCCGCACCCCCAGACCCAAGGGCCAGGCGTCAACCCCTTTGGGAAAGATGGCAGACCAGCCTAGGTAGAGACACATACGAGAAACGGCCCATTCAATCTCTGCCTGAAACACGTCGTTGGGGGGATGGCCATGCAGGCCGTATGTATATACAACATTCAAAATTCAATCAAGTATGCTCGCAAAAGTCGATTGAAACTACAGCAGTACCCTCTGGATTCCGTCTACCTTGCACCAAGTCCTCGAGGTACTTGCTCAGGAGGATGTACTATGTATGTACATACAGACATGCAAGGCTAGTCTGTCTTGGTGTGTGTCTTGGTATGGCTGAAAGTGGCTCCCTGTGGATCCTCCTTCCATGCCAAGCACCGTGGCTGACAACGCTTAAATTCATGCTTAAAATCCAGCCTACAGGTACCTCATGTACTGCGCTCGAACAGGCTGATGCCCTCTGCTTACATTTGTACAGAGTCCATCGCCTCATTTGTACTCGTCCATATCCACTTTGAAATCCACTCCCTGTCCCCCTCACACGGAATCGGCACGCAAGATGCACTTCTTGGCTTTCCATGCCACCCTCCTCCTGCTCACAGTCGCCGCCTCCCCTCTCGCCTCGCCCTCGAACCCCGGCCCATCCTCCTTCATGCCTTCGACGTAGATCCCACAAAGAAATTTCCTCTTCCACTAGGCATGAGTCGCTACATGCATTCTACTGTACAGTATCCATCCTGCGCTCAAACCATGATGCTTGTCTTGTAGCAGCAGTACGTATGTACGTCTGTTTACACGTCGGTCTTGGCTCCCCGCCCAGTAGATCCTTGGCAAGAGTATGGGAGTACCAAGACTTAGACAAGACGTTGAGCTGGATTTTGAGTTGGGACAATAGGAGTCATGGGTTAGGGCCAAGCCTCGCAGCAATGCTTGGCTTTTGGTCCGTCGATAACAACCTAGCACAGTCAATAGTGCCCAGCCTGGTCACGGTGCCGGCACTCTCCCTCATCTCACATCGCTGTCGGTTGCCCAACTCAGCCCGTGGCAGCAGATACGTTACGTTGTTGTTGCCCACTGATTGACCATCTTATCCTATGGGCGTGCCATCTTCACACGGAGCCGGTTATCCGTGGCGCGCATCCTCTCCTTTGTACCGCCACACCAGGGGTGTCGCCCTCTCCTATCTTGCATTCAATTCAGTCGTCTTGTCGCGTGGGATAACGTAGCCCGTATCTTGACGCTCGCGCTAGAACCAGCCATCTTCAATGGATCTTCCAACTAGCGATTCCTTCAGGCCCCTCTTCAAAGCCACCAACTGACGCGAGGCCTTCCAGCTGAACCCAAGGGCTGGGGGGTCAAAAGGTAAACGATCTAGGCTTGGCACTAGGGGGCTTCGCCTGGGACATCTGTCGCAAAGATGGATCGGCTCGGCACTCTTGTGCCGCAACGTCATTCTGGATCCCTCCCCATCATACGTGCTATCTGACGGGCGTCCAATCAGACCAGTGCGCTCGTGGCCGCTGGAGCCGAGTCCTGCCCCTAATAAAGTATCCAGAGAACCCTCTCCCTTGATGCCTGTGACGCTCTGGTTCATGAGTGTCGCTTGTGCGGCACAATTCAGCCCTGCACCCCCATACCATACCTATATCTTATTTCGCAACGTCAAGGAGACTCTGACTCCGGGCCGAAAGTGGATCGCCATCACTCGCAAGTGCAAACGTGTTCCCTTTTTCCGAGTTGCCTTCTTCCGTAGTAATGCATCTACAGTGCGCTCGCTGCTGGAGCAAATGACCCGAGACCCTTGGTTCTCTACTTCCGTACCAGGGGGGTAGCGGTAGCATGGCAGAATTTTTAAGTAACCACGGATTGCCAGGCAATTAAAGCTTTGGTCTGCTGAGCCAAGACCACATCGCCAAGGGCCAAGAGCCAAGATTAGCTTCAGCACGCCTTGGCAAACGTGGCCGACGGCATCCACCATACTCTAGAGCCGGCTCTGGTCCAAAAGACTTCTTCCCCTTCTGTATCTCATTTGGCGTCTGCTGACTTGGGGTACCTACCGGCTGTCAGTTTGTCATGGGTAAATGAGAATGGTGGCAATGGAATGGAGGATCGACAATGCTCAAGAATGGAGGAAAGCCTCCTCTGTCTGCGTGACCTGTCAACCCTGCGAAAAGAAGCTCGCTCCTAGCCGGAGACTTTTAAGCTTATGGTTGGCCTTAAAACGTTAGCAGTACCTGGCATAATTAGCATGTATGAAACTTCCACCCGATGAGACCAAGAATGAGTGCGAAATGCGGGTGTCACGGCATGGTGCTCGGGGTTTCGTTCCTCATGCTCGTCGAGTGCGACATGGATCGGCAAAATACCACAACTCACTCAACATCGAAAGAAGGAACAAGAAAAGTTCCTATACTGCCCACCAGGTACCTGGACCACCTTTTTGCGCCGTCGCCGTGGGGCTTCGAGGGCAATCCCAATCCCGCCTCATTCTTGCTGATATTCGAGCGAGCACAGGGCCTGACTCTAAGAAGCAGGGAATTTGGATGAAGGAAAAGCCTGATCGCCGTATCCCCCACCTACTCACGACATGGCCTCCCTCAGGAAATATGTACCCAAAGTACCAGATCCATTGCCGTCCGTATGGTATCCTTTGTTCGGAGGTTCTCCGAATAGGTGGTTGCCGTGCGGACCTCCACACGGCACCTGCACCGTGGAACAACGAAAATTCGACGATATTTACACGGAAGGGTTGTGATGTAGAAGATGGAGCACCGTGTCATAGAAGCCAGCATAAAGGGGCTGTGTTAGCAGCACCAGGCTCCCTCGGTAACAAATATGTGGTGAATGGTCCATCAACACTAAACAGTGCTCGAGATATTTCACCTATGTAGATGCGCCAAAACAGCGCACAACTCTCATGTGCAGATACACTCATGTCATTTATCCCGAGTATGTACGGCACAACATGCCCTTGCCCAGTGTCGAGCATGTAATGATGCCAACACCCGGTAATAAGCATGTTATCGCTCAGAGCAACCCCACAAGATTAGCAATTTTGCACGGAGGAAATCGGACCAGTTAGGTGAGTCAGTCATGAGCCAAGCATTTTTTCCCGGCAGTGACGGCACCCACCTGCAACAAGACCAGAGGCAGATCCCACAAGACAGGAAATCAAGACATTTCAGTGGAGAGGTGAGCGGCAAGGGCCAGGGGTTGGATGGGGCTGGGGAAAGGACTTCAATACTTGCTAGGGTCGGAATGACGGCAGACGAAGACGCACCACTGTAGATAGCGTCAGGAGCCGCATGGTGAGGGCTGCCAAGTTGGGAGCCTCGAACGGGTGACCAGATTTAGCAGTTGATCTGTCGAAGCTACATGCCAGCCAATGTGAAAGGTGAAGCTTAGACGGCGACCAGAAGTTGAAGATCCAAGGGTTGAGTGACTGTAACATGAGCAGGGAGAGCCACGACGGGAATGGAGGAAGAAGCGGTTTTGTCATGTGTCGCGTAGACAGTACAAACGAGAGCCGCCATTGGAGCTCATCAAGGTCCGGTTCGCCTGTGCACGAAGTACATATGAGGGAGGGAAGCCCTGAGGCAATGATTGATCAGCGGCGGAAATGTGGGATATGCCTCGGTGTGTGTCAGTCGTTAATAACCGGCGTTGGGTAGACGGCTGGATCGGCACAGGCAAGTGCGGCGATGAGGGCTAAGAATCCAGCATCTCCATTTCTCTGTCTCGAGAAGGAGGGGTGTGGCCGCCCGAAGGAGCCTATGAAAATAAGCTTAGCAACTTAGTTGTTTTGCATTGCCTGGCGTTGCTTAACCATGGTACCAAGCCATGCGGGAGCGATTCATGCTTCACTTCGAAGCACGCCTCTCAAATCCATAAATTCCATCGACACAAAGAGCCTTTGTGACATGGATTAAGAGCGAAGTATGAAGAATGAAGAATGAGCATCGACCAGACAGACAAGGCCTTTGCTCGGAGGAGCTGCAGTTACCAGCGCCGCCTGGCCGGGCTGGTCCCAACCATAGCCACATAGCCTAATATGAGCAAAGGCGTTATTCCCGGGTTGCCAAATCGTCTCTAGCGTTGTGGGCAACGGCATCCCATTCCGTGAGATATGGGTATTGAAATCTTGCTGCCAGGTGTCTCGGGCACATGGAATCTTAAGATCATGCTTGGCTACGTCTTGGCTTTTATGATAGGGTTGCAAGATTGTAGATTTCCGCCTCCATCTCTCGTCTTCTGTGGGGAAGGAACCGGCAAGCTTGCTTGTTGAAACTAGGCCTGCCAGGACATCATTAGAAGAGCGCCTCAAAGGACCCGAACCCGAGCTGCGCAATCTATCACAGACGCCAGAGTACCGGAGTCGTAGGCATGTAATGCAATGCGCCCTACCTCGCATACGCGGCACCGATGCCTCAAGCCGTCGGCGAAGTGCACGTCCTCGGTGTACATAGGCAGGAGACAGAGTGCGAAGTCTGTTTCTGTTTCTCCCGGGCCAGGGCACCGAAACATGAGCAAACACAAGCTGTCGCCAATCGCCAGCGAACCAGCTCGGTAGATTCTGTACCTCTCCAGGGCCTGGCTGGCCACTGGTCGTTCCCGCCGGTGGGCTAGTGCCACAGGTTCGAAACGGGCTCGAGGTAGCGACACAGGATCGGCTCCTTGACGGGAAACACGGCATCAACGGGGCCAGGCGCAACTATGGGAGGGCGCTGCGCGCCGCCTGATCCGACCATGAGACAGGCTAGTTGTGCCCCTCAACTATTCTCGTTTATCACAGGACATGTAATACGACGAGGCGGCGTGATGGGTCGGTCCCCCGGGAACCAGTACACCCAGCGCTCCAGGTACAGTCAAGCAGGTAATACCCTATATTGGATAAGCAAGCACCCCAATAGAAGTCTCCTTCCCGGGCTCGCTGGCGAGGCGACTACTCAATAGTCATGCGAGCCCCCTTCAGCCGTAGTCAGCCACGGAACGAGGGCTATTCTGGCTCAGCAAGGATAACGCATTGTGGCGGTTGGCCGGTTTGAACGGCACACACCTCCAGCCCAGCATCAGCAGCCCTGAGAAGGAAAAAAGGGTGGAAGGGTCGGTCGTCATATCTGGGTCATACCATTTTACTCTTGAGCCCCCCCCCCCCCTGGGCTATTGGATTGTTTGGCTTTGTGGTGCCTCGGTGGGTCATCGCGCTACTTTTTCTAGCTCAGAAGGAACCTCCAGGTTGTCATAATGTAAGCTGGACCCATTGTATGGGGGCCACCGAAGAGATGTCCGTACCTAGAGGAGGATGAGGATCCCCAACACACCCAGGAGTCGAGCAGGACACTGTACGGAGTACGAAGTACCCTAGGTACCTACACCCCCCGTTGTGGTGAGGCGACCCAGTGGCCTCTCAAAAGGTCCGGTTTTCCCATGGGGTGCCTGCTCAGGGCTCAAACGACGCAGGCTGGCAGGCATGAAAGAAAGCACACAGGCGATGCGTGTTGCGTATAGCGTCCGAACCACAGCACTGTAGTATCGATAGGGAGGAGGGAGGAGGGAGGAGTACAGTACTCAAAAGTAATAATGATTGTTCTCCTGAGGCCAACGCCCAGCTAGGGTTCTCCTTGCGGTGGCTTCTGGGTCGACTGCATGTGTCCCTTTGAAGCTGCATATGGCGCGTGTGTCATGGTCGGATTTATTGATCTATCTCAGCCACGGCTGTTGCAGCCAAGGAGGCGTGGTCCAGGGCATGTTCGCGTGCTTATGAGGTCGGTCGAGAACGGGCGGCAACCCTGATGGTGATGACGATGGGCAAAGACGTTGTCGGATTGTAATTCCTAGACGCAGGTAAGCTTTATTAACCTCCACAGTCCGTACATACATAACATAGGTGTCTCGTCTCGTCCGAGCAGGGAAGGAAAGAATATGGGCAGTTGGAGGTCACATACTCCGTACGATGCAGCTACTAAGGTAGTGCCAAGATAAGGCATTAGGCAAGGTGGCACGCACGGCAGGTACGGCAGGTACGGCAGGTACCCTGCGGATTGTCAGGCAGGGACTTTGCGCAGTACTTGCCTGCCTGCCCTGTCTGGACCATCTCATTGCTAGAGCCACTCCACCTCCCTACCATTTTATTATTTTATTTATCACACCTACCACACGCACCACACCCTCTTTCCCCGCTAAGCGTGTGCCGTGCCTACCTTACTTTACTTTACCTACCAACCTTAGCTCCATATGGAAAGTACGAAGGTACCTGCTTGCTTTCTTCTCAGGTCATGACCGGCTCTTGGTGCGCCGACTTATCCATCGGCCGCCTCTGACATCGATCCGGTCATTCCCCTTCTCTTCCTCTTGCATCTTTTAATATTCCTTTCTTTCCTTGTCCACCCTGCCCTGTCCAACCTCGACTTCAACTTCCAGTCTTCCTTGGCCGAAACACCTCTACCAACGCACCTCACCACTGCACTGCATCTTAACTTGGCGCTCTGTACTGCACACGCACACACACACAACACACTGCAGAGATTCCTCCTCGACATTCAGCTTGGCTCAACCTTCGCGACTTGACACTTTTCTATCTCCATCAGGTATGCTGGTCTCGTGCTTTGTATTCGTTTCTTTGGCCTTTGCTGGGTACACCCATTTGCGCACACTCTACCTTCCTTACCCATGATGAAATGGCATTCACTGCCTTGTTGCTTCATGTTGGCAAGAGCTATCCTGCCACCCATCATGGAGGCGTCGGTCAAAGGGTACCATCTCTGTCCACCCACGCTGCCGTCTCCCGTCTGTGTATCACATCATCTCGCTCAACATCCCATTTGCGCGCTGCTGCACCACCTGTCACGCTTTGCTTCCTGCTTGTTGCCGCAGGCTGCCGAGGTGGCATGCCTCATCATCTCCCGAAACTCTGTACATGGCAGCAGACGAGTACCTGTCACAACGATATGCACATCGCCAAGCGGCAAAATTCCTTTGGGACTGCATTGTATGGGTGGGCATGTCGGTGATGCTTCACTTGGTGAGGAGGCTCGCCTTCGCCCACCTTCGTTCCAGTACCCCTTGTGAAGTGGCGACGCTTCTTGTTTTCCTTCTTTGGCTTCACCACATTTTTTCCCATGGCTCTCCTGGTTCAGGTGCTGATATTTAATTTTCAGGTTCTGGATACACTGGTATCGTCACTATTTGTCAGCCTCTAACCCTTTGCTCGGGAGGGTTTCCTGGTGACTAAATCTATTGGTCCTTCCGTGGGACGAAGCAACCAAGACTTACCCGGACTGTTTTCGCCATCATTCACTTGGTTTGCCCCTGGATTACAACTCGCCTGCAACCCTACGTTCCATGGGCTCCCGCGGCCCTTGACATCACAGCAAACCGCAGCAATGATGGAGACATACCATGGCTACGTGCGGACACCCGCCGATGCCATCAAATTATTCGAGGCATGCCGCCTTGGACTATTGCCTCGTGTTCAGCGACGACTTTCAGAGAAGGAACGACAATCGATTCGATCTGGCTCCGTTTTTGTATGGGATGAGCGAGAAGCCGGTATGAGGAGATGGACAGACGGAAAATCCTGGAGCGCCAGTCGAGTCTCGGGGAGCTTCCTCACATATCGCGAGATGGAGGGAAAGAGAGGAGGAGGCTTCGGTCCTGGCAAACGAAGCTCCAACAAGACGCCTGATTCTGGCCGAGCTAGCGACGAGGATCCAGACGATGGAGAGCCCGAAGGCTACCGATACAAGGCCGACGGTCTGATGAAACAGTCCTTCAGCATCACGACATCTACCGGACAGCATCTTCACCTCATCTCGTACTACTCGAGACCACAGCCTGGGCAGGTCGATCTGCCTCAGCCCTCTACCGACCCCAATCTGCGCGCCATCGTGCCTGTCAAGGGCATGTATCCTGAGTCCAGTGTCAGCGACACGAACCAGACGCCAGCGCTCACCCGAACGCCAATGCAACCGCCTTACATGATGCATGGACACCCATCACAAGCAGCTCCACCGCCGATGCCTCATGTGCCCTACGGTCAACATCCTCAACCCGGCTACTCCTGGCCACTATCTCCTGCAGTCACGCCTCCCTACGCACCGTCATACGCTCAAAGCGCCCCTTACGCGCCCGCCGGCAACCATCATCTTCCATCCGGGCCTCTTCCCCCAGCTCTGCCACATGCCCACGCTGTTTATGATCGTCCTCCGCTTCCGCCTCCATATCCCTCGAAGCCTGCTCCCGTGGCACCGTATCAGCCACAGTACAGAGAGCATCGTTCACCTCCGCCCCGGCTACATGATTACGCTCCCCAGCACGAGCTACAGGCAGCCGCCCAGGCTGTCATGGTCGATCCTCGACTGAACACGACATCAGCCAGGAACCCGCAAGGGCCGCTACCAGCATTCAACTCGGTGACTGGGGCTGGGCATACTCCTCCATCACTCGGTCCTTTGAGCACACCGCCTACTCGACCTCTCAGCACGAGCCCGCCGCGCAGCTTGTACTCGGACGCCGCACCAACTGCCAGCAACAAGGCTGCGCTGTCGGCTCTGTTGCACCCTGCGCCCTCAGGCAATGAGGTCAATAGTGCGAACAGTAGCCCAAGAACCTGTGCTCTTGCCGCCGATAAGATTGGCGGCTCTACTGAGGACGAGAGGGCTCTGCGCATCCTTAACCGCAAATTTTGCATCTAAGCCGGGCTAGCGTGACCAAGGGCGGTCACTGGTCTGCCCATATCTTCTCTTTCTTCTTTTACCTAGGCGATTCTTCATATGATTTGGAGCATTACACATGGCGTCTCAGTCTCGATGTAAGCAGACAGGGTTTGGCAGGAATGAATAACGGTTTTGTCAAGGAATAAACACACTTGGCTGGCGTCTGGGGGAAAACACGGATCAAGTGTTATCACGGGCCGGTGATCTGGTTGATCACGACAGGCATAGGGATCTAGTTTATGAATGGCACGTCTCATTACATTGCACACATTTGACTTGTTTTTATTGTGATACTCAGAATGCTTTGCACATAAATATTGCAAGATTGTTGCCCGATTTGCCTCCTCTCACACCAGGCACAAACAACTATCTACATAGCACATACTCCGTGGCTGTAAGATTGTCATGGTGGGTACCTCCGAGTCGATCGTCTTGGCTACGGTAAGTGTGGATATCATCACGGCACATCATAGCCGTTGGGCACGCTTCGAGGAGACATGGCCAAGCACCGTCATGCCATGCCGCCCGTCGTCCACGCTGACCCTGCCTATTGCACAGAGGGAGGACATGAAATCCGGGCCTAGATCTTGGGGAGCTTATCGCTTATTACGTAGGCCGAAGCTTGCGCGGACAACCACCAAGTAAGTACATACACGTCGCAGGACCCTCCCCCAAATGGCCGCGTCATCAGAGGAACCCTACCGGCACGCAGATGCCACGGGGGGTGGGTGGAAGGAGAGGCGCCTGTCAAGCATAATAGCTTAAGGTTTAAAAGGGCTGGTCTGACACGCCTATCCGGATGCTCGATGCCGTAGGATGGTATGTAGGTATGCTGGGGAAATGGTGCATCCGTCGCGCGCGCGTGCGGCTGAGCTAAGATGCCGACACTTCCTAGCCTAGGAACAAGCTCAAGTCGTATGGTGTGGTTAGGGGAGAAATACAGAGGTTCTGCCATGATTGGGGGTGTATGGAAAGTTGAGGTTGACCAGGGTCATGGGGTGAGGTTTGAAGGCATCGGGGGTTCTATTTTACTTCGCCAACGGTTGGCACGATGTATCTCTGGGTCGTGCCCCCCGTTGGCCCCCTCTGCTGCGAAGATCCCCCCTGAAGCGATGGAGGCAGTGTCTATCTCCGTATGTTCCATGATGAGTTGGGGGTGCGGTCATGAGTCTCGAAACTGGGACAAATGACGACGCAATGGACAAACTCGGGGGGTAGGTGGCGGGTCGAGTTTGAGGATCAGCGTGAGAGAGCACCCGCTGTCTTGATATCAAGGGGTGCTTTGTTGTCTAGCGGAAACACTGTTTAGCCTTTCCCAGTGACTGGACTTCTTTCCCCTAATAGGTTGACTACTCATACGAAGACAACGAAGAGGGCATTTCTGGCAGGGAACCACTCTAGTCGTTCATGTCGTCTAGAAGTTTTCTTCTACCCGCTTGAGCTCTGCTGGCCGACTCAATAAATCTTCCACGTCAGTTGGGACAGACTCCTCGGGGAGAATAGGAGGCCGTAGGGGTGATGCCGATAGAGTATTGCGTTGTTGTAGCGGGTAGGGAGAAGTTATGAAAAGCTGAGGGTCTTGGTTTGATACAATCTTTAATACCTTTTCGGTCTTCTCGCCCTCGATGGTGAAATAAGGGCTTGGAATAGCCCGTATCTCCAGGGGTTCGTGACTGCTGTGCTCTGCTGCAATATGTGTTGCCACCTCGTACACCGAATCTCCTCTCCTATTCAATTCATCAACGAGAAGCTGTGCCGTTTTGATGCCCTCTTGCTTGGACATCGCCCAGTCCAAAACACTCCCTGCCAACCAATGTCGGGGCAGATACAAATCGCCGAGCGTCATCGGTGGAAAGGTATAGGCGGCCGCGGGACGGATCTCTCCAAACAGAATGAAGTGTGCAGTATCTTGACACACCCTCAGGTCGTCCTTCTCGTAGCAGGGATAGAATACCACAGGGTCACAAGCGTCCTCTGACAAGCCAAGCAGCGCATAGATTCGATCCCTCTGGACCGAGGCTTCACTCTTTTCAAATCTAATCATCAGGTCATGGAGGCTCCGCGTCGATGACCACCAGGTGTTGTTGCGAAGTCGCGGGAGTATGTCGAGGACAGCTTGAACGTGACTGTTGGCCTGCACTCCGAGCAGCGATGGCATGAGGGCAAACGTTCTCGCGGCACATGAGGATGAGCCGCAATACGCGGTCGCATTCCTCGCTTTGGCGACTTCCTGGAGAACCCAGACCCTGCTGAACCACGACCTTCGTAGCAGAGCCTCGAGAGCGTGAACATGCTTTAGCCGAACCTCTGGCGAGAGCTCTCTCTCAAGCCCAGCCATAGCCTGTTGGCAGAGACTGCTCCAGAGCTTTGTCGTCCCAAATGCGTAGGCTTCCGTGGCATGTTGATCGACCAATACGATTAGTTCCATCAGAGCATCGATAGAGTCGTCGCTCGGCCCAAGCCAAATGATGACTTCATCCGCCGTTTTATACACGTCGCCCATTTGCTTGACTTGATGACCCTTTTCCCGCATGTCGTCTTGGTTGATGCAGATGGCGTCAACCCACAGGATGATATCACGGTCCAGACGACGAACTCTCTGCAAAGCCAGATGCAGGCTCTCTGTCACGAAGTGGTCAAGGCTGTTGATCCGGATGCATCTGGTATGGCCCGGCCAGGCTTCTGCTGCCTCTGTATCATCACGCCAAGAGTAGGACAATGCCTGGTATGGCAGGCCCTCACCATGGAGAGAGGTTTCGAACAGCAGGCAGGTTACATCGTCATGTGCTGTACCCTTTCTTAACTGCAATAATCGGATGGAGTCATCGGTGGTTTTCAGTGGCAAATACTGGTATTCCGTCATGGCGAGCAAGACATCCAGTGCTTCGTACACGGGGTGTTCTATACACGAGTAGGGGTATTTTAAAGCTGATATAAATTCGCGAAAATCTCCTCCTCCAAGACGAGCCAAGTAGAGTGCTGAAATTTGTGATGTTGCCAGATATTCAATCATGACGCTCTCCCAGCTACGGGTATCAGTCCTCATACCTAGAGGCAGGCCGCCCAACGACTTGATGATTGTGGTTGCAGGAGTGTTTTCGTCCATTGTCAACGACGTATCGAGGGCGATTCCAGCTTCACCTTGTGTATGATATCGATCGTTTGTCCAGCAACTGGATGATAGGCAAGCTGTATGGACCGCAGCATGTTTCCAATGCAAGTATTGACGGCCTGTGCGAGAGAACAATCCCTCGGTATCACGAGACGGTATTCCGAATACCGATTGTAGGATTTACCGCAGTGTATTCAGCAGATGTTGTGATAGAAAACAAACATGTGGTCGGTTGAAATGATGGAAAGCAAAGTATAGGGTAGCTGACGCTGTGGTATTGTCCCCTAACCTTTTCTAGCAGGGACAAGAAAAAAAGATACGTACCGACAATGTGCTGCGTGCCTGTGACAAGGATTGTGACGCGAGCTTGAGATGCATCCATTGTTCTGATCCTGAACTACTCAAGCTCAAGATTCCAGACAACTCATCACCATTTGCGCCACGCAGACGGCCACTCTTCGCGATACACTGCTGCCGCGATATGGGCGAGCAATAGGCGCCGCGCCGAATCCGCCCAACATGTTCACCTTCTGCCCTCTGCAGGGCGCCCATGCCGAGTCGCTGGCATCGCAATCCCTCCTCGAGCTCGACGGAGGGGTCAAGGTGCTGGTCGACCTGGGATGGGACGAGTCCTTTGACATTGAGAAGCTCAAGGAGCTTGAGAAGTAGGTCATTCCCTGCCCTTGTACCGAGGGACAGACGCTCCCGATGCAGAGTCGCTAACTCGGCGACAGACAAGTCCCTACGCTGTCCCTGATCCTGCTTACCCACGCGACAGCGTCGCATCTTGCCGCCTATGCCCATTGCTGCAGGAACTTTCCCCGATTCACTCAGATACCCGTCTACGCGACTCGACCTGTCATTGACATGGGCCGTACCCTGACGCAAGACCTGTACTCGTCGACTCCCGCAGCCGCCACCACGATACCCGCCAGCTCGCTATCCGAAACGGCCTACGCATATTCGCAAACCGCGACAACAGCCCAAAACCTCCTCCTCCAGTCGCCGACTGCCGACGAGATTGCACGATACTTCTCGCTCATCCAGCCGTTGAAATACTCTCAGCCACACCAGCCACTCCCTTCGCCCTTCTCCCCACCACTCAATGGACTCACCGTGACGGCCTACAACTCTGGTCATACCCTTGGAGGCACGATATGGCATATCCAGCACGGACTCGAGTCCATTGTTTATGCAGTAGATTGGAACCAAGCCCGCGAGAACGTGTTTGCCGGAGCTGCATGGTTAGGAGGCGCAGGTGCTGGTGGCGCTGAAGTCATCGAGCAGCTCCGCAAACCTACCGCTCTCATCTGCAGCAGCCGTGGCGCAGATAGAACTGCGCAGGCCGGCGGTCGTGCCAAGCGAGATGAGCACTTGGTCGAGATGATCAAGCTCTGCGTCAGCCGAGGAGGGACTGTCCTCATTCCCGTGGATTCGAGCGCTCGGGTCCTGGAAATGTCATATCTGCTCGAACATGCTTGGCGAACCGACTCGGAGGAAAATGGAACACTCAAGTCAGCCAAGCTATACCTAGCTGGCCGCAATGTTTCGAGCACCATGCGCTACGCAAGGAGCATGCTTGAGTGGATGGACGACAGCATAGTGCAAGAGTTTGAAGCCTTTGCCGAGGGCCAGCGGAAAGTCAATGGTGCTGCAGAGAAGAAAGATGGAGGGCCTTTCGATTTCAGGTACCTGCGAATGCTGGAACGCAAGGCCCAGATCGCGAAGCTCCTCAGCATGGGTAACGACAATGTGCAGACAGAAGGGCGCGTGATCCTTGCCAGCGACATGAGCATGGAATGGGGCTTCTCCAAGGACTTGGTGAGAGGCTTGGCAAGGGATTCTAGAAACCTCGTCATCCTTACCGACAAGCCCGGGATGGCCAAGAAAGACACCCCTTCCATCGCACGTACGCTCTGGGAATGGTGGAAGGAGAGGAAGGATGGCGTCTCCGTTGAGCAGACCCAAGCTGGTGACAACCTGGAGCTCGTCTACAGCGGGGGGAGGGAGCTGGAAGTGAAGGAGGCGCGTCGGCAGGCTTTGGAAGGAGATGAGCTGGCCGTCTACCAACAGTGGCTGGCAACACAACGGCAGCTTCAAGCCACGCAACAAGCAGGTGGATCTACGGTACTTGAGCCATCTGCTGACGTTGCAGACGACGCGTCGTCCGACTCGTCTTCTGATTCAGAAGATGAAGATGGTGAGCAGCAAGGCAAGGCCCTGAATGTGACTACCATGGGCCAGGCCAACCGCAAGAACGTCGTCCTACGAGATGAGGATCTTGGCGTGAACATCTTGATCAAGAAGAAGGGTGTGTACGACTTCGACTCGAGAGGAAAGAAGGGCCGAGAGCGTTGGTTCCCCATGGCGATCAGAAGGAAGAGGAACGACGATTTCGGCGAACTCATCCGGCCCGAGGACTATCTGAGAGCGGAAGAGAAAGAAGATGACGCCGCTGACGGGGGACAAATGGCTACGGATGAGGACAAGCTGGGCAAGAAGCGCAAATGGGATGATGTTGCCAAAAACACTTCGGGAACAGGCGCTGGCAAGAGACCAAATCTCAACAGGGCCGGATCAGCCGACGACGGTGATGGCACACACGCTACGGACGCGCATGTGCTCGACGAGCTCGATATGGTGGAGGACGCGGATGGTGAGGAGCCTTCTGGTCCGGCCAAGCTTGTCTACGAGACAGAGACCGTTACGGTCAACATGCGCATTGCCATGGTGGACTTTAGCGGAATACACGACAAGAGGAGTCTCAACATGCTTCTACCGCTCATTCAGCCTCGAAAGCTGATCCTAGTGGGAGGAACAAGCGAGGAGACACAGATGTTGGCTGAGGACTGTCGCACGGCGCTAGGCCTTGAGGTGCACACTCCTCAAATTGGTGTCTCGGTCGACGCAAGCGTTGACACCAACGCATGGGTGGTCAAGCTATCAGATGCCCTCGTCAAGAAGCTCAAGTGGCAGAACGTCAGGGGCTTGGGCATCGTCACCATCACAGGCCAGGTGCTCGCCCCTGAAGCACAGCAGACCGAAGAGCGACCCGACTCGGAGGACGCATCCAACAAGCGCCAGAAGATGGAGCCCTCGACGGCCCTCATCACCAGGGCCGGCAGCGGCGCCGCGACGTCTCTGCCGACACTCGACGCGCTCTCAGGCAACATGGTGGCCACGGCGCGCGCGGCAGCGCAACCGCTTCACGTGGGCGACCTGCGTCTCGCGGACTTGCGGCGGGCCATGCAGGCGGCCGGACACGCGGCCGAGTTCCGTGGCGAGGGTACGCTGGTGGTGGACGGGTCGCTGGCCGTGCGCAAGACGGCCGAGGGACGCATCGACGTCGAGAACGTGGGGCTGCCCGTGGGTGGACGCAGGAGCACCTTGTACGACGTCAAGAAGGTCATCTATAATACCCTGGCTGTGGTGGCAGGAGCATGAAACTTGAACTGGATGAAATAGTCGGGACAAGACGGTATGGCACGGGTGAAGTGTATTTATAAGGGACGGTATAATTTCTCGTCACATCTACGCATAGAAAAACTCTCTTTGGCGTTCGGTTCGCTGATGTCGATAAATGGTATTACATGGCATAAGATCCTTCAACTGCGTCCACACGCTGGCATGTGATGACGATAAACTGATATACATATTCCCTTGCCCAACAAATAAAAAAACCAAACGCCGAGCAATGCACGCTGAACCAACCCAAGTTTACCCTTCCGCTCCTGATTAAAACACAGCTTTGCCCTTTGTCATCAAGGCGACGGCTCCATCTTGGCCATCTCATACTCCCCAGCGCCGTCCCTTCCCCTCCCTCTTCCCCTGCCACGCGAGTAGCCCATCTCCTCGTCAACAAGGACGTTTTCATCGAGGGAACCGTCGTCGCGGATCGAGGGTGGTGCGGCCGACGCACCCGCAGCGCCCCCCGTGCCGGAGCCAGCGCCGAGGATCCTGCCGCCGCCAAAGAAGACGGGCTGCAGCTCGCGGTACTGGCAGCCCCAGATGCCGAGGCTGACGGCGATGCTGGCCGAGACGAGCATGGTGAGCCACCACATGGCGTTGCGGGGGAACATGTGCGTGTAGAGCGAGGTGACGACGAGGTGGAGGAAGTGAATCGTCAGCGCGAAGTCGGGGACGAGCTTGCTGCGCGCAATGAGAGCGACGATGGCGAGGGCCCTGGGTGGATGAATGTCAGCAACCAAGATTCACACATGGCGACGAGAAAGCCAGATGGATGTATACGTACATGCCGAAGCCACCCGTAAGAACCCAAACCAGAGCAATGAGCCAGCCGTTGGTGGTGTCGCCGCGGACGCAGTCCCAGCCGAGGACGAGGTCGATGCTGAAGGAGGAGCCGGCGATGAGCGTCGTGAAGAGCATGAGGACGAGGGCGACGGCGTAGTAGAGCAGCTGCAGGACGGCAATCTGGGCGGCGATGCGCGCGGGCGGCACCTCGCCCAGGGCGCCGGCGCGAGGGGGTCTCCGACGACGAGCCATGGTGATGGCGATGATGGAAGTTTGTGTTGGATGTGTCCGAGGGAGGGTTTGCGCGGGAGGGAGAGAGCTTCTATCGCTGACGCAGCATTGATGTCGTACGGAGGAAATTCGATCGAGTATACTCCCAGTCGAGGTAGTCGCGTCTAGGGCTCAAGAATGCCAAACGAGGAAAGTGAGATTAGGGAGAATATCGTTCCCAGAGGTTCGACAAGGCGTGGTGTTGTTCATGGGGGGTTTTGGGTGTAAGTTCAAGGGATGGAGGAAAGCCTATTGCCCAGGTAGCAAGGTACAGGTAATTAACCAGCAACCCTGCATTCACAAGGTGGAAAGGTGGCTAGAGCTCGCTGCTGACACGCCAAGCCACACCAGGGGGGCAGCGGCGCTCGTTCCAATCATGGCTCACCGCCCAAAAAACGGAAATTCTGCCAGCTAGTCCTGTCCTCCACCACATTCCGACCGTCATCGCAAGCCTAACCTCACTGCTCCAAAGGAACCCTCTCGATTCTGCGACGCCAAAGCAACCACTTCCATCTCCGACGCAGGAAAGCACATATATATAATCGCCCAAAGGAGAAGGGAAGAAGAAGAAGAAAGAAAGAAAACACAATGGGCTGGTTCTCATCCTCCACCCGCGCCGACGAGATCCGCAGCGGCACCGCCGTCCCCAACCGCTCCGAGCGACAAGTCTGCTGGGCCGCGCGCGACGCCTACTTTGCCTGCCTCAACGCCCACGACATCGTCGACGCGCAGAGGGACGCCGACAAGGCCGCCCGCGCCTGCCCCGCCCAGACGGCCGACTTCGAGCGCGACTGCGCCGCCGCCTGGGTCAAGTACTTCAAGCAGTGGCGCGTCGCCGACATCCAGAAGCAGCGCCGCATCCAGAAGCTCCGCGAGGAGGGCGCCCAGGAGCTCCCCGCCGACGCCATAACGTCCGGCACGGAGACCCCCGCCGGCGCGAGCAAGAGCGCCGTCTCCAAGCAGCAGATTCAGGAAATGCTGGATCAGAAGAGGAGGTGAGGGCCGCGAGCTATTCAAGACTACGAGGAAGGGGTGGTGTATGAGGAAGAAAAGAAAAGGAAAGGAACGACAGCTGTGAGCTTGGTTACCAGGACCAATGTCACCATGATTTGTACATATACTGTATCATAAAGGCACACTTCGTGCGTGGACACCACCCTCATCACTGGGCTCTGCGAAGTCATGTACCAATAATATCTATCATGCCCACTTCAGGGAGGAAATTCAATTCTCTATACTTGACGCTCCGTAGCCTACTACCTATGACTTTAAATAAGGACAAGAGAAGAAGTGGGACAAGGGGAAACCAAAAGAATGAATAATGAACCCGCAAAATCTAGAGACGCAGGACCAAAGAAAAGAATAAGCTTTGTAAAGAGAAAAGGTGGCGCCGGCCAGAGCGTGAAAGCTGATTTCGAAACATGCTCGATGTAATAGTGGTATCATCCATGTCTTTTGTGTGATAAGCAGATACATATCTTGTACACTCTTTATCCTTCGCTCTACTTGCCTAACGAGAAACGAGAACGTAACAAGAAACAGAAAGCGTCCATGGACGGGGGAGTAAGGGGGGGGAGAGGAAGAGAGTAGGTGTGCTGTAGTAGACCTCCACGCGATATTATGCTGCCGCCAAGGAAACTGCAAAGAACAATGGTTATCAGAGAGTAGAGAAGAAGGAGAGGAGGAGCACGAGGCGGAGCCTCGAAGCTCCATGTCTTGGAAAAATCATATCGGTTCCGTCTTTCAGAGTTTTTCGTTATACCAAGTATCGCTTTTTAGCTGGTGTGCTTTTTCGGCTTCCGAACTGGACCTGGGGAAGCAACAAGGCATCATCCTGCATGCAAACTACGCAATCATCTTGACTCCGCTGTCTGCCGTCTCTCCCTGTGGTAAGGGCGGTAGGTCCTTGTTCAAGCTCTCTCGGCTGATTCGGTGCCGTAGCTTAAAAGAGTTGTCCCGGCTAACTGTTCCGTTCTCGGCACCTGCGTAGCCACTGTCTGCACTCTCGGGCTTCATAGTCGGAGGGGTGGGTGGCGGCGCCCGGGTCGGCGGCAGGATTCGGCCTTTGGCTGGTGTTCTGGGCCGGGCATCGCTCTGCTCGCCTACCTCCTGAACGACGGGGAGTAGGGAGTCCTGCTGTGGGTCTCGGGCATCCGAGTGCACTGTGCCCGTGTAGAGTGTCCGGTCTGGAACATGCTTCTCCGAGGCGCCTTCCATTTCAGTCCGCCTAGCTTCTGCAGCAGCATGGGCGACCGTCTCGCGTGCTTCGGGAGAACGAGAGGTTGGAGGCGGTACTGGCGGCTGGTGGGATGGCATGGGTGGAATATCCTGCGTTCTTCGCCATGAGTTCTGACGGGATGATTTCTCCAATATCTGGGCTTGGAGCTCCTGGTCACGCAATTGGGCTTCCCTTCTGGCTGCCTCGGGCGACATGGTGATTCCCTCGACAAAGTTGTAGAAGCGATCGCCATACTGGTCTGGGGGGAGAGCTGAGATCTGGGTGCGGTCGCTGGATAAGCCTTTCCAGAAGTGCTCAATCTTCTTGATCATTCCGTACTACATATGTGTCAGTAAATATGTTCGGTAGTTGTGGTTGCTGTTGAGACTCACATGCGTCAGGCAGTCGATCACGCCCAGGTAGTAGATCTCCTCCGCGGGACTGTTGTTCTCGTGGGTAGCCCTAAGCCCACCGTCGTCTTGGTTGAAGATGCCCGCTCGGCTATCCCCTTCTCCCAGCTCATCCGGCATTGTATCCGGAATCTGGCCCATGGGAATGGGCCGCTCTTGTCGAATCATTTGCCTGAGCTCTCTAGCTTTGCGAGCATTCTCCAGCTTCGACGGCGTGCGAAGAAGAGTTCCGTGGGGGTCATCGTCCTGCGCCTTCTCACCTCCCGGGTTGAAGACCTGCAACGTCTTGCCGCGCAGATTTTCCTCGTTCCCACGAGAAAGATCGTGGATGCCGATGAGGAGAGAGTAGTCCATGATCTTGAGTCGCTTAAGCAGAACCACATCACGCTGCAGTTGCTCCAGGAATAGCCTCTTCTTCTCCATACCCAGCTCCAGATGACGCTTTCGACGCAACCAGTTCAGGTCCTTCAGGGTGGCGCGAGGGTTCTCCTCAAGGTTCTCCTCCCTGTAGTCTCTTCCGATGGTCGAACCCTTGAGGTCAAAGGTTGTGTGAATGTCTCGGTGAGGCGGGAAGAGGTTGTTCATGACGACGAAGTGAATCTTCTTTCCGTAAGGCATTTTGACTCGGTGAAGACCATAGAACTGTGACAACAGTGTGTTGGGGTTCTCGCGGACGTGGTTGTAGTAGTCCTTGAGGATCTTTCTCAGAAACTTATGCTCTGCGTGGTGGATCGTCTTGATGATGTACTTGTAGTCTCGGGAAAAGTAGAAGAAGCTGCCGCTCTTTCCAGGAGAGCCAAGCTCGGAGAGGATGTATTTGCCAGTCAATGACATAAGATAGTCGGCCGGGTCCAGTCGGAACAGAGCTCGGAGTCGACGGAAAACCCAAGGTGCGTAGTCCTTAAACTTGAAATCATACTTGGCAGATGGGACCAGCTCATTCCCGGTGATGTCGAATGTCGATTTTTGTTTGGCTTCAAAGTCGGCATCTGTCAACTCTCTGTCAATCTTGGCGTTGGTTCTCGAGACAGAGACACGGATGCCAGTCAGCATATTATAAGCCGTCACCCAGTTGGCGTGATTCTCGTCAACCTTAGTTCCGACCACGACTCGATCCTCGTCCTCCTCCTCCTTGCGTTTGCGCTTGCTAGCCCGCTTGGCTCGATATGCCTCAGCCCACCGAACAGCATCCTCGTCAGGCACCACCTCATCCCGGGGCATGTCTGAATGCATAGAGCGCGTAGTTCGGCGAGCGAGACTCAGAGATGCTCTACGACCAGTCCCTGGAATCGTTGGGGAGAAACGGCCGCTAGCCTGGGCGCTGTCCAGCTCGTCCTTAGAATTCCGAACCGAACCAGACCTGGGTACTTCGAGGGTATGTCTTTGCCGCAGACCAGGCGTGGCTGTTGGGGGCTGCAGGTGGGGGTTCGATGCATTATTCGAGGACGAAGCACCCGATGGATAGGCAGCCGGTGACGAAAAACGCTGCGGCGAACCATTGGGCTGTAGTGGATCCAGTGTGTATGGTGAGGGTTTGGGGGAAGTTGCCGAGTTTGGTGGCGCGCTCCCCGAGGGTATCGTGTGCAGGGTGTTGGGTGCCATCTCGTGGCTTCGTTTCGAGTTTCTCTGGGTTGAATCCGCCGTCGGGCTGTCCCAGTCGTTGGCAGCCTTAGTGGGAGACTTGGGAGGAACGGGAGGCGGGTATCGCGGTGCGGTCCGATCTGGAAGAGTTGCGATGCCGTTGGTCCGGGGCTTGTCCATCTGTGCCGAACCGTTCTCATGCACCTCCTGTCCTCCCGTGGACTTAACATTGGATAGAGAGCTCATGCTCGTGGGCCGGGTGCCGTTTCCATTCGAGGGCATCGGATGACGGTCTGATTCGTCGGAATCGTGTGTGGAGGTGACGGAACTGTCGTCGTAACTCTCATTGATGGGTCGAGACCTCACCTGGTGGATGGAGGCGTCATTTACTGTTTCCTTGCTGGCGGCAAGTCCAAACTGGTTGTTGGGGTCAAGGTTGAGAATATCAGCGTGGGCGGCGTAACTGGACGATGTGTCGTGAGACAGAAACGAGGGCATGTCGAACGGTGGTTGGACGGGGTTGGCGGGAGAGATAGCGTAGGCGTCGAGGTATATGCTATTGGTTGAATAACGTGGCCGTCAAGATAGGGAGTCGAGGCGTGGATATCGAACAAAGGTGAGTTGTTAGAGCATGCCCGCCAATACAAGGCCAGTGGCTGTGTCAACGGCCGGCAATGGTAGACGAAGAGTCAAGTAATTTCGCCTTTGTGTCTTTCTGCTAGCCAAGAGCCAGGCAGGCCAGTCGAAGGGCGAGTCGAAGGCTGCAGAGGTATTATATGGCGTTGCAGATGGGAGGTCAAGTCGGGGATTAAAGATGGGCGATCAGCGACGAGCGGATGCCGTGCGAAGTGAGCCGTTACGGGTACGGTCTCGTCGACCGAGGAGAGGATTAGGACTGCTGACTGCCTGACGGGAATCAGACCCGATATGCAGCAGCAGCGAGGGCCGAGATGGAGGAATTCAATGCAATGAACAGTGTGCAACGACAATGGCAACAGAATGGGATGCTGGATGTCGGATGGCGCGACGTTGGCGATGATGGAAGATTGATGGGAAGGAAGGAGGGATGGATGGATGAATGGATGGATGGAGGAGTGGCTGGCTGAGTGGTAGGTTGGCTGGCTGGCTGGCTGGCTGGCGTGGTGGGTGGAGTTGGCAATAGAGGTACAGGCGGCGGACAGCGAGCAAAAAACGAGACCCAGGCGGTCGGTTGGTGCAGTGGATGGCGAGGCTGCTGCTACGACCACTAGAGGTACCTCTTCTATGGGCGGGATCACTGACAAGACCGACCCCCCAAGACAAGACTGGGGCACGTTCCTATTCCCACATTGAGAAAGGAAATGAGTCGTGGGTAGCGTCAGGGGTGGATTGGGCCAGCGAGGAGGCTTGGCGGGGACACATTCGTCATTCTCTCACCCACGACATTCGGTTACATACGCGCTCCCATTTCTATCCTCACATTCAGGACGGCGCATGTCGGAAAAGGTCTAAACCCAGAGAGCGGATGGTTTTCGTTTTCTGCCTCGCCCTGCCCGTCCATATGACGGGTTGTGAGAGCATAAGCGCTGCTCGGGATACACGAAACCAAGCCGCCGCCGCCGCCCCCCTGCTGTGGACGGCTACCATCACCATCCTGCCAAGCTGGAGTCTCCCCCAATCCACTACCTCAATAGGCACGCCCTAATTCCAAGTAGGGACCTCACGTTACCTTTCTAGGGAGCAAGGCAGCGCAGTTCCCGTTCCTAGAAGCACGCTATCCAAACACTCTCCATCGTTAGTAGTCAGTAGAGATCCCACCGAGCTACTAGGCAGGTTATTCATCTTCAGGCACAGCATGCGCATGGTTGAGGGTTGATGGTTGATGGTTGATGATTGATCCGAGCGAGGCCTGTAAGGAGGTCGCCCGGGTTGCTATTGGTCGAAAAAGGGTCGGGTCGGTCGACAGCTGATGGTACCCGAGGCCTACGCGTCAGGTTCCGTTGCTGTTCAGCAGTCAGCTGAAGTAATTAGCTGGTGGCAGGCCTCTCATCATCATCTAGGTAGGTCGGTTTGTCTTTCTTCCTCCCTTGCACAAAGCGGGAGCCGCCTCGGATGGTTCACAAGACAAGACTCCTTTCACCGACTGGTCCATTGATCGTCGTCGCCTCCCGGAGGGGGTTGATAATCGTGAATGCTCCACTAAATTCATGCACGCAGCACAGCTGTCGGGCTGCAGGTCGACCTGTTCCTTGGCGATTCCCGCCTGACGCTTGACGCTTGATGCTCTGTTGGTCTTGAGAAGTGGCGGCGGCACAACCAAGGACAATGTGCAGAGCCAAGCAGGTCGGAGGCCTTACGCCGCGTCCTCCAGCCCCGAATCGGTCTCCCTCTCTCCCTTCTTTCTGCTGGGGTCCTGGTCCAGCAGGGTTCGCTGCCTTGGTGACTGCTCCTTTGGTCCCTGGGGCCGATCTGCTTCTCGTTCGTATACGGGTGCACAAATGAGAAATTGGCCTTCTGGAATGCGCGCGCCCCGTCGCATCATCCATTCGGGCGTGGCGGGTCGCTGCGAGCCTAGACATTCATCTCATGGCCGGCTATCTTAGAGTCGGGGATCCATCGTGTTCGAGACAATGGACCACATGGCGTCACCGCCTTCAATTTCCTGCGAATAAGCATACTTGACTATGTACATTCACGGTCCTTCGCCGTTGGGGGCGCCCTCCCATCCTCTATTTTTATGTGCATAGTGGTGACAATTAATTTCTAGACCTCACGGGGCTGAGGCCCCATGTCTCCCCATACCGCCCATCATTCAGCCAGCGACGTGATGAGCCCGGACTCTTGACTTGTGCCGAACAAGCCGACATTGGCTGCGCCAAGACCCCCTGTCCATCGTGCGGTATTGCTGCTCCACAGCCAAACCAGGCAAGAAGGGTCCTGGCTAAGCTTCGAAGATCCCTCCACACACTCTCTGCCTACCCTATTGCTCCTTGACTAGATCTCTATTTCAATATCATCTTCTCGGCATCCTGCGCCGACTTGGCCATGTATCCTTTTTCCAGACCGCGCGTATCAATACACTTTCATTTCGGTAGATGGGGTGAGGACTGCTCCTTTGTTCTGTCGGTAATGACATGGTTTCTCAAACATTCCGGTACGACCTCACTGCTGAAGTCGATATCAAGCATCACAATCACGTACTGAGCAATACGTGGCCGGAAACTGTGTACAAGGCGGAGTGAGGCGACAACCCTCCTTCTACTCGTGTCACACTGCATACGATAATACATACCTATATTGACCCCCGCTACCTGGACTCCAGGGCAAGACTCACATGCCGTGTATTACAAAGGCGCGCAAAACACGTATTAAGCCATACACCTTAATCAATACTTGGATCGGCTGATCGCCTTTGCCCAGTCACATGCACCGAAAGCAACTGCATCCTACGTTACTCAACAGGTACTAAGCTCTGATAACGACTCCTGTTCTCAACTGGCCCACCGTCGTGTCAAGGAAGATGGAGGGAGGTGCGAGGCAGCCAGCATACTTTCCCTTTCCCCGGGCCCTTGACTCTCACCATCGACAGAGTCTAATCGGTCGACATCTCTCCAACAACATGATAACCACAGACTGGCGCAAGCTTCAGCACTATATCAATATTTCCTCCAGCCCATGTCGATAGGACACGCTGCCCTCCAATCTCGGCCATGGATGCAACCACTCCTACTATACCCAAGACACACCATCCTGAACCTCCTACCACAGAATCAACACAACAAGCTGCAAAGGCGAAGCTGGGAAGTCTGGGCCTGGGACTCTCATCACCGCCATCGCAACCACAACTGCAACTGCCGCAGTCCAAGGCCCAGGAGCCCGAGCTTGCACCCAGAATCTCCGATTCAGTGGAACTCTCTGACGGTGGACTGTCAGTTGAGCGCCCGGCAAGCGGCGTAAACTCGTGCCCCGAGCTGGGTGACGCAAGACGAAAGAACACGGTAGGATGGCCTGCTGCGTGTATTGGCGGTTGCTTGACTGACAACGCCAGTACTCGTCGACCGATTCACATGGCACATGCACATATCGTCGCGGATCCCGATCGCAGCCTCTCACGCCACCCAAGATGCGCCATCGCATTCTGGACCTTGGCATCCGACGTGTGCGCTTCTGGCCATCATCGAGAGACTCTCATGCGTGGACGGCAGACAACACCCCGCCGCGCCAAACAAAAGATGCGCGAGAGCGGCGAAGGCAAGCCCGGGACTCGAGGGCCCGTTTCAGCTCATCCCATAGCTCGCCGCTGTTATCGCCTAGCCCGACGACGTATGAAGGAACTGCCCCGTTGGCCATGGCGGGGATGATGCTGGCAACGGCAGAACTGGACAGACTAAGCCAGAGGGCAAGGGACGAGGCATCTTCCGGAGCCAAACGCAAGGCAGAAACCGAGAGCGCCTGATGGGGCAGATGCAGCCAGCCTGTATCATAGTCACATTTCATCGATAGCGGTATGCATACGATTCATTCTTGAACAAAACACCGTCGCCGCATAGCCCGTGAGAACTATCAGGGAGACCTGCTGCTCTGGTGAGGTTGGTGGTTGTGGTTTTAGGACTGAAGCTACTTACCGATTCCGAGGCCCCGCGCTGTGGATACGCGTACATCCGGTATCGGGTTGCATCGGCAAGAAGGGCAACTAGGAGCGGCTCACAGCAAGCCCAAGCGATTGGCGCGGGGACCAAAATCAATGACAACCCTCAGCTTCCGCAGCCGAGCCAATTGATCCCAGGTTTCGCGGTCGCAACGCAATCTTGTCGCCATGTTTCGTCCGATACTAAGAAGGGGCCTGGGCAGTGCCTTTGCCCGTCGGCCAGCCGCTGTTCGGAGCTATGCTTCGAGTTCCAACCCGGCCTTCCAGTGGGAGGATCCTCTGGGGTTCAAGCACCTCCTGACCGAGGAGGAGCTGGCCATTTCCGAAACTGCGGAGCGGTACTGCCAGGAAAAGATGGCCCCTAGGGTTCTCGGTATGCAGTCACGATGCGAGTCTAGAGGCGCCGTTGGCTAATGTGCAGCAGAGGCGTACCGCGACGAACACTACGACCAGCGAATCCTAGAAGAGATGGGAGACCTTGGACTCCTAGGCGCCACCATCCAAGGATACGGCTGCGCGGGCGTTTCCTCAGTGGCCGGAGGCCTCATCACCCGAGCCGTCGAGCGCGTCGACAGCGGTTATCGATCGGCCATGTCGGTCCAGTCGTCCCTCGTCATGGGCCCCATCTACGAATTTGGCACCGAGGAGCAAAAGGAGAAGTTCCTGCCTGAAATGGCCAAGGGAAGATTGCTAGGTGCTTTTGGGCTTACGGAGCCCAACCACGGCAGCGACCCGGGCAGCATGGAGAGCGTTGCGAAGCCGCATCCCACCAAGAAGGGCTACTACTCGCTCAGCGGCGCCAAGACATGGATTACCAACAGTCCGATTGCCGATGTGCTGCTCGTCTGGGCAAAGCTGCAGGAAACGGGCAAGATCCGAGGCTTCCTGGTGGAGCGAAAAGACTGTCCGCCCGGCACTCTCGAGACACCAGCCATCAAGAACAAGAACGGCTTGCGGGCGTCCATCACCGGCATGATCCAGCTGGACAACTGCCCCGTCCCCGAGGCCAACATGTTCCCGGATGTGGAGGGCCTCAAGGGCCCCTTCAGCTGCCTCAACAGTGCGCGGTACGGTATCTCGCTGGGTGTGATGGGCGCGCTGGAGGACTGCATCGCACGGGCGCGGACGTATGCGCTGGAGCGCAAGCAGTTCAAGGGCAACCCGCTGGCGCGGTACCAGCTGGTGCAGAAGAAGCTGGCGGACGCTGCTACGGACGTGGCGTACGGCACGCTTGCGTCGATCCAGGTCGGACGGCTCAAGGATGAGGGCAAGGCAACTCCCGAGATGATCAGCATGGTCAAGCGGCAGAACTGCGACGCCGCGCTGAGAAATGCGCGGGCGCTGCAGGAGATTTTTGGAGGTAACGCCGTGAGCGACGAGTATCATATTGGCAGGCACGTGGCGAATCTCTTCGTCACGCAGACGTACGAAGGGCAGAGCGATATTCACAGTAAGTGCTTTCCCTTTCTCGCCGTCTCGGCGGGGGCCTGGAAATATGAAGCAGTGACTGACGGTGAAACTTGCAGGTTTGATATTGGGACGAGCAATCACTGGTATCCAGGCGTTTGTGTGAATGGGCCGAGGGCGACTAGGTGCTAGCTACTGCGCGAGAGGATGTTGTATTCACCGTGCAGAGTGAGGCGAATGACAACCTCGAGCCTTGGATAACATTTTAGTGGCCATGGCTACTCGCTTGCTAGGTTATAGCAGTCGACTTGGATACATGATCGAGGACAACGCTCAAATGTGTGATCCTCGGGGCTACAGCCTGGTTGTTCCACGCTACTTGACATGGATAGGGCGGCGCCAAATAATGAGGTGAAGCAGTGAGCGGAAACTTGCTTGCAATGGACAAGGCCCGGTTCAAGTGTTCTGATTGTCTCGCTTCCCATTTGAGCAAAGCTGGACGATTCGCATCTATGTAGATTAGTAGTCGATGCCTTTCAGATTGAGCTTCATTGATGGGCCTCTACTTGCGATTTAAAGTCGACATGAATACTCCGTAGATAAGATAGAAATCTAAATCTCAACCGGACGAGGCCTTCAAGAACGTCCCTCCTGACATTGCGGTCTTCACTATAGACCTTTGGTGACAGCTCTGAACCTGTCCTGCCGGTAGCCGCGACCAGAATCACAAATAAAACGTAGTCTTCAGCTTACGGTCCACAGGCTGAGCCATCACTTAACATCTGACTAATTTTCCTACGAGATCAAATGCCGTGCCCGAAGCTTGGCACGGAGCCATGTGAGCACTACTCCCACGCCTCATCACGACAATATGCCGGGTTCGAGACCAGAAACCACATCGAGTACATTAATAGTGAAAACAAAGCACGAACACATTGCAGCATATCAAATTATCATAACCAAAAACGCAGCCTTTTATCTAAAGATCCATCACACCTCCAGGTGATATCATCGTTGAACAGAGATTTGGTGGTCTATAATTAGACTTTGTCGCAGGCTGTCAGGAATTATTAAAGTCAATCTCAGCCCAAGCATCGAGGCTTCCCAATGATGTGGGGCACCTCCATGTTATCGTCGAATGCGAGCGAATGACGTGGATAAAAAAAAAGCAATGAAGCAAATAGGCCCGACGGCCATGACTGTGTCAATGAAGGCGCGAGCAGACCGTCTTGTCATGCTGAATGAGCACTGAGAAAGCACAGGCAACTTGGTACCATGAGTCTGGGCCAAGTCGACATGTCATGGATGCCATCTTGCCATCCCGAAACATTGCGGTGAAGCTGTTAGTGGCCATGTAACGTGAACCAAGGTTGGCTTTGGCAGGTGGCGGTGCCCATAGGTGGCTTGGGCTTGCTTTGTCAGGCTTCGCCTTTAGTGCAAAAACCTGACTTTTCGGGCCGCACGCACTCAGCGCCTCGCCCCCCCTTGCCTCCCCTGAGCTGCCTGAGTGGGCTTCTGGGCTCTATGGGCTTCTGCGCGCGAGCCCAGCCAGCCAGAGCGAGCCAACAGCACGACGCCCCCGTGACTCCCCTCCTCCGAGCCACTGCCACCTGCACGGGGCATTTATTACCCATCATCAACTTTCTTCGACCGTAACCACCCGCATCACCTCTGCATCGGTACTGCAAATCGTAGCATCACGCACCTCTCGACCATCCGTTAAATTCTTCTCTCCCGCTCGCTGTCTACTGCGTACGTCTTCATTCTTCCCTCTTCCCCCTTGCATCCTACCCCTCTTCCCTTTTTCTCATTGCTGACCTCGTTTAACCCCTCCTGCAGACGGCGACGAAGCGACCGATACCCCTCTAGATACCCCCTCATCCGTACACACACATTCCACGATGGCTCTTAAGCGCATTAACAAGGAGCTCACTGATCTCGGCCGGTAAGCATGCATCCTCCCCTTTGTTACTGCTCGTCCGACTCTACGAGGGTTCGTGAGAAATCGAAGCCCAAGACGTCAGGTGGGGCTGAAGTGAGCGGGGTCTTCCGGAACAACGACCGTGATCTCGCGATGCCGGCACGACGGCCACGACGATGACGACGAGAAGAGGCCTCCTCAGCGTGGCCTGCATATCCTCTTTGCTTGGTGTTGATCGAAGCTAACTCGGGCTCTTGCAGTGATCCTCCGTCTTCCTGCTCTGCCGGCCCCGTCGGCGAGGACCTGGTATGCCACCCTTTCGACTAGCACCGGAGCAGGTATCGTGATGCCAGCGTCTGGCAAGATCGATGCTTCTCCGCAGTGTACGACGACGAATCTGTTGCTGACAGTGTTGTTTCAGTTCCACTGGCAAGCGACGATTATGGGACCTGTATGTGTTACACTTTGTCCAACCCCTTGGCTGGCATGCGAAGAGCCTGCAGCTTTGACCAAGCTGGCCTTTGATGATGATGATGATGACATGAGATGCTGACCAGCACAGGGTGAATCTCCATACTCCGGCGGTGTCTTTTTCCTAGCCATCCACTTTCCTACCGACTACCCCTTCAAGCCTCCTAAGGTCAACTTCACCACCCGAATCTACCACCCCAACATCAACTCCAACGGCAGCATCTGCCTCGACATCCTACGAGACCAGTGGAGCCCTGCTCTGACCATCTCCAAAGGTGAGCCGGCTGCGTATATACCATTGACGCCATGTGCTAACAGGAACAGTACTGCTGTCGATCTGCTCTATGCTCACAGACCCCAACCCGGACGATCCGCTCGTGCCGGAGATTGCCCACGTGTACAAGACGGACCGACCTCGATACGAGGCCACGGCTAGGGAGTGGACTCGCAAGTACGCAGTGTAAGGCGTTGGACGATGGAATAAGGGCGAGGCGCCGGTTGCACTCCTCATCTGTTCCCGAGCGATGACGGCGGGAGTAATGCTAGGTACACGGCATGCCGCCATGTGGAGGGAGTCTGGCCTGGGCTGCAACTTGGGGCACGCCACGCCACGGGGGGCGAGCTCAGGGAGGAACGACAGACTAGACAGACATTCTAGCTTCTCTTACGGGATATCACGCGGTTGGGCTTTGGGTTTGCATTCACAATGTCTATGACCTCGCAGCGCCACTATGTTTCTTTCCTCTGTGTACGTGATGTGACTGGGCGAGTGCCATGATAATGCTCGCCTGTTAGTAAGTTGTGTCTTGTGCACGTGACATGCCATGGCTGCCGGTGCTGGGGTACTTAGTACCTGGTTAATAGTGGATGGCCATTGGAGGCTTTTGCTCTGGAAGAGGTAGGAGCGCCAGTCTGGATTCAAGTATATTATCGTGTTTGGTTGGCACTGGCGGAGGATAGAAGAGAAACAAGTGGATAGAAAAGGGGCCACGTCTTTGAGAAGAAATGGCACAGGCATCATGAGATTTCGTTTGGAAACTTGGTGATGATGCGAGATGGACAACTTATCCTAAACAGCATCGTTACGCGGCGGATAATATCGGGTCATGCAGCGCTGGATAGAGAGGAACAGGCCAAGATCGTGAAACTGTGCATGGCGGCCGCATGTTTCACTCTCAAGGTGGGAATGGTTTCCTCACACGACACGACGATCTACGAGCAGGTTTCCGCGAAACGTGATTATAAATTCGCGAGTCAGTTCAATCCAGTCACTGAGCAAGCATTGATACAACTCGTTACACTTCAGGTAATGGTTTTGTTGGTGGTTGGTCTTGACACGGAGAATAACACCTAACCCAGGGCGCCAAGTGAAGCCGGTCTGGGCATCCAGGGCATAGGGACTGTGACACAGGGAGATAAAGATGTAGGAGGTTTGGAATGAAGAGGTCGAGGATAGGCACGTGGGAAACGGTGGGCTATCATACGGTCTCGTTGTCCAATAAGGACTTGACGCGGGCCTTTTTCTTTGCCAGATGATTTTCGGATCCGCAGGGACGGCGGCCGCGGGCGGGTAGATAAGAGAGCGAGTGAAGGAGGTCCCAGGAGGGGTGTGTGTGAGAGATGGATGGAGTACGTGCAGTGTCGATGATCTACGAATCGGCAGCCGCATTGTCGAGAGGTAGAAAGAGAAAGAAGAAAGGAGCCACATGGCCGGAGCATTATGCCGGAGGAGGAGGCGTAAGAGGCAGGGCGAGAGAGAGAGGGAAAACGTGTTGGAAGAGCGAATAGACGGAGCGGAAAAATCCACACAGGGGGTTTGCAACTGTCACAGCGCGTTTCAGACCAGGGGGGGCTGATACAAGGTCCCGCGGCGGCGAGGGCTCGGCCAAGGGGTGTCGAGCGGCCCAGCGGTAGAAAATCGAACCATAACCCACAGTCCTGGGGACTTGGCCGTGTATCAGTTGAAGGGAAGGAGATGGACGCTCTCACTCAGCGTTTATATTTTCCCGTTGGAGTTTGGAGCCAAGATTATATTTGCTGAGAGGAAGAGAGAGGCGCGGCGGGCGGCAAAGTATGCGCGACGGGCAGGAGGTTGCTATGTATGTCATTGGATTGGTGTGAATGTCAGCCCACTGCCCGTTACAGCGTGTCGACAGAACGTCTTGAGGTGAGACAGCTTATGCGCGTCGTGCACGTGCGTAGGGCCATTGGAGCGCGAGGGCTGGTTTGCTGGAATGGCGGCCTTGGTTCCAGATTTCTACTGCTAGGGCTCTCATCGCATGGGGGGGGGGCTCGGGCGCTAACCTCCACTGTTCTTGGTCTCGTTGCTGTGGTAGGCTGGTTCTTGGCCGTCATTTTCCATCCATCTGATCCCCTGGGAATGGTGCCATGATCCCTGGGCGCTCGCACCCCCCGGCCGGGCATGTCTGTATGGGTTTGCGCGCGCGAAAGAGTGAGAAGAGGACAGACAGTAAGTGGTAGTAGCCGCTATGCAACGGCGTATGGGTGACACGGCCTCGCGGACCTACCCTTCTGAGCCTTGTCTCCTGTGGCAGGGCCTCCTTCTTTGGCTTCCTTTGCCCCCCCTGCCGCCGTCACCGTAGGTCCTCATCCATCCATCCATCCCCTGCCTTTTCCTGCTCCCATTATCTTTTATTCATTGCCCAAGGCCCTCTCCTCTCCCATCATCCCACCGTTGACGCGCTCACCAACCCATTCCCGCACGAGTTTGCTACGTTTGCAGGTATGATGTCCCCCAAAAGTGGTCTTATTTCTCCTGCGGCCCCCTGTAGCGGCCGTTTCGATCTGATACCCACTACCACCTCTTAGCTTTGCCGCTGCTCCGTTCCATCT
Source organism: Stachybotrys elegans (assembly GCA_020746835.1). NCBI lineage: Eukaryota > Fungi > Ascomycota > Sordariomycetes > Hypocreales > Stachybotryaceae > Stachybotrys > Stachybotrys elegans. Next base: position 1,135,568 of record JAGPNK010000004.1, on the reverse strand, counting down.
CTAATACAACCACCACCTCACCCTCCCCCCCGTCCCGGCCAACCTTCGCAGCCCTTTTACCTGTTCCCTTTTCCCACCTCTCGCGAACGCCCCCCTCCCTTTCTTCTCCTTGTGGCCTCATGGTTTGCTGATAGTGTTGATCGCTTCCAGGCTTCCTTCTATGTCTTAATTGTTCATATTTGCTTCGTATATTTTCATTACAGTCGTTACCAGCACTCCCTACCCAAGTACTATCTATCAGCAACTACAACCATTACCATCACCACCGACGTTCAGCAGGTTCTGAATTCACGCCAACGCCAGCATTAATTGACGATCACACCGAGAGAGGGAGAGAGAGGATAAGGAGGCAAGGAACTCGCAAGATACCCGGACGCTTGACGGCAGAGGAAGAAGCCAATTGCAACCCCAAAAGAGCTTCGGGAAGAGAAACAAGAGAAGGGGGAATTCCAGTCAAGGGACATCGCCACCGCCTCGAAAGGCATTGAACCAAACCAAACCATCCCGACAAGTTTCCGAAAATGAGCTACTCCGAGTACGGCAGCGAGAGGCCGTCGGAGCGGTCAAGATGGACGCCCCTCACCCGCATGTTGTTGTCGGGTGAGATGACACAGGAGAAGCAGCAGGAGCTCTCGTCAAGAGAGAAGTTTGACCGATGGATGATCAACGAGGGTTACCGCCGAGTGTAGGTTCACCCAGATCCGTGGAGGGCATCAAGATGCGCAAGAAGCAAAGAAAAAGGGGGGGATGTGGAAGAGAGAAGAATGGTTTATGGCTGACACGACACCAGGTTCGTCTTCGTATTCATGATGGTGCACGCCCTCGTCTTCGGCTTTGCATGCGTCCACTACGGCTTCAAGGACAGCTTGCAGAGCTCGCGCGACAATTTCGGCTTCACCTTCATCATTGCCCGATCAGCGGCGCTCGTGCTGCATCTCGACGTCGGCATCATCCTGTTCCCCGTGTGCCGAACCCTCATCTCGCTGCTTCGCCAGACGCCCCTCAACGGCATTATCCAGTTCGACAAGAACATCACCTTCCACATCACCACCGCCTGGTCCATCGTCACCTTCTCCTGGGTCCATACCGTCGCTCACTGGGTCAACCTCGCCCGCGTCGCCATCGACCACAAGCTGGGCGTTTACGGATGGCTCGTTGCCAACTTCGCCTCCGGACCCGGCTGGACCGGCTACGTCATGCTCGTCGCCCTCATGGGCATGGTCGGCACCTCGGTCGAGAAGCCTCGCCGCGCAAACTACGAGCGCTTCTGGTACACCCACCACATGTTCATCATCTTCTTCTTCTTCTGGTCTATCCACGGTGCCTTCTGCATGATCCAGCCTGACGTCGCCCCCTTTTGCACCAGCGTCGGCCCCGCGGCTATTGGTGTCTTTTGGCAGTACTGGATGTACGGTGGTTTCTGCTACCTGGCCGAGCGTATCGCCCGCGAGGTCCGTGGCCGCCACAAGACGTACATCTCCAAAGTTATCCAGCACCCCAGCAACGTCTGCGAGATCCAGATCAAGAAGGAGCACACCAAGACGCGTGCCGGACAGTACATATTCTTCTGCTGCCCGGCCGTGTCTCTCTGGCAGTACCACCCCTTCACCCTTACCAGTGCCCCCGAGGAGGACTACATCTCGATTCACATGCGATGCGTTGGTGACTTTACCAGGGCTGTGTCTACGGCTCTGGGCTGCGAGTGGGACAAGAAGGGCGACTCGAGCAAGGTTGTCGGCGTGGACGGCCAGGCGAGCGGCGTTGACCCGGCCCTGCGTCGTGTCCTCCCCCGTGTCTACATTGACGGCCCTTTTGGATCGGCTTCCGAGGACGTGTTCAAGTACGAAATCTCCATCCTGGTCGGTGCCGGTATCGGTGTCACGCCCTTTGCCTCTATCCTCAAGTCCATCTGGTACCGCATGAACTACCCGCAGAAGAAGACGCGCCTGTCCAAGGTGTACTTCTTCTGGATTTGCCGAGACTTCGGATCCTTTGAGTGGTTCCGCTCGCTGCTGCTGGCCGTCGAGGCGCAGGACGTCGAGAACCGCATCGAGATCCACACGTACCTGACGGCCAAGATCAAGGCCGACGACGCCACCAACATCATGATCAACGACGCCAACGCCGAGAAGGACGCCATCACGGGACTCCGCAGCCCGACCAACTTTGGTCGTCCCAACTGGGACATGATCTTTAGGGGCATCCGCAAGCTGCACAGCCCGGCCGAGGCGGGTGTCTTCTTCTGTGGACCCAAGGGTCTGGGTAGCTCCCTCCACGTTTACTGCAACAAGTACACCGAGCCTGGGTAAGTCTATGTTGGATGTGTGAATGTGATGGGACCTTTTGCTAATCATCATGGCAGATTCTCGTTTGTCTGGGGCAAGGAGAACTTCTAGAGGGCCGATGCTTTCGTACTCTTTCCCTTGCGACTCGTATACCTCTTGCATAGATCAGCGATATATTTTTTCCCTTTTACCCTTTTATTCATTTTGTTGCGCCACCCTGGGCCCCCTTTTCCGGTTCAGATATTCCTTGTTCTTCTATTACGGCCACCTTCTGGACAGCCATACGGCTTACCTATCCGGCTCACCACGGCATGCATCCTCTCGAGACCCCGGGCGAGTGTGGTCCATGCCTTGGGGTGGCCGTGTCGCGCGCTGTGACGGAGAACAGTACGCCGAGGAGGGAGAGAAGGGGAGCGGTTTTTTGTTTGTTTGTTTGGAGGCAACTCCCTGGTGTTGAGGCCTGGTAATGAGTGTAGTTTTTGAGGAGAGATCAGGGGAGGAAGAGATTCTGGGACTACAGACAGACGGGAAGAATTTGTAGGTAGGAGGTGTAGGAGGACAACTATTCTATCTTGAATACAAATGAACTTGGTGAACAAAGCTTTCGAAGATGATGTGCAGATCGAAATCTCTAAAGCTTCCATAGAATAAGAAGGGAGTAAGACAGCAACGGGGCGGCCCAAATCGATCCCCTATTTCTGGATAGGGAAGCTGGGGCAACGGGGTTACATGAAGGAAATTACCAGGTTATGCATGATCGACAGGTAGACATGACATTTGACATGGTGTCCAACTATGTACATAAGCCCAAGCCCAATGATAGGCAGCTACGGATATAGCACACACAGAGAAGAAAGATGGTACTCAGCCGAGGTGAGGAATGGCTATTCTCATACTTGGATAGGGCGAGAGAGAAGCCAGCGGCTGATCTGTGCCTTGCCTTGCATGGCACAAGGACAGAAGAGTAAGAAAAAGGAATGTTGGCATGTTTCAGAGGTGGGCACAGGGCCAGCGGGAAACGTGCAGCCTGCCGGGCTGAGGAGAGACATGGTGACGGTGACGACGCCCAGGAGGGATGCTGTGCAGCGTACCTGCGTGGAGCGAGACCTTGTTACATGGCACAGCGAGGGATAGAAAGAGAGAGGGAGAGAGAAAGGTCACGAGGTGGAAGCCAAAGACAGGATAGGCGCGGATGATGCTGGTGACGATCGACCTGTCAAGCCGAGAGAGTGGATGGGGGGTCTGACGTGTACCACGGGCGGTCTTGCAGCGAAGCGGCCTGCCAAAAGCCAACGGAAGACCAGCCAAGCCAGCAAGCAGAGCTGGGTTTTCGGCTGCAAGGGGCCCTGCGCCACGATCAGGTGGTTCTAGGCTGGGGAGGTGCAGACTAAGTTCTTTTTCCTTGGACGTGGCGAGAACTTACATCCTTCAGGCTCTTACCTATCTCGTCGACGGCTCCCAGCAGATTGAAGGTACCTTTTCCATGCACTCGCCCGTTATGGCGGCAACATGAAACGTCAGAAGCAATGATGAAAAAAAAAGGACGCTTGGTCTATGGGACATCACCACAGTGATAAATACTACTTGATCAAAGCGCATGTACTATTACTTAATAAATGCTCAGCTGGAAAGAGTAATGGAAATAGATCTAAGGGGAAAAAGAGAGAGAGAAAGAAAAGATCGGTGGGCCGAGGCGCCACAGCAGACCTTAGCGTCTGCTCGTCATACCGCATGATGCCGAAGGTCACGGAGGTACCGGATACTTTTTCTGCGCGGGAAAGAAAGAAAGAAAGGGGAACTGACTGCAAGGCAAATTCAGGTACCCGGAATAAACGACGATATGGCGCCTTTGACGGCGTGGCGCTGGCGCCGTCGCGGTATGCCATATAACCTGCACCGCATGGCAATCTCGCGCGAGGAATGAGGTGCGTTCGGGGTAATAAATTAAGGTAGGTAGTCTTGTCTGCCTTTTAGGTTTTTTTCTTTTCTTTTTTAATTTGAATTTTCGGCGATGGGCAGGTCGGCAAGGGGCGGACGGAGAGAGAGAGGGTTCGTTCTCCGGCACCTGGAGGATGACCTCAGATCGCCCTCCGTCCTCCCATGACCCTGACATCTAACCCTGCGCGCCTCCACTCCAGAGGGCCTGCACATCTTCCCGCGTTCATCTGGCACCTATCAATATGCATAACATTCATAAAGGTGAAGGAAAAGAAGGAGAGAACACTCGGTTGTGCAGCGAGACGCGTGTAGCCTCTGCCGTGGATAGTGTACCCGGTACCTCCTCTAGCGTACCTCTAGCCTGGGAATGGGCCCGTAGCCGATACCTCAGCTGGGGGGTCCCCCAGACCCTCCTTCCCGCCTGGTGAGTTATCCAACCGTACCTATTGATTACACTTCTCGTGTTCGTTTGTCCGCCGGCACAACTCGTCATTCTCTTCCCTCTGTTGCGTTGCTCACACTCGCATCCTTCATCCCGCAGCTCTTCCTACACACGCAATTCTACCAGCAGGGCTACAACCTACGTCGGATCGCACTGCGCGAGTTCCTCCTCCTACTCTCTCTTTTGTCGCGCCAGACCGTCTTCCCCACGACCCTTCATCTCCCTTTTTGGGCCACCTCGTGTTTGTTCCCTCATTTCCCCTGCCCAACTTAGCGCTACCGCCAAAACCGAACGACCCCTGCTCGCTTGTTTGCTCTCATCGCCGCCGTCGACTCGTCCTCCATCGCATCCCTCCTTCTCCCTTCCTCCTCCCTCCCCTCCCCTCCCCTCCCTTCGGCTTCACGCTGAACTCATTGCCTCGTCGAGATGCGCTCGCAATTGGTGCTGCTGTTCGCCGCCGCCGCGGGCATCGCCCACGGTCATCTTGAGAAGCGCCAGGCTCCGCCTCCTCCTCCTTCGAGCGAAGAATCTACTACGGCCCCTGCCGAGGAAACCACTACTACGGCACCGCCCACAGAGCCGACCACCACCACCACCACCACTTCCGAGGAGGACACGACCACGACCCGAACCATTACCGTCACCGGCAATGTCGACACTGTCACTTCCACCACCACTATCCTGAGGACCATCACCTCGACGGTTACCAACACCGAGACGACCTTTGTCACCGAGACCGTCACTGGCGGGGATGCCGACGTCGCCACGAGGACCGTTTATGAGACGACTACCCAATGGATACAGCGGCGAGGCCTCGAATACCTGGCCCCTCTGACCGCGGCCCCTGCCCGGACCGTCCCGGCCGAGGCTCCCGCCGAGACGCTCACCCACGACGTCCTTGGCCTCCGCGACAACAACCTCTTCAAGCGCGCCACCATCACCGTCACACAGACCGTTACCGATGGCGGCGGCGATGCTGAGACTGTCCTGGTTACTCTAACCCGCAACGTCGTCCGCACTGTCGAGACCGAGGTCACCACCACCGGAACCAGGACCGAGACCTCGGTCAACGCCCCGACGACGACGACGACGACGAGCACCGTCACCGTCACGTCTACTTCTGTCAACACCAGCGACCTTACCACGGAGACGGGCGGCGCTTCCCAGACCAACCCCCCTGACAATGAGGAGGAGGGAGGCGGCCTCTCGACCGGCGCACAGGCCGGCATTGGCGCTGGTGTCGGTGTGGCTGGTCTGATCCTCATCGGTGCCGCTGTCTGGTATTTCCTGCGACGCCGCCGCAGCCCCAAGCCCGATCACGACGACCTGATGGGCGCTTCCGAGGTGCCCGTGGGAGGCCCCGGCAGAGGCCACGGTCCCAGCGGCAGCACTAGCATGGCCGGCATGTCGGAGCACGCCACGGCCGCCGCATTCCTCGCTCCCGGCCGCTCCGGCACGACCAAGCCCAACTACAGCGCCGAAGGCTACCGCGGCACGGCCATGGGCGACGGCCGCGCAGGCTACGCCAAGCCGGCTCCCTACGGCGCCGCCTACGCCAGCGCCGGCAGCCACCCCTCGACGAGCCCAACGACAGCCTACTCGTACCAGACTACCCGCACCGGCTCCATGATGGCCGACCAGCTACCTCAGCATCCCTCGCCCTCGCCGCCACCCCCCGGCTCTGCCGAGCTGGGCCATGACGGTGGCGTGTCGGCTCAATGGTCGGATCCCAACGCTACCGAGATTGATGGCCGGAATGTGACGCACCAGCACACGGGTCCCGTGTACGAGATGCCCAGCCAGCACTACCGATGAGAGGGGCAGCATATGAGAGGAAGAGAAAATCCTCGGGATGGTTATCATGGAGGAAGATGAGACGGCGAAACGGAATCAGAAAGCATGCTTTATCCCTTTTTTTTATATTACCTTTTTACTATTCACGTCAGGCTACGAAAGTGCATCCTGTACATACAGACCAGCCCACGACACACACAGACACACAGACACACACACCCTTCTTCTCCTACCTCTAATCTCAATCTCGTGTAAAAACTCCTTTACTACCCTCCCCCTTCTTTGCCGTTTTCTTTTCTTCCTTCCTCTACATTCAAACGACAGGCATCACAAGCACCATATCCAAGAAGAGCGGCGTGTGGGGAGAAGGCCACCTCCGGGAAAGCGAATGCATAACCTCCTACGGTTTTCTTTTACCTTTTTTTTCTTCTCTTTTCTTCTTTTCTATAACTTTGTGTGTTTTTCTTCTTCTTCGTTGCACACTTCTCTAGTGATGAGATGAGAGAAAAAAAAAATTACAATAAACAGCCCTTGAAAACCTAAAGATGAGAGAGATCGTGCTTTGCTGCTCCCCGTGAAAGGTGGTGGTGGGGGGGGGGGTGAGATGTGGAAGCGAGGAGAGAGGAGCAGGATGGTTTCTCGTATGATGTTTGTCGATGCGCTAGCGAGGAATGAGAAAGCAACTCATGAGTATGATGGACACAACTAATGCAATAATACTTCGGCCTTTTCCTCTCACAGTGTCACCTTCCGCGAGAGATGGGAGAGAAGAGGGGTAAAACTCGCTCTTATCCCTTTTGTATTATTATTATCACTTTTCTTACCTCCCCTCTCCCCCCCTTCCGCGAGCATAGATAAGCCTCGGCCGGGAATGCGGCCTCTTACAGACAAATCTTTTCGGGAGGCTGTGTCCTGTCCTAATTTTTTTTTCTCCCCTTCTCACTTGGTTTGCTCCACTTTCTCTTGGTTCAAGTTGTTTATTATAGTATGAGTGAATAGATTATGGTCCTCGCCCCTCCGGGTGGTGAAATTTGCTCTTCTTTCCTCCTTCTTTACGTGCCTTTCTTTGTCTGGTTTGGCCGTGGGGTTGGTTTCCCGCGTCTCTTTCCCTTTGTTGCTGCCTGTTTCGAGGAAGTAACATCAGAACAACCATCTCATATCATCTCATCACCACCCCATTCGCCTCCTCATGCTGTGCCACACGACACGATAACACACATACACACAACACCGCAGCTGCTGTGACTGCTGCTTCGGGTCGCTGGTTGGTTATATGCTGAGACAATCCGTCACTCTACTTTAGCCAGAAGATTCGTATGTGGAACATTATTTCTCTCTCAACTTCCTTGCTTCCTTATCTTTCGCCACCCTTGCATTCTAGTTCTGTGACTAACAACAACCAGCCTATACCGCGATCTCTCTCTCTGCCAATTTATTCAGACACACATTTTCACCTGTCAATCGCAGTCGCCGCCCATGGATCAACCTCCCATGGACGTCAAGTCCAGCGGCGACAATGACCTCTCCGTTGGGCCCCCTCCCGTCGGGGACGTTGATGAGAAGAAGCTCCTCAGGAAGCTCGATCTGCATCTCATTCCTCTCATCATGGGTTTATACCTCTTTAGCTTTCTGGATCGGTACGTCCCCCCTTCCAAAAGTGACATGTCACTCAAAGCACTAACACCCAAGCAGCGTCAACATCGGCAACGCCCGCCTCTACAACCTTGAGTCGGACCTCGGCCTCTCCTCGCAGCAGTTCCAAATTGTCGTCTCCATCCTCTTCGTCACCTACCTGCTCTTTGAGGTCCCTTCTAACCTCGTCCTCAAGCTCTTCACCCCACGCCGCTGGATTGCCTTTATCGCCTTTGGCTGGGGCATCGTTGCCACTCTCACAGGTCTCGTCCAGTCCTACGCCGGTCTCATCGCCTGCCGCCTCCTCCTCGGTGTCCTCGAGGCCGGCCTCTTCCCTGGACTTAACATCTATCTCACCTTCTTCTACACCAAGCATGAGCTTGCCCTCCGTGTCGGCTATCTCTTCGTCAGCGCCGCCATCGCCGGTGCCCTTGGCGGCCTCCTCGCCTACGGCATCGGCCACATGGACGGCCTTCAGGGCATGAGCGGCTGGCGCTGGATCCTCATCGTCGAAGGCATACCCAGCTGCCTCCTCGGCGTCATCACCTACTTCGCCCTCCCCAACGACGCCCAGTCCGCCTACTTCCTCAACGACGCTGAGCGCGCCATGATGGAGGTCCGCCACTCTCGCGAGTATGGCAACACGGCCTCGAGCCAGGAGTTCAGCCGCCCCGATATGATGCGCGCCTTCAAGGACTGGAAGGTCTGGGCTTTCTGCATCGCCCAGTTTGGCGTCGACACGATGCTCTACGGCTTCTCCACCTTTCTTCCTACCATCATCAACGATCTGGGCGACTGGACTCGCGCAGAGGTCCAGCTCCTCACCGTCCCTTGCTATTTCCTCGGCGCTGCCGCATACATGTCCATAGCTGTTCTGTCTGACCGCCTCCAGCGCCGCGGCCTCTTCTGTGTCATCTTTGGTACCATCAGCGTCGTGGGCTACGCCATCCTGCTCGCCGATGTCCCCAGCGGCGCCCATTATTTTGGTTGCTTCCTTGTTGCTTGCGGGCTCTACGTTGTCGTTGGCCTGCCCCTAGCCTGGGTAAGACACTCCCCAACATGTGTCACCCATCCACACTGCTGACTGGTGCTGTAGCTTCCATCCAACTCGCCACGCTATGGCAAGCGTACCACCGCGACGGGTCTTCAGCTTACCATTGGTAACTGTTCGGGCATCATGTCTGCCTTTATCTAGTATGTTCTCCCAGCTGCACGGATTGTCTACCTTTCTAACCCTCTGTAGCCCCCGGGGCGATGCTCCGCGATATACTCGCGGCCACGCCGTCACACTCAGCATGGTGGCCGTAGGTACCCTCCTGTATGCCTTCCTCTGGTACTCGTACCGGCAAATCAACCGTCGCCGTGACGCTGGCGAGATGGCCGAGAAGCATAGGGGTATGGATGAAGATGAATTGAGGGAGCTTGGTGATGAGAGCCCTCATTACCGATACACCATTTAGAATCTTTTCTTAAAAGAGACGCCACTACGATGTCATGACAGAAACAGTTTAAACAGACGTGGTATCATTACTGGAAGCAGACCCAGGCTGCTCCTGATTAGAACACTACAAGGACGACTCATTTATCATGATAGTCGTATAAATAGAATGGCAACTGCTTAATTGCATCTTCCATCGCCGAATTGACACCCACAATGCTTCCCCACTACCTGATGCGTTTACGGGAGTGTTCAGGCGAGACAGAGGTCCCTCTCTGCCACGAGCTGCGGTCACTCTCATTAAACAACCTGGGGACATGTGCCAGAAATGCATCCTTTCTCAGCATGTCCTCATCTGCATGGGCTTGTTGCAAGCCGCGGGAAAAGTACTGCCACTCCTCCCAGCACCGCCATGCCGAACACTCGTATGCCAAGTTTCTTCGCTCCAGAGCCCTTCTCCGGGGAGCAATCAGGTTGTTAAAAGGCGCCATGAGCTCTTCTGTAGATGATGCCAATGATAAATACGGGGTAAATGCCGACTTGCGTACAGCAAGGAGATTGAATGCATGAAGTGTGGCAAGCTGCAGGCCCTGTTGAACTCGTATCGCGACAGCCTGTGCTCGCTCCTCCTCTGGATCTCGTGATGGTTCACCGGCTCCGTGGCCCTCTGCCGACTCTCTCATATCGGACAAGCTATTGTGTATCCCCTCCAAGGCCGACTGGACGTCGTCGGAGTTCAAATCAACATCTATAGCGACGGGGAAATAGAACCAATCGTGTCTGTGCAATCGTGCTGGCGGTGGTTCTCGATCAAAGCAACGGTCACAACACTCGCTGAAGCACAGACGGCATACGTTGCAAGTGTCTGTGATAATATCACGACAATAACGGCACGGGCCTACCGACATTGAAACGCGATTCTGCGCCTCATGCTCATCCCACACAATGTCGGGCTCGGAAAGGACCTTCGAGATAATGGACGCCGTCTCCTCTGCGCATATGCAGCGCTGAATAAGGAGCTTCGAGATGAAACCCAGTAGACTACGATGCTCAGGAAGCGTACGTGGACGGTTTAGGACTCTCTCGACCAAGGATAAAAGTACTTGATCGGTATGGCTGTGAGCCGATTCGCTTACACGCCAGGACCCTATGGCAAAGTCCCGAGGGGCGAGCCCCGTCGCGTGTTTGTGATTAGCAAGATCTGAGAAGACATCGCGACCGGTTTCGCGCCTGAGCTCGTCGCACTTCACAAAAGCCAAGGCGCCTCTTGAAGGGGAGGAAGAGAGGATAGATCTCCCCAAGATGGTGAGGCCCATCTCATCAAAACCCGCCAAGTCTTCTCGCAATCCCCAACGTGGTTCGAGAAGCAGTTCAATCATCTCGATATTTTCCGAATCAAATGCCAACCCTATCGCGCTTGACCAGGCGTTGGGCAGGACCATGGAGCGCGTGCATTGTAGTGGATCAACCCCCCTTTCAAGGAGGGACCGCACGTTTCTGAGAGACTCCCCTTGAATTGCAATATGGAGAAGAGACCTTCCATCTTTAGTGGTGTAGGCTCGCAAGTCTAATCCATGCTGTATCATGAGATCCAAAACCTCATCTACTCCATGTTTCTTAGAGCTGACGAGGCGTCCGACTGGCGGATATAGGCCGGTGTCACCCTCAATGGCAAAATCTGCGCCGGCTTCAAGAAGCAACTTGACAATGTCTGCTCGCACGTCGTCACATGCAATATGAAGAGGAGTCACACCCCATATATTCGACACATTGACCATCTCCGGGCTTGCTGTGAGAATCAACTTGATGGTTTCAAGCAAGCCAGATCGGGTGGCGCGATTCAAGGGAGATTCCCTCGCGAGACCAGAGACGGTGTCTGCCAGGGCGCCCTTCTCTAGGAATAGAGACACAACAGAAGCCTGGCCATTCATACAGGCGGCGTCCAGCGGAGGGGCAGTTCCCCAGTCGCTCTCGAAACATGCATTGATTAGATTTGGATCATGCTCGAGAAGGACCACGCACACATCCACAAATCCTCGTTTCGCAGCATGGTGCAAAGGGCTCTCTGTCGGACTGGTCTCGGTCCAAATGCTCGTGTCGGCCCCGTGCTTGAGCAGGAGTTGGACTGCCTTCTTGTGGTTGTGCTCAGCGGCCACAACCAAGGGGTGTTTCTGAGTGGGCGGGATAAAGTTGACATCTACCGGAATTGGTGAATTTAGGAGAAGTTCAAGAAGTCGTGTATCATCGCCTGGCTCAGAGAGAGCCAAGCACAACGGGCCCCTCATGTTGTGACCTTGCTCGAATGTCGGATCAGCTCCATGCCGTAACAAAAGCCTAATGATCGCTTCGTTATGGACGGCAACGGCGGCAGCCAATGCGGTTCTCGTTTTTTCCTGGGAGTAAGATGTAGGATCAAAGTCGTTGACAGGAGCACCATGAGCCAACAGCAGCTCGACCATGGCCATGTCATGGTTGCCAATAGCAGCCAGCAACGGGGCTGAGCCGTGTCCCCGTATACGACCTGGAAAGGCACCTGCATTAAGCAACAACTCCGCGCCGCGGTGATTTCGTGACTCAACAGCAAACTTGAGCGCCGATACACGAATACCCAGATCCAAATCGATGTCGGGTCGTTCGAGGAGAAGGCGAAGAAACTCTATGCGATTTGCCCTGCCGCTTGCCAAATGAAGTACTGTCACCCCGCGATACATGGCGTTCACATCCACCACTCTTGGCAAGAGTATTCGGAACATGGGAAAAGCCCGAGTGCGAACACTTGCCATCAGCAGCTGATCAAGGTCTTTGGTAAGAATCCCGACTTCGGCGCCTCGCTGAACCAAGTCCTCCACGAGCAACACGTTCCGGCTTTGAAATGCCTCGTGCAGTGGTGTGAATCCGTGAATATCGCCAGTCTCTATATTTGCACCGTGGTCAATGAGGAGCCGCGCAAGTTCCAGATTGCCTGCCGTGCAGGCCTCCAACAAAGGCGTGTTGCCCGAGAGGCTGCCGGCGTTAGGATCTGCTCCATGTGCAAGCAAACAACGGGCAGTTGCAAGAGAATTTATATGGTGCTCGGGAGGCCCCTGTCGCACTATACACTCAACTAGAGCTCTCCTGCCTTTCCACCCGCGGCTGTTGGCGTCCACTCCTCGCTTCAAAAGAAACTCAACCAGCCTGGCCTGCCGGGTCCAAGCCGCTACTATGAGGATGGGCTCCCCATGGTACAAGAGGCTGGGCCAGATAGGAGCAGGTATATACGGCTCCTGATGCACCGGCTTGAAGAACTGACGTGTTGTTTCAACGACGCCTCTCAGGGTTGAGCTGAAGGACCAGGAGCTCGCCTGTGGGATGGGGAAGAAATGATCAAAGAAGCGCCACGCTCCAAAGAAAATTAGTGGAAGTACCGGATGATCTTCTGGTGTGATTTTTGGAAACGGCGTTTCGGGTTGCATCCAGAGTCGTATCCAGGTCTGGTACTGAGGACATCCCCCAGAGAGAAACGTTTTGAGCAGCAGCTCAAGTTGAGGGTCGAATTCTTCGACGTGTTCTATGGCCTCCACCCAACGTTTGGAAGCATAGTCATAAAACGGATTGCTTTCCACAAATGATTCGAGTCCTTCCTCTGGAGGAGAGGGCGGATAGGCAAACCGATCCTGGAGCAGATACCGAAGGCAAGCAAGCGCCATACCATTGGCTGCTTGGTTAGGACTGATGCGATTCTTGAGATACGTAAAAACAGTTCTGTTGCCGTTGACCACCTCATCCATCCCGAACCATACCAGGTGGTTCAAGTACTTGACCATTGATCTTTCCAACGAAACGGGACCAGATATGCCGTGAAGGCAGCAAATGGCATCTTCAGCTTCGTCCAGCGTGAAAGCCCGATCTAGTAGTGATGATCCTGTCAAGAGCGCAAGAAACGTACCCAAGACCTTGGTATAGTCCAGGAAAAAAGGCGAAAAGATTTGATCATAAAATTCGTCAAGGCCTGCCGGGTTACCGTGGAACTTTACAGCACCAGGGCGCCGGTTCTGCTCCAATTCTGCAATGGCAAATTTGACATAGAGCCACTCGTTACATCCTGCAGTTGCTTCTTTGAGACGGTTGAGATCTTTCGGGTCATGCGTGGCGTCCATCTCATCCATTTTATTCTTGACATATATGTTGATGTCATCAACGGTAGTGGGTGATAGTATCTCAGTAATCGTGGACGGTTTAGTGATCCTGGCGAATGTGTCGGTGGGCATACGAGAAGTGAAAACCGCCTTGAGCGTCGGCAGGTTGTCCTCCGTCAGGCTATTTCTCTGGATTTCTACCAGACAAGACCAAAAATCGGCAAAGTGGTCATCATCAAAATAGGTGATGCCATCAACCACCAGGAAGATCGAGTGTGGCGAGTATTTCTTGATAATGTTTGTCCATATCTGGACCACGTCTCTCGACTCTAACCGAGGGCTATCAGGGCCACGCGTGCTGTATTCTGAGCTGATACTTTTCGCATCTTCCGGGAGTGAATGGATCAGAGCCCAAGTAAAGTAATCCCAGATGGCAGGACGTGGATCGTCTGCGAGGCAGAAGAATTCCAGAACGACGGGAGCAAACCTGAGACTTTTGAGGTAGGTCGAGATGGCACGTGCAAGATATGTCTTGCCGCCGCCCCCCGGTGCCATGTACATCAGATTCCAGCTATCGCCAACAAGCCACTCCTTGAAGTCTTCGTCTTGGCTGAACCAGCGGCAAGTGCCAGGTGTTGGCTGTATATTCTCTCCTTTATTTCCAGGCTTCCAGCCTTTCAAGGATGACATGAAGTTCTTCAGTATCATCGTTTGTTCCTTGATCTTCTCCATCTCTGCCCAGCCTGGGCGGAGATCGGCGATTCTACCATTACTGGCTTTGCTAGAGTTGGCCTCAGGCTCTTCATCGTTGGTGGCTGCAGATGAGGAACGAGACGAAGCTGCCTTGGAATAGCCTTTAGGAGACGGCGGCGGGATTCTTAATGGTATAGGCAGGGGTGGATGCACTCTGCGCTCAAAAGTCGCAGAGGTGGTAAGACGATCGACTTCAAGAGAGAAAGTCGTGAATCTTTCATCGAACATGCTATTAAAAGCAGCCAATCCAACATGGTTGCAGTTGATCTGGATGTCTTCGTTGCACGGCATGGCTTCACGGCTTTCGTACGGTACCATCTGTAAAAAGGATGTTAGGACAAAGCAGACTGATGGGGCTGGATGGCCTACAATGATCTGCCGGCAGTCGCTTGATGAGTTCTTTATGGGTGTAGCCTCGGTTTCCCAAAATGATAGTACTTGGAGCGAAGGACCGGTGGCTTGGAGGAATTGCTTGTTGATGCGACTTATGGCTGCCGTGTATTCTCGGGACGCCTGGTTCACATCCTGAATCCTCTTATCGTCAAACGCGGCGATAGCATTCTTAACCGTCTGGAGCAGAACGTCTGATTTGACGGCTGTATGGGGGGTGCCGAGGAAGACGACGCCAGCCGCGGCTCTTTTGAACCTAGGGAACCTGTCCCCCAGAGTTCCGCACAGGTTGATTGCCTGATATAGGGTGAGAAAAGCCCATGAAGAGCGTAGGTGAAGCGACTCACCTTTTTCACGATGAAACCACCAAATCCGTGGGCAATGAAGAATATTGGGTTGTCCTAGCACTAATGTGAGTGTGCAAGATTGCACCCAAGGCTAACTACCTACTAAAACACTCCGTTCGAGCAGTCTCTCAACCTGAAACAACAAATCATCGGCATGAAAGGCGATGCTGGCAGCGGAGAGGTTGGCAGAGATGTCGCTGTTGTAGCTGAAAGAGAAGACACGGGGCTTGTGATAGAGACGATTCACAAATTCAATGTCCTCGATCCAAGTCTTGCCTGTCTTCTCGTGATGCCAGGTCGTCTGAGGAGTTGCACCATATCCATGGACACAGATGATACTGGATTGTTACCTCGTCAGTCAACAGATGGCGGGCGCGTATGGAGGCAATGAAAGGGACCGGAATGGCTTCACGTACTCGATATGTGGCTGCACCTCGGGAACGAGGGCGCATTCAAGCCCGAAGCCGACCATATCGACTCTGACCAAACGCCTGGTCTTGGCTGTCGGCTCTCAAAGTGAGAAGACGGTTTGAGGCTCATGAGCTATGCCCGTGCAGCTCGCCAGTGGCACCCTCGTCTTAACTACCAGCCTCTTTGGAGCCGCATGATGGGGTAAGGGAGGGGAGCAGGGTATTAGGGGCCATTGGTGATGCTATTGGTCGAGCTGTAGGGGCTGTAAGATTCTGATCCACCTCCAGGAGGATGGATTTGGATTCAACCAACAGTCGCCGATGACAGACGGACATGGGTGACAGAGGCCCATGATGCAAACAAATGCGAAAAGATTGTTTGATCAACCGTGATACTGCAATACTACGCCGCCTATTAGCATGAGGATAGATAATGCATGCACAGAAGGAGGCACTACCTTTAGGCGATGGAAGAAACGGTCGACATGATCGAATCAATGCAGTTGGCGTTGTCGGCTTATGGGGGGGGGGAGGGGATTGTCGCATGCAACCCAACATGCAAAATCCAGACAGATGCTCTTGTCGAATCGGTCCATTTCCCTGGTGCGAGAAACTGCGTGAGGCTGCGAGACGCGAGGCTGTGTGTTATGCGACGTGCGATGTGAGGCGGGAGATGCACAACAGAAGCCACAGTTTAAGCTTCAGCTGCCGTAGGATTTGCCTCACCAAATGGCCCTCGCCCCGTTGGGAGCTGGTCAGAGTGGGCAGGAGCCAACCACAGACAGCCGACGCGACGTCATAGCTTGCGCGATGCTCGTGCATTCCCCGCCATCCCTGCCCCTAGTGCGCTATCCATAGGGATCTTGGGGCTGTCGGACCACTGACAGCGCTGGAAACCCACTTTGTCTCCCCGACCCCAGGGCCCTGACAGCCTGTAGCATCGGTTCCATTGCTCCTCGACATCCAATCCACGCCGTCCGCCAGCCCGCATCCTACTTCACCCTTCCAATTCCTGCCTGTCATCCCACTCTCCTTTGCCAACCCGACAACTCATCTTGAAATTACTCTCCGCCATCGACATCGCTCTGTCGACTTGATACTTAGCACCTCCCGTGCCACGTTCCATTACGACTCGAGTGCGACGAACCCATACGACCAGTGCGCTGGCCGACTGCGTGACGAATTGACCACAACGCGAGACCTCCTCGTTCGGATCTGTTCCTCATCAATCTATAACATGGCGCAGGCGCCATCGACAGGACCGTCGCATCCGACGTTCATCAACATCCCCGCGCCTGCCTCGAACCCGGACACTCCGTCAGAAATCCCGTATGTATTGCCCCTCCCTTCACTGGACTACGCAGTGGTAGGTAGCTCTGCCGGCTGACTCCTGGGATTTGTAGAGGCACTCCCACAAGCACCACCACGTCACTCTCGGCGCTGTCCACCACGGCCATCAAGGATGGGCATCGCGGCCACCTACCTCATGGTCCAGGCGCCCTCCCTGGGCGGGGTCACCAGCACAACCCCTCGACAACCAGCCTAGAGGCCGAGCGGGCTGATCGGATATCTCGTCTTGCTGGTCTTGAAAGAGTATCGACACTTCGAGCACCGCCGCAAGGCAGGGCGTCATCGATTTCGCCGCAGACCACGCCCACCTCAACTACGGGCTTCCCAGCCAACTTCCATCCTCAACATCTCACCCCCGCCTACTTCGACAGCAACGGACAGCCGGTGGCTATCACCAAGATGAGCACGGTGGGCACCGCCAGTGCGACGGAGAGTCATGTTGGTGAAGGTTCTCGTGGAGGCCCCGCCGATCACGACGAAGACATGCAGAGCACCGATACAAACTATCGCGAAGCAGATTCGGTGACTAGTATGGGCGCAGACCCTGATGCGATGGACGAGGATCTGGATGCGCTGGCTACACGATCGATAGGAGGATATGATGATCGCATGAGCGATGATGGTTCTGCCTCGTTGGTTGGATTTGGAGAGGGCGCTGGTAGTACAGTATCTGGGCCGATATATCATCGCCGACCAATCCCTGGCGCCACGGCGGCGCAACAAATCTATCCTGGGCTAGAGCGAACCAACTCGGGACTGAGCGATGCACGACGCGAGCGGGAGATTGCGGGAGTGGACACGCCGGTGAGTGCGGCTGCCATTCAAGAGCGACGGGACGCCCGCATGATGGACGGCGTTGCGGCGGGGGCTTCCTACACAACCCAAACTGGCGACCATGATGGCTTTGTAGATACGACATTCCGTGGCCCTGTGCCTGCGGTTCAGCCCTCGGAGCGCGAGGCCGCCGAGCGCATGATGGCGCAGCTGGACAGTGGTGAAACCAGACCCGGAGCCGCTGCTCTGGGGAGCCCGGGGGTGGGATCTGACCGACTGGGCAAGTTTTACTTTGAGGGTGGAAGACGGGAGGAGTAACCAGTGATAAACTGCGTGGTGGTGTCATGTCGAAGTTGACGGCAGTCACAGTCATGGCCAAGCAGGGGAGCTCAACAATGTGGACGGGAACAAACGGTATGACTATGTTTTGCTATTGCTGGAATCAGGGACGGCTGTCTATGGATGGATTACACGCGAACAATTTGTTGCTGCAAGGCATGTAATAATAGCACACGGAGACGGTATTCAACCAAGACTTGCTGGAACCACCTCTTCTCAATGACCTAGACGTGAACACGGACAAGCCCTCCAAGAAGGCGTGTCATGATATGCATGCTAAGAAACACGCCCCCCCCCCCCCCCCTGTGTGGAAGTAAAGCCACGCCAATATCACAGCCAATGTCGGCCGATCAGACATACAACTACACGATGCACGCCGTCCGCCGAGCCCAACGTCCTCCGCCAGCCGTATCTCTCCCTCTCCAAGCGAGTCAATCACCGCGCAAAAACAAGGAGAGGACAGGGCAGGGGAGAGGCAGGAAACCCGATGATCATGGGCCCTTTTCGTCACCCGGGGAAGAAGAGAGGTGCATCTCCCGCCGCGCGGTTCATCCGCCGCCGAATGATGGGACCTGGGTGGGTGCTCGCCACTCCTTGCGTCCCTCACCCCCGTCATAGAGAGGGAATCAGGAAGGTAACGAGCAGGATTTGGAAGGGGGGCACGGAGTAGGGGAAGAGAGAACAGCAATTCAGAAACCTCTACGGAGTAGGGAAAAGGAAGTGCATGTATCCGGGAATAGATAGGTTCGGAGAGATAAGAGAGATGCGGTGCATGGGGGCGGGCTGTTTCTTGTTTCGTTTGGCATGCATGTACATTATGTATGTATGTATGTATAGCTTCCTCGTTCCGGGTAAATAGAACCAAGGACAGAGGAGCAAGGGACGGGAGTAAGTCAGAACCTAAGCTATCATCCACCGCGTTGGTTCCGAACTACCGTCCCCCATCCCCGGCGCACCTCCTCCTCCTCCTCCCTCACAACCCCATCATTATCTATATCCAACCGCATCCTACGCGCCCATCCATCTTGGCTCTGCAAGTCCACCTGATATCACCTCCCTCCACAAAACAGACTCCTCCTTCGGTAGTGCAGGGCCGTAAAATGCAACCTATATATCATCACAATATCAACTCCTCCCCGCCGCCAAACCCAATGACATATTACTTTCCCCTCATCATAGCATAAACAAACCTCCAACCAAAAGAAGACAAGAAAAATAAAAAAACGGGAAACAAACTTTCTCCTACACCCTTGATTGGTTTATTTTATTTTATTTTATTTTCATCATGGCACCAGTCTCCCTTAGTTGGTGAGGCCTGGCCGCCAAGCTCATGTGCGTGCGGCCGATGCGGGCCACAAGTTGTTTCCCATGCCCAATTTTCTTGTTTCTCCACGACCGCCCGCGCCCGCATCTAAGAGGACACGGCCCAATCCATACGATACGTGATTGAGCAAGGTGGTCTATTGCCTGCAATATCGAACCGAGGGAAACATTAATGTTCCCATCGTCAATGTGACCTCGCCCCTCTCAGCGTCGCCCCCACGTTTCCTTCTTCCTCCTGGTCGTGTCCTGCTTGCTGGGGGGCAAATATTGCCTTATCCCTTGCACGTACATACGTTTTTCACGCCCCCGGTCGCTCCAAATTAGTTTCCATCTGCCTTTTGTGGTCACGATAATCCTCTGCAGTGTGCACAGATGGACCCGCCTGAGCCCAGACGGGATGATAAGTCTGCGAGAGACTGGATGACAGCCGAGTGGGAGATGCAGTACACCACGGCAAAGGTGGTTGAGTAATCGGCCAGACCGAACGCCCGTAGATAAGACAGACAGGCAGACCAGTAAACATCGTGGGAATAATAATGTATTGATTGGGATATCAGAATGATCATTGTCCATACTCGTCAGTGATGGGATCATTAGCCTACTACTCCCCAGAATGACACTCCGTGTATACCAACGCCGGCCTCCCCTGAGCCCCATCGTAACGCCAACCGTCCCAGACCTAACCAGGCCTTGCGGTACCGTACCCCATTATCTGTTGACCAAAAATGTGACGAGAGCATGGACAGGCGCGCGCCATGCCATACTGTCGTGAAATCATGCCGAGATTCGATGAGAAAAATCCTGGGAAAAAGAAAAAGAGCCAAAAAAGACAATCAGCAGCCAGATGCTGTGATAACGCCCCCGACGCTGTGTATGGTGCATTCGACATAAAAAAATAAAATAAAGAATGGCGCTGTGTAAATTCATGATTGCGAGGAAATCCGCGGGCTGTCTCGACTGCCTGATTGTAAAAGCCTGCCTTCTCTCCCTGTCATCAGGCTTGTCGCGCCGACACCCGTCGTCAGGGAGGTTGTGCCGGGAACCTTGGTCTGACTTTTCTCGGCATGGGAAGGATTGCTAGGAGGAGGCGAGGCACAGCCGCGGCGATTCGCGCAATAAAATCGCGAAATAAATATGGCCCCGCATGGCCAAGACTATGTTGGCTGCCGATCTCCAATAACAGCATGCAGAATGCGATGCGGAGGACCCCCTCGCCAAAAGTGCCGTACCCATCGCAGACGAATGGGCCGTTTCTGCGTACCGAACGAGGCTCAGACGCCGGCTTATGCTTAGGAGCTGGGATGCATGACCATTGGCTGAAGCTAAATGTAGATGATAGGAATAGCGACGACGAGCTGAAGTGCGGTGCAAAAATCGAGTAAGCGACAAGCATCAAGTGCAGAGAAAGTCGAGCCCCTTGCGTCGTGCCACGCCTTGCCAGTCCCAAACGGCAAGCCACTGTCCCTTGTCCATCAGTGACCAGACCTCTTCCAGAAGCTCCACGACGCGGTCGCAGTTACGGAGGCCTGTGTAGCCTCGGACCGCCCTGAGCGCAGCGCGGATGCGCTCCTGCTGGCCGACTTCGAAGCAGGTGGTGCCGATGACGAGGCACGGTATGAGGAGGAGTGTCTGCACGGGATCTGAAGGCTTAAAAGACTCCAGGATGGCGAGAGATTCGTCGACGGCCAACGTAATGCGTCGGTCGTGGTGAGCTGGGCGTCGAATTGGTGGAGGGGATGAGCGTCGAGGGCCGGCAATGGACCGGGAGTCCTGTTCGTGCATCGAGTTCGTCCGGGAAGGATGGCGAGACGGTGGGCAGCTGTGTGGTGTGTGGGCACCGAGGAATGGGTTGTCGCCACCCAAGGCCACATTTCCAGATGCAGGCGTGCTGATGCTACCCGCCATTGAGGCCCGGCGCTGAGGCATGTGAGGGGGCGCGGTAGGGATGGGGAAGGAGTCAAAGGTAGAGCGACGGGTCGGGACGGGGATGCCCGTTGGTGGGTAGATGGTCCTGAATAGATAAACCCACATCATCTGCTTGTAGAGTAGTCCTACCCGTTCGCGGCTGTCGCCCGCAGGCCAGCGTGGCGTCCACTCACGGATGGCGGCATCAATCTCAGCAGCCCGGTAGAGACTCGTATAGTCGACAAGGGGATCTGTCGAAGAGGCAATGTTGTTGCGGATTGTGTTTCGAATGGTAGTGATCTGCGACAGGTATTGGAAAAGACCATCGGCGACACCCAGGAGGCGGGGAGGATGAATGGGCACATCGGGCTTCCAGTTTTCCGAAGACAGGCGCTGGGTGTGAGTCTCAGGGTACCAGAACAGGTCGTCGGCGTAAATGTGATAACGGAAGAACTCGGTGATGAAGGTGTAAAAGTTCTGGTCCTGGGGAGGGGAGTGTTCGATGAGTTTCTGGTATGCCTGGAGATGCAGACGATGCTCGCCTCGTGCGCTGCCTTCGGCACGGGTCTTGAGCAACAGGCACAGCATTTGGCCATATCGCGCCGACAGGACCGTCTCGTACTCGGGGTCGTCCTTGTCGAGAGACTTGTCCATATCATCGTAGAGCCTAGTCAGAGCCTCCTCATGGTGATAGTCGGAGCGCTGCTGGAGAGCTTCACGTGTTGTCGTCGGGTTTTCCTGCAGGAGCTTGGCGCCATAGGGAGCGTCAAAGTCAATGTGCTGACTGCTGACGGCAAGGATTGAGTGCATCAGCCCTTGGTGTTGGTTGGCCAGATGAAGGATGATGTCCTTGAAGGCATTCTTGGCCTCTCCCTCGACGGTCAAAACGTTGCTGAAGTGGTTGATGTAATGCTTCCAGAAAATCTTATCCTCGGTGGTCTCGACACCGTGGAAGATGGGCTGCATGGTAATGATGGGCAAACTCTCACGCCTCATGCGTTCTAGTGCTTGAAAAATTAGAAGGGTCTTGTCATGCGTCTCGGACTCAACTTACCTTCTTCAGCCCTCTCCTTGCCGCTCTTCCATATTTGCTTCTCATGATAGCCTTCACACACGACGGCATTCTTCTCACAATTCATACCTGTGATGAGTTAGATGAGGTTGATGCTGGGCGCGGGGCAGGGGCACGTACACCGTGGCTTGGCTTCATCGCACTTCTTCTTTCGTTTCCTGCAGGTGATGCAGCCCGTTTTTGAGCGCCCCTTGGTGACCTTGCTTGCTGCTACAATCGGGGTCAGAGGGTGCTTCCTGGGTCTGCCACGAGGCCGCTTCTGCTTGACGGGGCCGGTAGACGAGGCATCCGTGGGGGCGGAGGATGTGAGAGGAGCGACCTGGAGATCGTCGAGGTTGAACTCATCCTCAAACGGCTCCAGCTTTGGGATGGCGAGGATGTCGTCCGAACCCTGCTCCCACTGAGCATCGTTTTCGTTGTCATCTCGCTCGGCACCTCCGCTGCTCCAGGAGTCGGTGCAGGACGAAGCCGAGTGGACCATGGGCGGCGCTGCTGTGTCGAGGACCATGTCCATGGCAGAGCTGACGGGGGAGATCTGGCCGTTCTGGGCCTGGGAGATGGTAGCATTTCCAGTCCAAGCGGACTCCATCGAGGATGGTGATGGCGAAGGCGGCGTGATCATGTCGCGGGGGACGGATCCTTCATCCGAAGAGAGACTTTGGTTGTCCGACCACATCAAATCTGCCCTGTCCGATACGTGGGCAAACGAATGATCCATTCCTTGTCGATGAAGCCAACATTCCCACGCGAGGTTGTTGAGGAGGGAGGAGGAGAGAAAGAGGAGGAAGCCGAGGATCAGTCGTGGAAAGGCAGTCGAGGAAAAACAGGTATTTGAGATGTTGGCGGGAGGAGAGAAAAAAAAAAAGAAGAGGAATTGGGCCTGGCCCAACGGGATCTTCCTTTACTATCGGCAGCCAGTGGATGGAGGTTGCAATGTGTCGTCGAGATACGGCAGAATGGACGTATAGGATTGCAAGGGAACGTGGGTTTGAAGTGGAGCTGGGATGTCAGGATGTTTGGGATGGACACTGGAAAGGGTCGGTTGTGGTAATCGGCTTATTCGTGGTTGGCCATGGATACCGATGGACAAATCGCAGGGCGAGTTGGCCGGATCGGAGGCGAGGCCGGGGGGTGAGCAGCGGACGAGGCGAAGGCGACGGATGGGCGAGGAGGAGGTGGTAGACGTGGATGCGGACGTGGATGCGGACGTGGACGAGGACGAGGAGGGAAGAAGTTTGGCGATCACAGTCAAGAGGCAAAAATGGGATATAGAAAAAGAGAAAAGGGAGAGCGGGATGGATGCTAAAGATGGAGGGGCTGTTGAGTGGAGGCAGGCAGGAGCTTTATCTGGTGGCCTGGCTGCTCTTTCCCTCTTGTTGCGCACACACAGACAGGACAGCCTCGAGTCGACAGGGTCCTCTCTGGTCGCCAGCCAGCATTAATTATGTATGTACCAGGAAGGATCTCTCAGCCAGAGCATGCCTCATATTCGACGGCGCCACTGGGCCTCCCCACACCCAGCGTGGACCGAAAATGGGGCAGGTTATAGCACGCCCGCCTGGGACTCAGCGCCGAGGGCACCCGACGGACGGAACGAGGAGAGAACAGCAGCAATCAGCAATCAGCAATCAGCATGGATAGAAGGGGGGGGGGGGGGGCGTGCAGTAGTCGAGAGGTAGGGGGTTGGAGGATCAAGGATAGATGGTGGTGGTGGTGGATGATGGATGGATGGATGGATGGATGGTGGGAGAGGGAGGGATAAAGGAGGGTTGGTTGGGTTGGGTTACTGGTGGATGCTTAGATGATGGAAGCGAAGAGACAAGCTGAGTGTCTGCCAATGGGTGTGATGCTTCCCTCACGACGGTGCGGTGGATGTTGCATCTGCCCACGTCTCCCAAGGGTGATCGATTCTTGTCGAGCCGGCGATCAACTCACGATGACCACAGTTTGCTTGGCCCAGGACAGAACGTACGGCGCAATGGAGACAACCAGACAATGGCGGTCCAATGCGGCAGGCTCCCGAGGCACATGCCTTGGAAACTGCCCGGCGTGCAGAGAGGACCTACCGTACACAGCCTGACACGGACTGGAGCTGGAGCTAGGGTACATAGTGCTAACCACCTGATGGAGATGCGATGGGAGAGTGAGACCCCGTATAGCCAAGTTATGGATGGCATTTTCACCTTCTGATGGGAGAGCGAGAGGGTGTGAGGGGGGGAGGTGCGTGTCTTGGCGCCATTCTCATCTCCACCGCCAGCCAGCCACGGTGGCCCCCTTTTAGTCCACCCATTCCATTGTCCTAGCGTACCACCGATCCCTGCAAGACGGGGTTTTGGTGAGAGTGAGGAGATACAGAGAGAGAGAGAGAGAGAAGAGGGTGAGGGTGGTGGGAGCAAGGCAAGCAAGGCCCGATGAGAAGACAAGACAGAGAGACAAGCCTGTCAGTGCGCAATTCCCCTGCCAGCAGCGCGGCTCTCGGCCCTGTGCTGACATTGGTGTCTTGCCTTTCTCCAGGGATGCTGGGCGAGGCCGAACAAGGCGAACCAGACGACGGGAAGGAAGGAGAGAAGAGGGGAGGGGAAGCCCACGAGAAGGATAACGGACAGAACTGGCACTCTCCCAACCCACCGACCCCTGTGCCGATGGAGGATGGCGATGTGTCAAGCGGTGGAGCGAGCGAGTCGAGCTGGGCAGTGATGGGCAAGCCAGCCAGCCAGCAGCGACGAGTGACGAGCAATAATACATGACACAAGATCAACAGCACAACACCAAGCCTGCAGCGGAACGGTTATTGAGGAGGAGGAGGGGGGGGGGGCTGCCGACTTATCAATCGACACTAGCATATGCGGCACGGGAAAGGCGAGACAATAAAAGCAAGCAAATAGCGGGCACGCGATAATGAGGAGGGTGATATAGGGTCCCTTTACCTTAGCACCCAGAGACCAGACAGCCAGAGAGAGGTGCAGTAGCCCCGAGGAATGGGGAAATGGTTTGCTGCAGGCAGATCCAGGCCTGGCACGCTTTCCTGTAGCATGATATCATCACCACAAGCGACAGGCGGCATTGATTTGCCCGGAGCTGGCATTCTGGCTGCCCCGAGGAGCCCTGCATTACATATACATACATATGTTTGACTGCACACGCATCCAGTCAAACCTCAAACGGTGGACTTGGGCCAAAGAGCGGGAAAGGAAGGGAGGGGGAGGGGGGGGAGTGTGTCTTGGACAGAATCGCCCGCTCTGTGCAACCTCATCGACACCCAGCGCTGGGAACCAACACGGCCGACTCGAACACCGACAGGCCAATCAAGACCTCCGGCTGGCCAACCATCGTGAACCCGCCCGCGTCTCCCCCCTCCTCCCACTCCTGTTCTCCCAGCCTTTGGGCAGACACACAGCAACAGCCGTCGCTCCCTCACTCTCGCATAATTAGATGCGGGGGTGTGCCGCCGGATAATAAAAAAAAGAAGAAGAGAGAAAAAAAAAATATTAAAAATTGAGGGCCGTTTGTTGGGATTCTTTCTTTGTTTCCCCCATCTGCCTGTTCTTCTTGCTCTAACCTTCTTACGCAACACAACTCTGGCCTTTCATCCAGGACGTTCCCAATCTCTGGTCGAGCCGCCCGCGAACGTTTTTTTATTTATTTTTATTTTATTTTATTTTATCTTCAATTTCCCACGGGAGGTGGGGGGAGTGGGAGGAGAAGGAGGGGCGGCGGTCCCCTTGTGGAATAGCAAACGTGAGTTGGTGATGCGCGCGCATACACATGTATCTGGATATGCGCCCGTGGTTCCATGATGATGTAGATGATGCCTTCGTAGCTGGCGGTGACAGTATGATCGCCCAGCCTTGACTCGACTAGACGGCGAGTGGAGCGTCTTTGCAGATAATAAACCGGAAGACATGGCTCTGATCATCACGGTAAATGGCTTGACAGTTGTTTTCCCCTTGCCATGCGTAGCAGAGGAGAGCGAGAGGGGGGTGGAGGAGGGGGGTGATGGAGATGCGACTTGCAAGCCAAGGAGATAGACAATGCCGAATGCCCTCCGAGACACCATTCAGCGACGGCCAGCTGTTTCCTCGTTTCTTCCTCAACAAAATGGACGAAGGGGAAGGGCCCAGACCGTCGTCCAAAGGCGCCACGACAGCATCGGCACGTAACCAGGGGCGGGGGAGGGGGCCAGATAAACCGGCTGATTTCCTCTTCGCTTTGCCTATTCACCCACGCAATGTGACTGTCTTGTTTGGGGCCCGATCTCACGATGGCTTCCACCCAAGGCGTACGTGTGTGCGTGTGCTCGGTTCTAGCCCCCCGCGTTTGGTGCCCGTAGTAGTAGGTAAGACAGACCGCCACGCCCCCCCCCTCCCCCCCGGAGCGGAGGGAGGGGCCAGACAGGTTCTGGAACTATGCCCATGGCGACGCGGTGCGGGCCGTTGGTTGAGGCGTTAGACTTTCTGAGCATGCAAAATGCATGTTTTCTGTTGAGCTACAAGACGACGGCAGTCAACAACAGTCAATGTCTGGCCTTGCCGGCGTTTCGTGTTCCTCGATGTCACCCTGCTGCCTTGGTGAGGGTGAGAGCGAGAGAGCTGAGCAGTCAATGCCGGGGCGACTAAGTGTCTTGTCCTGCTCATCCCCTGCCTTTTGGACTCACGATGCTAGGACATGGCAGACTATGGCAAGACATGCATCTCGGTAGTGCGAAAAGGGTGAAAAGGGCAGTTGCTTTTTCTCCTACCGAGGCAACAATCGGACAAGCTGGCTTATCCTTGCCCACGCATTTCTTCCCCTTTTGCCTTTGCCGCCCCCATGTTGTCTAGGACAAGAACCAAAACAAAATAAAACAGCAGCGCCTTTGACGTAGATGGCTTCACAACCCCTTGAGATCATATGGGCGGCTATGCCCAACTCACTCTTTTGCCCCCCGTTAGCTGCAACCACGGTCCCCTCCCTTAAGGTTGAGGGATGTCTCACCCCATGGCTGAAAGCAGCATGTACGACGTCGTGGAAGGTGGGAAAAAGTGTCAAAATGCGGCAACCTGCAGGCTGACAGCCGGACGAGGCGATCGACGACACGATGGTAGTATTAGGCGACGACGCATCCTTTGCCATCCCATGAAACAAGAAGGTATGGGAGGGGAAGGGGGGATAAGGCAAATATTGTAGTAGATAAGCGAAGGGGGGAGGGGGAGAGAAAGGAAAAGAGGCTACGGCCCTGTGAGGGTTGAGGATTATCGTGGCCAATAGAAGAGGGGGCGTGAGTATTCGTTCATGCAAGCCTTTACGAACCCCGCGATTACAAGCTTGGGGGGAACCAAGAAATGCGAGCGAGTACATATGTGTGTTGGGTGTATGTGACATTGCGCCGCGTGCGTTACGTTCCATTCTTGGAGGCGGCGGCGGCGGGGGGTGGTTGAAGTTGCTTCCCCCCCCCCCCCCCCCATCCTATTGCCGCGAGGTAGGCTTTATTCTATGGGGAAGAGCATGACAAACCTCAACCTACTATGGAAGGGGGAGAAGAGGCTTGTCTCGGCAGAAGATGGCCCGTGTTTTTTGGCAGCCCATCGCAGCTACATACTAGGTAGCTGAAGCATCACATGCAGGCAGGCATGGCAAGCGACCAAAGTGGTAGAGTGGTGGTGATGTGCGGATCATGCCTAAAAGGATAATGGGAATGGCTGGCTCGCACCTCTCAGGTGATGGTCACATATGTATACGGCGTTTCATGGATGAATACGGGAGCGTGTATCAGTTGTGTGCCTCACTCCCTCGGCCCCCGTCCGTCGTCTTTGCCTGGATCGCGATGGAGTTGCCCGATGAGAAAAGGCGGTTGCGGTACCCCCACGCCGAATCCCTGTCACAACACGACGTCTTGGTACGGAGCATGCTGCTACCACAGCGTCAGCCGAAATCTACATATCTGGCAATACGGAATAGGGTGAACGGGGAGACGGAGATGTGATGTGTGTAGTCACAAGAAACGAGGAGCAGGGGTGGAGAAAACAAGGGAGAAAGTGTGAATGAGGCCAGCCCCGATCGGCAATGTATACACCCAGAGCAGCTGCGTGGCTTGCAGCTGGGATCCTGGGGTATCGTCTGCCTGCTGCTGCCCGACCAATCCCTTTGCGATGCGCATGGTTGAAAAGGGCGAGCAGCAGCAGCGCTAGGGAAGAGAGGACAGAGCCGAGCAGCTGTCTGGCTGGCTCGCGCGACCAACGGGGGGCCCTGGTCCGTCCCTTGATCCCTTGATCCCTTGTATTGGTACGCGGGCTGGACCGACGGGCATATTGAAGCTAGAGCGCATATGTTGGTGCGCGTACGTACATACATACGTATGGGACTTGCGCATATGTATGTATGTACAGCTGTCTGGCCCCCATGTGAAGGTGCCCGTCGTCTCCCACTTACGTATGCCCATCTGCGTAGGTACGTACGCCCGCGGCGCCGAGCCACGTAGACGGCGCTCCCCCCTCGACGAAGACAAGGGGAAGGGGTCCAGCAAAGTCTAGACGGAGGTGAGGTGGACTGATGGGAAGCAAGACCAAAGAGTGGGATCGGCTACCTTACTATCGGAGCCGGCTATCTGCTCGGGACCCATCACTTGCGGGCGCTCAGACCTGGGCGGTTCTGCATCTCTTCGGCATCAGAAGCCTGCGGGCATGCAGCCAGCTGCTCAAACCGTCAAGCTCGTCCGAGCAAAGCCCATCTCCATCTCACCTAATGTACGGATTATAGGCCCAGCAGCTTAATAACGTGCTCCGGTCGGCATGGCGGCGGAGGAGGAGGAGGAGCTAATTATGCACATTTGTAAGGCGACGGACAGCATCCGGGGGGAGGAGGAGTGATGTGCTCTTGATATTACCCCTTTGGGGGATCCAGCTGTGTTCCGTACATGAGATAGTGCTAGATGCATACATTGGTGCGTCTCAACTGTCGCATATCAGCCCGCTAGAGGGGGAGAGAGAGAGCAACATGATTTGCAGCATGTAGTGTGTGCAAACGGGACGGGGTTCCATGTGTGCGTGGCAGAGAGTGACGTGATGATGGAAGGGCGCATGTCTGAGACAGCCTAGCATCCAGCTGTGTGTTGTATCCGTATAAGCGTCTGGTGGTGCATGTTACGTCCCAAAGAGGGTAGCGAGAGCGTGTTTTAGGCCTTCCCGGAAAGACACCGACGAAGCGAGCGAGCGATCTCGCCTTGGGATTAGCAAACAAAGGCACGTTTTTGCTTGGCGAGAAGGATTTTTGGCCCTTTCGTATCGCCAATCAAAGGCGCGCCATGGAGCCGGGCTGAGGTGCATCCGAGACGGCGGAGGCTCCATAGCCTCGTGTGGCGTGCAAGCCACTCGACTGTCGAGGAGAGGGAGAGAGCTTCAACAGGCCTGCCGCGTGACTGGGAAGCTGATAGTTCCATGGCCTAGCTCCGCTCGCCCACGCCCCCCTGCCTCCATTTTCCCACGAGCTGAACGGGGGGCCGCCGAGGGTACTTTGCGATAATGGTGGCTTGCGGCGAGCAAGTAATGGATGATGGGAAGAAGAGACGAACAAGGGGACACATCATTGCGCATCCCGGGCGCCAGGCCAAGTTCCTGGGGTACTGGAACCGAGAGCATGGCCACGGACCCCTCTCTCTCCTCCCCTGCCTTTGCCCACCGAGCATCAACGTTATCACCACCCTCTATGGTGCAAGGCAAGTCCATCATGTTGTTGACGATCCCACGCGGTGGATTCTCCGAGCCCTCCGACTCTCTCTCTCTCTCTCTCTCTCACCATCCAACAAAACAAAACAAGGAAAGGAAAGGAAAGGAAAGCAAGGGAAAAAGAAAGGCAAAGAGAGGGAGCGGTGAAGCCACCAGCCGTCGGCTAGAATTACAATTCCACGCCGCCCACCCCCCTGGTTCTGATTCTGCATTCGGTTAAAAGCATTTCACCAGATTATTCCATCCGTCGAGACACGAGGGAAAATAAACCACCCGATTCTTCGGTTCCGTCGATCCTCGAGCCTTGTCCGACCCAGCAAAAAACCCCCCTTCATTCATGAAACGGAGGGTTTTCTTGTCTTTTTATTTTATTTTATTTCATTGTATTTATTTCCTTCTTATCTTCAACATAGAGGAAGTGGCTCGCTCTGTTTCCCTTTTCTACTCTAGCCCTGAACCCTCGCAACAAAACCAAGGTAAACAAACCAATAGCTGGGTGGTATTATATTACCATCAGCTATCTATCTATCTCCCTTCCTTGGTCATGGCCACGACCTAAAATCTGAGATCGAGATTCGATCTCTTGGCCCACTCTTCCTCTTGTCCTTTCACCTCATTCATTTCCACGGCTGTTTCTGCCCAAAGCACCAGCCATTCCCTTTTCTCCTCTTCGCCCTTTATTTTACTCTGCCTACCTTACCCAGGGGACCCGTCCGTCATCTTGTCGTCACCAAGTGTCCACAGTCACTACACAAAGCAAAGGTCTGGGCCAGGCGAGTCAACTGACACGGTTTAGCCGCTCGCCCGTTGCGGAGACCATCTAAGACACCCCTCCTCCCTCCTCCTCCTCCTCCTCCTTCTCCTGCTCCTCTTCCTCTCCCATCTCCTCCTCCTCCACCCCTCACCTTCAACAAACCATTCCGTCATCAGCCATGGTCAGTCCCTTCTATTCATCCTTCTTCTTGTTTAGCCTTAAACTACCTCCCAGACTAACCATGCGGCCCCCTAGTCCCTGTTGCCGATCTCTGTTTCGAAATGTCAACTTGGCCCTCTTTCTTTTCCCATCACAGCCCAAGTGTCGGTGTGACCAGTCTTCCCCCCCTCCATCTTCCTCTAGTACGCGCACAAGGCTGACGCACACTCCCAAACTTGCTGCTCAGACCCTGATCATCTCCTCTCTCTCTCTCGCGCGCGGCCCTCGACGGGTCGGGCAGCACATCTAGCCACCGCCCGGCCTCCAAGCTAGTCACACCTCGACTGCTCCGTCTGCCCCTTCGTTCCTTGATCTAGACCTACACTTCCTGTGGGTAGCGGTCAGGAGATGACGCCTGCTCCCCGTCCTCTGGCCCGCATTGCCGCCTCGTCGGCCTGCGAAATGGCGATCCTCCCCGATCTTGCCGATTCGCGACAATCCCATTCGACCCTCCTCGGCCTTGCACTCCCTCCACGTGAAAGTCCAAAATGCCCTTCGCAGCCCAATTTTAGCCATAGGGTCTTTGCTTCCTCTCCACCTTTGGGGCCCGGATGATCTGGCTAGGCCTGCGTTTCCGGCACGATGCGAATATGCATGCACGTCTACCTGCAAACGAGGGTTCTTGGCACCCGCCCAGACAACCCGTGTCCAAGGCAAAGCGCAGAACAATGAGGCTGCCTGGCCGCATCACCAACTCCCAACACCCAACACCATCTCCATCTCCATCTCCATCTCCATCTCCATCTCCATCTCCATCTCCATCTCCATCTCCATCTATCCATCCATCGGCACACCCTTCTCTAAGCGTCGCAAGCCGTTGCTGACACACTCTTACACACCTCACCCATGGTCCCCTCACTGTCACCGTCTCCTGTGGTTGCCGGACCATTGTCCGACCAATGCACACAGCCCGCCCATGCGCTTGTCATGTGCCCATTCCGCACCCTCTCGGATATCGGACCAAGCATCATGTAGATACGACTACAGTGTCCAAACTCCCGGGCCCTCCCTCTCCTGACATATCAATCGCTCAAGGTACCCACACCTCTCTTTGCAATGCCTGCTCGGTATGATGGGAAATGATGAATCGCCGACGACATCTCTGCCAACCCCCCTGCCCAAGGTGTGTATGGATTGGGTAAAGTCGTGATAGCGGTGAGTCCCACGCCGTGCTAGGCTCTCGTATGCTGGCCAGTCGTAGCTGAGGTAACTTGCCGAACACGAAGCTCACTCTGTTTGCCTCTATCCTTGATTACCGTAGATGAAGGTTGTGGTCACAGGAGCACGCCAATCTATCCATGTGCCATGAACGTCAGCGTCATCTATATTGTTTTGCCGTTTCAGACTATGAATCTTCGTCGTCACATCTCATCACCTGCAAGGATAGGTCCTCATTCACACGTATCACACACCGATAAAACAATCTCATCAATTTGCAATCGCAGCTATCTTATTGGGTATCTTAGACAGAAAAACCCCCCAACGCCTCTCTTCTTGCCGTCGGCGGCGGCACTGTACCCTCCAGGTACGTTTGGATCGGTAGAACCGGGACGAAGTCTGCGGATTTGTCATGCCTGTAAGCGGCGTCGCCAAGCAAATGAAACGTGCACGCCGAGACGGCCGCATTATTCTCCGCTGCGTGTAACTTGATGTGGACATCGATCCGGTGTCAGATCAACGTCGCCAGTCCCTGAGGGTAACCGGTAACCGAAGGCTTCTCGACGCCTGGCGCCTTGCGCAGGCTTCAAATGCAGTTGAAGAAATGGAAATCAGAAAACATGAAACGTAGAATAGTCCTCGAGTTGCCTTAAAAACGAATCGTCGTGGTCTTTCCAGTTGACCCAGTCGGTAGGATGCTGTCGTATGCTGCATCTGGTGCAAGGTCGAAGAACTGGTCGCCACAGGTTTGTACCAGGCACTCTCGAGATCGAAACGAGGCAATGATGGAAGGAAATTGAAATCGAAAAGGCGAGTATCTTGACCGCCAGGTAGTTAACTCAAACAATAGCCGTCGCCGTGAAACGGTCTAATACGGGACGTGGATGATATGCATCAGTGCCGTATCGTCAAACCAAGGCCAAGGTGGAATATATCGCCACGTTGAAGAAAGCCGATCAAGTCCAGAATAGACTCCCAGCTGTCACTCGTAGAGATGCAATTCAAGCCAACCTAATCGAAGAGGTAGCTCGTCTCTGGCCACGGCTTGTCCTTGGGGTAGGCTTCGAACTCGGTCTTTCGGCGAACTCGAAAGTTCTTAATCTTCAAGCCGCGGAACGAGGACTTGTGCTTCACTTTCTTATTCTTGTCGGTGCTATCTCCGGTCGAGACGGATCGGATGGCTGGCGACGAAGGGCCAGAAGTAAAGGCCGAAGTGGCTGTCGCGGATCGGTGAAGCGTCGGTATGTCTGATGCGTGTCGCAAGAATGAGGAAGCCGCAGAGCGCAGGCCACTGCTTCGTCCCCCGGAGACGCTTTGCTCGTTCGAAACGGGGCGCCGGGCTGAAACCGAAGGGCTGCTGGACAGCGTGGGCAGTGTATGCGATGGGGGCACGGACGACGGCGACGTATGGTTGGCAGCGTTCTGCTCGTCAAGCTCCCGCTGAGCGAGCCACCTCTCGCGCTTGACCCGAAGCCGCTCGTTCAGGACTCTGAACGCATCCGCCGAACTCCCAAAGAACATCTGCTGAGCCTCAGGCTCCGCCACCTCTTCTTCCTCAGATGGAACTTCAGCGATGGGCTTTACCTCTGGTGCCTGGCTTCGCTCCAAGAACTCCGGTGTTGATCTGTTCGCGAGCGAGCGCTTGCTGGAGAAGGATCGAGACATGTGAAGCTTTTTGAGCAGAGGCTTGGAAGTCTTAGGTCGGATACCAGAAGCAATGACAATGGGCTCTTCCTCATCCACAGTCAAGTCGGTTGGGGGACGAGTAGGTCGACGAGGAGTGGGAGGCCCCGCTGGGATCGGCTCCAGGGAAGTAGTAGAGGTACTCTGCGACATGCGAGAGAAGGTTGGAAGCGTAGCGGAGTTGCTGATGAACTGCGCCTTGCGAGATCGAGAACGAGTCAGCCCTTGGAAGAGCTTGGAGAAGCGGCCGGACGATGATCGAAGCGATGCCGCCTTTTGCTCTTCTTCCGCCTTGAGTTGCGCGTTGAAAAGATCAAGCTCCTGTTGAGCCCTCCTACGCGCCTCTTGGCCCGCTGGCGATGCCTCCCAGGCTTGTTGTTCTCTAACGAACTGCTGACCCTCGGGTGACAGTCCTGCAATGAACTCCCGGGAAGGAAGGATGCACTCATCATATTCGGGGAATGGATAAGTCTCGGTAGCAGGATTCATATTGCCTTCACCAAGAGTCTTGTTGGACTCTCGGTTCTGGTCGTGCTTCTCGGCTGCGGGGCTCATGGTGTTGGAGGAACGATAGGTAGAGGCAGGCGGGAGGGAGTGAAAGGAAGAGGTAGGTGCCTCACTCTCATGCATCACCCACTGAAGTGATTCAGGGTCAAGTGGCCAGTCAACGGGGTGGCCGTCAATCATAGGCGTGTTAGTGCGTGGAGGAAGGGCACCAGACATGACAATGGGATATCGCACACCGTTTGCCTCTTGGAAGGTGACATTTCGGAGCACATCTTCCTCATCTCCCGTGACGTTGGTCTGAGCGAGGGCAGTGGCGGACTCGGCCTGTGAGTCGGAGGACGAATACTCGTATGAGCTGGAGCCGCTGGGGCTCTCGCCGGCCTCTTCGTACCAAGAGGTGGTGGGTGACTTTTTGCGGCCAAACTTGAACCGCGCGGTGAAGCCCGACTTCTTCTGTGAAGCGGTGCCATCGGTGCTCTGGTCTTTGGGTTTGCGGCCCGAGAGGATGTGGGATAGCGATGAGAATCGCTGCTTCGAGGTACGCTTCTCCATCTTTCGTCCACGAGATGGGACCGAGGACGAGCTAGATGAGGGAGCTGTCTCTGCTGCAAACGTAACCTTGCGGTACAACTTCTTGCCTTTCGAGCGGGTGTAGAGGGCAGATCTTTTTCCCAGAGACTTGTCCGAGTTGCTTTGGGGGAATGTCGCGGGCTTGTCGGAGACTGTTGGCTCTGAGTCCTTGGGGCGGTTGAATAGTTTCAGCTGCTCTCCAATTTCCGTCTGGAGACCCTTGACAATTCTGAAGCAGTTGATCTCAGACTCGGCCGAGGTCGAGGTAGCCCGCGAGAGGTTCAGGGGTGCAGGGCGAAGAGCATCACTCTTGTTATCCTCCTGCACCGTCTGGAAGATGAGGTTAGATGCTGGGACAGGCGTTTGGATGCATGTTCTGGGGTGGGCGAAGCTTACGGGGATCTGTGAAAGAATGTTGAAGGATGCAGGATGGTAGTTCTTGGATCTTTGATAGCTTCCAGATGGTTTGTCTGAGTGCTCAGCGTGGCCTTGCATCGCTGTGTTGGCAGTGTGGTGAGACGAAGACGAGGTAGAGAACGAGACAGCACTAATTTCCTGCACTTTGGGAGAAGAAGAAAGAGGAATTCCTGAAGGAAATGTTAAATTAGATACCTAAAGACGGTTTTGTGGGTGAATCACCTGGCAGATTTCCCTGAGGAGTGTTGCCATCTGGCAGGCCAAAGGGCTGGCCTGCCCCCTGACCACTCTGCTCTCCGGCATACGCCAGCAGATCTTTGAACTCCGTCAGAGACTGTCGAAAGTCTTCTGTGGTTGTCACCATACTCTCATCGTAAGCAGTCGACTTCTTTGGCAACCCCGAAGGGACACCACCTCCTTCAAGTATATTTAGCGTCTCAGTGTGGCCCAAGACCGGCTCGGACAGAGCAGAGCCTTCGGTGACTCCATGACCCTTGATGCTCGAAGGTGGCTCTTTGCAGTTGTCAAGAACCTCCATGCTCAAGGAGTCTTTCGCAAAGGCCACAGAGAGACGAGGGCACCCGTCGGGCTTGGTTGCAACGCGGACGTATGACGACTCCTTTTTCTTACCCCGGACTCTCCTAATGCTGCGGTGGATTCGGGAGGGAACTCTGGGAACCACTGCAAACTTATCCTGCCGCTGCCAAAACTTGACCTTCTTTTTCGGCTTGGACAGCTCACACTCTCTCCCCTCTCGAGCAGCAGCAGCCTCTTCCAGGTAGTAGAGCCTGGCATATTCCATCGGGGAGATCTTTCTATCGCCGGCGACATTGTCAGTAGCATCGGAGAGGATTCCCCCCTGAGGAGAGGGGTTTGAGATGGGTGTCGGTGTCTCCTGGTTAGATGAGAGAGACGTCGTGGACATGCTTTGCTTGACTCGCTGCACCCATGATCGAGGCTTCCAGATCTTGCTCACGGATTCTCGAAGCTTACCTACGGGCTTCTCGTCATGAGACTCGTACTAGAAGTTCTCCGAGGAGTCACCCGTAGGTAATATGAGGCCTTGGGCAAGCTGTTCCTCTCGAGTCATGGGGACATCGGGGCAAAGGGGGTGCTCGTCATACCGTCCGCGTAGGTTGGACTTCCCAGCCTTGCCGGATGGTTCCTTTTCCGACATGGCTGCCAGAAGAGGAAGGCAAGGAGTCAGGGAGAGATGGGAGGGTATGGAGAAGACGAGATGCGTAGCAGGAAGAAGAGAGAAATGTAGAAAGGTGATCGTGGATGTGTATGTTTGAAGGATGGGATGTTCGCGGAAGTGTTTGGGAAGAATGGTGTAAGTGGCAAGAGGAGGGCTGGAAGAGTCGTGTCGTATAAGTTCGGCCAGACGCGGCTAGGGGACCCAGCCTTTCGCCCAACTCACACTGTTGCTGCCACAAACGGAGCGCGTGAGCGTGTGATGTATGAACAGCAGTGCCAGACAGCTGCCCACGCCAAGCTGTGACTGAACGACGCGTCTGCCTAGAGTGAGGGGCCGCACACTCTTCCCTCTACCCTCCTCTTTCCGGGCTAGTACTGACAGAGTGAATCGGCTGTTTCTGGAGAGGAGCAGCGAGGCAGAGTGCGATTCGGCTGGTCACCTTTATACATGACGCTGGAGGAGCAGAAACGCACGGCATGTCTTCACCCAAGGGTCCCAGGCACGAGTACGAGAATAGGGGGGATTTAGCAGAGCATCTGACGTGACGAAGGACGTGTTCTTAGGGCATCTCTGGCAGAGAGGCTGCGTTGCTTCAGCAAGATGAGGCGGTGCTGGATACTGCAAAGCAGGTGTGCGAAGGTACGGCAGAAGGTCTAAGCATGCAGAATGCTACCTGACGGTCTTTGAAGACTACTATGAATGACCAGGGCAAAAGACATGGCAGAACTCGTGTGTGTGCCATGACTTCTTTGATGAAACGTGGGCGGTGGTACAGGACCTGGCATTGTGCCGTTTCTGCCTCCTTATCCACGGCGAAAAGACCTGCCTCTTCTCATACCACCGACATGGAGCACATGTTTGTGTAACCGATCTACAAAGAGAAACGAGGCGCCAAGAAGCCAGAAGCAAACGGTTCCTGGGATTTTGGCATGGGAAGGTAGAAATAGGGTGCTGAGTCGACATGACGCCCCTGCAAGCTTACCGAAATAACTCGCATGCATGGGCCATTTAACCAGTGGATACGGAGCCAAGCTTTCTGAGACCTTTGTTGGGGGCCACTCATGTCACTGACATGCACCGCCTCTACCCTGTTTCTGGCCCCCGTTGGCGGATTGATACGTCGGTTTTGGACCTAGTTCCAGGGGTTGCAGAAAGCTTCGTTGGCCAATCTCCACACCAACGCCGACGCCACGACCCCCCCCTAGCTGTCTGTCTTCTTCCTTCACTCACTTTTACCTCATCAAAGGACGGCCTGGAGGGCTTTGGTTGCTAGGCATTGCTTGGGCTAGACTGGGATGCGGGATTCGCAATCGCAATCGCAATCATGAGTGCCACCGTGAGACGCCGCCTGTGCATGTCTGGGCGCATTGGCCTTGGCCGCCCAGCATCGATACGACCGGCACCGGCACCGACAGGGACATGGACGTCGTTGTCGGGCCACGCTGTTCGGCATCCACGGGTGACGCGTTTCTCAACCCAATCTTGCCGGCGATTCGGTGAGTGCCATTTGGTCTCCCTGACCATGGCTATCATGAGCTGACATGGCATAGAACAAACCGCCAAGAGATGGAACCAAGATGGCCCCAAAGAGCCGTCAATCGGGCAGAAAATGTTCGAGAGCGCTGCCACTACCTTTGCCTCCATTGTCGTGCTGGGCGTGGGATTCACCTTTGCCGCCTACGTCTACCACAAGTGCTACAAAGTCCTGGTCATGAGCAAGATGACGCACGCCTTCACGCCGGGCGACCCCGTGCTGGATCTCGCCGCCATTGGGAAGGATGTCCCGCACTCCCACATCGACGCCTCGGAGCAGAAGCACCACTGGGTCCAGCGCGAAGAACAGGGCCACGTCGACGACATTATTGCCGGCAAGGATGCCGGCCACTACTATCTCCTCATCGGAGAGAAGGGAACTGGCAAGAGCAGCATGATCATCGAGGCCATGCGCAAGATCAACGGCGAGGGCGTCGCCATGTTCGAGGCCCACGCTGATCTTGAGATTGTCCGAGCCCGCCTGGGCAAGGCGCTCGACTACGAGTACCATGAGGACTACATTGGAGGCTACTTTAGCGAGAGGGGTCCGCGAGAGTCGACTGCGCTGCTGGACATTGAGCGTGCGCTGAACAAGCTGGAAAAGGTGGCCATGAACATGCGGCGCGAGAGGCGAAAGCCGCTGGTCCTGATCGTCAACCAGATGCATCTGCTGCGCAACGACGAGGA
The DNA here is from genome assembly GCA_020746835.1 of Stachybotrys elegans. Classification (NCBI taxonomy): domain Eukaryota; kingdom Fungi; phylum Ascomycota; class Sordariomycetes; order Hypocreales; family Stachybotryaceae; genus Stachybotrys; species Stachybotrys elegans. Next base: position 1,096,835 of record JAGPNK010000004.1, on the reverse strand, counting down.
CGGAAGAGACATGATCGAGCTTCTCCAGCAAAAGGCTGAGCAATGGGCCGCTGCCAACATTGTCACCATGATCTTCAATTCCGACGACTACTGGGTATACGAGCGACTCAAGCTGCTCGCCACGCGCATGGAGGTCATCCCCGTCACCGATTTACCCAAGGACCAGGCTCTCAACGCGCTCGCCAAGTACCGCCAGCGCTACTACAGAGAAGCTCCCTCGCAGCAAGAGTTGGAGGATGTCTACCAGAGAGTTGGTGGCCGGCTGAGCTTCCTCAACAAGGTCTCCAAGCACAAGGACATGCTAGCAGCTTGCACCCGCATCAAGGATACGGAGAAGAGGTGGTTCCTCAACCAATGCTGGATTCTGGGATCGGGCATGGATGACGACGTGATGGACCAGCAGAAGTGGGCGGTAAGTGTACACTCCATCAACATGACGCAACGCAGTTCTAACTCGTGAGCCAGGCGGCTGCCATGTCTTTGGCCAAGGCCCTCGTCGACAAGGGAGTCGACACCGACACATGCACCTACGACCCCGAAGTCGGCCATCTCCTCCCCTCGTTTCACTTCCACGTCGCCCAGGAGATCCAGACGCGATGCGACTTCCTGCGGGAGCTCGACGCCCTGAACCTGTTCAGCATCACGAGCCACGCCGAGGTCCGGCCCAGCAGCGTGCCCATGTACCGCGCACTCCAGGAGATTTGCAGCGAGGAGGGCTTCGACAAGCAGCTCGAGGACACGATTGAGCGCATCGCCGAGATTGAGAGCTTGGGCCGAACGCGCGAGCTCGTGGCCAAGGACCTGGTCCTCGGCGGGCAGTACGAGATTACGACGCAGGGCCGCAACGGCGTGACGGTGCGGCTCAAGGAGAAGGAGGACAAGGGGGACGAATGAGGACGACTACGGCGGGATTGTACGATTGTAAAAGAATTATGGCTATGGTTTCCATGGTTGTATGTACCATAAGGGGGATTGGCAAAAGGGAGGCATGTCATGTTGGATGAAGTTCTAGACGCGGCTACTGTATAAGCCCCACGGCGTAGACGCCCATTTCCTACCTATAACACTGCCATAGACTGGTAATTATATTTCATTTTGTGTACATAGCTCGATGATGTTCACTGCTCTCATCAGCTCAAGAAATGCATCATGTCATACTTACTCCATACAATATGTACGTATCGTGATAAAATGAGAATGGAACCACCGCCCCACATCTGCCCATAATCGTGCCTAAGTTCCCAGGCATCAACAATCCACCTCTCCTCTAGGGTAGAATTTACCTGTCCTCTAGGGTAGAATTTTTTCTTGCACCCCATGGAATCAAGCTGCGACGCGCCACAATTTTCTTCCGGCGCCGTACACAGCATCGCGAAAGTCCCAGCCAACACCAGTTGATGCCATTGCTCATGGCACAGCCCTTACCAAGCTCCTCCGGCTTTTGATTGGGGTTCCCACTTGCAGAGGCCGCTCTTGCCACCACAGGCAGACCTTCCTCCACTCGCTGAGCGCTGTCTCACTCTGACTCGCCCACGTTAACACGAGCATACGGCTTCACGGCAGCAACACCGCTACGATGATGGAAGCAGAACCGCGCGAGGCTCCCCTTGCTGATATGGACACCCTCGAGCCCTTTGACCACGCGTCCGACGGAGGAGGCGTGGATGACGACGACTTTGGGCCCCTCGAGATGTTTGACAGCAACGCCCTCCAGTCGACCTACTCCTCGCAATTGGACAGCGGCCCCGGCCCAGCGCCAGAAGCCGTCATGTCGGAAGAGCCCCCGTCGTCCGTCTCTACCAAGAAGTCGAAGCGCAAGAAGGACAAAAAGAAGAAGGATCGTCACGCCAGAAGCTCCTCTGGCGCGGCCGAGGCCAAGAGCAAGAAGCACAGCAACTCCAGCCAGGCCAACGAACCGGAACCCATTGACGGAATCTACCCTAGCTTCCCCGAAAACGACGAGAACACGCCCATGATCAGCGCGTCACCCGGCGATCAGACTGTCGAGAGCGCCTCGCGCTCGAAAAAGAAGCGCAAGCTGTCCGACACGGCCGAGAGCAAACGACGAAAGAAGCGCAGATCCGAAGACGATACCCAGGCACAGGCGGAGGAAACCACCAATGGCGATGCAGAGCCACCTACCTTCCTGCACAAGGGGCAGCTGCAGCCTGACTTTGACGAGTCCATGGCGCCTGAAGATGAGCAGGCCGCGCTTGACCGCCAGCTCTCTCCCAGTGCCGGCCGCTCTCGCCGAAACCGCAAGTCGCGCAGTGCCCAGCCGGAGGGTGCCGTTGATGAGATGGAGGTCGATCCCGCACCTGCTGCAGAGCCTGTACAGCAGCTTGCTGAGCAAGGCCAGACGGCAGACGACAGGGATATGGAGGATCTTGCCCGCGAGGCCTGGAACGAGCATGTTGGCGCCCGCAACGAAGAGCCTGCGGAACCGGCACTCCAAGAAGCTGTCGACGAGACCATGGCCGAGCAGAGCCAGTATCCCGAGCCTGAGGTCCCTGATGAATCGCAGGATATGCTTAAGAACGAGCCTGCAGCTACCCCAGCAAAGAGATCGACGAGAAAGAAGGCCAAGCCCACGTACTACGAGCAGTCTCCGCAGCAGGACGAGGACGATGACGCCGTTAACCAGGAGCTGCCCTCGCCCTCCGCCATGGAAGCTCAGCCCAAGAAGAGGAGAAAGCCCGCTGCGCGGAAGCAGAAGGCCCCCAAGCTCTCCCAGTCTATGCAGGGGGGCTCGGATAATGAAGCTGCGGAAAATGACAACGGCCGCCCGGGACGTCGCAACCGCATGGCTGGCTACACCCAAGGACGTTTCACGGATGAGGAGTTGGCGAGGATCGCATCGGCCATTGAAGGCTTCCGATCTGAGAATGATTTGACCCAGTATCAAGTCAATGACGTAAGTTGGCACAGAACTACTTGAAGCGATCACGTTGAGCTAACTTGGGGGCAGATGATTCAAGCACCAGGTGGAACGACAGCAGGAGACGCACATGCGCAGCTCTGGGTGCGCGTCTTTGCGGAATGCCCTGATCGCCACCGACAGAAGGTGATTAATGTCTGCCGCAAGCGGTTCCACAACTTTGTAGCCCGCGGAACCTGGACACCGGAGCAGGACGCAGAGCTTTCCGAGCTTACGCGCATACACGGAACCAAGTGGTCCTATATTGCGGGCATCATCAACAGACATCCCGAGGACGTCCGTGATCGATACCGAAACTACATCGTCTGCGGTGACAACCAGCGCAAGGATGCCTGGGACGAGGAGGAAGAGTCTCGCCTGACGAAGCTCGTCATCGAGGCCATGAGCTACCTCGAGGAGATTCGACAGTCGGAGCCCAACAACCCCAACCTGCAAAGGGCGGACGAGGAGCTCATTGACTGGCAGCACATCAGCGGCAAGATGGACAGAACGCGCAGTCGACTGCAGTGCATTACGAAGTGGAAGGCCCTTCAGTTCAAGACGCACGGCAAGGACAAGCTGGAGTCGCAGAAGCCAAACTCCAAGGTCAGCTTCCGGCTTGAGAAGGCTCGGCGACACCTCAAGGAGATGGAGGAGGCCGATCGGTTCCGACTGGTGTTGGCGGTCCACAGCACAGTGAACGAGGCGGAAAATAAGATTCCATGGGCGAAGCTGGTTGACAAGGCTTTCCGCACCAAGTGGCACCGCTCCACGCAGATGCTTCTGTGGAAGCGCCTCAGGGAAACCGTGCAGGGATGGGAGACGAAGCCCATCAAGGAGACGGCGCAGCTGTTGATAGAGTACTACAACCAGAACGGAAGCCTTCCGGAGGTAGATGGCGACAACTACGACGACGACAGCGAGCGGAAGCACCTCCAGGCTGGCGTAGTAGGAGGCGACATTACTGCCAGTCAGATGGCGCCAACGCAGACGGGTCTCAGCGCCGAGTACGTCCTGCAGTCAGACCTGGACGAGGAGGCTGCCGAGGCCGCCGAGGCTGCGGCCACGGGACACAATGGCAACGGGGAGGCGGGCGTGGTTGGCGTGGCGGACATGGGTGAAGCGAATGGTCCGGTGGAGGACGAGCTGAAGATTGACCCGGCTCTGTCTGCGGCTCTGGCGCAGACGACGCCCCCGCCAGCACTCCAGTCTCCGTCTCGGGCACTGGCGTCGTTCAAGAGGCAAGGAAAGCGTGATGCTGGACTGTTGGACGATCCCATCGAAGACGACGAGGGCAGAGATGGGATGGACGATGCATCACAGCCGCAGGAGGAAGAGGAGCAAGCGCCGTGGGGTCAGACAGCAGCGCACGCACAGCGCATGGCCGACGACGCAGCGTCTGACAGTGTTATGGACGATATGGAGGACTTGCCTGCGCGGGTCATGGCCTAGACGGAAACTATTGAACTACGGATGGGTGGTGGCTTGGAATTGGAGCCAGATTATTGCGCATGTATTTTATAGCAGTGCTGTGAACATTGGGCAGCCCGGGTCGGGATGCAAGAGTAACTAACGATTGTCAATGAGATGGTAATTTGAAGAAGCCATCGGGTATTTTTGATATTGATGTTCGGTGATATTGGCTGGTTGAGGATGCGTGATGGGATGAGGTTCAAGACAAGTATCCGTAAGGAAGCAATGGTTCGATGGAGAACAAGGAGTCGGCGCCAGATGGCGTGGCAGGCAACAAAAGGTCATTTGCATGCCCCGTCTCGACCATGGGGGCATAAAGACGGCCGGAGATGATGGGCTTTTGGTTCAAGGTTGCCCATCAGAAAAGACACGAGTGACCATTTTGGGAAGCCTCTGCCAAGAAGGGCCCCCCCCTCCCGCATCACAGACAGCCCGCCGAGCTGAGTGACACGAGCGTGGAACTAGCACGTTTAGCCATGGCATAAGGCTGCTAGTATTATAATTTTAAACGAATGACCCTCGGAACGAAGACCGAGCAGGGCGGTCAGCTCGAGAGATTGCTTTGTTCTTTTTTCCCCCTCTTTCTTTTTAGTGGCTGAAACGGCAGGGGTTCAGTTAAAGCCACAGCGCTCCAACGAGAAGGGGGACCCGGGCACCTGGTGGCTTCCTCGGGTCCGCCAGAGCGCGCGCCAACGGTTCGCTTGCAGCGTATTAGTAACTAGCGCTGCGCGGAGCAAAATTCCGCAGTGGGGAAAAACCAGCCAAACCGCCGACTTGACCTACATCAGAGCCCTTTTAACAAGGCGATGGGCGGCGGTAGAGCAGACGAGTTGACAATTCTGGAAGCACGCTAAGTTCTTTCTTTTTTTCTCTCCCTCTTTTTCAATGACCCATCGTCGTGTACTCCGTAATGGCTCTATTATTTTATTTTTTATTTTTTTTGTCTCAGTGTGGATAGGTTATGTCGGGTGTGAAATGTGGTGACTCGTCAGAAAGGGGAGAGGAAGAGACGTGCGCGATTCCGTTTTGGCGAGCTACCTATCTTTCTGTCTTTGCTATCTACTTGGCGGTGGGAACAAAGGCTTGGGGGGGTTCCTTATTTCTTCTCTGCTTCTCCCACATGAACGACGTGTTCTGGACCTCGACACTCTTTGTATTCATCCATCCATCATGCGAAGTTAAGCCACCCAGGAACAAGAAGACGAAGAAATGACCGCGGCATCCGGACAGACGGTGGCTGTCATTGGCCTTGGTATGTGTTCTTCTTCCTGTTCCTTTTGCTGCGAGAAGCTCCATTCTGGGTTGTCACCGGGGATATTCTTTTTGAATTTCCACGCATAACCACAAGCCTCCAGAGCGCCAGGAGCACGACATGAACCACCCCCCCCAGATACAACATCTAACACGCCCTCTCCTAGGCGCCATGGGCCTTGCCACGGTCAAGAACCTCCTCGAGGAGGGCTTCCAAGTTACGGGTTTCGAGCGCAGCGCCTACGTAGGCGGTCTCTGGCACTACACCAAGGATCCCGAGACACTCAGCGTTCTCGAATGTGAGTTCTCGCCATGCTGCCGCCGCCGCTATTGCCGTGCCTTGTTCCCGTCCCCGCTAACTGATCGTCGCTGCAGCTACCGTTGTCAATGTTTCCATCGACCGGGTACCATCCATCCGCCCCTCCCTGCTCCTAATCTGGAAGCTCGTGCCACTTTGAAAGGCGTTTGGCTGACTAGTCCAAGGGCTGTTATACGGATTTCCCGTTTCCAAAAGGTCAGTCATCCCATCTTCGCATCATCCCCAGTGTTGTGGTGTGGAAGTAGGCTGTTGACGCTTTCTGCCAAGATACTCCAGCTCACTGCTCGGCTCGCGAGGTCCAAGACTACCTGGAGAGCTATGCAGACCACTTCAACCTCCGCCCTCACCTGCGCCTCAACACGGACGTTAAGAGGATCTGGCGCAGCGATGAGCATGCAAAGTGGCAGCTTGAGCTCGCTGGGGCGGCATCCGAGTACTTCGACAAGGTCGTCGTGGCCACCGGGCCTCATCAGTTGCCCATGATGCCGCAGTTTGAGGGCGAGGAGTTGTTTACCGGACGGTTGATGCACTCGCGAGCTTTCAAGACGTTGGTCTATCCACTCTACACTCTTGTCCTGGTAACAGTACTGACCGATAACAGTGCCGATGCTTTCACTGGCAAGCGAGTCGTCATAGTCGGTCTGGGGAACACAGGTGGTGATATCGCCGATGATCTCATCGGACACGCCTCTTCCATCTCCATCTCCCATAACCGCGGTGCCGTGATTGTAAGTTGTTGAAAACCACGCTCCGGCACTCTCTAACCCGCCTACCCAGATGCCACGAGAAAGAGGCGGAGTCCCGGCTACTAACCCCCTCTCCTACCGCTTCCTCATAATAATCAGCATCCTCGACTGGCTCCTCCCCCGGCTCGCCGAGGTCCTCTTTAACCGAAAAGCCGCCCAGGTCATGCAAGGCGCCTTTGGAGACCCGGATCCGGCCTGGAACCTGCGTCCCTTTCCCTCGGTCCGCGTGACAAACCCCATTATCTCTGATACTCTTATACCCAACCTCCGCTCAGGGGCTATTCGATCCGTGCCCGGGATAAAACGCTTCACGGGGCCGGATGAACTTGAGCTCGAGAACGGCGATGTGATACAGGCCGATGCTGTTATTTGCTGCACTGGTTACAAGAATGACTTCCGTCTCGTCGATCCCCGCTACGACCCTGCTGCCGACCCTTCGCCCGCTTGGCTCAACGCTGCCGGCTCACACGACCGACCGCTACCCCGTCTATACCAGAACGTCTTCTCCCTTAAAGCCCCCGACTCGCTCGCCTATGTTGGATGTGCATGGTTCGTGTCTGGGGCCTTTTGTCTTGCAGACATTGTCAGCATGTGCATTGCCCAGGTATGGGCTGGCAAATCCTCCCTTCCGGATCACACCGAGATGGAGCGTTGGGTGCAGCGTCAGGAGAAGCGGATATGTGCCCTCGCCCAGCGCGGCACCGTGATACCCGCCTCCGTCCCGCCGCGACAATGGCTCGTCTGGGCAGACAAGACGGCCGGCATGGGCGTGGAGGAGCATCTAGGTTGGGGGTGGAAGGGATGGGTGTTTTGGTGGCGTGATCGACAGCTCTGGAGGATGGCCATGAATGGCGTGCTCGCGGCATCGATATGGAGGCTGTTCGAGGGCAAGAGGAAGGCCTGGGATGGGGCGAGAGACGAGGTCCTCAGAGTCAATACGGTGCAGGCCAAGGGTAGGCTCGGAAAGGATCTCTAGTCCTTGGCGATACGGCTGGGAACTCGCTCGGCTGCTTGACGCTTATGATTCAATGACACTCACATGCGGCTTAGAATGGTTGGAGATACCCAAACAAGTAGAAAGACTCGCGATAACATAATATATTCCCGGTATTGATGATACAGGTCACTCAGTATTATCTACGTCATTACAGTCGAGGAAATGTGTGCGCACAAGTTAAGATATTTATTTTGGTGTCCTATTTCTAACTGTGACAAAGGTTGCTGCTATCACGACAAAAAGTGCAAATCTACGAATAGCTTAAGTTCAACTGACCCGAATCCCGACCGGTCCATTGCTGGTAGTAGTCTACCCGCTCAGGCCAAGGTCTACCCCTCAACACAAACCCCAAAGCAAATGATTTATTAATTTACTGAGAAGAAGGAAGTGGCTGACGCTGCTGGGATAACAGTCTCGGAGTGATATCTCGCAATGCGCGCCCTGATCTGCTGCGGCGTCAAATACGGATCGAGCGAGTCAGGCTCGGGAGGTTCGGGCGCGCCTGGCTCGAAATGAAGCTCAGTCCCGGCTGCGGCCTTTATGGTCATTATGATGTAGTAGGTGCGTCCAGTGTGGAAAAAAGAACAATAGTATATGCGAACAATAGTGGCCTTGCTACCCGCAGGACCAAAGAACAGTGTCAAACAATGAAGGGATCTTCATGGTCATTATTGGACTGCGAGTTCGACGGGAGGATGAGGGGCCGAGGATCCTCATATCTGTCAACGGACCGCGGGAGGCGAAACGAAGATTATCCGCATCGACTTCCCGAGATACGGAGGGTATGAAGGTCCGCCAACTACCCCAGCCTTCAGCCCTTGGCCTCTGTCAAGGGAAGCGGAAGAGGCTTTTAGCCGTGCTGTTCGAGTGATTTCGACCAACTCCAGCGTTATAACATTTGAAGATCTTGGGTGCTAAGTGATAGGGTGGCAGCGAGCAGGAGAACCGAAGTTAAATACATTGATCTTGTACCTCGGTCTCTGTCGGTATCGATTGCCTATGTATTCCCGGGTCACCCCCTTTTGGCCCTCTCGCTTCTTCCGCGGCTCCGGCAGACATTGTTGGCTGTCTTGATGTCGCCTCCCCTGAATACCTTGGTCGAAGAGTGAAGCGCAGATTGAGAAGCAGCTTCCACTGGACAGGCAGCCATAGGAGGCACGCCGTCACCTCGCCTGAATACCTTGGCCGAAGGGTGAACCACGAGTTCCCGGCAAGAAAATGCAAGCTCCAGCTTCCCCAGAAACATTGTCGGTGGCGGTGGTAAGTGTTTGGCCCCTCATATATGGTTGCCATCATTGTCGTCCGCTGCAGACATTGAGGCTTAGACCCAACCACCAACAATGACATAGAGATCCAGCTCTGTCCCCACAGTGACATGGGGAACCCGCCGGAGGGCACAGCAACGTTGATCTGATCTTCCTCAGTCATATCACTCTTGTTACCCAGGGAGCCTGTAGCCTGGTTCCATGTAAGTTGGCGTTGAATGATCGATAACCGCCTCTCCAAGGCTCTCCCGGACAGCACCGATGGCATTTTCCAGTGCATGGGTGGTAGACAGACCCCGTGTTAAAGGTGGCCATGTTGACCGCCAACAGTGTCTCGAACTTGTCTATGCGTTCTGCCATGATAATGTTGGTCGTGGAGCCGCGCGCATGCGATATTCATTGTCGCCCCGGAGGGGCCACAGTGCCCATGGAAGAAGGGTTTGGGGTCCGGCACTGCTATGATGGGTGTTTGCTGGCAGCATGTGAAGGTGAACTCGCCGAGAATGATGTTCTCGTAGAACTGAGAACAATGACAAGAAGAGGAGCAGTGTACGCGACGACACGGCGCAGTGTATATGGAGAGAGAGAAGGTCACAGAGACGTCGAAATCTGTTTGCGGCTTCATTCTTTGTTCGGATATTGTCCTCGAGGAATGCAGGTGAGAGTATAGTTAACTGCGCCACGCCCGTGTGCGGCGGCGACGTTTTGTCCTCCGAAAAGCAGTTGTGGTATTGCTCCTTGTCTGGGGTAGGCAGACAAGACAATCTTAGTTTGAACTGGAGTGAATTTGACGGGGCCTAGTGTGGTGGCATGCGACTGTCCATTGTCCTCCCCCCGCAAAGTGCCGTGAGACATATTGGCCGGTTTAAAGCTTCCCACAGCGGCGGCCAAGACGTCGTGGCCACCGATGATCCAAGGAAGTGGCCAGTATGGCGGGAATGGGGCCTCGGTGGCCGACGCGCATCGCAAAGGCAATAGCGTGAACCAGGGGATCAAGTCAATCCCCTGCACCCAGATGTGGTGCACAACGATGTGGACATGGCGCTTCAGGCGAGGGCGGTCGAAGGAGGGTGCAGGTGGTGCCCAGCGACATGGCCGGAGCGACAAGTTCAAATGGCATCCTTCCCGTCGCCTCGAGGCAGATGTGGCGATTGGTGAGATGATCCGACATAATGGAGAGGGAAGAGGTTGCCCACGCCCTATGATTGGATACAGAGTTGGATAGAATGTTTCTTCCAGTATACCTGCTGGGAGTGGAATCACCGGCCCGTTGAGCTTGGAGAAGCCAGAGCCTTCATCTGCTGCCAGAGTCCGCGTGCCATGATCGGTGAGGTTGGCAGAGCGCGTAATCTCCAGGAACGATGCCGCCAAGCCAGTGTAGTGATGACGACAAAGATGAATCACCCATATGTGAGGGTCAATGCTCGAGGCGCGAGAGAGACCGCAGGTTTGGGAGAAGAGAATGTCATCTCCTCCCATGACATGGTCGACGTAGGGGCCACCGATGCAATTCACGGATGATAGGAGGGTTGTCGAGTAGGGGAGAGCAGCGAAGAATTCTGCGTTCTCTTCTTGGTCGCGATAGCTTTTGCATGTATCCAACGCAAACAGGTCCAGGTCAAAAAGGGAGCCCAGGAGCAGTCATGAAGGGGGCCCAGAAGCGCCACCAGCCGTTATACGAGGTGGCAACACTGGACCAACCCACACCGCAGTGGCTCTACGGTGTCGAGGGCGAGTCCAGCTCGGCCGATGACGAACTTCTTGCCTAATTTGTCTTGAGCGTAGGGGGTGATGCTGCTGCCGCTGATCCCACCCATCAGCTTGGCGGTGTTTGTGGACGGCCAGAGACGTACGATTCCAGGCATCTTTCTCGACTACCGAAGCCGAGGAAGGCGAGGACCATGGCCCTCTGGCTCGCCTTGAACCGCCATTCGCTCGGCGGGAGTTGCTGGGGAGTCTGAAGCAGCCAGCAAGGGGGCTTTGCCGTAGGAAGAAATGAGTGCCTGGACCTTGTCTGGGTCTCGAGGAAAGTTGTTTTCGCCATGGGCCTGCGCTCACCGACCGCAACCCGGAAGTAAATTCGCGATTCGTCTGCGGGCCGCATCACGGAGCATATGATTTCCGCGGGCCACCACCAGAGCGAGTCCAAGTTGACATGTTGGCATGGCTTCCTCGTATGTTTTGTAGTGTCTTGGGGTGTTGACTGACATCATTGGAGATGTTGGTGCGTTGGTGTGACTGACATCATTGGAAGTGTTGGTGCGATGGTTCGTCATGGCGATGATGATCAAGATGAGGGAAGGCATTGATGGAAACGAGAATGTTGATGAGGAAAAGAATCGAGAGGAGGTGGGAGGGAGGCAGGTATTTATAGGAAAATCAGTAGGGGTTATGGAGGAGCAACGAGGGAGATAGGTCGAGCTCTCTTGAGATGAAACGCGGTTGATGTACAAAGAAACAAAGGCTGTACCTTTCTAAGTTCCATGGGCTCGGAAGTTCAAAACAAGGAAAAGGGTGTTGGGTGTTTTTGTGTGGCCTCGAGGAGTGGGTGCAAATCTGGTGTCAAGTCAGGTGACGCCAGCACAGGCGGCAAACCATGAAGACATTAACCATCATATCAATGACCAGGAGCTTTCTTCCTGGAATTTCAAAACACTCTCAAAGGGGGCTATTAAGGCACCAAAGTGCTCTTTTAAGTGAACATGGTCTTTTATGCCGGACGTGGATTGTTTATTGCATCACGTCTACGCAATAGGCCTGCTGCAGCTCTGAAACATGACTTTTGCTTGAGAGAAAGTACAGTATGCAAGCAATTAGACATGGCCAGAGTGCAGATCAGAGTAGCACTCTTTCCAATGGCAAAGAGCGTGTGCCTTGTACGTAGTTGTGGTTGTACCGGCGTGACTACCCTAGAGCAGGCATATCAATGCAGATCGTTAGCACAGAAAGACTATTCCATCCATTCGTGCCTATGACAGCAACGGTATTTATGTTGCCGCGTTTTTTCTTGGGCGATTTCACAAATGTCTTCTTTGAGGCTCTTGTCAGTTCCGTGGTCACGCTTGAGAGAGGTGAAGTCGGACAACCCCACCAGCCGCTGACGCACATTCAATCCCCCACAACCATTTCTGTCCCACCCTGTCCAAACCAGCACAGCATCCAAGCCGTCCAGCTCTTTGTGCCGGCACAGCCCGACATACTTTTGTTCCATCGTCATCAGAACCTTGTCCAAATCACGAATCGATCCCGCCGGCAGTCGTGCGTCTGGCACCACGGCGTTGCCTTGGCCATGACCTCCCCAGACAGCTCTGCCTCGTCTGGCCTGGAGCAGCTCAGCCTGGCTCTGCAGCAGCCCGCCGTCGTAGGCCTCATTGTCTCAGCACTGGCCATTCTGGTGACAACCAGATTACTCTCCGGAGATGCTTCCTCATCGCAGAATGGCGCCTGGAAACCGCCTACCCCACCCTACTGGCTGCCGTACTTTGGCCATGCACCGCAGCTGCTCATGAGTTACAGCACATATCTCTTTCAGCTCTGCAGAGTGCACTCCGAAGGCGTCTTCACTCTCTCCGTCTTCGGGAAGAACCACACGTTTGTTGGGAACCGCTCACTTGCGCGTCGCCTGCTTGCTGGGAAGAGCCCTGTCGCCGAACAGTCATGGTTCTCCTTGTTCCTCCTGAAGAACGTATTTGGTCTTCCTTCCAAGGACGTGGCGGCATTGGACAAGATCCTCAAAGACAAATCCTTCAAAGCCGAACATTTCTCAGTCGAGGATGCCACCGACGTCATGCTCAAGCACATCAAGACGAACATTGTAGACCTTGTCACCTTCAACTCCAACCCTGCCGATCAGATGGACTGGGAACGCGTGGCAGATGCAGATGTGGTGACAACCGAGGATGATCAGCGATTCATGGAAGTCGACTTGATGGAGCTGAGTCGCACCTTTGTTGCGAGAACAGCCAATGCAGCCATCTTCGGAACAGACTTTGTGGAGAACTTCCCCGAGTTTTGGCAATTGCTATGGATGTTCGACAAGGGCGTCTTCTGGCTCGCCACCAAATTCCCGTCCTGGATCCCACTGTCCAAGGTGCAGCGCGCAAAGGCAGCTCGGCGGAGGCTCATTTCGCAGGCCTACGAGTTCCACGCCGCCCTCGATAAATTCGTCGCCGGCGACGACTCCGACCCCCGGTGGCAGGACTTTGAGAACGTGAGCCCGCTCGTGCTCAAGAGGGCGGCGCTGTTCCGCGAACACGGCGTCTCGCTCGAGGGCCGCGCGGCGCACGACGTGGCCTTGGCGTGGGACCTGAACGCCATGACGGACACGCTCGTGTTCTGGCTGCTGTATGAGCTGTGCCGCGACCCTGTTCTTCTCGAGCAGGTGCGCGAGGAGATTGCGCCCTTTATCGACGCTGTGCAGCCAGAAAATGAGTTCCACCTGGCCGTATGGGTCCCGCCGAGGATAGAGAAGCTTGACATTCAGGGTTTATTGAACCGATGCCGGCTGTTTCAATCTGCTCTCGCCGAGACAGTCAGGCGCTACAGTGCCGGTTGGTCTACGAGACGGCTGGATCAGGAGCTCGTCGTTGAAGGAGATGGTCCCGAGGGCAAGACCAGGCTCAAGAAGGGCTATGTCCATGTACCCGCGGAGCTATACAACCTCGACCCTGAGCGATTCGCCGAGCCCCTGGAATGGAAGGCCGGAAGACACACTGATTCGGGGTCAATGGAAGATAGCTTCAGTACAGGTAATTCCCTCGCCTTCCGGATGACTTTTGACTGACAAAAAAACAGGAGACGGAGTTGTCATTGAACGGGACGATGCATTCATCACGAGAGAGATTACATTGTTTGTCGCCATTCTTATCTCGCTATACGACATCCGGCCGCCAAAGGATGGGCGATGGACCAACGCCAGTGTTGTGAGCTCAATCCCCGCACGCACGCCGGGACAGCCCGTCAAGGTCTGGATCAAGAGGAGGAACCTACGGGTAGAAAAAAGCTAGCAACCAAAATGGACATGATGGGATATACGGATGATTTAATCTTTGTCTTGCTTGCGTCACAGGGCGACGCGATCTGGGCAGTCGGCTGTGTTGGATGCTCCATAGCTGGACCCTGATGGAATTCTTGATCAAGAAAATACCGTCAATTTAGTTATTGAATTGGCCTATTCAATTGATGCAATTTATGAAGCCGATCCCTCCTGGTTGCGTGATGGCAAGCAGCAATTGCACCTTGATGGATTCCGGCCAGCAGCCAGTCGGGGTGCCTGAGGCGCTATAATAAGCTGGACCCGAGCACCCTCGGATGCAGTCAGCCGGAAGCTCCATCTCTGTGCGCCCTAATCCGGCACCTCGACCGACCTCGCAACGACGCCGACATCAGCATCACCTCCTTCCATTGAGCATTACTCCCTCCTCCGCAGACATTTGAATACTAGCTGAGTACCGCTGCGCCGTCCTCGCCTGCCGCTCCTCGGAGCATCCCCGCCTCACCTCGACTTCTCCCCCCGCCACCCGGAGCAAAGAAATCGACGTCTGCGACACAACGAACCATGCTTCCTCCGACCTAAGACACCATGCTGTCCCAACGATTCCTCTCCCGCTCCTCACACCTGTGTCCGCGGTGCAGCCTCGCGGTGCCCCCGCGCCGGCCATGGCTGCCCCAGAGCCCGGTCGTCCACGCCCGCCCGCTACGGACCTCGACGCCCTGGTCGCGCGACCATGTTCCCCCGCAGCAGGCCTCCGGGAAGCCCGCCACGCCGACCGAGACAGTCGTCCCGGGAGCCATAAACAAGACGACGGCGACGACGACGAACCCTTCTCCTCCCCCCAAGCCGAGGAGCGACCCCCTCGCGCCGGTCGACAAGTCCGCCGCCGACCAGCGCAAGGCTGACTGGGCCATCATGAAGGAGATGTCGCGGTACCTCTGGCCCAAGGACAGCCCCGGCACCAAGTTCCGCGTCGGCCTGGCCGTGTCGCTCCTCATTGGCGCCAAGGTCCTCAACGTCCAGGTGCCCTTCTACTTCAAGAGCATCGTCGACTCGATGAACATTGACTTCGCCACGGCGGGCGGCACCGCGACGGCCGTCGCCGGCAGCATGATCCTCGCCTACGGCGCCTCCCGCATCGGCGCCACGCTCTTCCAGGAGCTCCGCAACGCCGTCTTCGCCTCGGTCGCCCAAAAGGCCATCCGCCGCGTCGCCTGCAACGTCTTCGACCACCTCCTGCGCCTCGACCTCAGCTTCCACCTCGCCAAGCAGACCGGGGGCCTGACGCGCGCCCTCGACCGCGGAACAAAGGGCATCAGCTTCCTGCTGACGAGCATGGTCTTCCACATCATACCCACGGCCCTCGAGATTGGCATGGTCTGCGGCATCCTCACGTGGCAGTACGGCGCGCAGTTTGCCGCCGTCACGGTCCTGACCATGGTCGGATACACGGCCTTCACCATCTGGACGACGGCGTGGAGGACGCAGTTCCGCCGGCAGGCCAACCGCGCCGACAACAAGGCGTCGACGGTGGCGGTGGACTCGCTCATCAACTACGAGGCCGTCAAGTACTTCAACAACGAAAAGTTCGAGATTGCCCGCTACGACAGCGCCCTCCAGCAGTACGAGAAGAGCTCCATCAAGGTGGCCACGTCGCTGGCCTTCCTCAACAGCGGCCAGAACATCATCTTCTCCTCGGCCCTGACGGCCATGATGTACTTTGCCGCCAACGGCGTCGCCACGGGCGCCCTGACGGTCGGCGACCTCGTCATGGTCAACCAGCTCGTCTTCCAGCTGTCGGTGCCCCTCAACTTCCTCGGCTCCGTGTACCGCGAGCTGCGCCAGTCGCTGCTCGACATGGAGACGCTCTTCAACCTGCAAAAGGTCAACGTCACCATCAAGGACAAGCCCGACGCCAAGCCGCTGGCTCTGACCAAGGGCGGCGAGATCAAGTTTGACAACGTCACGTTTGGATATCACGCGGATCGGCCGATTCTGCACAACCTCACGCTGACGATTCCTGCGGGGAAGAAGGTTGCCATCGTTGGCCCGAGTGGGTGTGGCAAGTCGACCTTGTTGAGATTGCTGTTCCGGTACTATGATGTGCAAAATGGCCGCATCCTCATCGATGACCAGGATCTCCGTGATGTACAGGTTGACTCGTTGCGCCGGTCCATCGGAGTCGTGCCCCAAGACACACCGCTCTTCAACGAGACGGTAGAGCACAACATCCGCTATGGATCCATCAACGCCTCCAAGGAGCAGATCGTAGCAGCGGCCCAGCGAGCCCGCATCCACGACATCATCCAGCGCTTCCCCGAAGGCTACAACACCCTCGTCGGCGAGCGCGGCATGATGATCTCGGGCGGCGAGAAGCAGCGCCTCGCCGTGAGCCGCCTCCTCCTCAAGGACCCCCTCTGCTCTTCTTTGACGAGGCGACGAGCGCGCTCGACACGCACACGGAGCAGGCCCTGATGCTGCACATCAACAGCATCATCCGCGAAAAGGGCCGCACGAGCGTCTTCGTGGCGCACCGCCTGCGCACCATCTTCGACTCGGACTTGATCATCGTGCTCAAGGACGGGCATGTCGCTGAGATGGGCACGCACATGGAGCTGATTGACCAGGCTGGCGTGTACTCTGACCTCTGGAGCGGTAAGTTCTAAAGCACATGCTGTATCTAATCTATGTTACTGACTGATGGAATAGCCCAAGAAACGGTGTTTACGGATGAAGGCACGCCGAGGAAGGATGAGGGGGAGGACAAGGAGAACAAGGAGCAGGATACCAGGACCAAGTAGCATTGTTTGAATAGAACTTGATCTAATGCTCCGTGTTTTGTGTGCGCGAGTGTTGGGATGAAATATTACTATTGAATGGTTAGCGAGCGAATTTCCGAGGATCAATGCGATGCATCCCACCCAGGGTTTTCTTGGGTAGTTATTTTTATGTTTTCCGTTGTTTGCATTTATCACCCCGCGCCTAGTATTTGCAGAATGAGGTGTCATTTGCAGGGCACTCATGAATTTGATGAAATAAACGACTCAAGTCGCAAGCAATTGTATTTTCCGTGCACACTCTCTGGGTCCTGTCCCTCAATCGATCCTCGATGCTTCCTTGAACGCCAAAGGTTCCTATAATCCCTTTCCTGTAAAGCAAAATGCATGGCCCATCCTGTAAGGGCATTTCCGTTTCCTAGCCTAGCCGTCGTTACAAATCGTTGATATCATTATCGTAATACAGAGAGACTCCATCCCATCTACTTTTGCTGCTGGTGCTGAGTGGCGAGATGGCAGAGTAGGTCGGCGGCAGTAATGGCGCCTCCGAGGCAGACGAGCTCGTCGGAAATCTGCGTGGCACGGGCGGCGTAGCTCTCGTCGTCGAGGATGCGCTTTGCGGCAATCCAGAGCTCGCTGGGAGAGGGGTTATCCGTCTTGAGATCAATTCCAGCCTGGCACCAAGCCACGCGGGCAGCGGTATCTTTCTTGTCTTCAGTCTGGCCGGCACAGAGAAGCGGGACGCCGTGGGCGAGAGCTTGAGTAATACTGCCGTAGCCACCGTTGGTGATGAGAAGAGAAAGCCGGGGAAGCAGCTGCGAGTAGGGCAGCCACTTGGCGAAGCGGAGGTTGTTGAAGCGGTGCTCACGGGCGAGCTCCTCAGCATAGGGACTGATGACAATGAGCATGATGCTGGGTTCGTCGCCGAGGGCTTCGATGGCCGGGATGACAAGGTCGTTCGGGTCCATAGCCAGAGTGCCTTGGGTAACAGCCACCACACGAGGATGGTCGTCCACTTCATCCCACCAAAGGGGGAGCTGAGGCATGTACGAGTTGGCCGGCGCAACGAGGGGACCAACGAATCGGGCATTGGCCTTGCTCATGCGGCCCTTGGGCTTGAGGCAGAACTCGAGGCTGGGAGAAGACGCCTGGATGTGCAGGTGCGGGCTGTAGTTGAAGTTCTCCAGAGGCTGGCCGTACGGCAGCTTGGGCAGACCAAGGACAGCACGCTCCCTGTCGATGATGGGCTTGAGCTTGAAGGGGAGGACCAAGAGCTGCTCATACTTGTGGCGGAGATAGTTCTTGAGCAGGCCGCGGCGTGATTCCGGAGGGGCATTGCCCGAGAGAGCCTTGGGAGCCTCCTTGCTGGACAGGTACAGCGGGATGACGCCGAGAGTGGCGTAGACGGGGATCTCGCCGAGCTCCTGCATTGCCCTGGCGCCCTGGGGAAACACATCGACGAGCAGCACGTCGGGCTTATAGTGCTGCGTGATGCGCCGGTAGTCGGCGACCTGGGCCAGGAGACGGCCCTCCTGGCGGAGGGACTCGTCGCCGAGCAGGCCGGTGCTGCCCTGCCGCTTGAAGGGCTCGTCCACCGCGGCAATCTCCTTGGTGGCGATGAAGCAGGCGCCCGCGGCGGCGACGCGTGCCTCGTTGTCGGCGCTCGTCAGCCAGGCCACCTCGTGGCCGTCGCCGACGAGGCGCTGGGCGATTGCCTGCATCGGGTAGGTGTGCCCGGCAGGGAAGTGGGAGTGGAGGAGGAACTTCATCGCGTGAGAGGGAGAGGGAGAGAGATAGAGAGAGATAGAGAGAGAGTGAGAGAGAGAGTGAGAGAGAGTGTGAGTGAGAGAGAGAGAAAGAGAGAAAGAGAGAGGGCGATGGTGGGAGGGAAGGGTGAGGTGAGGCGGGAGGAAGATGTTTGTTCGCCAGCTTACAAGAGTGCAAGGCCGCAGGGGGAAAAGCGTGGCTGGGGGCTGCTAGGGACGAGTACCTCCAGCGGTATTTTCCATGCACATCAAACGCCCAAAAAGACCAGGGTGCACCCCTGGGTTTCATGTTACTCTCCTGCGCGCTCTACCTGTGTTATTCGTCTTTTATGAAAAGTTTCTCCAGGCGACCCAGCTCGCTTCACTGCACAGAAATGGATTCTACTTGATATCGAGCACTGGCATTCCTGTGTGCGGAGCTGGGCTGTCGAGCCGCCCAGGCTCGTGTAATTCGCTTGTTGGTGCGTCGTGCACAACTGTGCTTGTCTACTGCAGCACTACCGCTTTGGCCATTTCACACAACCTTTGATGCTCGAGGGTGGTTTACGTGTGCTTGTATGTGGGTTTATGTGTGTTTTTATTGAAAAGTGCAGAGGTATCCAACTTGTCCCGACTTGCCCATTTTTGAGTCTCCCACCATCACCTGGAAAATATTGAGGGGCCTTGCCACCTCTCCCTCCTCTTTACTGACCCTGTGTCACCGCCCATGACCCCTCAAAACTCCTCTCATCCCCGAGTGCGTCCCGGGGGCCGCCACGGCTATATAGCTAGTTAGTGATGAGCCAGCATGGTTGAGATGTGAAGTACTCACCCTTTGAACCATGACCCAGGCCGCGGCAGCTGACTGCTGGGCATTCATCGTCGCTGACTGCTGGTCGTTCATGGTGGCTGCTAGCTAAAGGACCGAGATGCCCAGAACACCTCGGCCCAACAGCCAGCAACCACCATGAAAAGATCGGTGACCAGTACTCCTCAACCCCCATCTTCAGCCCCCCGAGGGGCTGCTCATGGCTGAGCAGATGCTCAGCCGGCGTTTACCGCCCTCGACGAGGAGGGGGTTCTAGATCTATCATAGTCAGATAAGAGAAAGACCTTGAGGGGGAGGAGAATGGTGGTGTCGGGAGCATACCTTGGTAGACCCCGAAGGGCACCATCACCAGTACTCATAGAGGATGAGTAAACTCGAAGAGGATGACTCGAAGTCACTGATCTCTATCCCATTGGGCATAGGGTCGGGAATTCCCAGAAGATGACTCAAACATGTGGTGAGCAAAAGAATGGAGTGCTTGATGCAAGTTGTGGTTGGTGAAGGAAGCAAGTGGTGGAGGGGAAAAGTAGAAGAGAAGGTAAAAGTAGGAAATGGAGGTGGGCGGAGAAGAGGTCCGGACCTGGGCTTGAGAGTGAAAACACCATGTGACCAGAACAGAGTGAAATGGGGTGAATAGGAATGTGATTCCAGGAATCAAGTACGTAATAGGATTAGCACGGTACGGTGGGCAACAGGAGACATCGAGGAGAACCAAAACAAACATCTACGCTCCTGTACCTCTCTCGCCGCAGCAAGTCAGTGGGAGCAGCATGTACTCCCCCGAGCTCCTCGCAGCTACAGCAGCCTCGCAAGCTCCAGGCGGCAGTACCATCACGAGGTGCCAAGGTCATCTGCCTGCCACGCATCGAATCAGCGACGAGAACGCCGTCAAAGGGGGGCCATCTGCCAGGCTAACGAGAGGAGACGTGCCGTAGAGCCGTACAGCCTCGCTTGCCTCGTCGAATCAGAGGCCAGAAGACGCTGCACCCCTGGCCACACATGACCTACGACGACGTCAGAGCCTCGATGCCTGCCTTGTTTCCGTGCTCCTCGAACCATCAGGGTGCCCACGAATGCGGTGAGGGAGCGGGCGGCAGAATCCTGGCCCGGCGTATAAAATTCTCCCCTCCCCCTCCTTCTCTTCCTCTCTTTCTTTTCCTTTCTTCTTCATACTCGTCCGAGCGGCGCTTGGCCCGGTGCTCTTCAATGTGCAAGTGCAGTCTGAGAACCGACCAAGATCCTACCGCAGGGCCCGGGGGATCAAGTGGCTCTGGGGGCAAAGGGCACCACTGGACATCGTTCCAGAGCACAACTGCCTAATTTTTGGAAACTTCAATCACATCTTTTTCATTGGGATCGAAGCTTTATGCTTTGTCTTGAAGAGGAAGAGCAGCTAGATATAATATAAACTTGGAGTTGATGGAATATGTGGTTTCGATGTGAATGCCTGGTGTTCTTGTGAGGAAGCTCTGACTGTTATGGCATGGCAGTGTGAATATGGCTGGTGGGTGGTGCTGCAGAAGAAGTGGGCGGTCATGTCACGATGGTACAAACGCGAGAACTGTGGTGTTGAAGACTGACGAGAAACGCGCCCCATTCCCGTTTACTAGACATCCCGTACTCGCACTATTCCTGGTAGCATGATAATAGAGTCAAGACTTCACGTAGTGCAAATCATTATGACAGAGCCCGGTGTGTTGGGTTGGCCACTCTTGGTGTTCTGGTGGTAGAAACGCGAAATCATCACGGTCACAGGACATCGTAAACCACCATGAAAGTTGCAGTAGAAACCCAGCACCTCGTTTCTTCAATTTCTGCATGTACTGGACCTGGCGTGGTTATCCAGCATGAAAAGGGGGCATGTGTTGGCACCGCTACAGCAAACAGGCATTTCGCTATCACAATGGCCACCAACCACGGAAGCGATCCCAGGATTCTTGGTTCAATGGGAATTCCTGATCTTGTCTCCCAGCTATGGAGGCCATGACTCTTGGGAGGCTTGTACAGCTTCATAGCCCCTGAATCCATGGAAATATTTCTACACCGTTGGGCCAGCAGCAGGGAAGAACTCGTCTGTTGGCCAAGAATTTTTGGGCCACTTTACCCTTCTTTGACGTTTTCTCTTTCACTTTCGCGTCCAAACCCCGCAAAACCCAAGAGCCACACTGTTCGTCGAACAGACGAGATTCGGTTGCTGTGAGCTTTAAAACCAGTCTTCAATGGCGGGCCACCTTTCATCCTTTTCGTTCTTTGTTTGATTTTCATCTTTGCCTCGTTCTGGCCCTCTGCCCACTGAATCATCCATTCCACAGCCAGAAGAATGCGGCACTCTTGATCCTCCATCTGTCGAAGGAAATGAAATGATGAAAAAGCTAATTCGAACCTCAGATCCCTCAGCAACCCCCTCGAATCTGATCCCTTAGAGCCTACGGTGTTCTCAGCGACCGAAACTCGACCACGACCGACGCCGACTTCGAGTCTGGAATCCATCAGAGCGCGGAACGTCCATGGAACATCAGAGTATGGCATACAACTATATGGCTGGCAACAGGGCGGGTGATTCTATCTAGTCTCGGGAACTGCTACAATCGCAGGAACGAACGCTTTGGATATTTCTGCGCCAGGAATTTGGTCTAAAACTTGGAATCTGATCCGAAGATGTACTGCAACGAGCGCATACCATACGTTGAACGGTTGCTAGAAATCGGATCACTTGAGGGATGCCACAATGTGCCTGGGTGATATTCGTCTTCTTTCTAGCCTATTTTCGTAGGTACAGATAAAATATATCTAGGGTAGCCACCTCCTTTACAGTTGATCCTGGTGCAAGGACAGAGACGTGGGATTTCCTGTTTGTGTGCGCCAATGGGACACAGACCAGCGCAAGGACAGAGGCAGAGCATGGAAAAGACGAGTTCTTGGACAATGCTCGCCGGAGAGCGCATCGTAGACAACAGGTAGGAACTGAAATGGCAGTCAAATACTCGTCCACGAATACTGAAATCGTCAGGGCTTGCGTTGGTATAGATATCAAAAGCACCAGCTGTACGTGCTTTTCGGAATGAGGGAACTCGTCTGCTCATTTTTACTGGACTGCCTACGGGGATGGGACGGAGAGATGATACTACGTAAATAGCTAGCAGATGATTTTCGTCGCGTCACTCCCATTTTGCTCTGCAGCGTTTGTCACGATCAATCCGACGAAAGCAAGACCATCGAAAGCTTGAGGAAGACTGGAGAAAGACGATCGAATATCACCAGTCAAGACTCGTGGATTGACTGGTGTTCGTTCGGGGAGGGAAACGCGTCGTGATGCGTCGAGAAGACAAACGGTGGTGATCTGAAAGGCACATGTTAGCCACTGGCACAAGAGGAAGAGCAAATATAAGTATTGCGATACGAACTGAGCGCTGAGACGAGAGATGGGATGGCACCATCATGAAGTATCACCGAGAAAGCCTCCTGGTGCATCGCAGGACATGATGTCCTGCTTGAAAATGATGAATGCACTCGGGCAAGTGTGTCATGAAGAAGGAAAAGGGGTAAGGCAATAATGTTTCGAAGATGTGTAGGGGGTGATGTTCTGGAATACGAAACACCACGACATGTCACCTCGAATATCACGAACTTGGACTGGGCTCTGGGTTACTAGGTAGTGCAGTGATGGGCAGGGCATAGTGGAGGCAGTGGAACGATGGGACCATGCCGGCGCAGCGACGATGACAGGTGGGTATGGGGATGGAATCAAGGGTCTAGATGGCAGGGAACATGACATGCAGCCAAGTGGATATGGGACGAGGCTCTACCGAAGGAATCCTACAAAGATGCTCGACGAGGGGCCCAATATCAAAACCTCATGGAGGGCTTCATGGGGGCAACACCAAGCATCGTGTGCCTCAGCCATCATGGAAACACGAGGCAGCTGCATCTACGTAAACACCAATCCACACGACCAGCCCCCCTCGATGCTGCCTCGTCGAGGAAACCCTAGGAACCACAGCGAAGCCCACAGAAAGGGGGCACATCGAGGAGATCGAAGGGCCCCGAAGGCAACGAGGCCACACGCACACTTCCTATGACGTATTCACGAAAAAGATGAATAGGAAAAACACGATATTCAGAAAATCGGCGCACGCTCTCGGCCAATGAGAAAATAGGAACCGCATTCGTGCGTGTGTGCTGCCTGAAAAAGTGAGGGCTGCCGTGGCAGAGGAGTGATCTGGCGTGACGAGGACCGCCGGCCCAAAACCTACTTAAACCTGGCCGCCCCCCCAACTTCTCTCCCTCTTCTTCCTTCCTTCATCATCTCGCACACTTCGACGCAACTTCTTCTGCCATCCGCGCCTTGGCCTCTTTGAACCTTCGCCCCTCATCCTTGTTCTTCACATCCACCTTCTTCTTCTTTTACTCTTCACTCTTGTCCATACTTCTTCATCTTCGACCACCATGTGACCGCACATGGCATGACAGGCTCCAGGCCTCCTTCGGCCATGAAGACACCTTTGTCTCTGAGCCACCTTCCATCCATCAATCTGAGAACCCAACCTAGCCGCGCACACCTTTGGAGGCGATGAAAGAGCTTGTCTCTGAGCCGGGTGTGTATTTACAAGTAAGCAACCTACTGTCGCGCACTGGGGGGGATGGCGATGATGATATCACACACCTGAGCCATCCACATACTTCTGAGAAACTACCATTTGGCGGCGATGATGAGACCACCTCGTTGATAAGTTCCATAAACCTCGCCTTCGGGCGACGTTAGGAACAGCGCGTCAGTAACGCAGAGGGAGAGTCTGAGCCACATCTTCTTTTTCTTCTTCTTTTTCTTTTCATCCCTTTTTTTTCATTGAGACTGAAGCTTTATGCTTCATCTTGAAGAAGAAATCCGTTCGCTGCAAGCCTGAAAACTGTGACTGAATAGCTGGTGCTGGTTCATGCTCTACGAGCGTTGCTCTGTGCTTCCGGCGTTTGCTGTGCTGCTGGAAACGCCTTGTGATGTAGCCTGTTCGTAGTCTCAACCATCGTCCTATCTTTGCTACGCGTGAACAGAGCCATACCTACCTGCTCTCCATCCTTAGTTTTCAAGCACTCGACTTCTTTCTTTGGTTCGAATTATCTTGGAAGCAGGGAGCACTACGAGCACGGTCACCTGTTCTCTGCCCACCAGCCTTTGTGGCCAGAACGCGTCGGAACAGAACACAGGAATTCAAATTCCCTCGAACCCGCCACCATCCTCTTTTCCATCACACGAAACTTGTCCTTCTCTACATGATTTGAAAAACCCAGAGGAGGCCACCAGACAAGCCATCTTGGACACCAGAGTCGAAATGATTCCCCGAGCTCCTCCTCCCTTTCTTGGACGAAGAGGTGGAAAGAGAGTGCTAACAGTTAGGATTGATCCTCACAGATGCCACCGCCAGAGTCAGATCGAGCCCTCGTTCCGAAGATCATGTCGAAAACCGAGTCAACAGTCGCCTAGAAGTTCCTGCCGAACCGAAATTCGAGCCCAACAAAGAACCTGTTTCATAGCCAGGAGACGAGCCCACAAAGCCCAAAAGAGTCACGGGAGAAACTACAGTGTCCAGCCCTGAAAATGGATGCCCTTTGCGAGTCGGAATACTCTCCAGCATCAAGGAGCGAGCAAGATGTACCATGGATTACTTCGGGGGCTCGGTTGGATCTAGTTCGAAACATGATTCAATATTCCAAAATAAGCCGTCACATCATTGGCCACGTCATATCTATTTGGCTACTAACGTGTCATTTACCAGCAGTCTACGAAGGAACCATAGGCAGTTCCGTCCCGGAAAGAGCTGCGGAAAGACCCTCGAACGAAATGACCATCGAAGAATCCGAACCGAGCGAAATACTAAATTCCGCGTTTCCAAAGACATATCGATAGAGATCCAGAGTCCTGCGTCTACCCAAGAGCGGTGTCAGAGATGCTCATCGACATTGCAAAGTTCGCTGGTCCACCTTCAAGAACCAGGATGACAGTATGAACATCCTCTCGACCACCCCTGACGCAAGATTTCTTGGTGGGCACAAAATTTCGCTACCTTGAAAGCAGTACCGATGACCTTTACAGGGGGTCAAAAGCTTGAAGAACTGGAGGGGCATGAATTAAAAAGCCTTGAGAAACCATCGATGATTAGGCTTGAGTTGAGTTGAAATGGCAGAGTTGACCTAGAACGATTTATCGGAGCAGGGAACCCTTGAGCTCCATAAACAGGATGGTGAGGCTGCCTCTGATGATTTGACATCACAGTTTCTGACAAAACCATACGTCACAGAGCCTACCAAAGCCCGAGCTCCCGGAATCTGAATCACCATATTCAACTTGTGTCATTTGGACCAGATACGACGGTCTCCCACCAGGACTTGCTCAGAAATGCCCCTAGGAATTTGACAGTTGGGGATAAGAGAACCCCAAGAGTGCTGGAATCCACCACTTGCACATCCATCCCTCTGCATTCTGCTTGCAAATTGGCTAATAGTCAAATTCGTTTCAACAGGACACTGTGACCCCTGACTTTCGACGTCCTCCTTCATTCCACGAAACCCGAAATGGCAAGAATGTACAGAGCAGACGATAGCATATCAAAGCTACTATGAGCAGAGACAGACCGAACTGCAGATCTGATTCCTCTCGGAGGGCCTGAAAAAGCACCTGGACTAAGAGGCGGCGCATGGCAACCAGTCCGTGGAAGCAAAGGCGGAAGCTCGTTTAACAGCGATGAGCTTCACAGGACATGTATTTTCGCGAACCAAAGGCAAGTTTCCGTGGCGGTTGTAACATACATGCTGCAACATTGGGGGACGGAGCCTTTTCTCGATGGCAAAGATGAGCTTGGGGATTCCATATGGATCTTGTGCTTTCTGGATGTTTTGCTGACAAGATTTATAGCCAGCCATGAATGCACGCTGCCGTTCAGTTTACGATGGACCCTTCACGCTGACCAGTTCCTTCCACCAGAAACGAGCCAACAAAATCCCGACATACATCGAACGAGTCTCCCGAAACGACCGACCGAATATACTCAGAATTTCTGTTCCGTCGTTCGAGGGGCAGAAGAGCTATGACCATTTGAAATTATCGATGAAAGCCTCTAGCTGTAACATGGCATGCGTATTATGTCACAGTAGTGGGAGCGGCGGATTGAAGGAATCCGGAGGAAGCCTGATGCCATCCTCGTCAGGCCGTGTCGTCCGAGAGAAAGACACACCAATTCTTCAGGCCAAAGAAACAGCTTGGAGTTGGAAAGAGGCAAGTTGCCACACAGATTTCCTTGTGAATGGTCAAACGCTCTGGCCACGATCCGAACCCGCGGCTTTGCTACCAGGACATCAAGCAACAAGAAAAAACCCACAACATCTCAAGTGATGGCCCCTTGTTCTGCGCAATGCAGCAGTTAGGGTGCGTGGCAACTAACCTTTGATTACGGCATACGGTTGTTGGAGTCGTACTTACACATATTCCGAGATCAGTGTGGTCCGTAGTAAAGTACCGACCCGCGCGGCACACATCAGGCTCGATTTCACTTCTATGATGGTACTACAATGTGCTGAACGTTTGGGCTCCATTTTCAAGTTGGGACATGCAACATGGGAGGGTACGAAACAGGTCATGTCCATGCCCACCACAACTGCCGATGCCAACTGACCGGACTTTTACAGACATCGCGAGCTTCGGCAACCAGGGAGTCGAAGCAGGACTGCCGCTACCGTTCAGTTACTAAAATTGGTCTTCAATTCGCCGCTACGTGGTCTGCTGCCTCAAACGTGTCAGAGAACTAAATCCAGGAGTCCGCCGGCCTGTTGAGACCTTAGCAAGCGATTGATGATGCTGTATAGGCGGAATGACTTGGTCTGGGCATAGAGATAGGTAAGGGAACGGCAAATCTCCAGGGGAAGTGGGAGAGCTCTCGAAGAGTCGTTTCAGGATATCTACACCGTTCGATCAAGGAAGGGACTTCTGGGGCCGTCAACCCAACACAAAGAAGTAAGTCATAATTTCTTGTCACCCAAGCACCTTTGTCAAATTAATATTGACACAGAAAATGAAACACTCGTAAGTCCCTAGATCGGAGACAATTCACCAGTGTTGGGCGGATTGGGTCAGCAAACATCAACCCAAGGAATCCTGCGCGAGGCCGACATGTGCAGGGAGCTTACAAACGCACCATACACTCTTTGGCCACTCAGGCTTGGTGAATGTACTTGACGCGTCAAGCTTACCGGGATATCCATACTGTACGGGTAGACAACTTGGATTCATACGAGCCACTACGAATCGATGACATCACTCCCACACCGCTTCACCCATCAAAACAATACATGTTCCGTTTTCCCTACCATTACGTTCTCATCGCATTTCATAGTTTCATCGTACTCACTATCAAGCGTTTATCCCATCTTAACCACCCTACGAGAAAGATGGCTTCTTCCGATGAAAAGGACGTGAAGCAGGTCTCCGCAGGGGAGAAACACCAGACCGAACCCGACGCCCCGAGCCCCAAGAGAGTCAAGACAGAAGACGAGCAGGATGCACCTAGGGATGAAAACGGCGCCGACGATGACAGGAAAGCGTCGTCTGACGAGAAAAACGGCGAGGACAAGAAATCCAGCAACCACGAGGACACAGCCGAGAAGCCCGGCCAGGAGCCCAACGTCCCGGCCGGGATCCTAGAAAAGGGCCTCATCTACTTCTTCATCCGCGGGCGCGTCAACATCAACGACCCGCTGGGCGTGCAGGAGATTGCGCGCAGCTACCTGCTCCTGCGGCCCGTCTCGCGCGACGCCAAGCTCGGCGCCGGCCCCATCGGCGACGCATCCAACGCGCGGCTCCTCGCCCTGCCCAAGAAGACGCTGCCCACGAGGGGCCGCGACCGCTTCATGGTGTTTGTCGAGGCGGCCGGCGTCGGCTTCGGCAAGCTGCGCGACGAGTTCCTCGCCTCGACGGACTACACCACCAAGACGGCGGGGAACCGCCACACGCCGGCGCCGCGGCCCGTGGGCGAGGGCGTCTACGCGATCACCACGACGGGGAGGGAGTCGCATCTTGTGTATATGCTCACTCTACCAGAGCAGCCCGGGGACATGCAGCGCGAGATTGGACTCAAGGACAGAGGCAGCTTCATCATGAGCACCAAGAACCCAGACTACCCCGGGCCGGCAAACTCTCAGCTCCGCGAAGGCCCTGATTTTCCCAAGAAGTAAGTCTCCCCCCGGGCCCCGGCAGCCGTGGTGGGAAGCCTCGACTAAGCAAAGGAGCAGGATCAAGGAGGAATTCCGCTCGCTGCGCTGGATGCCGTCCAAGCCGGAGCACCTCAACTACGCCAACGCCCAGGTGCTCCTCATCGGCGAGCCGGTCAAGGACGAGCAGGACATCGGGGCGGCCGAGTACCAGGAGGGCCAGGACACGGAGCCCTTTGAGATCATCGAGCACCTCGAGGACGAGGACCTGGACCGCATGAAGCACCTGGCGACGTCGGCCTCGGCCGCCATCTACGCGGACCTCGAGGCCGACGCCAAGGACCGCCCGCCGCTCAAGACGGAAAAGAAGCCCGACGGCGAGGCCGCGGCGGCCGAGTAGGTCTCGGAGCTGGGCTGCGCGAGCGGGCTCGAGGAGCAGTGGGAGCGCCTCAGCGTTGCGGGGGACACAGAGGAGGACGGCCGACGCGCTGATGCTGATGGGGAGAAGCGCATGGGCGCGTGGGCGAGTATCAAGATGCCAGCATGTGCGCGGCGAACGTTGGGTCTCTGGAGAAGATGCGTTACGGATGATTTTTGGAAGAAGGCGGGCAAAATGGTATAAGCCGAGAAGGCTCCTGTCGCAACGGGAGGCGACGGCATTTGGAGGGTTGTAAGGATGAAGAACAGAGACAGAATAGCACACTTGCCAGGCCGTGGTCAAAGATAACCTTTCTGCCCCCAAATCATGCACGCAAGAGCCCATGTCAATGTCAGAATCCTAATTCTCCTCCCGCCCTCCCGCCTGCCCGCCCCCCTCCTCCCCGCAAAAAAAAAAAAAAAAAAAAAAAAAAAGGGAACAAAAGAGCGAACACAGGCGAGAACCGACACACACACAGCCCACCACACCGCCGCCCACCATACATTGTGTGTGCGTGTACGTACGTACGTGCGTGTGGGCTGGGCAACTCGGCCGAGACAGCCTCAAAACAGAACCTGACGCAAGCTCGCAAGGGAACAGAAGAAAAAACCCCATTTGGGCCTGCTTCCCGCCCTTCCCCCACCCGCGCCCGCCTGATCTCCACGGCGGCGCTTCCTCGGATTGCATGACCGCCTTTCTGTCTTTTTCAACTCTTTTTTTATTGACTCGCGGCTGCATGACTCTTGCTGCAGTTGGCGGTGCCTACTGGACTAACCGTTGCGACGCCAGCGGGCGGGTGTGGAGGTGAGCGTGACTTAGCAACGCGACCGCTTCCCACTGTCCTCCCGCTTCGTTTCTACTTATTTCTCACTTCTCCACTGGCTTGATAATCAATCTGTTGCGCTTGAGCCTCGGCTTGGAGTTGTCGGACGGATACCAGATGCCGATATGGAAGAAAGCAGCAGCAGCAGCATAGCCGATGGTCCATGACGAGGGTGTGTTTCCCGAACAATACGAATCCTCCAGCCAAGCACTGCCAATCCCATCCATGATACGGATGCGTCATCCGGAGCTCAGGGCTGCCAAGGCGGCCCTCGCAACAGGCCAACAGCCTCGGTCTCGGTTCCTTCTACCGCTTGTGGGACGCTGGACCGGACATGCCGCATATACCGCTGGGCCAGATGCCCTGTCCAGGCTAGACCGCCCGGCCTGTCGGCTGGAGCCACTGGAGCCACTGGGGCAGATGGGGCCGGCGATGTATCCGCATGCGACCAAAGCCTCCGAAACTCAACCTTCCAGCTTGCCCTCCGCATTGCCTCGTGCCCGCAGCCATGCTCGCCCTGCTACCTCCGACCCGACCATGCCAGACGCTCCCCGCGCCGCCGTCCATCGCCTTCGTTTCAGCACCCCTCCCTACCCCTCCGCCCCTCCGCTGCCCCTCCGCTCCCGCTCATGCCCTTCCTATAAAGAAATGCCCATCCCAACGGCTTCCTTCCAATCCCCCTTCCATAGCTTCCATCCTTCAATCAATCTTCCCATCAGCCTCCTCCCCCCTCCCCCCGAACAGCCCAAACCATGTCTCGCGAGAACACCTCCGTTCACCTGGCCGAGCGCCCCAAGGCCGACATCATCGTTGGCGAGACCTTCAAGTACGAGACCAAGCCGGCTCCCACCTCGGCCGATCTCCAGGATGGCCAGATCCTCGTCGAGGCTCTCTACCTGTCCCTCGACCCCGCCATGCGCACCTACCTCAACGGTCAGCTCTCTCCGCCTCCTAGTGCTGATGCCCCTCCCACTAACACTCTGCAGAGGGCGGCTCCTACATGCCCGCCGTCAAGATTGGCGAGATCATGCGTGGCTACACCGTCTGCCGTGTCATTGCCTCCAAGAGCAGCCAGGCTACCCCTGGCGACTTTGTCATCGGTTACACTGGATGGCAGGAGTACGCCATCCTGCCCGAGGGTCGCTTCGAGCCCCAGGCTGCCTATCCCAACCTTCAGCACCCTGCCGACATGATGTCCGCCCTGGGTCTGACCAGCGCCACCGCCTGGTACGGAATGGACAGCATTGGCAAGCCCAAGGCCGGTGACCTCGTCGTCGTCTCTGGCGCCGCCGGTGCCACCGGTAGCGCTGCCGGTCAGATCGCAAAGATCAAGGGTGCCACCGTCGTTGGCATCGCCGGTTCCGACGACAAGTGCCGCTGGATCAAGGAGGAGCTCGGCTTCGATGTCGTCCTCAACTACAAGGCCCCCGACTTCAAGGACAAGTTCAAGGAGGCTACCGAGAAGGGCATCGATGTCTACTTTGACAATGGTAAGCCAACCCCGTCTGGCCCTCTGTTTTGTGTGACCTGTGACTGACCTGATTCCCCCAGTCGGCGGAGAGATTCTCGACATGTGCCTGGGCCGCAGCAACACCAACGCCCGCTTCGTCATGTGCGGTGCCATTTCCGAATACAACGGCCGCAACCCGGGTCTGCGCAACTACACCAAGATTATCAGCAACCGCCTGTTGGTCCAGGGTTTCATCATCATGGACCACCCCGCCGCCTTCCCCGCTGCTCGCAAGGAGCTGTCCCAGTGGATCGCCGAGGGCAAGCTCAAGAAGACCGAGACCATCATCAAGGGTGGCCTGAGGGCCGCCGAGCAGGCTCTGATTGATCTGTACAAGGGCGCCAACACTGGCAAGATGATGGTCGAGATTAAGAACCCTGACGAGAGCCCCTCCAAGCTGTAAATTAACAAGGCCTGCGCCATAATGACTTGATGAATGTACAATGTTAATACATCAAAAAGAAAGAGAAAAGAACAAGATCCAGATTCCGTAATCCCGGGGCCCGAGGCTTGTTGCTAAGTCCTCGTCGAATGCGTGTTTCGGCCCTCTGCCATACTCTCCTCCAGAAATCTCTTTGTTTCCAGCTCGTATTTCTGCGCCAGGTGCCGTCTTCGCTCTCGTTTCACTCGCTCCTTCATTTCGTTGACCTCTCGTTCCGCCCACATCACCATATTGTCCGACTGCATCTTGTCAGCAATCTGTAGCCAGAACCCATAAAGCCCCGTCTTGACAAGTAACCAGTTGAAGCTGATGTGAGCAAGAGACCACGCCAGGGCCCGCACAAAGGTGCTGAATGCTATGATCACAATGACAATGATGACGCCGATAGATATGGTGACTATAACATTAGCTAGGTCCAGACAGCAAAGACAGCAAAGACAACAAAGGGGAGTGCAGGGAATTGAGCATGGCGTACACATGTAGAGGATAAAGTTTTGGAAAGGCAGGCCGTGGTTTTCGACAACGTCATTGTAAAGCTGTAGCACGCCGGACATGAATGCAAGAGGCAACTGAATTAAGTTAGTGGTAGCACCAAAAGCGCTGCGGGTGGCATACAAAGATGATGGTGACGACAGTAAAGATCATTATCGATCTTCCTTGCTTCACCGCCTCCTCACCATGGCGAATACTCTGCCACGCCTGCACCACACTGGCCTGCTGCTGCTTCAGGGAGAGAAGACTGTCAAGCTACAAGGAGTCAGCAAATCTTCCAAACAACGAGAGGCTTCTTTCTCACATTTCGGCAGACATCGTCTGCACTTTTACGCAGGCCTTCGAGCTCGTCAAGATGATCGTCCGCCTCTTGAATCACCTCGTCCGCATTCGCTCGGAACCACTTCCATTTTTCGTATCCCTCGTTGTGGCCCACGGGCGCCCTTCCTTGTGCCAGCATGATATCCCATGTCTCCCCGGCTTTGTAGGTCCCGGTTGGATCTAAAAGACCCTCGGCATGTTTCTTGAACCGCTTCAAGAGCTCTTTTTGTTTCCGCGCGATGTGTATCATGATGTCAAGCTCTTCGATGATGTCTTTCGTCTCTCGCTGTAGCTTTCCTTCGGGCGTTATGTTTAAAAGAGCAATGTGGAGCTCAGAGAGATCAACAAGTGATGACTTCTTATTCGATGCCTTGGCCAGTTCGTTTGCCCAGTGCCAGAGGTGATTTGACGAAATGGTTTGTTTTTGAGCCTGGAAATGTGAGCGATTAGTTCACACCCATAAGAAAAATGCTTACCATGTTGCCAATAGCTTCAGAGAATATCTCCATAACCTGGGGCTGCCGCTCGTCGGTTTTGGTTCTGTCAAAGAACAGACTCGAGCACTCATCAATAATAACAAGACCCAGATCGTAAGCTGAGCGAATGTGGTTATGACGTGCTCGTCCCATGCGTTGTCGGATTGCTTTGTGTACACCCGAGTGATCTTGTCGGTCAACGCCCCATCGTTTAGGGAAGCAAGTGATGATGGTATCATCATCTAGTATCCACATCCAGAGCTGATCTACCATCAGAAGTCTTGGGATCTTCCGCACAACCTCGCGGCATGTCAGACATTCCACGTGAGCAGATATCTTTGGATGGCTGCATGGCGCAACAGGTTCGACAGTTGGGAGTTGGGGCTGCTCGAGAACAGTTCCCAGCACAGCATCCCACGCGGTTTCTTGCATAGAAGTCCAGCCTCGCCAGGTCACGGGTTGAGCCGCTGTATGAGTAAGCCTAGTACATGTTACTGGGATGGAAAACATACCCTGGTCCTTCTTGGGCTCATCCTCCTCAACGAGATGCTGATGATGTTCGCCTGCTCTCGCACTGGTACCCCTGTATACTACCTGATCCCGATCGCGGGCTTTTGTGTTCCTCAGAGTCCAGTAGTACGACTGATCCAGAGTCCTCCGTGGGTGCAATGGGGGATCCGCGAGGAGGTAGTTGTCAATCAACTTGCGGTCACGGTAGTTATTAATGGCTGCGAAAAGCTTGGAGGCATCCCACAACAGTTGACCGAGCTTGTTCTTGGTGATTAGGTGGCCCTTCGCATCTCTGTAAGGCCACTGAGGAAGAATATGACGGAATCTGTGGCCTGGCTCACGTTCCACTCGTCTGGTTACGGCTTCAGGAGGATCGTTTGGAGGACGTTGGATAGAATTGTTGGTTTCATTCGTATCTCGGCGTGAAGTGACTCTCTCAGTAGTGACGCGGACGGATGGAGGAGGCCGCACTTTATATAGTCCTTGACGTTGGTCACGGCGTTCGTCGTATCTTCGGAGCTCCTCCTTCAAGATGTTTTCCTGGTGCAAGGTCGATCTTCTGTCAATCAAGGCAGAGAAGTGGCCTCTCTGCTGGTCCAGCTCCCAGTGGAGATATGGCATCTTTGTATGTTAACAGCAGCGAACCCATGCTCTGAGCAGCTCACTTACAAACATGACAATGTTACGCGGCTTTGACTCTGTTTTCTCGGGATCTTGAAACGGTCAGTTGCAACCCCAAACAGGGGAGGGGGCTATATACCCGATGATACCGGCTCGCAGAGAGGCCGCATGTGACGGGTATGGATGATGTGCGACCCGCGGCCTTGTTCCTGGCCTAGCCAAAAGTCTCGACGGAGGAGCATGTTGGCGCAGGTCCTTGACTCGGCCTTGCGGTACGCCGTGTCATATTGTGGATTTGGCTCGTCGTAATATCGGGCAATGGCTTCCTACGGACACATAAGAGCCGAGTTTGGCAGCAAGACGATGTGACCTACTTGTACCCACTGAGATTATTAGCTAACAGGTCTACGACTCGATCATGGAAGGGACTGCTGACTTTCATGTTGTTTGACGGAAGGTGAAAGTATCGTATACACTTGGACTCGTCTCCAGACTTCTTGGTCTGCCTCTTGAGTGGGTTAAAGTCGGGATCGTGAAGCAGCGTGTTTACCGAGATCTTTTGGTTAGGAAACTTGGCTTTGAAGAGAAAGTCGCCATTGGGTCGCCGCGTGGTATTCGTGACGCCAGCAGAGGAGTCAAACTGCATGTAGTATGCGTTGAAATCCTTGTCGGGGATGTACTCCTCAGGCTTTCCATCCTTGAAGGGCCTGTCGCTGTTGGGATCATGATGTGCCTTTTTCCTGTAAGGTTTCTCCATGGCGCTCCACCTGCCAACCTCGGCAACCGCATCGCGAGAGTCCGCTCGCCAATCTTTGAGACTGGCGACGAGACGCTGGGCAGCCTCGCCGTCGACCTGGGAGTTCTCGATGACGCGGCGAATGAAGGCGATGCGACGCAGTTCAAGGCGTATCTGGTGCTGTGCTTCGTCGGTCAGGGTGTTATAGAAACGCTCACGGTCCCATAGCTCGACGCAACCGAGGTAGTGTGTGAGTTTGTCGGTGATGTTCTCATGGTCGTGGTAGTCGCTGCTGATGCATGTGACGGGCTTCAGGGTGAGTTGACTTGTCCAGGCCCCAGGCGTCATGGTGGGCTTCGATACTCAGCTCAGGTACAGCGTGATGGGAGAGGAGGGGAGATATAGGGCATTACCTGGGCCTTCTCTGCCGGTCGTGTCTGAGACAGGAGATCGGGCGAGGCCGGCGCAGGGCGATCAGTAGCCGCATTTGACATTTCTACACAGTCAGCCACGCCCAGAGGAGCGCAGATGTGATGGTGGATGACAGAGACAAGTGCCCGAGGTGCCAGCCTGGGGCGGAAGAGTTGCCCTACTACTCAGGAGGATGGTCAGCTGAGCCTCATAGCCCCTGTCGATGGCTGCAAAGACCCATTCCGCAAGGCTGCCCCTCCAGTTTTTGGGTGGCTGTGGGTGTTCCACTCATCGGTGTGTGAAAGTGGAAAGGAAACGTGCGTGGCTATGATGGGAAATGGGGTTTGGGATTGTGTGAGATGAGCTCGAATAAATTGAAGTTGAATATCTAGGGGTTGAGGCAATTGGGCAGGAACAAAGTTCCCTGAGCAGCATGGAAGGTGCAGGCCAATATGAGCGCCCAGGCATTCTCCTGCCAACCAAGCGACTACTGTAGATCAGGGAGATGGTGGGGCTCTGGGCGTCTTCTCACATTTCCATTTTGTCCAGAACTTCAAATGCAATCAACAGGCATCGATCCAAGTATACGGCATCAATGCTTCCAAAAAATTATCCATTTATTCCTTCATTAATTTCTTTATCTCGGGTATGCATCCTCCGCGTACACGACAAATAGAACCTGCCAAGAGCCGGAGCATTTCCAAGCCTTCCATGTCATCTTCCAAGCTTCCGCCCAGCCATTCCACTCCACAACAGGTTCCCTGGTGCTGCATGCACAAAACTTGACCCTGGCCAAGCGCAAAGCATTAATTCCTCGTCCATCAATCGTGTTTGTACGAACAGCGGGAGGGGCCGCTCTCCACACTGGCCGATGACGCCAACCTATGCGGAACATTGCATGCAACGAACCATCTCCACTGCTAAGGCTGGCCGTATGCCGATCTCTCCCACCGCTTCACATGTTTGCCATCAGGAGTACTTATGATTGGGAATTTGTGGTCATGTTCGTATCAAAATATCCTGGTGATGCTGGGCTCTACCCATGTCGCCTCCTTGCGCCTGTGTTCTTGTCTCCATCTAAAAATGTTTTCATCGACCCATCCTGTCGTAAAGTCCATCCATCTCTTCTTCCGCTTCGGATCTGGGGGTATCACATTTCCATCCTCGTCCCTATCTTCGGGCTCTGGCAGCTCCTCCGGCTTCCTCAGGTTGCCTAGCCGGAACGACGTACTCAGCACGCATTGACTCTCATCCCTGCCTTTCCAGAGCCATTGCAGGCACGTCTTCTCCTCCTTGCAGAACCGCTCGCATTCCTCCAACGTGGTTACGATAGCGTCAGGAGGTGGGCGAAACGCGTAGAACTCGCCGCCATCCCAGTCGGTCCGGATAGCGGGTTGGACGGGGTGGTGGAACTCCCAGAGATCCGAGTACAATATAGGTCGCTGCCTCGCGTTAGCATTGCCCCGATGAACAAACCTTCACACGTACCTCGAAGTCTCGGTTTCTTCCTTCCCACTGCCACAGCCTCCGTACATCATCCGGCTCCGTCTTGTGCAGTGTGACGGGCGGCTGAGACCAATGATGTTCGCCAAAGGGAATCCCGTGGAGGGGATGAGGATTAAAGAGCGGCCAGTAGCCTTGGAGAGGGATCGAGATGTTCCATAAAGCCCACCCCATGACGCTGTCGCCACAGCACTCGCCCGCTAGCAGGGAAGACCATGTCTCTGTCAGCGACGAGGAGCCCTTGGGTTTGAGCAACGCCCTGACTGCACCACGGCTAAGAACAAATCCCGGCCCGCCATTCGCAAACCACGTCGTCTCGTCTGTCTCCAAGTCGTGCCGTCCCGGAGAGGGGGAGCCCATGTATAGCGGTTTGTCTGGATCGAGGGTTCGCAGGAATCGCATCGCATTGGTCCAAAATACATATCTGGGGAGGGTTAGTATTTAGCGGCTGATTGATTGGGTCTGCGGAGCAATGGAAACTCACGTATCCGTCTCCAGGAAGAAATAGAATGGCGAATTTGGCCTCTGCTCCCACGTCTTCTCCACCATGGGAAGAAACTTGTACTTGTCAAGAATCCACCCATTAATGTTCCTCGTAGCCTCCTTGTCCTTGTCGAGGCGGCCACTCTTCTGCAGCTGTTTCTGCTGGTCGTAATGCTGGATGTCGGGGTGGGCAGTGGGGTTGAAGTAGCTCTCCGGCAGGGCTGACAAAATATCGAAAACGCGACGCCCGCGCACCGTCTCGCCGAGGTCCGAGTAAATGAGCAGCTCATCCTCGGAGAAGCACGAGCAGACAGTGTCGAATTGGGCCTCGATCTTGTCGCGCCGCTCGCCGTGGCCCATTTTCAGGACGGGCTGAACCAGCGCCAGCAGCTCATCCTTGGGAAACGTGGCGCAGACGTTCTCATTCTCGGTCGGCGGGAGGAGGTGCGGCTCGTGTAGCTGGTTCTGGTAGCGGAGCAGGAAGAAAAGCGTCACGAAGCCCAGGCCAGCTGTGAGGATGCGGATGAACCGCTTGTTGAGGCCCAACATGGAGCCCGCGCGATCAGTCGATCAACGGAGCGAGTGTCGTGTGCGGTGTGCGTCGGTACGGCGTGGGGTAGCCGCTGCGCGTCGACACCAAGACATGGATGAACATCGAGGCAATGGCGAGCAAACATGGGAGAGGAAAAGGAAGAAGGAAGAAAGAAGTAGAAGAAGAACAAGAACAAGAATGGAAGGACCAGTCGGAATCGTGGCGTGGCAGGATCCTTCGCTCGGTTGATTGGGGGCCATCGGGTACGACAAACGGGACTCAAATATACGGAGGCTCATTGGTGGCTCGCGATGAGCCCCCCAGAAAAAGACACAGCCAGCCGTTAGACATGGGGCGCCACGCTGCACCTCTTTATTGTTACGACCCACGCGGCCGAAGCGGTCACGTGACCTAGGATGGACCGACGCCCCACGAAGACGGTCGGTCTAGGACCGCTCCCCCCCGGTAACCCAGCGGTCCGGGACCGCCCACGGGACCGATGCTGTCGGTCCCCTGTAAATATATAGAAGGAGCGAGCACTGCAAGTCTCTTGGAGTACTCGCCAGCTATCAATACAACTTGGTTACACTCCTACCCTTGGTAGGCAGCGCATTACCAGACGTAACGCTACGACCGAACCTGTGATATAAACCCGACTTAGCCCATTGGGACCTCAGTCACCGATTACCCTCTCCTACCCTACACCCAGGGTAGGCCTAGATCGTTACATAAAGTAAGTAGATCTAGATATATAGCTATTTGGCCTTCCTAAACTTATAATTGTATAGATTAAAACAGGGACCCTTTACTTAGACAAGCTTAGCCTAGCTTACTATAGGCTCTCTGTTTAGCTTAGATAGCTTAGGATAGCTCAGGTTAAAGCAGTATCTACTCAGTTCTAGAAGTTGAAAAGGAAATAGTCCTTGTTTGTTTTGGAGTGGTATATTGACTGGTACTTTCTACAGGTAGCATGTAAGTCTTCACTTTTACTCACCCCCAACTTATCGTCCATGGTACTCACCGCACAGTCATCTATGTCCTTCTAGAAGCCTACTATCGGTTCGATCAAGATGAATTTGCTGCGCTATGGAGGCTCATTGCCGATGCCTACACGGCTCGGCCCGAACTCAGCACCCTGTCCCATCGCGAAGACATAAGGTTTGCTGTGTGTATTACATTTGCGGCTCAGAAGAAACGTGAGCGGTACCTACAGAGCCAACGCGCAAACATCCCGTGAGAGGTTCCGCAATGGATGCCGGCCATTTTCGATACATTTGAAGCACCGGTAAATCGCCAATTGCTGGCTGGAGCAGAGCAAGAAATGGCTCCGGTACTGGATGAATTGTTTGATATAGACACGGACAGTGGGATGCCAGATTGGCTGAGATGGGACAATACATTCAAGAACTTTGGGTTTCGTGACTAGCAGCTATGTCATTGGAGAAAAGGTTCATGCAATTTGAACCCAGGAAGACGATTAGGATATTAATCTAGGGATAATCCTATCCGTGCCACCTTGGATCGAGGGTTGACGAGTTGAAAATGCCACATGCTTTCAAGTGCTAATCACGTACATGTGACCCTCTATATCTACAGTCAAAGCAAGCTGTAGTCAGAGTAGTACCGTCAATTGCCCTAATGTATACCGAT
Source organism: Stachybotrys elegans (assembly GCA_020746835.1). NCBI lineage: Eukaryota > Fungi > Ascomycota > Sordariomycetes > Hypocreales > Stachybotryaceae > Stachybotrys > Stachybotrys elegans. Next base: position 1,057,400 of record JAGPNK010000004.1, on the reverse strand, counting down.
AGGTTGTTGACCTATTAGTCTGATGCTCTGCTGTTTATCTCTAGAATTGCTCTAACAAGTGTAAATTCAATTCATTCCATCTCCAAAAAGACATTTTAAAAAACGAACAACAACAAAAAAAAAAAAAAAAAAAACCCTTACACAGCAAAATCAACTAATCTGTCCACTCATCGTTATAGATCTGCTTATTTTCAGCATAAACAACCACTTTCCTCTTCCCGTTGTGGTTCGGATCATATTGGATAAGATACCTGCCCCTTGCTCTATCCCAGAGAGGGTTCATAATAACTGTGTTTGTCGAGTCCCTCACCGTTTCTTCGTCCTCAACCGGGTCATAGATAATTTCTTCCCAGTCATCAACACCAATTTCTGGGATCGTCTCTCTCACCTTTCTTTTAAGCTCTTCCCATTCGATTCTATATGGATCAATAGGAGGGCGCTCTCCTACGTCGTAGTCTCCAACGCTTGGTATGAATAAAAATGCCTTCAGCGACGGGTCGACAATTCCCGAGACAGAGTTCAGAGGGTGCATATACCCTCGTACTCCGTTTCTCAGCTTGTTGCCAAGTTCAGCGTTGAACTTTTCGATTCTTGTTGACTCGGACGCAGCGTTGCCTGTGAAAGCGATATTCTCCCAGAAATGGGTCGCATAGACCCCCAGTCTGCTGACGATGATTACGCCGGTGCATCTATGATACATGTATTAGCCTCGAGATCTGGTGCTCAATAAGCTGAACCTGTATTGCTACAGACTGTATAGTGGCCAACTCAATCATGTGTGCCATGATCCTTGAGAAACAATTAAGAAACATTCACTTACCCACAGAATCCTACAGCACCCCATGATCCACTTCTTCTACCAAAGGTACTGAATGTTGCTGTATCGACATCAATACCGTTGTTTCTCCTCCAGCGAAGATTGTGGCCATCTCACAGGAGGTTCTTGCTCTGCTCATTCCTTTCCGTTCCTGGAAGTTTCTCGAGCATAAAAGCCGCTATATCTTCGCGCGATTCCGAGGCAGGTAGTGACATGGTCCGCCGGAATAGCACATCATCAGCCAATAGCTCATGATCGGTACCGTTATTGCTTGTAATTGAGCTCTCAGTCAACGAAAGGTCGCTCCACATGACTTCTAACTCCCGTAGCACTCCGAGGCTGCAACGGCTGCGGCTGGCCTCTGCAGCCCAGAAACCCAGGCCAAGGGCCAGGGTGAAATAAGAGAACCGCATGACGAAGAGCCCTTATGGTCGAGGTTGAATCTTGCAGGTGACACGACTTGAATAAGATAGTAACTTTGTCGTTAAGTAAGCCGGAATGTTAGAGGATATCTAATAGAGTCACCAAGAGAATGAAAGTGATGTTGAAGAAATTTTATATGGCGTGCGGGGATGTCTTCATATAAATATCTGAACGATGGGGGAATGCCTACTGTCAGAGAGAGCAGTTCTGGATGGGTAGAGGGCTTCCAGGTACTCCCACGACTCCTATATTTAGGTACCTTATGCGAGATGGACGAGGGACTCGGTCCTCCATCTTTTTACGCCTCTCTGTCATCTCCAGCTTCGAAACAGTCTCCTGGTTACTACACATAGACATTCCCAAATAGCACAAATGATGGATCCCTAACCATGTTTTTTTTTTTTTTTTTTTTTTTTTCAGTAGCCGTAGCTATATATAGCAGAGATAATGCAGAAACGCATGCGACAAGATGAAACTCCGTCTTCAATTGGCTACGCAGGCGTCCGTGCTGTGGTCTTGCCATCTTGCGCATGTGCGCGTCTTGAACCTTTCTTGGTAATGATGTCAGCAACCAATAACATCTACCAACAACAGCTGAGGGGGTATGGGGTTGAATAGAATAACGAGTACCCAGGCTTCCCCCAAACCTCTCTCTACCAACTTTTTGACTCCTACCCCTACATCAGTCCTAGAGACTATTAAAAAAAAAGATCTTCCTCATTCACGCAACGAAGGACAGTGGCGCCAATTCCCCCAAGATGGATATGGTCAACATTGCTTTGTCGAGAGATGACACCGAGGAAGCAGCGCGACTCCTCAACGATTTGACAATCGAGCAAAAAACCGAAGCTCTGAGAGATGCCGTTTCACGCAGTGATCTAGATGCGGCTAGTTTGTTGATTTCTTCTGGGGCCCTTGTCAATCTGCAGATATTCTGCGCTGCGTGCCGACATAAGGAGAATGGGGAGGTATTCAAATACCTTGAGATGTTCCTGCAACAACATGGTGGTTGGGATATCAATGGGTTCATGTCGCGCGACTTTACCGCCTTGTAAGCATCCGCTGGTTAGATCCACGAACGAACCGATATTGACTTTACTCTATCTAGGCAAGTAGCAAGCTCTACCGCCGGCGTTATAGAATGGCTTCTCGACCACGGCCTTGACCCAAACCTCGAGTGCTATGGAGGGACTGTGTTTTCCAATGGACCTCTAACTCCTATGGATGTCGCTATCCTATACGAGAGGAATACAAGGATGCTTGATGAGATGGTCTCGCGTGGCGGAAAGGTCACGAGACATTCGTTATTCCTAGCATTGCCGCGATCTGGGGGAGCCTCCATACGGGTTATGGAGCGGCTCCTTGATCTCGGTGCAGATCCCAAAGCAGTAGAGAGGGGCTACGGTCCTGTTCTACATCTTGCCGTAAGGCGTGGAGGATATGATATAGTGCGACTTTTGCTTGAGCGAGGAGCCGATGTGCACCAGCGGGCGTCGCCCACTGACAACCGTGAGGCGCTGGAGATAGCACAAAGACTGGGGAAGTCAAGAATTGTAGAATTGCTACAAAGCTATATCCAAAGGAATGGGCACGAGGAAAAGTAAAGCCATTCTTCAGTCACTTTACGAAATTGACTTTCCCTCGGAGACGCTCGATATTTGGTCGTTTTGGCAGCGCAAAGGCCCTTTCTCGTGCCTGAGCAGTAAACGAGCTCTTGGCGCGCTTTGTCCAGCGATCGATCGCATGGCTGATCGACAATTGCTTGGCGCCCATCAGGGCCCAAATGTTTAATTGCTGTCTTGGAATCCGAGACTTTCTGTGACATCCATTGTTCCCCGGCCTATCCTGTGGCGTTTAGGTGCGGCTGAATTGAAAATTCCCAAACCTTCTAACGGTACGACCTCACAGGCTCCCTCTGGCAACTCTTGCTTCAAGGTACAAGTCGGTTTATTATGAAAGTGTGCAGCGGAACCTCCTCCCAGCGTCTCATCTCAGAGAAGCCAAGGCAGGTCTTTGATCAAGTCGAACGACGCCACAAGAACCGCAGAATAAGCACATCGGGAATAGGGTCGAAGGAGGGAGAGGGCTAAAGCAGTGGATGATATTAATGAGAAAGAGGCGGACTCGACGCGTCGGAAGCGTGCCTGGATTTCGTCTGGGTCATGCCTTTCAATCAACCCCCTGCAGAGCTCCCTCCACTTCTCCCACCTAATTGTCGAGCCGTCTGTATGGGGACTTGAAAGTGCAGGCGTGGCAGGATACTTTGAACTTTCAAACCGTAGGGTAGCATTGCACCTAGATGACTGAGAGACAGCCCCGTGCCTAGGAACTCGCACACGTTCTGAGCCAGTATTGGCGACGACACATCGGTTTCTTCTCTTTCCGAGAGGCATATAGTAGTGGTAGGCAGCTGGCAAGACGCCCATGTGTCTTTGATATCGTCAAGAACCTGATGGAAATTAAGATATGCTAGACATTGCAAACCCATTTCCAGAAATTGTTGCGAGCATACTAGCCACGATAGCCGAGTCTTTCGGTCATATGGGAAGAATAGCAGTACGGAACTGGATTGGAACAGACTTCTGGCGGTAGATTCAACTATAGGCGACCTCTGAATTCACCAGCGGCATTAGCAGATAGAGAGCTGGTCGAGTTGGCCAGCTATATCTACTCTGCAAGCACTTTGCATTTCGTTCCCTAGCAACAGGCAGTTCCCCGTCTTCTTTCTTTACCGCGTCTAAGAAGCCGCCCGTGGACTCCCGTGGATATCCGCGGCGAGACCTACCTGTAGAATCCTGGGAACATCGAGACCCTGAAGGGCTGACTTTAAACGCCTGAGCGGTCCAGACGGAGTGGTAAGCAAGCCAGGCTCCCCGAACAATAGGGGACTCACACTCTAAAGAGTTCCCCCACCCTATCGTATCATGAGAAACTCCAATAGACGTCTGTGGAAGTCGCGTTGTTGGAAAAGTCAAAATCTCGTCTTCTCCCCAACGATCTTTCTGTAAATAAGATGCACGTTGAAGGTTGCGTCGAGAGGTGCCGATCGGGCTGCCAATGGATGGTATTATCCTTGAACCGGTAATGCTGTTCTCGATTGTTTGACAGACGTCGGACGGGGTGGTCGAGGAAAGACAGCATGTTGCATAGGCCGGGAAAAGATACCAGTAAATCCAAGTCGACCTCGCGAAGATACAAAGAGAAGCCACCAACTACTTATCTGTTAGAATATATATTGCATGGTAGAATCTGTAGAGAAACCCGCGCTGTCGGGTCTGGATATGTCTACGCGAAAGTAATCTTGCGGAAGTCAGTCTTCCGCCAACACAACAGGCTTGCGCCACCCGAGCCTTTTGCAGTGGGGAAACGACTACTGACGGTCTCTAGATGATGGCTCTTGGTGTGATTTGCATCAGATCTGCCATCTTTGGGCCAAGGATCCACTGAAGTCAGCGCTTCATCTCCTAAAGAAACTCTACCTGGTGGTGTCACGGATTTAGACCAGGGTGTATAGGCCTGGATCATGAGATCATGTCCCTGGTTTCCAGACACCAGAACCAAGGCAGCGCTCGCGATGCACTAACTCCACGCGGAGCTCATCTTGCATGTGGCTTCAAGCCGACCCTCACCCCCACAGGACCCTCAGTCTAGATGCCAAGCTTCTGACTCGTTCGATCGTGTGTCCACAGTGATATCCATCTCGTCCGCAGTGTCGGGTTTTGTTTCTGTCGATCGTAAGGATGCAGTGTTGGCGTTATTTGCTCACTCGGCCGTTCGGTTCTGCTGATCCACAGGCATGTTAGCAAAGGTCTCCTATGGTCGCTGGTGGCAGTCCTGTGGCGCAGCCTCTGCAAGCGAGTGTAACGCAAAAGATCCGGCCTTTCCCTTATCAGATCCGCCTCTCTTCGGCATCGCCATGATCCGGACTAGGCGAAGGGTGGAGGAACGCCCTTTGGCCTGCCAACGCCGTCTCGCTTATGCAATGCATAGTTCCGGGAAGAGGCCCGCCAATTCCAAGAGACAGAGGCTTGTCCTAGTCGCCAGGTGCTCCGTGCTGGAGGCCCATCAAGCTGAAGACCGGACGAACTGGCAGATTAGGAATGCGGAAACGGATGGCTGGTATCGTCGTTCTCGTGAAGGTATAAGTACCTTCTGAGCCGTCAGCTCGTCTCGGTGTCGACCATACAACCACTTCCTGCTTTAAGCCATTAGATACCCGTTTTCATCCTTTCACCATGGTTCAAGTTGTTCTCCCCGCCCTGATCACAGATATCAGGCGCATATACGATGTCTACTTCTCCGCCTTTGAGAACGACAGCATGGGCCGCCTCATGGTCAAGATCCTGTTCCCTATGGAGATTGACGATGAATTCCGCAAAGCACACGCCGCTGGAACCCTTGCCTACTGGCATACATCGCCATGGCAGTACACCTTCAAGTGTGTAGACACTGATACGGGGGACATCATCGGCATGTGCCTTGGGGACATCTACCTGCAGGAGCGCACCGTTGAGGAGCGCATGAACCATGGTGTGCCGTGGTTGACGGGCGCAGAGCGCGAACGTGCCGAGGCCATCCTTGACCCGTTGTGGGAGGTGCGCGAGAAGCTATTCGGAGGTCGCCCCTACATCTGTAAGTATCTCGGCCAGACTTCCGCATCCGTACCAGCCTGTTGGCTAACAGGTTCTCCAGACTGTCATGTCATTGGCGTGGATCCGCAGCACCAGGGCCGAAAAGCCGGCGCCCTCCTCGTCCAATGGGGCATCGAGCTCGGCGCAAAGGCCAACCTGCCCGTCTACTTTGAGTCATCGCCCAGCACAGTCAAGCTGTATAAGAGGATGGGATTCGAGCAGATTGAAGAAAAGGTCGTGCACAAGGCGGCCGTTCTGGGCACCGAGGCGGATATCGAGGTGCCTCTGATGGTCAAGATGCCCGCGGGGATGGGCATGAGCTTTGCGGAATGGAGGAGGGCTAGTCTAGACAAGTCGAATTGAGTCATTTTCCACACATTGTCTCGATCTGGTGGGGGTTCCTGTGCTAAGAAGCCGGACCTAGCCGACCTGAGTGATAATGACCAGGGACAGAGATTTTTATCAGATCATCTGATAACTCTGCTTGCATGTGCTCCACTGGACCCTTGCTGGGCTGTAGGAGGGGAATTTGCCGGTGTATCCGCAAGGCGGATTTAGACCAGGCAAGATTTCTGCGGGATGCTTAACTGAAAGGAGGAGGTTGCTAGAAGATGGTCTGTGGGTAGCCGAGGTAGCGGCGTCGTCCAGATCACGTCGTCCTGTGGGCTGTCAGTTGAGGCTGGCGATGGTGCTGCAGGGATGGTGTGTCAAGGACTTATCCCCGAGACCGAAGCCGTTCGGCAAAATCTGTTGTCTCCGCAGACTCATCTCCGCCTTGGCTCGATCTTATCTGATCGTCTGCATCTGTACTTGTCACCGCTTCTCATTCCATCTTCTCCCCCTGACATCGGTACATTTGCGGCAACAGCGATACCGACCGACCATGTTGGAAAAGCCCCTTCTCTACGCTCGACTGTTCCTGTGGGCCTGCCGTGTCCTTTATCATATGGGCCGGCAGAAGGCTATTGCTTCCTGGAACAGATCGACTCTTGGACTGCTTGGTTCATCGCCGCCAGTGGAGCGGGATCGCAATATTGTCATAGTCGGAGCCAATTTTGCCGGCTACCACTGCGCAAAAATCCTGACCGACATCCTGCCTCTCAACAGCCGATACAAAGTCGTCGTTGTCGAGCCGAACAGCCATTTCCAATTCACCTGGGTGCTCCCCAGGTTCTGCGTCGTCAAGGGCCACGAGCACAAAGCGTATGTCCCGTACGGCGGGCAACTTCGCAACGCACCAGAGGGATCCGTAGAGTGGATTCGAGACCGTGTGGTAGATGTGAGTACAGACAACGTGAAGCTGCAGAACGGACAGCATGTCTCGTACGACTACCTCGTCATCGCTACCGGATCAGAGATTGACGGCGGGCTGCCGACGCGAGCGAACACGACAGAGAAGCGGGAAGCAGTCAGGTTGCTCCAGGAGATGCAGCAGCGTATCGAAGCAGCAGGCAAAATCGTCGTGGTTGGCGGCGGTGCAGCTGGCGTGGAGCTTACGGCGGATGCTCAGCACAAGTATCCGCGCAAGAAAATAACGCTGGTTCATTCAAGGAGTGCGGTGATGCATCGTTTCGGAAAGGGCCTTCAGAAAGCCGCGCTGGAAGCGTTGGAGACGCTGGGGTGTGAAGTCGTTCTCAACGACCGGGTTGTCAGCGAAGATGCCGCTGCCAAGAAGGTCACGCTCAAATCCGGACGAGTCATCGAGTGCGATCTTTTTGTAGGCCTCCTGCTTTCTCTGGAAGTTCTTGAGCTGATGAGATGTAGATTAACTGCACCGGTCAGAAACCTGCGTCGGGTTTCTTGAAGAGGCTGGCGCCAGGCTCTATCACTGAGACAGGAAACATCAGCGTCAAGCCGACTCTTCAGATTGCCGACGACAACCTCCCCAATATTTACGTTTGTGGAGACGTGGCCGACACCAAGACGCCCAACCCGAACGCACGCTCGGCAAGTCGCCAAGCCAGCGTCGTGGCTGACAACATCCTTCTTGAGACTCAGGGGAAGCTCCCACGGTATACGTACAAGTCTGACTGGGCGGATGGGCAGATTCTGTTGACTCTCGGACTGGTGAGTATGTTGAGCCCTTGATTTTTCTCGATCTGACTGGCCCAGGAACGTGCCATGATGCACTGCGGCGACGGCAAGGCCGAACTCCTGATCGAGACGAAGGAGAAGGAAGAAGAGCTCATGGCGGCGCGAGCTTGGACGGGCCTGGGTGAGAAGCCGTATGAAGATGCGTACATGGATGCAGAAAACGCCAAGTCGAACGAGTCGGCGGTCTAGTCCTCACTTCCCTGTTTGCCTGGCACCCTCCTTGTACTTTTCGGTTATTATTTCGATCGGATCGGGTTCGCGTCTCGCTTTGTCGATGGACAACGGTCGAAAAGGTTCACGAGAATTTGAATCTGACGACAAGATTATCAGTTTGATTGTTAACAAAATAGATGGAATATTTGGATGTAGATTTCGCTTCTCGGGGTTAGGGTTGATTGTTGGCAGTCTTGTTTTCTCTCGGATCTGATGCGTTATGTTTCGACAGGCACCTTTGATTCGGCCAGTGAATACAGAATCATGGCGGTTGATCTCTATGAAAGCTTGATCCACAGCTGTGTTCCAAGCAAGAGCCGGGGAGGTATCTAGGGCCAGTGCGGAAAATAAAGTCTGTCTGATCAGCCATGAATGGGGCGAAGTACACTTCTCTCGACGTACAGAGGTAACGACAAAGAAGAATTGCGGCGAGCGACCTGATCCGAAAAGGCCCCAGCAACTTTGGTCCTTTGTTGTGGCTACCCACGGAAATCTTGGGAAGGGAAGTTGGACTCCCACGAATTTAGTTACCGCATCCTGTACGCAACTGTCTCGCGTAAAAGGTGAGCTGGTGATATGTACTGAGTGTTTCATCGATGCTGTTGATCAGATTCTTTCTCAGTTGTACCAACGCGAGCGTGTCATTATCCGTTGGCTGGGTTGCCTGGTTTTAGAACACGAGCAGCAAAGCAGCAAGGAACCAGCTGGCATTGCGAGAATACATGGGGGTCTTGACCGCAAGCTTGATGCAGGCTTTTAACGAAGCAGTGGTATGTCTGGATGGTTTTCAGGTCGCGTTGGTATTCTGGGTGGCAGTATGGAGCTGCTTGTGGTTCGAGATCGCGGTTTCCGTCAAACGGGGGTGGTGAAGCTCTGGGTGCCATATTAAGTTCCAGTTAGCAACGAGGAGATAAAGTTTTGGATAGAATCATCAAATTTGGTAGTGAGAGGATGGGAAGCTCAGCGAAATGCATGGACCTCCATCGTGGATCAAGTCGGTTGTGCTTTCAAACTCCGTAGGGAGTCCGTACGAAGCGGGCTGGTTTCACCGTCTGCGTGCCTTTATGAACAGTGTGATGGCTTCAAAGATCAGGGGCTCCAGGGACTCGCAGGTTGGAAACGACCAAAAGTTGGGGATGAAGAATGGACAAGATGTGCTGATGGGAGATGGAGGGACCGAAAGAAGCTGTTCTCTGAGTGGATACTTGCGCTTTCTTTGGTCCCAGCACTGTGATGAGCACACAGGAGCTATAAGAAACACAAGAAATCCCACACCAGATACTCGGCGCCCCGTATGCGATCTGTACACACTTTTCAGAGACCCAGGGACAAGAGTCTGTGGTACACGGATGAGAACAGTATTGGCCCTTGAATGGACCCCAGGCTGTTTGATGCCAGATATAATGACTGCCACTCTGACATGCACAATACAAACGCCGAAAGAGCCCATTTCCTGCTGTCAGTCCAAGATTCCCATTCACTTGCTAGGCAACATCTTTCAGGGGCATCAAATTGGCACCTAGGCTCCATAGTCCACCACGAGTGTTTACCATGGGGCGCGGCAGTCCTACGAGTTTAAGGGTCTATATTGGACCACAGAGCTCTCAAGATTCAGCCGTGACTCCCATTCATGCAAATTCTTTCCCGTGCGATGGATGTAGGGTAGGAACATGAGGTCTTGCTCCACGTCGACGCGTGAGGTAGGGTGCAAGGCCGAGAGGCTGTTTATACGCGACTTCCGCGTTCACAAAAAGAATCACATTACTGATTACACCGACCCCTCCCTCCCGGGGCCCTGTATGTAGGCTGCTTCACTGTATGTACATGTTGTCAGGGGTGGAGCAACCCATCCGGCCGCCACCTCGAGGACCACCAACATTACACACCAGGCCCGTCGACCCAGGCAGGGCAAAAAGGAAAGACGAGAAAAAAATATGCTCCGACTGGGAGTTGAACCCAGGTCCGCCTTCTTTCTCAGGTGGCCCCATACCGGCTCAGGTCCTGGCCGCCCACCCTCCACATCCAGTCCGTCCTCGCATCTCAGTATGGACCGGCTGCCGCAGCAGGGTAAGTCGAAGGCGCTCTACCACTGAGCTACCGGAGCAGTTGTTGTTGGTGAGGAGAAATTAATCCTAATATATAAAGCTATGATCGTGGGGAGGGGGGTTGCGTGCGGTTGGGGGGCGTCAGGGCGAGGCTGATATCTCATCTTGGGGTGGCTGGGCGGTGCCTTGAGCCACAGTGGGCTTTCCCCTCCATCTACGCGTTTTTATATCATACAGGGATCCAAAGGATATCCAGAGCCTCTTCATATCCGTGCTTTGTTCTGGTTTGGCTCCTTGACATGGTGTTGTGGTTGTTTGATGCTGGCTGGGCGAAGCCCCTGATTCACCTCCCGACCCACCACCTCTGCTGCTCGCAGCTGCGTTCCTACAGACACTAGGGATACGTGATTCTGTAGGATATTGCACACTCCCATGGTGTTTTCCTTTGTGAGTCTTCGTCTCTCCGGCCATAATCTTGTGGAGCTCCCACTCCCACTCCCACTCCCACCACCACCATATTTGGTGTTTCGACGCGTGTGCTCAGTATCACAACATACCTTTTCCCACTTAAACACGCTCCTCTTCCTCATCGTTTTACAAAATGCTCTTTCTTCTGCTACTATTTGTGCCAGAAACTTCCTGCGAGGCTAGGGAGGGAATGCCAAATCTTGTCCTGCACCGCGTTGTCTCCGTGCGGCCATCGTGCCGTTTGCTGAGGCATGCTGCTATTTCAAGCACGGCTCCAAGTTGTCCAGAGCTTTCTTGATATCGCCAAGCCCCTACCTCCAAGCTTCAGGCATACTGACTCTTACCTCTGTCCAGATCTTGCCGCGGACGCAGTACGTGCAGCTCACGTCATCTCCATCACCGCCTTCGTGACGATCAGCCAAATACTGACCAGCCGATCTTTGACGACCAAACAATGAGCATCCAACCCACCTAGGACCTCTGAAGTTGACCAATCTCGACGATCCAACAAAAGAACGTCTCCCGTCCCGCTCCATCTCTCCTCCAATTCTCCTTGACGCTCAGAACGATACGAACGCAATACTGCATAGCCCAAGGCTTGCAAAACAAGAGGAAGTCACACTCAGGGCCGCCTGGATGCGTTGTGGCTTATCAGCTAAGACTGGGTACAAACAATCCGTCCATCAAGTACCTATGGGCCTCTCCTTGAAGCCGCTGTTCTGCATTCCATTGGGGCACAGGAACAGGAAATCCCACAGTACATATGGGCCAACACGTAACGTGACTTCTGTTCGTGAACGCAAAGATTCACTGGGTTTCCAAGACATGAGAAGTTCGTGTAACATATTTTACTTTTACTTAGCCCGGAACCTCATAGAAAGCTCTGTTCGAGAGAACCAGCCCAATAATCACAATTGTTTGTTCACAGTTGACAGCCTCGAATAAAAGCCAGAAGTCTTTGAAATCACTAATCATGATGGTCAGCTTGTAATCACTGTACATGACACAAGCCACATCTACAGGTACATGCTATCTCTCGTGTGCTCTAATAATTCGGGGTATCAGCTGCTGCCAAACTGTCTTCATCCGTCGCATTTATCCAAATCTAACGGCAACCAGCATCTAGGTGCTAGATGAGCCGCGATTCTTCTGTTCCGTCTCAGTGGCCAGGCCGTCCTCCATAACGTTCCCAGGGGGCGAGGTAGTCTTGTTGAAGACGAGGCCAGGATGGCCAATGGCGAGAGAAAAGGCGGAAAGAACCACGAGACTGAAGATAGTTAGCACCATGCTCTGCATCCTGTTACAAGTGTAGTGAGTATACTTACACTGCCTCGAGTCCGATGAAAAGAGGCTCATCCGTGATGAGTTCCGAACCGCGGTATCCCTGGCTCAGCTCATAGGCCCTGAAGACACAGCGAATGAAAATCAAGACGACTGCCAAACTCAAGAAGCCAAAGAATAGCTTCATACGAGTTCCACTGGTCACACCGCCAGCGCGGGAGTAGCGAACGAGGTAGTCGCCGAGGAGGACGCAAAAGAAGAAGAGGACAATGACCTGGAGAATCAGACCGGCCATGGCGACGTCGATGCCGATCTGGGAGGCGCCAGAGGAAGTGGTGCTAAGGGCACCGCCGGCGGCTTGCAGGCCAAGGCAGACGAGGTCAAAGGGCACAAAAACCCAGATGAGCCACTTGGGATCGAAGCGTGCAAGCTCGGGGCCGAAGAAGTTGATACTATTTGGATCAGCGCCTGATGTCCTCTGGTTTCGTACGCGGTATAACTTACGCCCTGGCAAGGGTAACGTAGATGGCAGCTGTGTAAAAGACGGGAGCGCTCGTGATGAAGACGACCTGTGAGGGAGTTAGATGAGACCAGTTGATGCTTGATCAAGGGCACGTACCTGGAGCATGAATCCGATAAAGCTGAACGGATTCACCCACATCATGATGCGTCCGGCGTAGCCAACCATGCCCATGATACATCCCAGCTGCATCAGTACCATGTAGAGATAGCTGCGCCACCGGAAGCCCAGATATCCATGGACGATCACGGCCAGCCCAAAGAGGACCAGGAAGATGATGTTGGCGGGCAGCGAAGGGCGGTACTGGTAGACGCTCGCTTCGATTGGGCAGAGCTCCAGCGTGCAGTTGGCGTCGGGGCCAAAGCTGATGAGGCCATGGGGCAGCTGGCCGGGCATCTCGGATTCAGACATGACGGAGGAGGACTGTGGCTGGGAGTAGTAGAAGAAGAAGAAGAAGAAGCAGAAGAATAGAGGATGACTGAGCTGGTTTGGATGACATATTGGCGATGCATGGCGGAAGATGGTTCGACTTTATAGACTGAATAGAAAAGTGAAGGCAACTGCATCAACGTTATCGTCTGCTCGAGAAAGGGACGAGTTTAGGATCATCATGGCTCAAAGGGGCATAGCTTGGGATGCAATGGATGCCCTCGCATTCGGATCTCGTTTCCATGGCCAACCTGGGGTTAGCGGCCATCAGCACTCTACCCACGATCTGCACGTTTCTGCTTGGCGAAAAAATGGAGACGCAGGCTGAAGCGGTGCAGTAGCGGAAGCGGGAGCGGAAGCGAATGCGAGGATGCAGCATCGCCTCGTTGTTTCTTGGCTGAATGCCAACTTGCTCTGACTGTAATGACGCGTAGACTGATCCAAGCCTCGACATGTTCATGTATGTATTTTGCCTGGACGGTGAACAACTCCTCACATCCCCCATTTCCTTCACCGACAGCCGACAACCAAAATCCAATCCCACGATCATCGTTGGTAAATGCAGGGTCCCCAGGTTCAGGGCTGAAGAGGCTCCATCCATCCCATGCAAATCCCAAACCTAAATCAGCCCGCACAATACCCATAACGTTACGTACCGAGCCGGCTCCTGGGACTCGGCTGTCGCACGTTTCCTCTTTAATTAGAGTGCCGTCAACGTTATTTCTGAGCATCTGGCATGATACCGCAGGCGCAAGGATTTGGTGTCGTGGGGCCTGCATGATCCTTTATCGTTCTCCTTGGGACGCTGTCCAATTCTGGGACTGTCATGGCAGATCAGGGCTGAGACGCGTCGGCTCCGGGTTCCTAGTTGGTGCCATGGTAGGTGCATTCAAAGTTTCCCGTCAGCACCTAGAATCGTGTTCATGCTGGGAGACTGGACATAGTAGGCAGATCAAATTTGCGGTCTGGGCGTAGAGAAAGACGAACCCAGATTCTGCCACTTGGATACAAATGTCTGCCCTCACAAGTTGTCTAAGATGTTCAGGGGACGCTCAATTTACCGCCTTCAAACTTCTCCTGGCCCATATCGTCCCAAATATTCCAGCGGATTCGCTTCCCTGCTAGGCGGTTACACAGATCAACCATGACCCTGTTTTGTGGCCACGCCACAGACCACGGGCCTGCCAATTCGACTATGTGCTGCTGGGAGTGCGAATTCGCCTGTCACTAAATCCATTCATCCTCGCGTGTTCTTTGTTCCATCCAGGTGATCACACAGGCCTCCCATAAGCCCATATCGGGTTGGTATACGGAAAGCTGGTTCAGCGACGACAACCTTTCAGATTCACAATCCATCTCCCGCAGCAGCATGCCCTCTACGGCTTCGATCCTGGAATATCCGAAGGCAATGTCGCAAACGAGCCAAACCCTCAACCCCTACGACTGTATGGGACATCAGCGCAGGGAAGCGCATCAAATAGCCTCCAAGGACTCGCCATAGCAGAGAAGTCATCCAACACCATCAAAGTCTAACCATTTCGTCTTCAAACACAACACTGAATCTCTTCACAATAGCATCGAAAGCACGTGCCGAAGCATCACTCCTCTCCAAGGTCAACTATCAAATCCACTCGAATGCCGAACGCCTTCGTCCACCATACCACGCTTCTACAGTTCAAGGCAGAGACCGGCCAAGGCAGCAGCAGCCTTGATCGAGTCACTGTAAGCCATACTCCATCGATATTTTGACATGGCCTATCGGCGGCGGCCGTGAAATGGGTAGAATACCCGCTTGTGCGATTGCGTTGACACGATGGTGAGCCCCTGGTGCCTTACTAATTTCTGAAGAACAGAAATTTGGTATTCCACATGCCAAACGCCTTCATCTGAACGAAGCGAACGACCCCGACGACGCCGATCCGTGCCTATAAATGCCGACCTTGAGACCAAAAGAGTAAAGGCTGTTGTCCACGAGACAAGAGTATCTTCTGCCCACAGCAGTGGAGAGTTGCACTGGAGTGCATCGGCCACTATCCACCATACTTCAAGAAAACATCACACCTCTGTATGATGGCCTACTTTTAGAATGTTACGTTCATTACATAGAGATGCGGTTGAAAATTACGCCAAAGTGACTGCGTCGTGGGAATTTCCAGTAGAACATGCAACTACCGTTTTGTGCGCTGTCGTGGCCCTACAAACGGCGTTTAGCCTCCCCAGAGTCAACTATCAAGTCCAACCACATATCATTCACATCACAAGAAGCATCATCAAATGTTATGCCAGACGTTGCTTCCATTCATGCCATCCCCTTCTGTCTATTCACCAAAGCTAATTTGTTGCCGTTGCGATTCCTAGCTCCCCGTTTCATTAACTCGCAACCTTTGAAGCCTCATCGGTCTGGATCTCCGTTGTCGAAGCAGTGAAAGTCGTTCAGGTCTCCTTGGGCTTCTCCTCAGCATCAGAAGGGTTCTCCTTCTTCACCTCAGGATCTTCCTCCTTCTTAGGACCGGCGTCTGCCTCCTTCTCCTTCGTTTGCTCCGGTTTCTTTTCACCGGTAGCCGCGCCGGCTGACCCTTGGTTGTCCTGCTTCTCGTTCTGAGAAGCAATCAGAGCCTCAGCTCCTTCGCGGAGTCCACCACCCAAGCCTTGCTCCCTCTCCCGGGCGCGCAGCTCTTCATATCGACGCCGTTGTTCCCGCATGCGTCGGAGCAGACGGAGGCGTTCCTCGTCGAGAACCTGTTGAAGAGTGGGAGCGCCTTCAACGCCTTCTCCATGGATATCCTCCCAGCTAGTGACTGGTTCTTCGCTCATTTTGAATGCGTAGGGAGTTCTGGTAGGTCAGCAGCCGAATGGCACGGCACAGGAGCAAGTTCGAAGAGACATCAAGTACTCACTTTTGTTGTTTGGTGGGATGATTTCTCGTAGTCAGGTAGTGGTTCGAACGCTTGGATGTGATGAGGCTGAACACCTTTGTCAGTGATGGCGACGTCCAAAGACTTGATGATGTCTTACCACGAGTGTGAGTGAGTGTGTTGAGGAGAAAAGAAGAAAAAGTTTCAACGGTGGGCGTTTGGTGTTGAAATAGAAATTCCAGACACCCTCTTCCTATTTCCCGCCAGCTGGCAGCACTGACAGGCAATGCAAACGCTGGTTTTACAATACAACCAAGTAGGCATCAATAGTGGGGAGGCACGTCATGCTTTCCCTCCTCTACTTCTCCTTGATTCTTTGCTCTAGGTGATCTCCTGTGCTATTATAATGCGTGTGAAATAGGTAGGTGGCCATTGAAATCCCTTGAGCTTGTAAGCAAGGCGTATGCAGAATGTGTTGCGGCGATAAGTAGAGGCAGAGATATACCGGCGTTCAAAGAGGTCCCGATACTTCTCCTCCACCGTTTGCAGCAGTGTACATCTGTCTACCTGTATTCCCCTATCTATGCCAAGTATCAGCTGGCACGGGATGGAGTAATTCGAGGGAATATGCTGTGTACACCTTTCCTTCGCTCGCTTTTGGGGGGACGCAGATTTGATGACACCACTCCACAGGGATAGACAGGGGATGTATCCTACAAACGGCAAATGGCCATTGCATTTGTATTCATCACATTCCAAACGAAGTCAATGGTTCACCAAGCGAGAAACAATTCCAATGCCCCTGGTGCCGTTGCATCTTTGTGTGTCTCGGCATCCGATCTTCTGAATGCCGCCCAGAAGTATTGACAAGCATCTTCAATGGGAATTTTATTCAGAAGTACCATAGAAAGGTCATCATTAGCTAGATGTAACGTAGCAATAGGCATCGGGACAATGCAGGTTGAGCAGCACGGCTCGCGGAGGACCCTGGATGATCCTCCTCCCAACCCCGTTGGGAAGGGTGCCTCTTTACCTTGAATCACCGAACGATGAAAAGTTTAAGCCGGAGCTGGCAAGATCCCCCTTGGGAATAGAGCGTGGATGACAAGGACAGACCCTTCTGGGAGTACTCCGAGCGTGAGGAGACCACAACCAAGACCCTTAGCAGCAGTGAGTCGCATCGAAAGAGCTTGAAGAAATCCAAGGCTCAACTGTAGGTTCTATCCTTGACCTTGACGGGGGAGTCTACTCAAGAGAAGTATGCGAGGACCTGGGGAGCGTGGCATTGTTTGACAGGAGGGGGGGCTGGGCTTCTACTCAGGCTGGGCCATCGGTGGACACTGACTTGATGGAGCTGGAGGAATCCCTCGCGAGGGGCTCTGCTGTCTAGGAGATTGCGAGCAAGCAGCCTAAGCCGTGATACACTTTGGCCTTCTGGGACTGGTGGAGAGCCATTGGAGCTGGCTGGGGAGTCACGACAAAACCGGTGACACCCAGCACTGAGAATTCAAGTTGCAATCTGAATAAAGACAGTACCAAAAACAGTACCTCCCGAGAGAAAATTAGAACGTCTTGCAACGCCTTAGCTGTAAGCTTGTATCTTTCGTCTCTGTCTTCATAGGATCCTAAGATTGCTGGTTGCTGCAATCGCCGCGACAGAGCGTGTTGGTCACGGTTTTATGGGCTTGGGGCCGTTTAGAAACAAGATGGACGGGAACGCAGAATGGCGTCATGTGAATGCATACAGGGGATCTTGGGAACGCGTACACCTGCGGCCCGGAATCATCTAGCCCAGATATCTCGTTCATGTGGGATTACTAATTGCCGTAACCTCTAAATCCGCCAAAGTCCGCCGATGACCCGTCGAAGCTTAAATAAATACTCGCCGACGACCCATGTCGTTGTCGACACCGAGCTCCCATTTCAATCTCACGCAGAACCCTCTCGCAATGTCGGCTCTCAGGAAAACCATCGTCGCCACCGGCGTTACTTCTGGCCTTGTGAGTACCAGTTTACCCCGCGCCGAGGACCCGAATTGACCCCCCTCCCAGGGCTTCGAGGCAATCAAGCACCTCCTCGTCCAGCCTCAGCCCTACCGATTCATCCTCGGAGCCAGAAACGTGCCAGTTGCCCAGGCGGCCTTCGAGGGAATTGGCTTCGACAAGTCAACGCACGCCCTGACTGTGCTGCCGCTCGACTTGGTCGACCTCAAGGGCGTCAAGACTTTTGCCCAGCAGACGCTCGAGACTCTCGGCCAGGATAAGCTCGACTACCTTTGTCTGAATGCTGGAGTCGTGAAGCCGAATGACCAGCCGGGACCTCATGGCTCCAAGTGGTCTGAGCCATTGATCGTCAACCACTTTGGTACGGCACTAAGCATTGGATGATCCATGACCGCCTGTGCTGACCTGCCACAGCCCAACATTATCTCATTCATCTCCTCCGCGAAAAACTGGTCGAGTCCAAGGCCCGCATCGTCGTTGTCTCTTCAGGCGCCATTCGGAACGTGCCGGACACTAGTAAGCCCGACCTTCAAACACGTCAGCAGAACCCTCCCTAACTCGCCATAGGCGTCCTCGACAAGGAACTTCTTGCCAATTCCGGAACTCCCGCATTCGTCAACTACGCCCAGACAAAGTTTGTCCAGCTCCTGGGCGCTCACTGGTGGCGTCGTCAACTCAAGGGCCAATGCGATGTCGTCGCCGTTTCGCCTGGTCTCATCCCAGGAACCGGTCTTGGACGACACTCAGATTTCAAGCTTCCTGCCGATATGCCGGATGCCAAGCCAGTAGAAGAGGGTAAGTGTCTGCTACCAGGCAGGGGCATTAAACAATTTCTGACATTCCCAGGCGGCACCAACATTCTACGAGCTTTCTTCCGAGACGACTTCCCCGAGGACCCCAACCAGATCTTCCTGACGAGCTGGGGAGAGTGGTGGGGGACTGATGTTTATCCTACGAGTCTCGACAAGGATCTTCAAGACAAGTGGTGCCCTAGCAAGGAGGAGATTGAGAATAGTCAGGGAATCATGGCACCTTAGGGCAGATGAATAAATACTCACGGAGGCGCGACGACACCTCTGATTAATCAAGCCGATCGAGTCAAAGGGCGCGATATGTGGTTATCTCAGGAGCCGACTCCAGTGTTCAGCGCTTGCCAAGTCCGGAACTCTCCTAAATCAGTACTTGAATGCAAGCTTACTCCTCACAGTTGACGCAGTAACTGGGCTGGTAGATGGCGTTTATTGAATGGTGCGGCACTAGATGGAATTGGAGACCAGGTGGCCAAGCTCTATCCAGTTATCCAAGGATATTCTATAGGAATGGGTAGGATTAATGCTGTCAATGTACACGCCCTTTCTCTTCCCTGGGAACACCGTGATGGCCTTATTCAATTCTAGAAAGTATTTCGTAGATGACTTTATCAAAACAATCGACGTGCTTTTGCAGCTGTGATATGCAGATGTTCCGTCTGCTCATCATCCTCCAATGCGGAGGACGGCCAGGTAACCTTGAAAGGTCATCTTTGATCGAGATGAGCATGTGCCACGTACATGACCTTCTGGTGAGGAGACTGCCGAGTCAGTCCAATCATTCTCCCGGATTGGCCAAGATGTAGGTAGGAGCAGAGATGATGACACATGAGATATCAGGTTCGTTAGAAAGGGTGATGTGCGTGGAACCAACTAAAGTAGCTACCCGGTATTGGTCAAGAGATGTTGAGACTTGATTACCCATAATGGGTTCACATCTATCCTTGTACCAACTATTGAAGAATTATGAACAAACCCGAATTTTCCTTGCCTTGA
Source organism: Stachybotrys elegans (assembly GCA_020746835.1). Classification (NCBI taxonomy): domain Eukaryota; kingdom Fungi; phylum Ascomycota; class Sordariomycetes; order Hypocreales; family Stachybotryaceae; genus Stachybotrys; species Stachybotrys elegans. Next base: position 1,037,816 of record JAGPNK010000004.1, on the reverse strand, counting down.
ATGACGCTGTTCAACTTGCGCCGGAATAGAGCTAGGGGGGGGGCTTGAACAGAAAGAAAGCGCGTATGAGTGCCAAAAGAAGAGGGAAATGGGGGCTTGCTGAGTAGAAATCCCGGGCGCAAAGCACTGACCTTTGTGACATTAGAAAAACAGCTTGAACAGTTCCAAAGAATTACGCTGATTGGCATTATTCCACCTATAACCCGAAAGAGCTTTGATCATGAGGTGGAGCTCGTCCAGCAAAACAAACGTCCCCAAGGATTTTCCTCTTTCAGACGTCTCCAACTCGGATATTTCTGCCCGGTGGCGTGGATCTGAGGTCACTCCTCGGGGCTCATCATGGCGAGCATCTTGTGCCAAATTTGGTCTATTTATCTCTGCATTACTCCCGACTCAGAATCTGAACACAGGCGCGCGGCATGATGGACTTGACCACCCTACTTGTGGCGCTGCTGCTGCCCTCTGCAGCATTGGCACGCATCGACAGGTCAGTCGGCACCAAATTATTTGGGATTTGGGGAAACAACTGACATGGCCAGGGAGAGCATCGTTTCCCGCCACCATGTCGTTCGAACCGCACTGATTGACAATGAAACAACCCCTCTACAAGTAGGCAATGGCGAGTTCGCGTACAACGTCGACAACACTGGCATGCAGGTAGGAAGCTTCAACTTGAGAGAAACTAGTAAGCTCATACCCGTGCAAGACCTTTCTACCCTTCAACACCATGTCCAGCTGGGCCTGGCACAACGACAGGCTCCCAACGAACGGGTACGTCCATCATCCAACGCCTCGTACTGGGACTCACCTTTGGCAGTGAAAAGCTCAGCGACTACCAAGGCGTCCCGAGACTCACACACGGTCGAAACGTATCCTACGACATACCCGACCCCAATCTGCCTGCGATTTCGCAATGGATTATCGGCAACCCCAACCGCGTCAATTTGGGCCGCATCGGACTCAAGTGGAAGAACTCTACACTAGCAGCTGAGGACATTTCGTCTCCAAAACAGGAACTCGATCCCTGGAACGGTATCATCACGTCGCAGTTTGTGGTGGGCGGTGTTCCGGTTCAGGTAACGACACAGGGTGACTTTGAGTCGGATGCTGTCACCTTTCGCATCGAGTCAGATCTCCTCGAGAGCGGCAATCTAGAAGTTGAGTTGGATTTTCCGTACCCTCCTATTCATACAACAGAATACAAGTATGAGGTGTTTGCGGGTGTCTATGACTTTCCACAAAATCACACCACGATAGGTTACAGAAACTGCAAACCAGGCTTGGCGCACATCTACCATGAGATGCAAGAGACGAAATATTACGTCAACTTACGATGGCCGGAACAATCGCCTCTGTCGCTGTCCAGAGACGGGCCGCGCAACTCGACCGCTCGCACTGCTCACCGATTCACACTCTCTGGCTCCCAGCGTGTAGTGGAATTCACCGCAGAATTCTCTCCTACGAGGCAAACCGCAGAACTTCCAGAAACAATCCGAGTTCGAAATCCAAAAGCTTGGAACGCGTACTGGAACGAAGGTGGCTTCGTCGACCTGACCGAGTCTACGAATCCAAAAGCCGATGAACTGCAACGACGTATCATTCTGTCGCAATACCATGTTCGAGTCAATAGTGCAGCAAAAGGTCAGCCACCGCAGGAGAGCGGTCTGATGAATAATGGGTGGTATGGTGAGTCGTCGTCATCCAGATAGACCTCCTGTTCTAACAGTTCAGGCAAATTCCACATGGAGATGGTTGTCTGGCACTGCGCCCACTGGTCAATGTGGGGGAAGCAAAAGTATTTTGACAACATATTTCCGGGATTGTACGAGACCTTGCTGCCCACGTCGCTTGAACGTGCTCGGAAGATGGGCTGGGAGGGAGCAAGGTAGGCCAGCTATACCCAGATCTTGCTTTGTCTGTTGACTTTGCAGGTGGCCCAAGATGACAGAAACAGTCACTGGAGTCAGCTCGCCAGGGCTGATCAACGCCCTCTTACTCTGGCAACAGGTAGGCCCCCGCCCTCTTCGTTTGCTATACTAACGTATAAAGCCTCATCCTATGCTGCTCGCGTCTCTCGCCTACCAAGCCAACCCCACGGAAGAGACATTGGCGCGATGGGATAATGTTTTGACGGCGACGGCAGACTACATGGCCTCCTACGCCTGGAGGAATGATTCATCTGGTTTCTACGACCTTGGACCTCCGTAAGTAAATAGCCAACTGGGATATGAGCATGCTAACTTCTCAGGTCGTACGGAGTCACCGAGAACACACCTCCCGACCAGACCCTCAACTTGGCTTACGAGATTTCATATTGGCGCTATGGTCTAGATGTCGCTCGAGAGTGGAAGATGAAGCTTGGTCAACCCGTCCCCGACGCATGGACAACAGTTGCTGAGAATCTTGCCTCTCCTCCTCAGGTTGACGGTCTCTATGCAGTGTACAACGGGCTTAACAGCTCCTGGTGGAAAGACCAAGCACTTACCCGCGATCCGCGGAGTTTGAACATGATGCAAGGCTTCCTCCCTGATACTCCAGCTGTAGACCTGGTCATGGCGCAACGAACAGCCGACAAGATTGCGGAGGTCTGGACGGACGACAAGATACGCGGATGGGGCCGGCCAATTCTCGCCATCAACTCGGCCAAGGTCGGACGGCCTGAGCGCGCCATCTACCACCTAACTGCATATGACTACTGGATCTTTGACGATGCTGGTTTCGCGGTTCGAGGTGGTGATGGAGGGACCCCGCCGCCGTTCATGCCTGGAAACGCAGGGCTCCTCTATGCAGGTATGTTCTTGGAACTGATGTTGAGAGATGCCTGCTAACTTTGCAGTTTCTTATATGGTCGCTGGCTGGAAGGGATCGGAAGGAGACGCCCCAGGGTTTCCCAAGGACGGAAGTTGGGTGGTGAAACACGAGGGTCTACTCAAGGGACTTTAGTACGCACCTCTGTAAGCTATATGCAGTGATACCTGTTGGCAGGTTACTTGCCAAAGAGGGAAAATGTCTTCGGGAGTCTCGTGTTAAATCGCTCTCCCGTAATTTCTCGTAGCCTTGACTAGCAATTGCGAAGACACACTCTCTGCACACACCAACGATACGAATCTTTGGTGGCGCATATAGGGGTGCCACAACCATTACTACGATGCACCCCTGAGTCTCAATTTCTATTAATTGCAACTCGTTTGGAAGGCGTTGCCCTTAAAGATGCACGTGAGGATGAAGCTATTGGGGCCACCAATGCCAACGGACTAATCAAGATTTCCAAACTATACGAATGCCCTTGTATGAAAGAGCAAAGCGTCGGACGATTATACGTGATAATCCCAATAAAGTTCAGATATTTCGTTTCAAACTTTCGATTCATCACGGTTTGGTTCTGCCTTTTCAGTACGCAACTCCTGTCATTATGCTGCATACTGTTTTAGCATCAGTCTATGATAACAAGACAGGAGGGTAAGATGGCATTTGTCTCCATTCTTTGTTGTCAGAATCCTGTAGTAATTGATCTAATGTAATACAGAGACTGTAGGAACAATGTTCTCTAAAGAGAGAAGAAAGGTCTGCTACGCATGCAGACTCATGAGCCATACCCCCACCCCCTATTCATCCACTGGCATGTACATCTGGCGGTCCCAGCTTTGAAAGTAGTCCAGAAGCCTCTCTATACAATCTATTTCTTCCTGTGTCTGTGCGGCTAGCAGCCCGATAATAATGTAATCCTGTGCTGAGTCTCTCATGTTGTTTTGAAGGTGGATGCATATTGCGGGGTGGGCGAAGAACAGACCCAAAATTTCGGTGTAAGCATGCTCGAGACTGGTATTGATCCTTTGGTCTTTAAACAAACCCCGGCAGAAAAGATGTAGGGCCGTGTCGCCATGGAAGTTCTGGGAATTGATTGGCACGCCGTGATCTAGCAATAAGCGAAACGTCTTGATGCTGTCTTCGGTTATAACCTGGCGGCTGTGTACGTGCAGCAGGGTTTCACCCGTCAGGTCCACGCCTCTGACGCAGTTGGGCATCTTGATGCATAAGTAGTGTAGGATGTCATAGTTGATGGATCTTGTGAAAATGGTGGCCAGGTATTGGTGCGGGTTCAGAAATTCGCCCAACTCCGGAATGTTCTTGGCCAGACCCAGGTGGCCTCCAGAATAGAGACTGGAGTTGATTGATTCCATGTCCAAGCAAGCCTGGATATAAGTCTCGATCGCTGCAACAATAGTAGAGAGGCTAGGCGTAGGACTCTCTGCCATTAGCTCATGCACTTGGTCCTCTGCAATGCGCACAGCAGAGTTTGCATGACCGGATCTCCCAAGCAGCTGTATCGCAGCGGAGGTGCCCGGATGGGGGGGAAGAGCATCCAAGTCGGGAGCGCATAGCTCTGCGACACCACCGATTTGCAAGGCGAGCATGTGCAAGGAGAAGGGGACGTCGGTGCTTGGACTCGTACGAAGTTGTTGCTCAAAGGACGGTATGGTGATTAGCAAGCTTTGCAATACGACGTGTTGCGCATCGGACGCTGCGCGGAACAAGTTGGAATACTCCTGGACAAGAACGTCGGAAAACCTGGGCAGCAAAGACTTCAGTCGCTCGAAACCGGGGTGGCGTTTGGAGGAAGAAATAAGTGCGCTGAGCCATGACCAGACAGATAAACTGAGAATGAATAAGCACTCGAGTCGGGGACCATGAAACTTCGGGTCAGCGCACAAATGGATGGCTCTTGCATGTAGGTCCTGGAAAGCGCTTGCTGGAGGCGCAGGATGGCGTTTCTCGGGCGAGGCTGTCGTGTTCTCGGAGCACTCGAATCCTTTTGACTGGCAACGAAGACAACTTTCGCCAGGCTTTCTTTGAGTGGGAAGACACTGCAGCTATGTTAGTTGGTCGACATGCTTCATACAAGGCCAGCAGACTACCTTTTGTTTGTCCTTGCGACACCGCTCGCATTTGAGCAAGGCGTAGCGGCCGCGTTTCTTGGAGTGGGGCTGCTGGCTGGAGCATGCTCCATCAGTGCTCTCACGGGGTGCGACAAAATCCATGGCAGAAGCCAGAGTATCAGCAGAGCTGCAAAACACATCTAAACAGCAGGAAAGTCGGAGAAGAAACGGGTATTATCATATGTAAAAATTCCATCGTTCTCTCTCAACAAGAAGGATTGGGTCTCGTAGCAATTCACACTGGCCAGTCGGCACCCAGTCGGCACTGGCTGGTTTGCCCGCTAGGACCTTAAGTACCGAACGTCTATACCAAATAGCTACAGTGCTAGGACCTTAAGTACCCAACGTACCAAATAGCTACAGTAGTCCCAGGCTCCGGGCCCCTCCCCGACACTTGCGAAAGCCAATCGGAGAATCACTGTTGACAAAGGTGCTGCATCAAGAGGTGGCACCACCACAATGAGATGAAATTTGCTGTCATAATTCTGCCAAGCCCTGGCCTGCGACGATTGCGACAGACGAACAAGGTTTTCTCATCCCGGTTAATCCTTGCTGATGCATCAGCCGCGTGACCCCATAAATACTAGCGCATAGGTAACCAAGACTGAAGCCCATGGAATATTTATTAGCTGCCGTGACCGTCGGCAGTCGCGAAGCATTGCGATGCCCACTTTTTGAACGCGTGCGTAATTAGTCAAGAGGTTCGGGTATTTGATGTTCTGTTTGCCCAAGGGGCTTTTATTCCCCTCATCACACAGACATGCGCCCTCTTTTCCATCGTTGGCTATTTCTTTCCTCCGCTTCCCAGCTTGATATTATTTTGCCTTGCGTATCAATAATAAACAATGTCCTACGGCAATGCCGCCCTTGACTAATGAAGCTCTTATCTCGCTTTTCGGTGGCGTGCTTATGGGCATCCCATCTTTCATTGTGTTAATTTGGACATTGCATTGGATGTGGAAGACGACAAAGTAGACGTCAAGGTGATTGATTGCATTGCACTTGCAGATAGCACCTGCCTGCACCAGGTGTCTTCCATGTCTTATCTGATAAGTGGTGCAGAAAGCTAGCTTCCATACGCCGTCAGCGCTCCCACTCCACAGCCTACATACGGGTGCATACCAACAATTGCCTAGCCTCTCCCTGCCCTGAACAGTGGCCTAAACAGTCGCGGCTGAAGGTGGTATCCACAGTACCGAGTTGTGGGGCGGGCTGAATTCGAATAAGGCGGGCAAAGCACCACAGCGAATTGCTTGGCCAGGCTGCTAGCTCCTAAGACAGAAGGTTCGGGTGCCAAAAGTCTTTGCTTTGGAATTAGAAAGATCATTTTGGCTCCTGCTCCTCTTCCTGCATTCTGCATCATCCCGCTTGCGATCGGTCCTCTGTTCTTACTTGCATCTTGATGCATGCAACCATTCACACGCCAAGAGGTAGCCCAAAAAAAAAATACGGCATACCCAGCTCGTGTGGCTGTGCTTAATGAGACCCCTGTTCATGGACATGGCCGCCACATTTCTAGGGGTAAGACTGAGGTCGTTTGGGGGGCACTCCGTTGTCCATGCAGGAGAGGGATCCGGCGGAATTCATTGCAGAGTCAAGGCTGAGTATCAGTGGGGTTGAAAAGAGGTGATGGATACAGCCACACAACAATAAAGCGCGAGACATAGCGGGAGGGTGCCCGTGATGCCTCAAGTAGGCATGTACGCGTTCTATGCTTCTTTCTTGTCCAGGAGGACTAGACCACGTGGCTACGCATATTTCGTCAGCGCTCTAGAGGACCTTCGGAGCTTATTGAGTCGGTTCTTAAACACTCTCGGTCCTTATGTAACTTGGGTCTTCCGGATGGCTCCCGCAGACAAGTCGCCCCATGTCTCGCTGCTGTGCGGGTGAGTGGGGCCCTACATACAGATATGCCGCTTCGGGGGCTCGGCAAGCCACCCCTCTGCATGGCTGCCAGAGGTGGGCTCACTCACATCCGTCAAGTCACACACAAATGCTTGCGCGCGACCTCTACTCCAATCAATGGGCGCATCACACCAACAGAGCGATCCCCTGGCGTCACTGTTCCCCAAGTCTAGTGGTGCATGCATAGTAGTACAATATGGTTCGCTGACACAGAGCACGCCCTACGCCTGTTAGATGCACCCAATCGGCCTAAACCTTGGAGCCGATTGGCGTGCGTAATCCTGCCGCAGATCCAGCAAGAGAGAGATAAGGTATGGCTGTGCATATCCGCGAACCAATACGTATAGTTTACAGGTATGGGCAGTTAAGAAGTACATAATAAAGCCTCACCCGGCTTCTACCAGCATCTCACTCGGTGTTCCATCCTATCTGACCTAAGGACCGTCCATCACTTCTTACAGCCATGCCCTCCTTAACCGACGAAGCGATTATCTCGCTCTTTGGCGGGATATTTGTCGGTATTCCTTCTTTCATTGTCTCCATATGGACACTGCGCAGAATGTGGAACAAACGGCATGCTAGACGTCAAGGTGAATAGCTTTCTTACTTATTGGGGGGGGGGGGGGGGACCGGAGGGGGGGCACAGCATGGCATATGCCTTGGTCATTGTCTAATGAGAAATGTCCAGTCGATGCGGAAAGCCAACCTCCGGTAACAGCATCTGCTACATCTCCAGCGCTCTCACTTCAGGAATTGCATACGAATGCGGATATAACCATTACGGAGCCTCCCCCTACGGCGCCGAGCCGCATACACATTTCGGGTCGACCAGATACAATTGCCTAAGTCCTACCGCCGCAGGTAAAACTGGCAGCGCGGTGTTATGGGGTTGGGATACCCAGAAGCAATTGTCGGACACACATAATCACCTGGCCTCTCAACCTCACCGGTCGGGATAGAGTTGGCGTTGTGGGTCTATACGTCATGTTCCAAATGAGAAGACCATTTCAGTCCATGCGAGGCTGTGTAGCTGGAATGCGTAGCAGCTAGGGTGTCGCTTGGTCACGTTACAATTCAGGGAGTACCCTTAAATACATCAATAGAATCCACATGGCGATTTTGCTGTGGCACACCCAAGGCTGTGTTTTGCCGCCTTCTATAGTAGTCAGCAAGGCTAGGTCACAAGGGCCGCGAGGCCTAGGTTAGCAAAGGTTGCAAGGGCTAGATCCGTGAGGGCTTCAAGGGCTGCAAGGGAAATAGAGGGGTCATGTGATCTACCTTCTAGGGCCTCACAGGCCTCATCAACCTAGCTATTGCAGCCCTCGCAGACCTAGATCTTGTAATCTTTATTAACCTAGCTATCGCAGCCCTTATTAAACTAGGCCCTGTAGCCCTTATCGACCCAGGCCTTGCGGCCTTTGCTGACCTAGGCCTTGTGACCTAGGCCTCGTAGCCCTTACAGCCTCGCTGGCCTAGCCTTGCGGATGCGCCACAGCAAAATCGCTGTGTGGATTCTATTGACTAATTTGGAATAGCTTTTCTCTGTATTTCGGGAAAGTGTCTCTGTATTTAAGGGCACTCACAATCAGGCACCAGCCTCGAGCGTCCAGCTGTGCCATGCCGTCCAGAGCTCGAGTTTGATACGAGACGCACACCGCTTGTCCACGAGTCCCTAGTTTTGTGTGTGGCAATCAAGGATGTGTAGATCGGATGAGGGATCGGATACTGCACTTTCATGGCCGAGACGGAAGAGCTAGCCGAAAAGAGTAAACGAAACGACATCACGACTCCAAACTTCACAGCCCCTCGTTAATGGGTGCCGCACGGGCCCTAAAACGCTACAATGTAGTGGGTATGTACTTGGCGCTTACCCTGCGGCCTGTCCCAAGACCTGTGTGCCTACTCCGTATGATGTACTTTCCAGCCTGAGAAAAGTGCTTCCAGAATTTACGCCTGGCTAAGTTTCTGTCATGTCTTCACCTTCAGTATGCGCATTATATCTGCTCTTCCAACCTCCCAAGTCTCAAGCAAGCAGGGATATGTGACCATGGCGTGGTGAACTGCAAGTTATGGCGTCCTGCAAAACGTCCGGTAATCAGTTGCGAAAACCTCCATGTCCCCATGACCACAGCCGTGCATGATGGCCTTGTCAACATGATTTGTTCTGCCAATCAGCATCCATTGATTTGATATCAGTTGTGTTGTCAGAGGGCCTCCTTGAGGTCGCTGATCTCTGTCACATTGGGACACATGGTCGGAGATTATCCTGTGTCGCTCGTATTTGGGATGCCATTGACGTGTTCACCGCCCAGTGCAGGTTACGTAGGCAGCCATCGGTCCTTATTAACCGGAATGGCTTGATATGTCGTGTTACGCCAAGTTGTTTGCCTTGGGGCCAGGAACCCAATCCTTTCTTATCGCACGCTGCGCAGAGGTCATCGTTTAATCTCCTGCAACTTCTCTCTCCACCTTATATCTGCTCCTGTCTGGCTAATCCTGCCCGCAACGGGCCACACACGCCGTCGCAGCGACAATGCCTGAACTCACTATCGGACCTCCTATTTCTCCCATTGGTCGTGCCATTCTCGTCATCTGCCTATTTCTCCTGTTTCCTACTGAAGTAGTAGCCCGGTTGCTTTGGCGTGTGCTTACAGGAGGCCGATATCATGGACGCCGGGGTGATGAGCTCTCCATGCGCAAGCGTAACCGTCGCAACACGGAAATACCCAGGCAGCTAACAGTAATGAATGAATAGTCAACCGATATATAAGAAGCTCCCTCATCGGCGGCAGCCTCCACCGAGTCCCCCGAAACAGGCCCTCTCGTACGTTCCTCGACCACCTCGCTCGCCGAAGCCTTCTCCTCCGATCCAGCCACCATGCAGAGGCCTTCTCATAGGGATGCCTGACGCCACGGTCGCATCGTGACGAAAGCTCCGCCTCCTCGAAATCACTGTTCTGCATCCCGTAGAGGCACACGACCGGGAAATCTCACGCCATATGACAAGATCCCTCGTCTACCATTGACGGTCTCGCCGCTGTGCGAGGCGGCGCCATGGAACTTAGATGCTCATGTTCTATCATCAGCGCCCTCAAACTCCGCACGTTGGCCGTGTCTTGGTCCGGGTCTTTGTATGTCGTCCCGGAAGATTCAGGTCCCGCTAGGTTCAGAATTTTTGTACAAAGCAGGACGTTGGATGAACTGGTTACACGGTTGGGCAAGGTCAGCCTGATCCAGTGCAAGACACTACTGTCATGCAGGCGATAATGGGCTGCCGATTTGCACAGGGCGTCTGTCGCACCAATAGATAACAATTATACGCGAGGCAGAAGCAGATAGCCGACGCAGATGTTCGTCTTCAGCACGTCTACCTCGAGTGACAGGTGTAACCATGTGCCACTGCAAACCAGGACATGCTGCAATATTTACCTACCGTTTGCCTCTCTTCCCTCAACACCCAACTTCGATCAACATCCCTCCTGTGGTCTACACAAGACTCAGCTTGCTGCTATCAAAGCATAACCTCCTGTTCCCGCCTCCATAGGCCATTGACCACCCACGATTTGTGCAGTACTTCTTCTACCACCGTCTGCGACGCCAAAACTAATTGCTTTACCAGCCCAGCTGTACTACTATGTGCACCTTCCGACTCCAAGTCACCGTCTGCGGGTGCGGCGACGCCAAATGCAAACAGCGAAACCCCGAGATCCAGGACGACCAGTGGGAGGTGCTCCCCCAGCGCGGCCACATCGTCAAGGTCCACTCGTGCTTCCGCGACGGCCCCTACTGCCCCGACTTCTTCATGAACGAGGACCCCGACCGGCTGATGGTGCGGTACGGCATGCGCCCGGACAACGCCAACTCGAAGCTCGACTGCAAGAGCAAGAAGTTCATCCTGGCCAACGGGTACAAGGAGATGGAGCAGGTGTGCCGAGAGTGCGCTGAGCAGTGCGATGACACGTAGGATGTCTCATCCGTCGAGAGCAGCGAGCATCTCCTGCCGTGGGACACTGGCGTCAACGCCTAGGTGGTCTGGCTGTCGCCTCGGATCTCCTGCATGGTATTTGCCCCGGAGCTCAACAGGGCGCCCGAGTTTCGCACCTGGAGCGTAGAGGAAGCGGCGGGTCGGGGGAGGCCTGCTCAAAGGATTACGGGGACTCGCGTCACTCCCAGCTCGCAGCGCAGGCTCGGCCGAGGAGGGTAAAGCGATAAGGATGCGGGCTGGCACGGTTTGGAAGATGTATGCAAACATGTCATGTCTCTACATGAATTAAGAGATAAATAAACATGAAGAGTTCGGAAAGTCATGAATGTAGACGTTTGCCATCAGTACTAGAGGGTCGCACCGAAGACATTCCGAACTGTTCCAATTGAGTCTTGGGGGTCTTGGAAGCTTGTCAACACCGCCTATAATTCTCACTATGTAGCCCTTCCACACGAAAGTTTTGGAGGTCATGAGTGCCCGTCGAATCAATATTCTCTGTAGCAGAAGGATTGTACATACAAAGCATGATGCGCCCATTCTTAATTACTCACCCGGCGGTGGTCAAAGACATGCTGATGTCGGTTCATGAATTATTGAGATTTGAATATATAGTCTAAATTAAAAATAAATATCCAAGAAAGTTAAAATGAGCGTATCATCTGTTCGGATCTGCGCCGTGGGCGCCTCTCTGCTCTGGTTCTAACATGACCAGACTCCCCTATATCCTGACAACCTGAAGTTGCGTCTCGTAGCACCCGGCTCTGATCCCGGAACCAAGCCACATCCAAGGGCCGCCTCGGGATGGTTCCGGGGCACACACTTGGACTTGGTTGAAGCTCGGGTTGGTTCCCACAGCCCGCACATATATCGTCGCACCACCATCATTGGAGACAGCAGTAAAGCGGATCAAACCAAAGTCCGGGCTGCTACTGGTAAAGGGGAGAATCATATCGCCGCCACTCGGGCCGATCCGTTGACGGACATAATCGTAGCTATTCTCCTTGATCAAGTCACCCGCGAACTCAACATAGGCACCAGTTGAGGTCGTGGCCCACCAAAGCCAGCCTGCAGCTTGGGAGTTGCTGCCACCAGCAGCCTTGCGGCCCTTGTAAGTTCCGGTTGCGATGACGAGGTTGAATCGGTAGTTTGGGTACGGGACCTGGGTGTAGGCAGGCGGTTGCACGACATCGGTGGCGGTTGTACGGACTGTAGAAGTAACTTCAACAATGACCTTGGGGGGAGTCTCGGTGGCGGTGGACGTGATGGTGGTGGTGTCAGCCTCGATGGTGGTGTATACACGTGTATAGCCGCCGCATGCGCAGGCACTCGAGTAGCGAACGGTGCCAGAGCATGCCGAGGCAAAGGTAGGCACCTCAGTCGGGCAGTTGGTGACGGGAGTGCCTTCAGGGTCGACAGCGCGCTTGTGAAAGAGGTCGGCAGTTCTCGTGACGGTCACGACATTGGTAACGGTGGCGCGGTTTGTCTGTGTGGCCGCCACGAGTGTTTGCGTCTTGGTCTCAAGCACTGTCACGGTCACGGGCGTGACGGTGCACTGCATGAATGCCTGGCAAGAGGCGAGGCGCTCGGGCTGCATTCCTCGGACGGCGGCACGGGCGCAGTTGTCCTACATATCTCAGTTAGAACATCCACAAGAGGAATACAAGACAACGGAGGAGACGAACTGCATTGCACTTTGCGGGAACATCTCTTTTCTCGTGAGCAGGCCCAAGCTCCTGAGCACCTTGAACGGCGACCGCGGAGACGCCCTGGAGCAGGAATCCCCAAGGAGCGAGCTGGAGGAGGGTTGAGGCGCGCATGATTCTTGTAATGTGCCGCTGCAGTTGCTCTTGATGGTGATGAGGATGATGATGATTTCATCGACGAGCAAGGTGTATTTGTACTCGGAAATCCCTACCTGAATTTGCATTGACTCGTTAGTTGGTCCTATATCAGTCATAGCTCAACGGTCACGGTTCATGGCGCAGTGCGCCCCATCCCGAAGGATTGGTTCCGTTACAAACAAGCTCGCACGCCACATTGCCTCTGTCGCCATGGTCACGGAGGCTAACGGATGATGTGCATTAGCTTCAGGGGTCCCGGCTCGATTATCAGAGGTTGCTAAAATGGCCAAGCTTTGCCGCCTGGGACTTTTCAAGCTAAATTGCGTCTTTTGTTCCGGTCAACGAGGGGTTAGAGTCATTTCTAGCTCTTGCAATTGATGGCAACCAGCCTAGAGCTAACCTGGCCGCCAAACTATTGATTCTTCTGAGAAGCTTGACTGAGAGCATTTTGCCCACTAGGTCGGCCCCTGGGACACTACTGTTCGAATTACAATCTCCTGAATGGGTTTTGAAGAAGTGTGGCTTGAATGAGAAATGAATTGAGCCTTGAGCCCATGCCAAAACTAGTACTCCGTATTGCTGGCTGGCATTGGTGTCTTCTGGCAAGGGGCATCCTGCAGTCAATAGCGCCCGTGCTAGACACATTATCAGTCGGCGGCGAGGAGCACTGAAGTTGGAGATAGAGGCGCTCGACAAAGAGATGACTGGCTTGGACATTCACATGTACAGCAAGAACTAGTCAGTCGAAAGCATCCCAACAGTGATGGTGGCTGACGGAGACAGTTGCCATCTCATCAACCTGCATTGACATCAGCCAGTGGCCCATAATCTGCCCCCAATGCTGTTGAAACCTCATTTACTAGTCCCTCTAAGGATTGCGTCAGTCGGGTTCTGGATTCACCTAGGGGGAACCGAAGCGTTGAGCTTATGTGAAGCGCGTCTCCTGGTGTGCACGGCGCCGGAGTAGATCAATTACCATGGGGCTGATATTGGACGCTTGCAGTAGCATCCATAAGGCCATTCGTGTCCTTGTGACCAGACAAACAGAAGCTGAAAGTCAGGCTCTAAATGTTACCGAGAATCATTGCTGGCGCGAGACGTGTGTGCTGCCCAATTTATAAAATAACGTAAAGATACACTTCCCCTCAAGCTGGTGAACGCACCAGCTGGGACCTAGGTGATTGAGACAGCCTCCCGAGATGCTATGATGATGAAAAGAGTGTACAGTCTGAGGTGGAAGCAGTAGGCAGCAAATAAACAGTAGGGGTGCCTAGCAACCATCATGCTCAATAGAATGCATAATCCTAGCAACATTCATCATCTTCACTATTGTCTGGATCCAGGCTCTGTCATCTCATAACCTGGTTCCCTGTCCGAATTTCTGCGTCGTCGAAGTCCCCTTGCCCAATCTTTTGGGCCAAAACTCTGGAGGCGCCTGTGCAGTGGCTTCTTTGTAGGCACCGATGCAGCTGTTTCGTCTGCCTGACCTGATTCCTGGACCGACTTTCGACTGGGCGTTTGCTCGCCGCTGACAGGAGAGTCTTCCGACGTCCCCGCAGGCTCTCGCTCTTGTTTGAAGCCCTTCCAGATCTCCTCAAGTATCTGCTTGATGTCCATCCTTAGGAAATACTTGAGCGATGCCAAGATGGCTACTACGGTAATAATTAATGCTGATATCTCGATAGACACTGGACTCGTCTGTTAGCAATCTGCCGCTGCAGGAAGCGCAGAGTAAAAGAACGAAATGGGAGTGATCGCCACATACACAAAGATGCCACAATATAGCCCGTGCCGTATACAGGATCTTCTCTGTCCGGGATTGTGATCTGATGACGAGCGAATTCATCAACGGACAGGGCAAAGAGACTGGTTGCAAACGACAGAGGCGTAAAGATGATGGTGATGATGGTGAATGCAAAGACAGATGCACTCATGACCGACATGCTGCGCGTTTCTCGCAGAGCCAAATGCTTTTGCACCAGGTCCAGCCGGATCTGGATTGACTTTTCCACTCGTTCGGCGTCTTCGTCCAGGTCGGCGATTCTGCGCTTGAACTTGGCGATGACATACTGTGGCTTCTCAATCTGTCGCCTGATTTCCGCTATTTTGCGATCGTTGAGGTTGTCGGATTCTGAACTGGTCGTGTCCCCAGGAGCATCTCTGTGGTGAGCCGAGGTTCGGTCCTTTTTCAGTATGAACCTGCCATTAACTCCCTCGGGCCAATTTTCTGCGTCAGGCCATGCATCAAGAGCAAATTCTCTCCATATTTCCTCTTGCTGCGAGAGAACCCTGTTCATCATCGACAGCTCCTCTCGAATATCGCTGATATCGTGAACAAACCCCTTCTCCATTTCCACCGTGATATTGCCGATATTCGAATCACGGATGTACTCATCGACGTTGACAGAGATGGTGGCTATCTCTTTTGCAAAGACAGTAAGAATTGGCTCATAATAGCCCGCAATATTGGGTCTGTCCAGCGAAGTAATTAGTTCCGTGAGAAGTAAGCCAATTATGTGATCTGTCGACACTCCAGAGATCTTCAGCAGAGGATTTAGTATATACTTGCTGCCAAAGTCCTTTGTGTAGCCGATATGGTTCTGCAGCCAGGGAATAGCGACAATGAGATCCTCTCCAATCCTCCATATCCATGCCTGGGGTACCGTCATAACCACTTGCCCGAGCTCGTCGTTGCTTCTAATACTGTATCGAGCCAGTACCTGATCTTTGTTGCGGCTGTCGAGTATCTTCCTATTAATACCAAGGTTTGCGTGTTCGTCGAGGGTTTGTGGAAAACATATTCGCAGTGAAGAATGGTTACTGGTGCTGCAAAATCCCACATATGAAAAGACTTCTGCTCCGGAGATGGCTCTGTCAAGTGTTTTTTCCACCCAAAGAAAAGGCAACTATTCAGTCTGTTAGCGGATGCCACATTAGCTCTCTATTGCTTCCCTCACGGCTATTGACGCGAATCTGATGTCGATATTGCCTTCTTGCACTGATAGCTTCTCGAATCTTACTCCCACTTCTCTGGACACAAGGTGATCATCACTGCCTTGATTCTCGACAAAGTGCTTATCAATAGTTTCGGCGATGCGATTTCGGCCTTCTAGAGTAGTCGCACCATACATGCGGACCGTAGCCAATCGCATGGCGCTTCCCTTTTGTAAGCCAGTATCAGTATGTTGGAGTCATGCGATTAGTGGTGGAGCTGAAAGAAAGCGGGCAGGACGGACAAGCACATTAATCATCTACGTTGTCAGCAATTTAACATGGCCAAGAAGGGGAAAGGGGAGCTTCCGGCGCTTCAGCTTACATTATTTTCAATGATAGACGCCACGATTCTCTCCTCATTTTGAATATGTGGTGACCATTGACCCAGAGGTAGGTACGATGTCACATATTCATAATTCGGTTGAGGCCATGAGTCCATATCTTCAAATTGGCCTTCCTCATCCCTCAGTTCTCTCTCTGAGAGAAGGCCCAGCAAATATGGTCTCTCTTTTGTGCAGGCGATATCCCATACTGTTTCGCCCCTATTATTTTTGCATGGTCTGAATCCCATGTCGAGCATGAGTTCGAGGAGAGCAAAGATGTCCATCTCGCCGTGCATACTTGCCCTAAAAACTGTTGAATGGAGGATTGTGTTGCCATCCTCGTCAAGTTCTTCTCCATTTCGATGGTCTCCAATAGAATGCGTAAGAGGTGCTTCGGCCTTGAGATATTCTTCAACCATCTTTACATCGGGATATCGCGTCTTTATCATCAAGTGGGCGAGTCCCGCTCGTATAGCACCTTTGTCGATCAATAGTCGCGGGGTCTCCTGGTCGTTGCCGTAACCTGCTGCTGCTATTTCTATAGCTGAAGCTCCATTTGTTCCACATGCAAGCGCCAGACGAAAATCACAAGCATGCAGCAAGTCAAGATCCTGGGTTCTGCTGTTAATGATGCCCCTTATATCGTCGTTTTCAAGTAGCCTGTTTAATATTTTGCTTCGAAGATCGGGCGAGGGGCACTGGTGGTAGCAGCGACAGTCTTTGTTGCACCTGGATAGCAAAACAAAATGCAGGAGAGTCGTGCCGTGTTCATTTGTGTATTGCCAGTCTGCACCCCTCTCGAGAAGATAGAAGGCAGTTTCCCAATGTCCGCGGAGGCATGCGATGTCGACCGCTCGCATAGGTGTTTTAAAGGGTCTCCGGTACAAGTTGTCCCGGTCGTACAATTCTGGCAATGTTCCTCTCCATTCCAGATCAGGCTGAGGGCTGGCCTGTTCAAAAGCTTCTTGGAAGGTGTTAAAATCGCATTCCCATGCGAGGCGCAGCAAAGTCTTCTGCATTTCTTCAGATTCTACCAGAATTAAAATACTGTCCATTGCTAAGTAATTGGTATATGGGGTCTTACCTGGGGCAGGTGCTGTTTGCGACATGATATTTGAGATTCCTGGAGGAAGGCTATGGCTGAGCAATTCGGGCGTGGGAGGAGAATGATGTTGCAGGTTTGGGGCTGCTGCCAGCCTGACTGGGTACTTTCAATATATAAATAAAATTGTAGGCCAATCGCCGAACCTGAACTTGGTAGTCAGCCATTCCCAGGTAAGCTAAATGCATACAATGTGCCTTACAGCCATACATAACAGCCCATTAGGCGCCGCAAGTCAATGGCCCGTTATCAGGTCGTTACTCCGTAATAATGCTTGTGTTGCATTGCAGTCCAACCTTGGTTTAGCACGACAAGGCCTAAATGCATGCCTGCCCAGCTTCTCTTACACCAAACTCAAGGGTAGGTCGTTGTAGTAAGTTGGATCCCGAAGAGCCTCACCCAAGCGGGGAAAGGAACAAGCAACTGTCACGTGAAGGATGAGAGTGAGCTGGATTGTTTGCGGCCCCTTATGCCCAGGCTGGACAAGACTCTTGGTATTGGACTGAAGTCGCGAAAAGACACGGTCAACACCATCATGTAGCCCCCATGCACTAGGCGGGCCAATCCGGGCAGCTAGACAAGGGATGGCTGGTCGGTTGGTGGGCCGTTGCCGAGAAGCCATGGATGGTCGTCTCGTCGAGGTGGAGGACGATGACGCAGGAATGGAGCCACGAGACGGCGCCGTGGTCAAGCCGTCGAAAGCTGGGGATGGAGTTGGGGGATTTGGGGAATGTTGGGGTTGGGGGTTTCCCCCGTTCTTCTCATGCCTTTGTGCGCAGTGTTGCATTTCTTTTTGCATGGCGATGTGATGCACATGTCAACGTCGCAAGCCATCAACAAAGCAGCCGTCCTGTTGATCCAATGCATGCCAAGCTCGCACCACCATGCAATGGTAAGAGACGTGAGGGAAACGTACCAGCCTGCCTTGTCCACATGACCGTCTCGCTGCGCTGAATTCTCCCGTCGGAAGCTGGTCGATGACGAAAGAGGACCAAAAATGCGCACAAAAAAATAAGCCCCAAACCGGGCCGACATGCCCAATGGCAGCCAGCCTGGACCTCGAGCCAGGGGAGGCCCCACTTGCACTCCATATCTCCAGTTTAGTTTCTCTCGCTCCATGAATTACATCTTGACGCCGTCGAGGAACTGGTCTTGGGCGTTTCTTGGCCCAGCGATTCCCATCCTCGCGCCAAGCAACAAACGCCTCGCCGTCTTGACACTTGATTCGTGCGCTTTTACAGACGACCCCCGCGTACCCCAGTTCTTCCACCCCGATGCTTAGCCTCCCTCCCCATGGAGAAGCAAACGAGCATCGCACAATGCCATGCGCCGGCTTATAAAAGTCGACGACGCGCTTCTCGCCCTGTCTCTTCTCCTCCGCCCTTTGCTTCACGCTCATCCAGCTGTTGTCCGGCATCATGTACACCATCTACAACATCTACGTCCTCGCCGCCTTTGGCACCATTGGCGGCGCCCTCTTCGGCTTCGACATCTCCAGCATGAGCGCCTGGATCGACAGCGAGTCCTACCTCGAGTACTTCGACCGGCCCGACGGCGCAACACAGGGTGGCATCACCGCCAGTATGTCTGGTGGCTCGCTCGTCGGCGCCATCCTGGCCGGCTGGTTCTCCGACCGCTGGGGTCGTCGTGGTTCCCTCATCATGGCCGCCGCCATCTTCATCGTCGGCGCTGCTGTCCAGTGCTCTGCCCAGAACATCGGTCACCTCATTGCTGGTCGCGTCATCTCGGGCTTCTCCATTGGCATCACCTCTTCGCAGGTCATTGTCTACCTGTCTGAGCTCGCGCCCGCCCACAAGCGTGGAGCCATTGTCGGCATCCAGCAATGGGCCATTGAGTGGGGTGAGTCTTTCTTCCCCATGTCCCCATGGCGCGCCGTGCCGGACGCCGTTCCCCCGTCGCCATGCTAACAGATTTCCCTCCGCAGGTATTCTCATCATGTACCTCATTTCCTACGCATGCGAAGTCTCCCTGGACGGCCCCTCCGCCTTCCGCACCGCCTGGGGCGTCCAGGCCATCCCCGCCGCCATCCTCTTCGTTGCCGTCTTCTTCTTTCCCGAGTCCCCCCGTCACCTCGCCGCCAAGGATAGATGGGAGGAGGTTCACGAGGTTCTCGCCAACCTCCACGCCAAGGGTGACAGAAATGACCCCGTCGTCCTTGCTGAGCTCGAGGAGGTCCGTGAAGCCGCCTCCATTGCTAGCCAGACCAAGGATCTCGGCTACCTTGGTCTCTTTGGCCCCAAGGTCTGGAAGCACACGGCCGTTGGTGTCTCTGTTCAGGTTGCTCAGCAGCTTCTCGGAGGCAACGTCATGCTGTACTACCTCGTCTACCTTCTCCGTATGGCCGGCATGGTAAGCCTCTCCACCCCATATGTCCCATATTGACGGTTCATACTAACCTTCTCAGACTCGAAACACTGCCCTGACTGCCAACATCATCCAATACGTCATCTTCCTCGTCACCACCGGAGGCATTCTGCCATTCATCGACCGTCTCAGTCGTCGATGGCTTCTCATTGGCGGTGCCATCATCTGCTGCATCATCCACTCCTCCACTGCTGCCATTATGGCTACTCGCGGCTACGCCGTAGACAACATTGATGGTCAGTCCTTACCTGGAGTGTCTGCAATACTCGTCGCTTGCTGACAATTGACTATAGGCAACGAGATTCTGACCTGGGTCGTGACCGGAGCCCCTGCCACCGCCATTGTTGCCCTCTCCTACATCTTTGTCGGTGTTTACGGTCTCACCTGGGCCCCCGTCGCCTGGATCTACGCCGGAGAGGTCTTCCCTCTCAAGTACCGTGCCAAGGGTGTCGGTCTGGCCGCCGCCGGCAACTGGACGTAAGTCATCCGCTCCCGTCATCGCGAAATCTCTGACATGTTATAGCTTCAACCTCGCCCTCGCCTACTTCGTCCCTCCCTCCTTCCAGAACATCCAGTGGCGAAGCTACGTCATCTTTGCCGTCTTCTGCTTCGTCATGTCTATCACCACCTACATGTTCTACCCTGAGACGGCCGGGCGCTCCCTTGAAGAGATAGAGCGCGAGTTCGAGAAGGGCATCCTGGTTTGGAAGCACCCCCAGGGCCAGATCCCGACGTTCTCGCAGAAGGTCCGCGAGGTCAAGGAGCACGGCACCTCTGAGCACGTCCAGGAGAGCAAGGATGTTGTTTAAGTGCCATCAGGTCAAGACATAGTTGTAGTCTTTGTAATCGGGAGGTTTCCTCCATGTCAAGTGTATTAGGTGTTGTTTATATAGTGTACTGTCACCAATATACCCACAAACACATGATTGCCAGGACATACGACAAGTCTGTGAAGCATTGAATCATATCCTGCCCTATCCACATTATTTGTGCAGCCCGAAACATTCCGCCCTACACAGTATCTCACTCTAGTCGCCTTTTAAGCGCTCCAATCAGCTCTCACGGGCCATACTAGAAAACAGCTACCGACAGTGTCTCAGGAATGAAACAGACGCAGCCCAGGAGCGGGTGTTCGGCTACTTGTGGAGTAATGGATCTGCAACACGCAGCTGGTGCATCGTCCCGAAAGGGGGGAACTTGCTGTCATTCGTTCGCATGCATCACCTGGCCCGAAGGGATACAGGGGCAATTTGACGATCCCTTGCTCTCTTTCAATCGCTTCCACAGTATCTGGTCTGTGTTGTTCAGGGATCTGACAACGCCGAGGGATATTCCCCTCGATCGACAAAGACGTTCTTCTCGCCTCGGGTCGTTGAGATTACCACCACAGTACTGAAACAGGCAGACAGTGTAGCTGAAGATGAAGTAATTGAAAGGTGCCTAAATAGTTGACCGTTCTGCAATCTGGAAATTTGACTACACTCGTTTCAGATAATGGCATGAGAATGGGATGGATGGGGGGGCTTAGAAGAGCCGGGGCTATCGTTAGAAGCATAATCCGCATGTTTCCTATCGCATTCTGTTCAGAGCCCAGGGTCAAAGTCAAGTATTTCACAAGCGGCGGAAACATGTGACAGTCTAAGAAATATCAATCAGCCGGACCCTCATCGAAAGCCGGACTGCGGGGAGACCTTGAAACGTGGAGAAGTATCAGAGCTAGAGATGTATATACGTCATGTCGTGAGCGTACATGGGAGAAATCGGGATGTCTCGGGCCCTGGCTCACCCAACTGACTCCACAACCTTCAACCCCTCGCTTTTGATATGTCCGCCATGTTCGCTCTTAGAGAAATATGTAACCAGAAGTAGGGCTGGCTGAGATCCCACCGAAGATAACTAGGAGAGTGGCGTCAACCGTTAGGGTACGCCAGGCTAGTGGTGGCATACGCCACTTTTGAGCGATTTCTCTAAACGCTGGGAGACACTCAAGATAGGACAAGCAGGTTTAAGCTTCCACAGCGAATATGAACGGCGTGGCAGACGTGGCTCCATTGACGGAAGGGGGCGTGTCCCATGATCTAGGCCGAGTCATGCTCATGAAATGGCGGCCTCGGCTGTAAGGAGGGGGTGTGGGAAGCTAGAGAAGCTGAAGAAGAAGGAAGAGGGGGGAGAAGAAAAGAAGAAGACAATGCAGGCTGTGTATGCTTATTCGCATATGAGCCACACTAAAACCAGTGGTGAGTCGAGGGCGGGACTGGTGTCGACTCTCGTCGGGAACAACAAGGGGCGGGGCTATAATCCAATGGTCAGATGCAAATGGATTGAAGCTCGTGGTAGACTTTGAATTTGCCGCGGCACATAGAAGAAGAGTTGAACTGCACGCGCCGATGCTGTCGAAAGTCAGTATCACATGCAGCTGGCCCCTCTGCAGCATGTGATTTGTGGTTTGGTGTTGACGAATCTATAGAAGTGACCCTATGCCCACGACAAAGAGTCAGCCTTCCTGGTCCCTTAACCGGAGAGTTGTAACAGAGCGCCTCCCCCATACCCCATACCCCATATCACTACATCAGCCGGCCCCGCCCTCCATCTTGACAGCAGCGGACAGGTACTAGAGCTGCCAAGTCCTAGCAGCGATTGATCAAGCACCCTCCGTGAGCAAGCCCAAACATGGATCTGAGAATGGAATGCTTTGGGGGATTGACGCCAGGGGGCACCTTGAGGCGCCGGGCTTGCCTCCCCGCATCCTGTCGGGGAGGCTGGTACCTTGAAGCCGAGTGCCGATACCCCTTGGATAGCGCCTCGTCATACTATGCCGACTTGGAGAAAGCCCCTGGTACCAAGCTCTGGGCCGCTCGATCTGCAGATGATTGTTGCAGCCCATGTCACAGGGTCGTCTCCGAGCGATACTCGACGAGGTAATAAGAGAAGATGCTCTTACGTTTGGCCTCGAATTTCTCGTTGACTATTATAGTGCATCTAGGCAACACCCCCAGGCCTCGTTTACCCTCGGTCAAATCACCCTACTCGCGCTTTACCTGCCACAGTCTTTATCATGCATCTACTATGTTCTCGACCCTTGCCATCACGCTCTATATCTCACCCAGACCACGACATCTGTCGTCTCTGGTGTTTCTTTCCCCCCGCCTCCAAGGAGGTGCGACAGCACACAGCCTCTCCTCCAAACAACATGTCTCCCACGGCCGATGGCAACCTCCTTTAGACCCTTTGTTGGGCTCTCGGGTTTGTTTTCGGTCTTCCAGCTTTCTTTACCGCCATTTGAAGATTATCTGTCATTTATAAATCTCGGCGGCAGAATAGGTGGCAGTAAGGTGGGCAGCTTCCCTTGTGCATAGCAAGTATATGCACTGACTGATCAATACATTCTATCCAGTCAACCCCGAAAGCCATCCTGGGGAGCCAGCTGTCATTTAATACCGCGACGCTCTACATATTGCTCGACCTCGCCCTACGCTGAGCCACACAAGTCGCGTCGCCGGTCGATCATACACCATCGCCTGAAACACAATCGCAGCATAGGGCATCATGAGCACCATGGGCTTGTAAGCCATCTCCAACTTCTGCCTTTGACGCTCAAAGTGTTGAGACCATGAGATTAAGATAACTGTTTTTTCTTGTGCATCGATCTGGTTCGCAGGGCTGGGACGAGGGCCTTTGGCTGGGCCCAAGAAATGGCTTTGATGAGTGATTATGGTGGTGACGATGGTATGAGGCAGCTATGTCATGTTTGCATAAATGGAAACACTGTTTTGATCGCCATCATAGTTCCTTGTGACAGTCCTGTTCTTGTGATGATGCTTGGAGAATTCCGACCTTCACACTCCCAAGCCGACCTCCGCTGGATCCAGCGTGGGCGTTGGGATTTATAAAGGCAGCCATTATTTTCGCCATTTTGATCGCCCACCATTGAAAGGGGATTGCGAGGTTATGCAGGTGTCTCCATCAACCCGATTCTACAGCTCCGTACGCAATTTTCTTTTTTTCTTCCTTTCTTTCCTTCTCTGATTTGTTGGGCTAATCGTCGGGAATCGCTGGAAATAAAGCCATTCCAACCACGGATGAAGAGGCAACCAACACTGCCAACCAACACAACCAACACTGCCGAAAAAGCTTAGCTGGCTCTCTAGTGTCTTGGCAGAACCATTCACCGCTATAAATGTCTTGAAACAGCTTGCACATCTTGCAAACCTTCTCCCTTTCAAAATCTTCGTCTCGAGTAGGTGTTGAAGACATATAAGGTACGTCATTCTTTCATGAACTCAACTCGTCACACAGGCACCCAAAGCCCAATGCATGCATACTCATTGGTAGACTAGAGCCAGCATGGCACGCAGGTCAGCTCCCAAGAACCCCCGAAAACGCCGCGTTCTCAAATCACTTGTTAGAAAAGCCACAAAGTACAACATTCCCTTCAAAGACCACACTGGCCGCCCTGCCTTGATGTCATGGCTCAACGCAGCAGATGAACCCTCCCTGCCTCCCTTGTCATCCTGGGTCTTCTACATGGTTCATCCAGACTTCTCTTTGAAAGATTTCGACGGGGACGATTTTATATTTCATGTGGAAGACAACGATCGTTACAGTGGTGGCGCATGCCGAACCGAATTCTTCCTTTTGCCTGGTGCTACGGCTGAAGAATGCGTGCAGCACTACCGTGCCGAAATAGAAGCCCGAGGGACCATTTGGCGTCAAGTTCGGCAAGTAGCAGCGGCGGTTGAAGCAAGTAAGCGCAGGAGTGCGAGGCTCAAGGCCAAGAAGGAAGAACAAGAGTCACAGAGTCATCATGACGGCAACATTAAGGGGTCAGAAGCGGAGCCTCCTAAAGACCAAGTCAGCGATAGCACACGGGACCAACATCTTCCTGGCCTGGTCTGGGCTGAAGAAGAACGTGACTGCCTCGACATCCGCTACCGTGGCTGGTTCTTCCTCTACCCCTATGCAGATGCTCAATGGGGGCCAGACCACAAGAACCGCCAAGTCAGCGCTGTCATGTTCGACCCTATCCCAAACGATTTATCAGAGCTAGAAGAGGGCGAGGTTTACAAGTTTGACCCCATGCAGCACCCCGTCCACATCAAATCGTTCAGTCTCTATCATAATCCACCCCGATCACAACCAGGCGACCCCGATTATGTTGAGGGACTTGAATACGAGGGCACTAAAGCTGTCCACTGGATGGGTGATAGAATGCATGCCAAGAGATGGGAGGAAGCCTGCAACGTATCATGGAATACTGCATTGGGGATGGGTTGGGAAACTTGGTGAAGAATCGGATGGCTTCAGAGACGGCATTCTTAGACCTATAAATACGCACTTCTTTTCTCTACAAGCTAAATCAATTTCCCGGAGCAGCTCATCTTCGTCTATACCATACGCCCAAAGAATATACTCAAGCAAATTCCAACCCCGGGCATAACGCGCCTTGGTTATTACCCCCTCCTGTCCAACCTCCGCTGCTCCGAATCCAGATTCTTAGTGTCTTTCCTTCCGCTAAAATGGTCCAGCAGCTCCATGAGCCCACAAGCCTTGGTAATTGCTCGCCAGCCAGATATCAGGACTGCCTGGGTTAGGATTCTTGTGCGAGGTCCTTGCCTTTGGAAACTTGAGCTTCGTCGCTGAGATGTAGCCGCTCGGATTTAGCACGTTTGCAAGCCACCTGTCGCCTATCGGCCTACCCCCAAAGTCCTTCCTGTAATTCCTTGTGGCGGTATCTACCCAGGTATCGGCCCTGGCCTCAATGTTTCTCAGCTCTGATTCGATCCAGTAGCAGTAGAGGTCGCGAAGCCCAGCTCTGGGTTGGCCGGTTGTTCTTGTGGGTAGGCCTGGCTCGCCAGCTGAGTCCGGTCCTCCCCAGTCGTATTCGTCGTCGAATTGCTTCCATACATTTTCCATGTGCTGGGAAGTGGCTGTGAACTTTGGCCAAATGTCCGGATGGCTCATGTAATAGAAAACACCAGCCAGCTATTATCTGTCAGCTCTTTCATTCTCAAAGTTCACAATTGCCAAGCCGTTCCAGAATCAGTAAACCTACGTTTCGCTGCAATCTGCGCGTGTCCGCATTTCCTACCACGTTGTTTGCGCTGGGTGTATGTCCAGCAAACAATACTTCCTTTCTCTTATTCATCCACCCGTCAGCAAGGACTAGACGCCCAGGGTTCTGTGAACTTCCTAGGCCGCTGGCCAGCCGATCCCAAGTGTCGTCATCAGAACCCCAGCTAGAGTGCTGGAATATCCGGTTTGGCTGCCCGTTGAGGCGAGGACATCCAATAACGACTTCTGAGATCCAATCGCGTGTTGGATTCGTGTAACCTGCAGGGAGTGGTGTTTTCCATAGCCAGTTAATAAAGCGTAAGAGGAGCTGCGCTTCGTAGACATGCTCGGCTATGAAGCGCGAAGGCACACATTCTGGTTAGCTTCGTCCTTCGTCCCGTGGTTCTCATGTCACAGCGCGTGGTTGACTTACTGACGAAGCTGCCCTTATCAATCTGGTTCACGCTAAGCTTTTGCAGCTCAACCTGACAGCCGTTTGCCTCAACCTCCGGGTACCCATACCAGCGCTGAATGCGGCTTTCAGAGACGGCGTCTGAGCAACCCTTATAGCTTGGCAATTTGAGCTCATACTTATCTCCTCCGTATTCCCATCGCGGGTTTGTCTTGTAAGATTCTTTTCTTTCCTCAAGAGAGCGGCGGCGAACATCCAAATTCGAATCCGAGGGGCAAGGCTCTTCAGAAGAAGGATATGGGTCCAGCATGCAGACTTCACCATCCCGCTTATCGAGAGAATCATCATCGCCA
Organism: Stachybotrys elegans; assembly: GCA_020746835.1. Lineage (NCBI taxonomy): Eukaryota > Fungi > Ascomycota > Sordariomycetes > Hypocreales > Stachybotryaceae > Stachybotrys > Stachybotrys elegans. The sequence goes on along the minus strand of JAGPNK010000004.1, from coordinate 1,011,528 downwards.
CAGAGATTGCACGAAGGGATGCCGTCCAAGTCGACGGCACCAGGACACATGAGCCCCTCTATCCGCGGAATCAACGGTCCGTACCTCTCGCCACGCTTCGTACGAGCATGAGTCGAAGAAGTGGCAGAAGCTCTCTCCCTGCGAGAACTGATCGACTCAGTCTCTCGTCGGATCCTGCTGCTGCGGGGGGTATGACAACCGTCATCATTCCACTTGGGGAAGAGTGTCACATCCCGCGTCGGCAGGATCATGAAGGGCGATTCCGGGAGCGCCCAGTTCAGCATGTCAGGCGCTTCGATGGTCGCATAGAGGCCTGCTCCGGCGTCAATGCCGTAGCAGAGCCTATTTCCATCGCTGCCCGCGCTGGCCTCGGCGTGGAACGTGACGTAGCCATCAGCGACAAGGTTTACGGCGCAGGGCTCCAGAGAGGTAGTCTTCTTGTTCCAGTCGATGCCAAACGTGACAGTGGGCTTGACGTGCGCCGTGAGATGGCCGTCGACGGTCACACCATACTCGAACTCGGGATCAAGGACCTGTTTACCAGACTTTCTGGGCGTGTTAAACGAGTCGGGTTCCCAGTCTTGGTTGGCAACGGGGTACGTTTGGTACACGTTCCATTCGGCCAGCTTCACCTTGCTCTCAAAGTTGACACCCAGCGTCGCCCGGCCTTCCATCCTGCCAAACAGCTTAAAGTTGGGTCCGATGGTGACGAGGCCGGGGACGGTAAAGGAGGCCCCAAACGTGTCAGCAGAGAACATGAGGACGTCGCCAGTGTCGATGTGGGCTGTCACGGCAGCATCGACGACAAAGTTGGCCTCGACGTCGCCCGCGGTTCTGTAGTAAAGATACGAGCCCGAGATGTCGATGCCGTACTCGCCTCCCAGCGTGGCAATCAGGGTGAGGCCGTAGTTGATGTCCATTTCCACCTTCATTTCAGCAAAGACCTCAAGCTTGGCATCCATGTTGGGGCACGTCAACTTCTGGTCGATGATACTCAGGGTGAAGTCTTCCTCGTATTTGTGGGCGTGGTCGAGGGGGTTGGTCACTCCATACAGCTGTGCCTTGAGCCAGTCGATGATTGTCTCGCCGAACCATCTCTTGTGCAGTTCATCCTTGGATATCGCACCGCCGTACTCATCATCGCGCCACTCCTCCTCGAGCCAGCGCTTGTGGCTACCTCCCACATCCTCGAGCGTCCGCTCCGGGGTGCCTCGCTTCTTGAGCTTGCGCTTGTGATCCGCTGCCTTGTCGACAATGGTTTTCCAGTAAGTATTCTCGTTACTGTAGTCGATACGCAACTGGACCTTCTCAGAGTCTCGAGGCACGCGGCGGAAGTCGTAGTCAAAGGTCAAGTCATACACAGTCTCGCTCTCAGGCACACCTCGGCGGGAGAGGTGGTGCGGCAGGCTCTGGTTCTTGCTGGGCGTCATCTCCTTGACAACAGCATATCTGCCAGGACCACAGCCGTCCGGCATGCTGACAATGGTACCAGGAGCACCGTGGCCGAGGTGAATCTTGCCGCAGTTGGAGTCGTCGCCGTTGTTGCCGCATACCATGCGAACGGTCTGCTCGCCCTCGGTGACAGCATCGTGGCAGTCAAATAGCTCCCAGTGCGATCCATCGCGACGCCTCAGCGTGGTAATCTTGTCATCCGGACCAGTCATGACAACAAAGCCAAAGGCAGAAGCCTCCGGAGTTTCAGCAAAGGGCCCGGGCCTGGCACCACCCCACGTACCATCGACTTTGAGAGACCATTCTGGGTCTGCCTCCTCCTCTGGGGGCGCATCGGGAAACAGATAGTCCAAGGGAACGGGCAGGAAAGGCGAGTCGCCATCCGGGGGGTCGCAGCAGAATGTCCGTTTCCGCCTCGAAGCCCAGCCACAGTCCTCATCCTCGCCACCGTGAGACCTCGTCAGAGCCACCTGCCATCCTGTTTCGCAGTGGTTGTCGAAGCAGCTGCCTGGCTTACCACGCCATCCGCAATTCTTCCATTCTTGGCTCTTGTCGCAGCAAAACTTCTTCTGCTTGCCACTCTTGCACTCGCCGGACTTCCAAGTCAGCTCATTCTCATCCGAGTCGCATTTGCCGCCGCAATCCGTCCATCGGCAGTCTGGCTTCTGAGCCTCCGCCTCGCAGCACAGGAACTTTCGGCCATCAGTGCAGCCGAAGCCACCCCCGGCAAGCGTGCTGGATGCCAGAGCGACTTCGCCATCGTGACACTGGCCGTTGCAGAGGACGCCGGTGCCTCTCCAGGTGCTGCTATTTGTCAGCCTCAAAACAAATCGATACGGGGAGTGAGAATCGGGGAGCCTTGCCATTTATCGGGGTCAGGAGCAGATGAAAAAGGGCAGCAGACGCTTGACTTCCATTCCCTGTCATTGCATTTGGCTCTGTCGACTTCGACCCATCCCAGCTCACAGCCAACAGAACCACATTCGCTGACAGTACAGTGGCCGTCTCCCAGCTCTGTCCAGGGGTTCATTGTCGACCGGTCCTTATGGGCGCCGAAGCCACCAGGATGCAGGACAGCAGCCAACGCATCCAGCTCCCTGTCATCCAAATCGATGGCCCAGATGAGCAGACCGCCCAGGCCCAGGTTGTTGGCAAACTCAATCTTCTGCTGGATGGTGTCCTGGTCATCGTAGGAAACCCACTGGTCTCCCGCCCAGGTAATGTACTTGACAGCATCCTTCTCATCCCAGTACGGCGACAGATCGTACTTCCTGATGATGTCCATGATCTCAAAGTACGACAGCGTACCCGAGTTCTTGGTACAGGGACCCGGCTTGGCACCGCCAAGGAAGAGGCAGCCAGGGGTGTGGCATGAGGGATCGGCAAGCTGGAACGAGCGCCCGTAGAACCCGATGCCAAGGTTGATCTTGGAGGGCTCAACCTTGTTGCGCCAGAATAGATCTAGGGCAAGGTCGATCTCGGTCAGGTTCGTGTGCGCCAGCACCTGAGATCCGATGGGGTTGTTCGCATCCCAAACGCCATGGAGATCGTAGGACATGACGTTGACATAGTCGACAGCTTTGGCGGACGCGGTAATGTCAAAGTGTCGCATGTACCAGTAGCTCGTGGGAGCAGTGAAGGAGATCTCCTTTCTCCTGCCGTATGTCTTGTCCAGCTCGATGCGGAGCTCCTTGAACAGCTTCGTGAGGTTGACACCATCGTCTGGCTTGCCGCCTCTGTCGGGGGCGCCGGGATACTCCCAGTCAAAGTCAACACCGTCAAAGCCATAGCGGTTCATGAACTTGATGAGCTGCTTGATAAAGGTGGCTCGCTTCTCCTTGGTAGAAGATAGGTCACTGAAGACGGGTTGCCAGATGGTGCCGTTGTCGTTAAAGGTCCAACCTCCAAGAGCAACCACAGCCATGAGAGAGGGGTTCTTGCGTTTGAGGGCAGTGAACTCGGAAAAGGTCTCAGTGGTGAGCTTTCCGTCCGTGTCATCCTCCATGGGAACGATCTCATATGTTTTGGGTCGGATGTAGGCAAATGAGTAGTAGATGTGCGTCAGACTGTTGACGGGAATGTCTTCCATGCTCATGCCGATGCACTTCTTCTTCCAGTTCCATGCTTCATAGTATCCGATGACACGCTTCTGGACGTTGCCGCCAGATGCACCAGAACCAGGCTGCTCGCAGTTGCTCTGGCAGTTCTGGTCCTTGCTGCAGAACTCAGACGTCATGCCGCAGAAGCCGTGCTGGCTGCAGCAGACATTGAGGGGGCATTTCTTGCCGGGCTCTTTCGCGAAGCGACCGCACTCGGCATGGGCGTCGCAGTTGCTCCAGCACTTGTCGTTGGGGGATTGGCCGTTGGTGCCGCAGGCTTCTGGTCCATAATTGCACACACCAGTCTTGGAACAGCATGCACCGTTGCTGCAAGGCTTGACCTCGGAGCAAGAGTATGGATCGTTGGGATCGGCAGCCATGGTAGACACAGCATCGGACCTGGCTTCAAGCCTGGGTCCGGCTTCGCAAGTGTCTCGGTCATTGAACCGGAGCTTGGCAATCAGGTCGGCACCCGTCACCAGTTTGTCGGGAATAGGAGGACAGACAAGTCCATCGTCTTGTTGACGCGCCTCGAGATGGCTACGGACATGGCCATGGCCGTGGACGTGACGGTAGTGAAGATGTCTGCTCGAGTGCCTATCGTGGGCTGCACCCATACCAGGTACAGCCCACAAGGCTAATACAAAGACGAGGAGGGTGTTCTTTGGTCCCATCGCTGGCCGGCAAAGAGACGGTCAATGAATTGTCGATGTCAACCAGAGAGCAATAAGTCTAGATAGACCTCTCACGGCGCTTTGAAAGCGGTCAATGTAAAGCCATTTATACAACGTGCCGTCAAAGCCAATGGCTTAAGCCGTCTCTGTCTTGGTCCCCATTGGGCCTTGTCGGACCTGTTGGACATTGTTAGACCCTGTTCAACCCTGGATGCACGTTGTGGAGTGCTTTAGGCAGACTGTGCGGGTTGCGGGAGATTTCCAACAGCCGGTGTCGAATTAGAATTACAATTCCACTCGTCTGTGTTCCCGGACAGTTGCCGAAGACGTCTCTACCAACAAAACTACGGTGAAGTGCAAGAGGCTTAGCCAAAATTCGACTCCCTCGCCCGGTAGTTCAGGGGGTTGTATGGGGAGCCCCGCGATTGTTGGTTGTGTTCCTCGCCTACTTGGGCAAGTACAGCATTTTCGCACGCTATTCCACTTGGCAAAGGCCCTGGAGCTGAAGAAAACCGTGAATTACATGACTCAAAGTTGTCAACCAACAACATCTATGCGTAGTCTACAGAGTCCATGGAGCGGTGTCGATGGTGATACATAGATCAAATTTTCACTTCGGTTATTGCCCCCTAACCAGCGGTCACCCGAGCCTGTAGAGTCGGAAGAAACCGTCCGCTGGTTGCTATACATAGCCAACACTTGGCTGGCCTGACTCCATCCTTGGTGTTGGACGAGTCCAGGGCCGGCTGAACATCAAGGTCCCATTTCCTAGAAGAGGTCTTCGGGAGCCTTCTTTATCTCTTGACTCTTCACCAAACTGCCTTCAGCAGTTGCCAGTCAACATGCAGGTTTTATCCATTCTCTCGAGTGTGGCCCTTGTGGCCAATACTGCACATGCCTGGCAATATATCTCGCCCGATGCTCTGCCCTCCGAGGATCTGTCAGACAGTTGCAAGGCGGCCCTCACCGTGGACATTGCTTGTGCCAGACAGGTCAGCAGTTTCTTCGAGCGAGAGCCTGTCCCGCGTGACTCGCTAGAGGAGGCTTGCACGTCAGCATGCCGCACTTCTCTATCTCAATTCGAGGCCAGCCTGAAGAAAGACTGTGGCAAAGAGGACACAGTGCAGTACAGTCCTGAGTTGGATCCTGTCCATGCGTCGGTTATTGCTACAGACTTGCTATATCACTTCAACCGAACCTGTATCAAGGACGGTGATAGATGGTGTAACGTCTGGGCATTTGAGAACTCCCCAGACAATAACCGTGAGACACCTACTCCCATTCCTTGGTACTTCCCATTGATCCTAATGCAACGCCATAGCTACCGTGACAAGGTCTGTCAACTTCTGTGACAACTGTGTTATCAAGCCTTTCCAATTCATTGCTGGCCAGTCGTACTCCAATGGATTCGATCGCCAGGCCGAATACACCAGCTTAACCAAGAGCTGCACCAAGACTAACTTTCCGTTGGCAACAACGGCGCCACCAGTGTAAGTTCATCCACCTCCTTTACATCCCAGCAACTAACCAAGGCTAATCAGTTCTTCTTCCACTCCTGAGCCATCTCCCGTGTGCGACGGAGAAGTGTACACCATCAAGGAGGGCGACACATGCCAGTCCATCTCCAAGGCTAACAGCCTTGCCACAGCCTGGATGCTGAGCGACAACCAGCTCAAGGCTTTCTGTGCCGATTTTCCCAAGGCTGGGGAGACTATCTGCATCAAGAACAAATGCAAGACATACACTATCAAGGCTGATGATACCTGTCAGGGCATCGCTGTTGCTTCCAAAATCACTATGGTGCAGCTCTACTCGTGTAAGTGCCAATCCCAAGCCCGATGCTCTTTGGCCTTGGTTTATGCCTGCTGATGTCTATCAGGGAACCCCGTCCTCGGAGCTGCTTGCAACCGCATGTCCATGTCCGTAGGAGACACCGTCTGCATTGAGCCCCATGACGATGAGGACTACTCCCCGCCAACTTTCGAGTCCAGCGTTCCTGAGCCTGAACCCACTGCTGCCCCGGTGCCTTCTGATATCGCCCAAGGCACCAACCGCAACTGCGCTCTGTACTACTCCGTCCGGCCTGGTGACTACTGCAACCAGATCATTGTCAAACACAGCATCTCTCTGGCCGACTTTCTCTTCCTGAACCAGGGTCTGAACGCTGAATGTACTAACCTCTTCGCCTTTGAGTCTTACTGCGTTGCTCCAGTCGGGCCTATCAACCAGTATCCCGGTCATCCGGACTACGTTGAGCCGCCTACAACCGCCTCTGACATACCGTTCAGTGAATTACCTGAGGCAACTTTCACTCCACCTCCAATCACAGACCTACCCACCTACCTCCCGCGTGCTGAGGGCACACGGAAAGATTGTCTCATCTATGTCAATGGCACAGATCTGCAGTACGATACGAGCTGGGGATTTGGATTGTCTGCATGTGCCGAAATCGCTGCTCCTTGGGACGTCACCCTCGAAGAACTGCATAACTGGTCAGCATCCCTTTACCCGTCTTCTAGCTGGATAGAATTCTGACATGGTTAGGAATCCCTCTCTCAATGTGACCGCTCCCGACTGCAAGTTCAGTGAGGACTTCAGCTACTGCATGGCAGCCTACAGGAAGTACAACACCTACGTGCCCACCACGGAACCAGTGCCAGACCCGACGTCCAGCCCGGTGGAATCCGCCCCTCAGCCGACTACTACATCCAACGAGTTCCCCATCAGGGTAAGTCCCAGGATATTTGCTATTGCAAGCATGCCTGTGTCTAATCATGTCCCGATAGGATGGCGCGGCCGACAACTGCAAGAAATATTTCCCAGTTCCTTCTGGCATGACTTGTCAAGAGACTCTGGACGCCAATGGCCTCACAATCGCACAATTTTATGCCATGCAAGTCGAATCCATCTTCCATGTATTGCACAAGACTGACTGTGTAGGAACTCGGCTATCGGACCCGAATGCCGCAATCTCTGGCCAGGTAAGTGACTTGATTCTTTTCTAGTTGTGTTTATAATGCGCACAGAAGCTAATGCCTTTTGCTGTAGACTACAGATACTGCGTTGCAGTCTAGAGTCGTCGAGCAAGGATACAAGGCTGTGATTTTCGTGGACGATATATCTAACCCCTAAGTTGGGGATGGGGGGTTGTCTCGAAATCCCCCCCAACTTAGTAAGTGTACAGTTTAGAGCAAAACCACCTTCCGGTCTGAGAAAATATACTTAGAGTGAAGAGGCTCCCCACACAGTGTGGTCTCTTTATGACTCTCACAGCGTACACTCACGCAACGGTTCATGGATGTAAGACCCTTCAATCGGTTCGATCTGGAATTTCTTCCTTAGTCAGACTCACCTAGCTTGCTTACCCGGCGAGCTTCGCCGCTAAATCCTCGGAAAATGGCACCCCAGTTGTCTAAAGTCCAGCTTGAACTGGTAGAGATGGTATTAAATGTTTGAACATGGGCAAGAACATCACCTAGTCATCGCGTGTTGTTGGTGCATACTCTAGTATAGAACTGCGGGCGCTCCTAAGAACACTTGCGGCCGACAAAAAAGAGGTTACCGAAAACATATTAGCTTGCTATACAGAACTATCTATAATAGTGCCTTGTCACATGCATTGGGCTGAGGAATGAAATGTGATGTAGGGCACATAGGCTATAACGGTAGAAAGAAACTCTATGGCAGCCAAACTTTAATGGCTAGATTACGCTAAAGAGATGAATCTAGCGATATATACTTTGCGCTATGCTAGGCAAAAGCTTGACGGCGATAACTCTTTCGCCGGTTAAACCTTATGGCCAGAGGGCCATATAAGTCGTGAGAAATCCGGGATAGAATACAATGCTCAAGCTAGAAACTTGTCAAGCCCAAGAACTGAACGTTGCTTGACAAACAATCTCTCGCTGCTCCTCTCGCTCACACAACTGCAGATCTGATTATTGCACTTCTATTACATTATTTCCTACACGCAAGAGCAGCATGTTCAACCTCAGCAGTAGGGGCGCATTTCATTGGGGGGTCAAGATGAAAGGCAACAGTTAGATCCAGGAAACCTCGGCTTCTTCAGCACCTCTTCCTATTCCAGCCCACAAGCTTGCTACGATCCATTGCGCGATATTGGGCTGAGTGGTGGTTTCCACTTCGACCCAGAGACTTCTTGGACACCTAGGAGCTTTAACCTACCCAGCCAACCATGGACATCCAGCGCCTTCAGGCCTCCCCGCCAGCCAGCCATCCCAGATAACAACCTGTCCGGAATTTATGGCCAATCTCCACTCGTCCTATCGGCTAGAAAACCATTCATGTTCGAAAATCCATTGGGTGAGACCAAATTCACCTTGGAGTCTGAACTCAAGTTCAAGAAAGATGACCCTTGGGACTCTCCATTCCCACTACCAAACTATGAGCGGCGTGTCGATAAGTGGGCTCTAAGCGACTTCAACAGCAACTTGAACCTAGAAAACATATTCTTAACCCGATACGGCGACCTGAGAGTTTCTAAGAAATTGCGATTGAGTGTCGAAGCTGGAACACTTGATGCTGCGTTCAACACGACGTCCATAAACTGGGACAATCCTTCTTGGGGTCCCAATATTCATCTGGAGAAAGGCCATTTAGGTATCGGCAAGGATTTCGGTTCAGTCAAAGTCGACATCGACGTCCGAAAGTGCCACACCCATGGCCCTTTTGAACTTTCAGATGACTGCCCGGCGTGTCGGCTCAATGCATTGCTTGATCCGGAAATTTTGTCGGTTCGAGGCACATACGACTGGCAAAACAGATCCAAAGCTCAGACAAGGGTTGAAGGTCATTTTATTAAGACAAACTGGGCTCGGGGCGCCTGGGTGTTCCAAGCATCCCATGCACAGAATATTGGCCCTGTTAACGTTGAAGCAGGTGTCAAGAAGGATCAGAATTCGAAGCAGTTGGGCTGGTTCGCAAGGCTGTGGAAATACGTTTGAGGGTAGAGGGAGCCCTTGATATTATGTCTACATTGCGCGTTATAATATGTGGGAATTTTTATTGATAATCAAATTACTTACTCTTCTAGTGATCCTGTACAGTATTAGCAATTGACAGGTAGATGTGGCAATGCTAGGGGTGGCAGAACGCGAACCTTGTATTAAAGTTGAACCCTATCTTAGCCACGTACCACAGAAGTATCACGTAATAAACGTCATGGCGCCTCCTATAACACATTTGTGGAACAATAATTTAATTTCTCATGAAGCTATTTCCTCTTTTTCAAACTCGCTGTAAAAGAAGAGTTTAAATGGAGAGGTAGTGTAAAGATGCGCTGTTTTAGATGTAAGTCAATGCAGTGATGTACATGAGACACATGACCGCATTTCATGCATTCATGGACCTGTAGAGTAAGGACAGGTTGGAATGAGAGATACTAGGAAGGCAAATCCTGTCAGAGGCTATGTACTTCGACATGCCTGCGCAGGCAGTCGATCGTCGTCCGTCACTGTGAGCGCTAAGCTGCTTTCATCAGTACTCAGATATGCATTGGAGCTTAGACAAGCAGCCACCAATGGCTTCTAATTCTTTGTTTAAGCTGGGGTAAAACTTCATTCTTAGCCGAGGCGGGGTTGGCCGAAGTACCGCAAAGTACCACTATCATCTCTTTCGACAATATATAGACTGTTCAGCGGAAGGTGGTTTTGCACCTAACTGTATGGGGGCGCATTTCACTGCAATACTTTACATCACGAGGGTGTTCACGTATGGGCCTGCTACGGCCAATGGATGTTGACAGGCACAGCCTGATTGATTCCTATTCTCACACCTGCGAATCATGGCTCTGAGAACAACTGATCGAATTCTACCATACCATTTGAATGTAGGCAGTTTTCCAACGCACAACATCTTGTTCATCAGTCGGTGGGTATAAGTGATGGTTACAACCACTGCTGCCGCCCAGGAAGGGCGGCAGCGCACCTGAACAGGACGGATGCATTATGTTCGGCCTACAGTGGGGCAATCGTAGAAAGTTACAGACTTGAACCTACTCAGGACTTCCTGATTCTGTGCCCTGTGGATAGAAATCAATGGCTTCAAGGATAGGTATTGGTACCCCACGGAGTCCCATTACGGTGTGAACAATAGCTTCGTGAGCGGGTATTTCCAGCCTCTCTATAAGATCGACCATGGTGTTCGTGATGGGGAATAAAGATGTCGAGGAACGACTGTTTTGGGTGACCATTCCGAAACAAGTTCGGTCATGTTTCATCCGCCCCAACACCCGCATTGGTGTTTGGTGGTTAAAATAGGATCCAATAGGAAGATTTTGCCTCAGAATGCTCCCTACAAAGGACCGCTTTAGTGCTGTCGACGAAGGTTTCGGGCTAGATAGACTGGAACAGGGGGTCACGATGGTTCTCATGCCTCGGCATGGACCGCGACTAAGAATGGGATCGACACAACTTTATGCTGACGTCACAAATTCGGACACTGTCTTTGCTGCATTTTTGGTAGCTGTGGACTGTGCTCTTTGTGGGCGGATCAAAGAGATGGGGATGGATGGCTTTAGGGTAGATCTTCAAGGATGGAGGAGCATGAGACGGAGAGATTGTCGAGTGCGGGCGGGCTGCCGCTAGTCGATCCTGGATACCCAACGGACTGTTGCAGGACTAGATGACGCGCTGGGAACCTTGGAAATGTTTCCAGAGAAGCCCATCAAATAGCGGGAATGGGATATTGGCCCGAGACAAAGCCTTTGTCGTTGGCGGCCTAGTCTCACGGTTCGTCGTGAGCGAGGGGCAGCACAGACGGGATCGGTCTATGCTAGTCGGCGAAGCCGGATGATATCATGAACGGGCGTTCCTGATGGCGTTTGACAGGTGCGGGCTTCTAGAAGCCGGGGACGAGTCAGTTGCAATTTCATGCGGACATGACAGGTGACGAGGGGCCGAGCGACCGAGCATGGGGAGGGCAAGGGACCAAGGGGCTCGCTTCTTTGGCTCGTTGGCTCGTTGGCTCGTTGGCTCTTTGGCTCTTTGACTCTGCTGACGGGATGCAGGGCCTGGCGACGGATGAATGGACGCTCGACCAACGAAAAGAAACCGATCATGTTTGACACAAAGAATGGCAAAACGGTGGTGGCCTATAGGGTAAGGGTTTCTAGGGGTCCAGTTGACGCAGGGGGATACAGGGGGCCCCAATAGGGCATAGCGGCCCCCAGCCAAGTAATCTCAAATTAATCTGAAACCCAGGGCTGCCTTCATGCAATGTGGCGACGACCGACGCAGGGGTAATTAAATCTCATCTCGTTATCTCACCTCACTTGACCATCCATCCCTCAACCCTCCGTTGTAACCCAGCAGACAACTCTCGTCCTGCCACGTCCATATCACCGGGACGTGCCATCCAAGGTAAATGTAGAATCGCCATATACAGCCACATACACGCGTCCGTCCCTCCAGTGTCACGTCAGTCACAACTCGGCCCTCCTTTTTTTCTCTCGGCAAAGCCAGCATGATGGGCAAGCGAAACTCGTCCGAATCCTCATCATCATGGAGGCGCCCGCTCACAGAGAAGCTTTCGGGCCTGCTCGGAAGGCGTTCCTCCACCAAGAGCAAGAGTGAGTCTCTGCCCGTCGCCGAGGACAAGTCCTCGACCTTCAAGGGCCTCCAGGTCGACCTCAGCCTGGGTGGCTCCGACCTGGCCGAGGGCTGGCTGCAGACCTCGGGGGATGACGGACGGAAGAAGTCGCCGGCGTCTCCAGGCAAGTCGGCAGCACCTATAGCCTACCTCTTCACCAACAAGTCGGCCCTGGGTCTCTCACTTTCTCCGGAAAAGCCTCAGCCCCCCCAGGAATCCAGCACCAACCTGAGGCAATCCACGGCCCCTTCGGTGATGGAATCCAAGACTATCTCCCACCGGAGGTCAGCCAACTTCACCTCGTATCGCGAATCCGAAATCTCCGGCAGCATTCTGGATCGTGGACGTCCTGTTGAGCCTAGGCACTTTTTGTCAGAATGGCCCAAGAAACCCGAGGCTCCATTGTTATCAGCACATGTGGAGTCTGCAACCTCGCAGAGCCTTACCCCCATCTCAATTCGCGATGTGCGCATCCATACAGCCAAGTCTGAGCAGCCTGCTCAGCCAGAAGTCGCACCTGTGGTGAAGAAGAGGCCCACGGCCCGGCACTCGATGCTGGCCGCCGTCCCTGCCCCCTCACCACCTGAGCCTGCTCCTGTTCCCGAGACGCGGCCTACCGTGGGTCAACGAAGTGTGTCTTCCACCCCGGTTGATCGGATCAAGGCGTGGCAGAAGACGGTGACGCCAAGCCCGTCTCCTGCTCCCTCTGGCTCCTCTACCGACTCAACGGCTGCGCCAACGTCGGTTATGGGGCCTCCTGCCAAGAAGCCATCAACACGAGGAGTTGCCAGTGACCGACTCGCTTGGATCAGGGAACTCGAGGGAAAGAAGTCGAGTAGCGTGAACTCGGGCGTTCCCGCCAAGAAGACACTGGGCAGCGTCTCCGACAGACTCGCCATGTTTGAGAAGAAGCAGACTTTGGCTACTCCTCCTACTCAGCGCCTGCCGCCGCTGACGAGGTCCAACTCAACCACCAGCCGTCTCTCTTGGGGAGCCATGGACTCGACAGCGTCCGTGAACGGCAATGCTGCCGCAGCTACGCCACGTACCTCAATTGACACGGCCCGCTCCAGCCACCGCCCGCCTTCTATCATGAGCCACTACGACGAGTCTTTCCGCGAGAAGCTGGAATCTATCGCGGGCTACACGCCTGACCAGGAGAAGTCGGAGGCGCAGGCCATCAAGCGACGAAGTGTAGGCCCACCCCCGTCCATCAAGGCCAAGAAGGCAGAGGAGGAGCCTCAATCCAGCGAGGTCGAGGCTCCCAGTGCACCCGTCGAGGTCCAGAAGCAGGTCGAGGTACCTGCAGCCCAGGAGATTGTTGCAGCGCCAGCGCAGGTCGTGGAGGACGTCAAGGTTGAAAAGCCAGAGGAGAAGGAGATCGCTCCTGTACCCGTGGAGAAGGCCGAGGTCAAGACTGAAACACCCAAGGCGCAGGACACCGTCGTTGCAGCAGAGAGCAAGGATTCCGAGGTCAAGGCGGAAGAGAAGGAAACTGTCGCTACCCCGGAAGACGTCCCAGCCCCGGTAAAGGAGAGCGCCCCAGTCTCGACGAGCGTTGAGGCCACCTCCGAGCCCGAGACCAAGGTCGACACGGTTGTGGAAGTCGCCGTCAGCCCCAAGGAGGAGAAGGAGACCCCTGTCGTCGAGGAAGAGAAGGCCGTCGAAGCTGCCCCGGAGGTGACGGCTGTTCCTGTTCCTTCGGAGAAGATCGCTGAGCAGACTCCCGCGTCCCAGGAGATTAAGGCTGTGCCTGCAGAGGAGAAGGCTGAGCCTTCGCATAGCGAAGTGGAGGTCTCGGCTGCCCCCAAGGAGGCTGAGACCACCCCCAAGGAGATCAAGGTTGAGACTGCTCCCGAGGAGAAGGTCGAGGCTTCCCCTGTGGAGATGCCTGTGGCTGTGCCCGAGGAGAAGCCCGAGGAGAAGCCCGAGGTTTCCACCACGGAAGAGCTGCTGGAGGCTGCACCCAAGAAGAAGGGCAAGGCCGCAAAGAGGGAAAAGGCCAAGGCCAAGAAGGCGGCCGAGACGAGCGGCGAGACGTCGCCAGTTTCGCCGACAACAGAAAAGATGGAGATGCCGTCCAGCCCTCAGGAAGAGATGGCGAACGGCACGACCGAGACAGAGCGCGAGACGTCCTTGACGGACACCAAGGTGTAGGATGAAAAAGACTAAGACCGGTTTCTTTGTTCGCGTTTGCTTTGTATAATCACAGTACTGGCTCCTCCACGGGGCGAGGAGCCCTCTAGGCCATGTCCATGACAGGCCTCTGCACATATATCTGATATCTCCCTCACATAGGATGTTTTCCTTTTCCTTTTTCCCTTTTTGGTCACGCTATAGAGCATACCTATCTACATGTAGCATTTTCTGGTTGTGGTGGCGATTGATTTGGTCTGATTTGGTTGGCCTGCATTACGGGGATCGAAGGATCCTGGGCCGCATATGCACGTGGCCATTACCTGCCTAGCTACCTATCTATGAATGGAAACAAAGTGGGAAAGCTGAGCCACACTGTTCGCCACGTCATTTGAGTCGGCTATGCATCCGTGTCTTCGCCGCCACTGAGTGTTAATGTGCCCCTCGTCCAGCCTGACTTGGCCTCTGCATTGCATTTCGGCTTACGCCATGATGGCCTGTACAGAATTTTGTATGAGGCTGCAGTCCATCGCTGACGGCCCTATCCCGTCAGGCGACCAGCTCATCGAGCATCTGCAGCTCTCGCGGGACCTAGCATCGCCCAGCTATCTCCTCGGCACCTGGGGAGCTCTCCAGTCGCGAGAATGCGCCTTTTGTCAGCTCGTCGTGCTGGCTATCCTAGAAGCAAGCGACGTTTCCGCTATTGACCCCGAGCAGCCGATCTATGCGTTTACCTCTTGCGAAGAGGCAGCCGTGCGGATATCTTACCCGTCGACCTTGGGCACACAGCTTGTCTTCATCGCGGACGAGGGCACTGTGACAAAGCCCGAGAATGGAAGGGTTATCGATGGATCTCAGCCCGTTTCCCCCAAGATACATCGCTGGCTACACAAGTGTGACGAGGAGCACGCAACATGCATACCTTTGCAGCAGAGAAATGTGGTATCCGCGCAGCAGAGAAATGTGGTATCCGCACAGCAATCCCCACTAGTCGGGATAATACAGAAACTACTCACGCGCGACTCAGTCCAGGCTTCGAGATTGCGCGTCATCGATGTCAACGAGGGCTGCGTCAAAAGCATCCCTCTGAGCGCCAGGTACATCGCGCTGAGCTACGTCTGGGGCCATACCCCCATGATTACCATGCAGCAGCAGACCTACGATGTGCTATCCAAACCCGGCGGTCTCGATACGATTCGCCAGAGTCTGCCCCGGACGATCCTGGATGCCATCGAGCTGGTAAAGTCCCTCGGCGAGAGCTACTTGTGGGTAGATACGCTTTGCCTCATCCAAGACGACTCACAGGATGTGGATCGCGGGATCCACATGATGAACTCGATATATGGTGGCTCGTATTTCACAATCGTCGCAGGAGCTGGAAGCGACAGCAATGCAGGGCTTCCTCGGATCGACGGCGGTAGGCGGCTCGCGCAGACGACCAAGGAGCTGCGTCCTGGGTTGCGGATGGCCGTCATCCACAGCATCGACTGGCATCTCAGTAGATCTGTATACAGCACACGGGGATGGACGCTTCAGGAACTCGTGCTTCCCCGGCGGACCGTCATCTTCATCAACGATCAGGTCTATTTCCGCTGTCAAGAGGCAAATTGGTGCGAGGAGACGTGGTCGGATAAATGGAACTGGATAGACGACGACGACGGCAACATCAGCCGCGTGCCGTATTGGGACCAGGGATGGTCAGCGTCGTCTTGGGCATATCAGAAGCTGTGCGAGGATTATTCCGAGAGGAAGCTCCGCAGCGATGGTGATGCGCTGCGCGCAGTGCACGGGGTGATTCGGCCTCTGCTCACAGACATGAGGACGCCCAGCGTGGAGGGCCTTCCGGGCTACTACCTCGACATGTTTCTTCTCTTCATCTCTTCCGACGGCAACATGCGGCGGCGCTCGCAGTTCGCCAGCTTCTCGTGGGCGGGCTGGGAAGGTAAGATTATGTGGCCACGGGAGAACTACCTGCGATACGAGGATGACAAGGAGAGATGGGATCCTGACAATATTCTTCTTTGGTACAGGGACAACAGTCTGCTGAATTGGGGGTTATTGGCGGGGAATATTTGTATGTCTCATCCTTCTCCTCAGCCGTCACGGTTGCAAAGCTTTATGAAGGAGTTCCCAGCTGTCTTCAGCGATGAGGATGCAAGTGATGTAATGCCCGCCAACCGGCATCCATCACTCTACTCTATACACAAGCAGAAGGGTGCCCATTGCATTGACTGGGATAAGCCGGTCACTGCAGGTCATAGCCCGCCAAAGCTCCTTCCTCTGAAGAGACAGGGTGAGGACAATGAGTTCGATTCATTCGATTCACTAGCGGTCAGCCCGGACATGCGCGCCACGTTTGCGCAGATCAACATGAACGTAGCCCGGGAGTTGCGTAAGCGAAAACGACATTACAGGGAAGCTTTTGGAAAGCAATCGAAGCCGGCGGCCATACTCCTCGAGTCGTTCGAGCACAGGTTTCGTCCTTCGAGAAGCAATTCATTGGCAGAGGAAGAGATGAGAGTGCGGCAGGATCCTAGGACACAGTATGCGCAACGGTGGAGAGAGGAGGTGCTGAAGAAGGAGAAGGAGGTGTGTACAGACGAGGAGCGGAAGCTGTTTCGGCAGAGAGCTCCTCTTGGTTACTGGCTGGACGATCGGGATATGCCGTGAGTATTGCATGAGTAGTTGGGCTGTAAGCGTTGTAAGTGCTAATGATTCATGTAGGAAATTCCCGCCATATGCCGTCCTGCAGTTTGAGACGATTGCATTCCACCTGCTTCTGGGAGCACGTCCGCCATGGAATGCAGAGGGAAATCTTCGTTCAAAGATGGAGAATGGCCGTTTCGATCGCATTGAGGCCATGCCACTGTGTTCCAAGCAAGGTCGTCGGGTCGGATGGCTTCACCCGGACAATATCAGTCTTCTAGGAGCAGAAGGAGCCGCCATCGAATTGATCGTCATGTCGCGCTGCCAAACGCCAACCGTGCGATCGGCGCTCCTAGATGAATCACCATCGCCGGGCCCAGCATCGGGACCCTGGAATCTACTCTGGGTTCTCCATATCGAATGGATCGACGGCATCGCAGAGCGGCGCGGCGTGGGCCAGGTCTTGACTGCCGCGCTAGAGGGGGCCGTCGATCCCAAGCCAGCCAAGAAGATAGTGCTGATGGGCTGATGGAAAGCAAAAGCAAAAACAGAAGAAGCAAAGAAAGAAAGACGTTCGGGTGGCTTGGACGCTATGACGAGTAGCGGCGGGAAGCTGAGGGCAGAGCTAGCATCGTTCCCGATCAGGCAAGACAGTACGGCTCAGAGCTTGGCCAGAGCTCTATGACGCGGTCATGCGAGACAGGATGACGGAGGTGGGGATCTTTATAAATGGCATAAATCCCAACAGCCTTGCGCTTGGATTCAATGTCCATACCCATTGGTCAATTACCCTTCACAACAGAGACAGCAAGACATTGGAACCGACAGCACCACTGCCAGAAAACACCGCCCACCATGAAGCCCGAAAGCGAAGTCGTCGAGGAGTTTAATGAGATTGTCAACATGACGGCCGACGAGCTCGAGACTTGGCTCAAGTCGAGCGACTCGCAGGGCGCTGGCTGGTCCAAGGACGACGGCAGCGGCGAGTCGGTAGGGCACGACTCGGGGCGGCATATCATTGAGATTCTCAAGGCCAATCCTGACAAGAACCCTGACGAGTACACAGAAGAGCAGATTCAGCACATGCGCAAGGTCGTGTCCTACTGGTATGTATTTTGGACTCAGTGGCATGTTCAATTGGCTTATACATCATGGCAGCAAGCGACACCTTGCACAAGAAGAGAAATCCAATAATGAAAAGTCGGACGCCGAGGTAAAAAAGACAAAGTCGTACATGTCGCTCAAGAACTGGGGCCATGATCCGCTCAAGAAGCGCCACGGTGGTTCCGACGAAGCCCAAGGCCAAGATGAGGAGGAGGAGAAGCAGACGGGCGATAAGCGAAAGGCTTCTGGGGGGCAGAATGGAGCGAGCAAGAAGCGGGAGACGCGCAAGGGAAAGGCTGATGCGCAGAATGGCCACGAGGAGGACGACGATGAGAACGATAATGAGGAAGAGGGTGATGGCGATGAAGAGGTCGGGGAAGGGGAAGGGGAAGAGAGCCACAAGAATGGAAATGGAAAGCAGAATGGTCAAAAACGAAACGGACAGTCCAAGCAGCAGCAGACCAAGGACGACAATGAGGAGGAGGCTGGCGATGACGATGACGAACATGAGGATGAAGAGGAGGTTGATGATGCCAACGATGATGATGAAGTTGCCAACAAGAACCAGAATGGTAACGGTAACGGCAAGACCCCAAAGAAAGGCCCAAACAAGGGCGACACGGTCAGTTGGAACTGGGGCAACGGCCAGCCCGAGGGCAAGGTCCTCGACGTCAAGGCCGAAAAGTAAGTACACAGCCGGACAAAAGACCCAAAGAAAGAAAGCGACCGCGATATGCTGACTGGCGCCAACAAGGACAACCATCAAGACGAAGCGAGGCAACGAGGTCACGCGCGACGGCGACGAGGAGGATCCGGCCGTGGTACTGGACACGGGCAAGTCCAAGGCTATCAAGTCTGCTCACGAGTTGAATGAATGAGAAGGAGAGTTTTGACGATCTGCTGATAATGACGGGGATGGATTTGCTAGGTGATAGGATCAGGTCCGGCAACAGGTCGTTAATCATCAACAATTCTCAACTAAATGCATAATCACCCATAAACCAACACGCTCAGCCGCCTGTTACTTGTTTTCCCTCCTCTTCCAGTACTCAGTGTGTATCGCCCTCATAGTCTCGACGTACTCCTCCACAGGCCCCTCCACCTCGACGCCAGGCGCAACGTCGCGGATGCCCAGCGTTCTCACCCTCCCCCTCGGCAGGCCGGCCTCCTCCTGCCAGGCGGCATACATGGACCCGGAGCAGATGTACACGATCCTGCCCAGGCCGCAGTAGGCGTGGGCGGCGGAGCACATGGCGCAGTGCTCGCCGGTCGTGTAGACGGTGGAGGCGGCGCGCTCCTCGGGGCCGAGGTGCAGGTTCGCCCAGCGCGCCAGCGTCAGCTCCGGGTGCAGCGTGGCGTCGGGCCGCCCGTCGCCCGGCAGGCCCGTGACGATGCGGTTGCGGTCCGACTGCAGGATCGTGGTGCCGTCGCCCGCGACGAGGACCGAGGCAAAGGGCGAGTCGCCGGCCTCGAGGGCCTCCCTGGCCAGCTTGACGGCGAGCTGCAGCGCTTCCTGGTTGTATTTGGTCGCCATGCTCTGTGTTGCTGTGCGTACGTTAGGCGTAGGTGTGGAGGAGGAGGTGGGTGACAAGTGGTCGGATGCTTCTGGCTGGAGGGGGTCTTGGTATGCGATCGTGGCGTCAACAGCGGCAGCCACATTCATGGACATGGGGGGGGCGTGAAGGAGGAGGAGTCGGTGGAATTGACGTCGAGGAGGGGCTGTTTGTGCTTCTTGCTCCACATATCGGCTTCGAGATCCATGCATGTCAATTCCATCGGGCGAGTCCACGCATGCATGCAACAATAAGGTGGTGTGTGCGGAATCAGATTGAATAAAAATAGGAAAGAAGAAGGAAAGAAAAAAAAACTGGTCGTACATCTCCTTTAGGAGTTTGGTATCCTCAACAAGCACAAGTAAGTAAACAAAAGAAAGGCAAAGAACAGCCCATTAGTGTGACAATCATTTTATCCCCGTCCCACGTCTCGTGTATCTTGTCTCCGGCCCGGAAGGTTTAGCTCTTGGTAGGCGGCTGAGTAGGCAGCTCCTGCTGCGGCGCCGGTGCGATGCCGTGCTGCTCAGGCTCTGGCTGCTGCTGCTGCTGCTGCTGCACGGGAGGTGCTGGCGAAGATGCCGCTGCCGGTGCGAATGCGGGCTGCTGGCCCTGCAGGTGAGCGGGCTGGGGCTGCTGGGGCTGCTGAGGCGCCTGGAATCGTGAATCGGTGTGCTGCTCCTCGTACGTGGCGACGGGCTGGACAGGCATATCGTGACGCTTGGTGGCGACGACCTTGTTGCAGCCGGTGCAGAACCACTGCGTCTCCTCGAACCAGTGCAGCATGCACGGCAGGGGCGCCAGGCAGATGCACACAAGGCAGAGAAGCGTACCGGTCAGGCTGTGTGGTTACAAAAAGTCAGTGTCGTCGTTCGGTTGGGTATGGTTTCGATTCGGGGGGAGGGAAGGTTGGTGGACGTACAATTGCATGCCACCGCCAGACTGGACGACATTGGTCTTGGTGCGCTGCTTGCAGAAGGGGCAGTCGATCCATTCGGGCATCGGGCCCAGGTGCGTGAGGCGGGTGACCTTGTCGGCGTTGCCTGTGTTCATGTTGGGCTGGCCCATGGGCTGCATGGCGATGGCGGGACTGGGAGAGCGTTAGAAGGACGGCTTTCGGGTTGTTGATGTGGTGGGATTGGGAGGGAGGGTTGCTGACCCATTGTTAGGCGAGGCGCCGGCAGCGCGAGAGTCCTCGTAGGAAGGGGGAAGAGGCTCGGAGGACATGATTGAGGATAGAGAGACGAGTAGGCGGGTGGTTGCGTTTGTTGAAGGGTGAAAGACGGGAGGGAGGACGGTAAGACAGGCGATAGGGGGTGGAAATGGGGGAAACCACAGGAAGGGGAAGAGGGAGCAGATCCTTTTTGTAGGACAGAGGCCAGAAGTCTACTAAGACACCGGGTTTGTGGTAGGCACTGCCAACGATGAATCGACGTTCGCCAGTTGTAGCTACGCCTTGCTTGGGTGGATATCGTCATACGCAAGGGTCTCCTCATGCTCCAGGCTCCATACCATCCCACCCTCCATTCAGCCCGCTGGGCGCATGTGGGTGCGTGGAGTCCATATTTTTATGACTGTGCCATGTCCCTTTTTCTTCTTTTTTTTATTACCCTTTTCTCCCTCTCTGTTCTGTCGATCATGGTCTTCTGGTCAGCGCTAGGTCGATGAACTCGTTTCATGCTGCTGCAGCTGCATCACAATCAGCAATCAGCAATAGCAAGAAACGGCGAGGGAGGAGACACGGTGTCGTCGGGGATCTCGTGGCAGCGTGGCTTGGGGACGTGGCAAAAGCTTGACTCCCCTCTCTCATACCAGCAATGTCGCGGCGAGATATTGCTTGGGTACTTACTAACAGCTGAAAACCCCATGTCGGCAAACGTGCGACACAAGTTCCGTCTCATTTCCCACAACACAAGCGCTGACGCAGGGCCGTCTCAATCTCACCTCGAAGGATGAGTGCCGAAGAGGTAAGTAGGGCTGGATCGAATAGCCCCTCCACTCGGCTCCGCTCCCATAGAATTCAAGCCTCTAAATATAGTCCAACGGCGGGTTTCTTAGCCTCGTCGTTGCAATCCATCGGCCTCCATGTGCCGTGAACCAACACTTTCACTCACACCTACGTATCAGCCCAATTTTTGTTTCTTCTTTTTTTTCTTTTCTTCTCCTTGCGTTATCTGCAAAATGAGGTCAGGTGTGCCGCCTTGAGTCGAGACAGTCGGAATTGAGACTTACCGTCGCCAAGGACATCACCTCGTATCACTTTGGGTCCAAAGGGCCACAAAGAGCAAACGGTGTGCTGCGCCATGTCCGTATTGGACAAAGCCAGCCGGTGGCAAGCTGCCCAGCGGTCAGGCTCACGATATTGACTGGGCTGCCCTGGTCAAGATCGTGATCCGAGGGCTTGGCAGATGCAGGCCGACTACCCTGTACCTTCTTTCCTTGACCTAGCAGTTGAAGCTCGTATGCCGAACTGGGCATGGAGTGCATGCTACCATGGTATTGGAGGATTGATTCGCCAAAACATGTGTTTATCCAGTTTCTGTTGATTTTCCTATCTTTGCTCGCTCGTCCCCCCTCTTTCCGTGCAGCCTCGTCGAGATCCATAAATGTCCCCATTATACAGACGCTGACTGATTGACGTGGCGATGCAAATACTACCTCGCGTATTCCTCCCAAACCAATCAGCACAAGCCCAACGCACTTGTTCCCCCCAAAATGGCAAACCACCTTGGCCCATACCGTGCCTCGCTTGTCCGACCGTTTATGCTCTATCCTACATAATCAACCCATCCGTTTTCCATCCGTTTCTTCAGGCCCGCCTCACAGTGGCTTGACACCCGCTAAATGTACCAAGTGGAGGGCATCTGTGGCGTACAAG
Organism: Stachybotrys elegans; assembly: GCA_020746835.1. Classification (NCBI taxonomy): domain Eukaryota; kingdom Fungi; phylum Ascomycota; class Sordariomycetes; order Hypocreales; family Stachybotryaceae; genus Stachybotrys; species Stachybotrys elegans. The sequence goes on along the minus strand of JAGPNK010000004.1, from coordinate 989,381 downwards.
GACCAGAACCCCACCTTCCCCAGGCTGTGCAGAACATTGACCCTCTGACAAACGCAAGCAGACGAGCACGTGAACGCAACCAGCAACCAGAGCTTCCTCCCAGCTCCAGCTCCAACCCCACCGTGCTGTTTGTCAACCTCTTCCAACCTCGCGGTTCGCCGGCCTCTTTGCCATCGCAGCCATGCATAGTAGCCACAATGTAAGCCAATTCCTCCTTGCTCCCCCCAAGCACCCCGACCCTTACTGACTATCCCAGGATTGAGCCGTCGATCCGCATGCGCCGGGCTATCCACGCCGGCGATGCCCTCCTAGTCCGACGCATCCTCAATTCCCACCCCTCCATCCTGCACAATCCCGACGCCTCGCCTGCCGGACAGTCCAACTCCAACCTGCACCTGGCTGCCTCTCTCGGCCACCGCGACATCTGCAAGGTCCTCGTCGATGCCGGCCACGAGAAGCCCTGCCCTGCCCTCAACGAGAACCACCAAACAGCCCTGATGCTCGCCGCCGCCGCGGGCCACACCGAAGTCGTTCATTTACTATGCGAGGATGACCGCACGTGCATCCTGAGACGAGATATTCGTGGTCGAGATGCCCTCATGGAAGCTAGCAAGGGCGGCCACGACACCGTTGTTCAGCTGCTGCTGACCTACTGCCCCGACGGGCCGCTCGAGGCTGTCCGCCGTGCCGATCTGGAGGGAAATACGGCGCTGCATTTTGCGAGCAGCAACGGCAACCTCCTGGTGCTGAGAACGCTGCTGGCCGCGGGGGCCAATGTGGAGACACGCAATGTCTGGAGCTGGACTCCGGCTGCGTACAGCGCTACCGTACAAGCAGAGGTATACCTCAAGGGGCTCGTCAGCGAGGTGGGAAAGCGCCAGCAGGCCAAGAAGGAGGTTGATAGTACCAGGAAGGCGGCCGCTGTTCGGCTGGTGGAAGTCAACGAGGAGTGACCATGTACATTACCCATTCATCATGGACTGAGCCATGTGCTTGGCAGCCTGACGCGCCCCGACGGTCACGGGAATGCTTTCATGGCGGGTTGAACCCTATGCCATTATGACCAATTGACGATGCGATGATTCAATACAACAATTTCTCCCAACGGCCCCTCATGACCATGCCAAACTTAGCATCCTCTCGTGCCTATTATCAATGCAATGATTCAACCCATCAACCACCTCACGAGCCGGAGGCGAGGACAGCCTCCCTGGCAAGGGCCGCCGGAGGCATAACGTTTAAGCGAATTCACAGCCTGAGGCGTGATAACAACAAAGTCATTTGATCAAAGGATATCACTTCAGCCATCAAGCCAAAATATCAGGCCATAACTGTCATGTTTGAACAGGCACCAACGGGTTAGATGGCTGAATTGGAGGTGCCTGATTCATCTCGCCAGGCAGAACGTGACTTCGGCAAGCCCCGTGGCTGCGGCAATCAGAGCAGTGGCGCTCATTGTGCTTGAACTTCCAAGGAGTCTGATTCATCCCGTCTGGTGGACACGACCCGGACGGAACCCGTGGGACCACATTGGCTCTGGATCCGAGATGCTAGTGATTCACGCTGCGCACAGGGGCGCCTGCACAGCTGGACAGGTGATGCGACGTCTGGAAGCGGTCGATGGCTCCTGATGGCGTCCATGAGGCATGTCCAGCAGGTATAAAGTAGCCGAATACTTCGTCGAGAGGAGGTGCCTGGTTCTTGACATCCTATCCATTGGACATTGGCCATCCAGCGCTCTTACAGCATATCCATGCCTACGCCTGAAGTCGACTACCAGACGATCAACGTCGAGGAAGGTGTCCTCCCATACCCAGCTACGAAGCTCATCATCACACAGTACCTCCACACGAGTCTCGACCCTCTCTTTTGGGGCTGGATCCTCGTCGCGGCCTTCTTTGACGCAGAGGACAACATCATCTGGAGCACCGAGGTGTTTGCAGCGCATCTCGACATTCAGTTTGAATCAGACGAAGAGGACGAGGGCGACGAGGAAGAGTCTGTTTATCAGGGATCATCGGACCAGGACGCATCAGAGCCTGAATCAGGTCAGTTTCTGCCTGTTGTATTTAACACGACCCATTTCCTACCCCCTTTTCTTTCCTTCCTTCTAACGTGTTCCAAGTGATTTCCGACCACCAAGAGCCTCGACACATCTCCATCCGCGATTTTGACAGATCGTCGACGCCGGATCTCGAAGAATACCAACCATTCCCCTCGCCGGACATTGAGCACCATCCGACGCTGCAGACGCCCACGTACTCTTACTACGGAGCTCCTCCTCGCATCGAAACGACAGGTCCTGCGGCATACTCGTCTTGGGATCCCACCCAAGGAACACCTACTACCGGACGCTGGCTCGCGACGTACGACACGGCCCTCGGACGCTGGCACCATACCTGGCAATCACAATAAACCGCTAACCAACGTCGATTCCTTTCACCGCTAAGTACTCACCATGTCTTCCGGCTGGAACCCCCTCATCGGGCGTGATGGATCCAACGGGCCCGGCTTCCAAGGCGCCGCCACGCTGGGGCCGAACCAGGCGTACATCCCGCACGGCGCCGGACCCGGCTACTCCTTTGGTTGGCAGCCTTACCACCACCCCTGGGCCAATGTGACTTACGGAACGACGTATATAGGTGCGACCGGACCGCCGACCGGATATCCTGCGCCGCAGGAGTTCTCCTACCAGCCTAACGGGGCGGGCAACGTCTTTGCCCGCGGGCCTCAGGGCTATCCCGGCATCGACCCGACCATGCCGGCGGCCCAGATGGGCAACTCGTCTGGCGGAACGGGGTGCGAACCGGGATACAACTACTTCTTCCCCGCGGACCACACCAAGGTGCACGTTTTCCGATCCGACATTGCGCCGTGGCGAATGCCCGCCCACGCGCAGGTGAGCTTCTCGGCGGTGCATATCCCCTGCAGCACGACGCTCGCGGAGCTGCTCAAGGGCTTCGGGTGCACGAACCCGGTGCCCAAGAAGAACCGCTGCTACGAGATCATGAGCGGCGGCGGCGGGCGGTGGTACAAGGGGCTTGAGGTGTCGGGCGCCGACAAGGACATGATGAGGCGGGCGATTCGGGACCTGGGGTGGGATCAGACGCGCAGCGGGAGGCCTGGCGAGAAGCCGGTTGTCTGTCTCTGGTTCGTCAAGAATTGATTCCTCCTTGCTAATTGTTAGTTGCTGGTGGCAAGAAAAGGAGAGGAAGGGAAAAGGGATTATCAGGAACTTGCTTTGCTTGGGGGTTTGGCGTCGAGGCCATCATCATCAGTAGCAATACATAACAATGTTTGCAGAATAAGACACGAAACGTCTGTCTGCCTCTCTTCATCAACGTGATAGAATCTCCAGTAAGACTACGAATCTTGCCGAGCCTGTGACAGGTTATCACAATTTCACTGCGAAGGACGGCAGCAAGCATCCAGATCCTCTCACATGGAAACCAAACAACACTTCAGCGGGTCCGCGACCATGTGAGGGGAAATTGGGGAATCCATGCCCAGGAGCTCCTACCCCCAAAAGCTGCACCGCATTTATTTTGAACCACGTCTAATTCGTTGCAACTACCCTAGAAGATGGACGAAGGAATCGTTGAATCGCGGGCTAGAAAGGCCAGTGTTGCTAAAATAATACGATCTGCATAGGTACTGGGCGCTTCAACATGATTTCTGTTGAAGAAATGAGAGACGGGTACTGCCATTGGGTTGTCTCCTGCCTTCTCAAGGAAGCCGTGGAGATGCAGATGGTTCCTGCCCGTGGGTGGCAAAATCTCATTCGCTGAAAACACCGACCTTATCTCACCGACGACGACAACAATCCCATTCCTCTTCCTGCATCCCAGCGCCTGGCGCCCAGGACCCAACGTTGGCTTGGCCCTCGCGCAAATCAACCTCCAAGACCGCGTCCTGCGGGCACGAGAAATTGTTCGCCGTTGACCTCAATCTTGACAGACCCGTTCCCCCCTCCCGCACCTTGGCAAGCCCCCGCCACCACGCTGGGCGGCCCCAGATTGCCCCCCCAGGATCACGACCTCGCCTCCACCCTCCCCAAGGGGCACAGACAACAAACCTGGCACTGGCGGCGAGAGCCGGTGGGTCATGAGACGACTGACCAAGGAACAAACCCCCCTTCTAAAATTTCCTCGAGGAGAGCGAAAGGGAAAAAACCGGGTGAAGCAGATGGACGTCATGCGCGAGGCTACAACGTGCAATGTGCGCGCGCACCTTGCACAATGGATGGTTTGCTGCATTTGGCATTGTCCCGCGAGGGGGTCTGCACATGACTCGAAGCCAAGAAAACCCATAGCGCCTCGTGCGAAGCCGTATCGGAGACAAGCAATGCCAAAGGCCGACGGACCCTGGATCAACATTGACAAGATGGAACAAGCAAAAAACCCTGATTGGCATCCAGATGCTGTCCAACCCACCGGTCTCGGCGCTGCGACCGCGAGGAATACAAGTCAGCAGGTCCTCCAAGACCCTGACACAAGGTAATTTGACATTGACATGGGCGCTCTTGACTCTCTCACCAAGTTTTTCCCTTTCTTTCTTGGCTCCCTTGCCAGATTCCGCCCTGTTACGGTTTCGTCATGTGCCCCTCGGAGAGTTTGCGGTTGCACTCGCCAAGACTGGGAAGACTGTGCATGGCACGATGGATGACGGCATGTCCGCGCCGGGTGCGAGCCGTGTTGGATGATCCGGCTGTAATCTCACAGCGCTGTGCTACATACCTACATGCCGCACATACATGTAGTATGCGCTATTACGTGTCGGCGTTCTATTGTTGTCCTTGCAAGGCACACAGCTGAACCCGAAGACATCTCCTTCCAAAGTCAATGGCTCAATGCAGCGTCGATCTGCTTGCTCTGGCAAGGTTTGTGGCCAGCTGATCGCCACAGCCTTTTCTCCCTTGTTAGTTACACGACGTGAGCGGAGCAAAATCACCTACAGATTAGATCCCCAATGCTCATGGGCTCGACCATTCAGAGTTCGTACACTGCAAACCGATCCCTTGGCTGTAGCAGGATGGCGCTAATGCCGGCGTGCCCACAGGCATCTCGAGGCTCGACAGATGTATGTACGACAGCCCACTTTTCGCTCCTCCCACGGCCAGGCAGCAGAATATCCAGACATATCGTTGGAGAAGAGGACGAGCGGAGGACCCGCCCGGTCCATGGCAAGGGAATTCGCTGGGTTTCCGAGTCACGATGGCACCAAGCCCCTGGCTGCCCGGGCCTGGATCACACCGCTAGGCCGGCCGTTGGGCAACCATCGTTGGACAATCGCTGCACAGTAGACTGCCCAAGTTACCTCGCTAGGCAGGATGGGACGAGACTGGCAGGCGGCTGGTCAAAGCTTCGAGGCTCGATCATGTAACCGCCCACGACGTGGTCCCATGACCTTGAGCTCGGAGACGACGAGAAACTCCCTGGAGAGAACGGACCGCGCTGAGGCACAGCCAAGGCTCACGAGGCTGGGAGAAGCGGCAGTACGGCCTGCTGAATCACGCCGCAACCAACCAACCTCATGCCGGCTTACAGCGAGTAGCGGTACTTCAGTTGCTGTGACGGTAGCGGGAGCGATCAACCGCCAAGGATCCAGGATGGAAGTCACTTCATTCTCAGCCTCTTGGCGCGACCCACCTTTGTTCGCGGTGTGCCCAATCAGAGCTCGAGAAATTCTGTTGCCTGATGGCCATCGAAATCGGCGTCTTGCATCAACAAGTGGCACTCCGAGGAAAAAAAGAAAGGGAAAAAAAAAAAAAGAAATTGGTCTCCAGTGCGACACCGGTGGGTTTCTGGGCAACCTTACCGTCCCCTCTGTCCCTTTGTCTGTTATCCAATTCAACAGTCACCGCCACAGATAAGCGTCGATCTACACGCACACGAGGCTCTGAGACCTTCTCTAGCCCAGTTCCTGTTTCTTTTCTTTCCCAAGTGTCTCGCGGGAGGATGGGGCAATGACGCAATGATACTTCGGGTGGCTTGCCAAGCCCAAGGGAATAATCTCCTCGAGGCGGCTCCCCTCTGAGCGGGTTGCAAGTGCCATAGTCTGCGGGAGCTGGGTACATTGGACGCTACCGCCCATGCGCTATTAATTGCACTCGCCGCTGTTAAGGAGGGAACTTCCCAATTCGGACCGACATTCTTGGGCGCCGACTTAACGCGGCCTAAGATTGGCCAGGAGGTCAGGCCAGGGGCGTGGCAGTGGATAAGCTCAGGTGGATCTGACTGTCTGTCTCAAACCTTTGTTGGACGACGTTGGCTTGCTTCCTCGTGAGCTATGAGGGCACAATTTGCTGGGGGATCCTCTGGGGAGGAGGAGTGACTTACTGTATGGACGGGGTAAGAGTCCGGGGTGCGGGGACGGAGAGACATCATCTTTTGACGGCTCCGGGCTGGAGCAGCTCAACATGAACGATGTTGAGCTCGGGGACAATCGACTACACTCGCCCCCCGTGTCTACTACCCACGAGGCTATGGGAAACCAGAAATCGCCATCATATGCGGGTACTCCGTGCGTACAGGACACCGAGGACCCTTTTCGTTTGCTAAGCCGCTAGCATCGAGGAAACTGCATTCGGTCCCAACTTGAACGTTGTGTATGTATCATGTATGCACCTAGCCTGGTCCATGCCAGTCAAGCCATGGCAACTATTACGGAGTAACAAGGTGGGACTTGGTACGGATCGGCTTCCTTGCGAGGTCTTGGCCATCCCAGTCGCATGTTCCCCTCGACCTTAGCCAAGACTGTGGGGGAAGACGAGCTAGGACCTGGGGCAAGCCGTGTGCAAGTCGCATCTCGTCTGGTCTCTCCGCTTCGGCGGCCGTTGGCAGCTGCTGGGACGGCAGAATGCGCCCCTGCGGGCAAAACTACTTATTCCTCGTGGTCCCCCTTCTCTCGCTGATCACTCTCCTCCCTCTTCTTCTTTCCTTCCTCATCCCGCCGACGCTCTTCTCTGGTTGCCCATCCAGCAAGCTACACGCCCATTGGTAGAGTCAACGACGCGTCGCAATCATGGCTACCGCACCGTGAGCACCCCTTGCCTTACTACCTCCCTACCCAATCCGCCATGAGACTTCGACTAACAGTGGGAGCAGCACGGACAAGCCTAGCACTGATGTGCAGATGGAGGAACACGGCCTCTCTGCCGCCGAGCAGCTCAACATCAACCGCAACCTCGAGGCCAAGTGAGTTCTCCCCACCCTCTCTTCTCCCACTTGCAACGGGGCGCCGGCTGACACACACACCCAGGATCCGAAACCCCCTCGAGGGCATCCCCCGCGAACAGCTCATGACGGATGTGCACCACTGGGTCGAGAAGTACGGTCTCCAGGAGCACGAGCCGCTCTTCCGCAAGGGCGCTCTCATTGCCCAGAACCCTGCCGAAGCCGCCGCCATTGATGGCGCCGAGAAGCTCGAGCCCGAGGAGCTCATCGCCATCGAGCGCGAGGTCACACACAGATGGCACATGCCCAAGAAGCTCTTCCTCACCATCGCCACTTGCTCCATCGGTGCCGCCGTCCAGGGCTGGGACCAGACTGGCAGCAACGGCGCTAACCTGTTCTTCCCCGAGTACTACGGCATTGACTCTGGCAGCACCGGCGACACCTTGCTCGTCGGTCTTGTCAACGCTGGTCCCTACCTCGGTGCTTCGTACGTCCCCTCTGCTGCCCCGGCTGTAAGAACCCCCCTCAGCTAACATGGTGTAGTCTTATCGGCTGCTGGCTCTCTGACCCCATCAACAACTGGTTCGGTCGCCGTGGTGTCATCTTCTTCTCTGCTCACTTCTGTATCTGGCCCGTCATTGCCGCTGCCTTCTGCGAGACCTGGGAGCAGCAGTTCATTGTCCGTATTCTCATGGGTATCGGTATGGGTGTCAAGGCTTCGACCGTGCCCATCTACGCTGCCGAAAACTCGCCTGCTTCTATCCGTGGTGCCCTCGTCATGTCATGGCGTATGCTCCCCTTCCCCCCCACATCCCTTGTCGAATACAGACTAACAATGAAACAGAAATGTGGACTGCTTTCGGAATCATGCTGGGAACTGCCTTCAACCTCGCTGTCTTCAACGTCCCGCGCATCCAGTGGCGTCTCATGATTGGTGCCCCCTTCCTGCCCGCCGTGCCTCTGCTGGCCCTCATCTACTTCTGCCCCGAGTCCCCCCGTTGGTACATGAAGAAGGGCCGCTACCCCGACGCCTGGAAGTCCATGGTGCAGCTGCGCAACCACCCCATCCAGGTTGCCCGCGACATGTACTACATCAGCGCCCAGCTCGAGATTGAGCACCAGATCATCGGCAAGACCAACTACATCTCCCGCTTCACGCAGCTCTTCACCGTGCCCCGCGTCCGCCGCGCCAACCTCGCCGCCTTCACCGTCATGATTGCGCAGCAGATGTGCGGTATCAACATCATTGCCTTCTACTCTGGCACCATCTTTGAGCAGGCCGGCTTCACCCGCTTCAACGCCATGCTGGGTTCCTTCGGCTTCGGCATGGTCAACTGGCTATTTGCCTTCCCCGCCTTCTGGACCATTGACACTGTAAGCCAACCCCGCCGCCCTTCTTATAGTCACCTCCATACTAACCACCCCCTCCTCCCAGTTCGGCCGTCGCAGTCTGCTCCTCTTCACCTTCCCTCAGATGTTCTGGACCCTTCTCGCCGCCGGTCTCTGCACCCTGATCCCCACCTCTGCCGGCGATACCCGCCTCGGCCTCGTCGCCCTCTTCGTCTTCCTCTTCGCCGTCTTCTACTCCCCCGGTGAGGGTCCCGTCCCCTTCACCTACTCGGCCGAGGTCTACCCCCTCTCTCACCGCGAGACTGGCATGGGCTTCGCCGTCGCCACTTGCCTCTTCTGGGCCGCCGTCCTGGGTACCTCGTTCCCCTTCATCCTCAGCACTCTTGATACCGTCGGTGCCTTTGGCCTGTACGCCGGTTTCAACGTCGTTGCTTTCTTCATGATCCTGTTCTGGGTCCCCGAGACCATGCAGCGCACCCTCGAGGAGCTCGACTACGTCTTCGCCGTCCCCACCACCAAGTACATGTCCCACGTCGTCTCCCACGACATCCCCTACTTCTTCCAGCGCTACGTCTTGTTCAACAAGAACGCCACCAAGCCCTCCCTCTACACCTTTGAGGGTGTCGCTGCCTCTGCCAAGCATGCCGTCCACCACGACGAGCACCCCATGGCCGCCTCCTCCGAGGACGAGAAGAGGGCTCTCTAAGCATCCAAGCATCAGGCCTGACTGGCCCGTTGCCGCGAGCGCACACCCCTCCACCATCACCAAAAATATATCATCCTTGTTTTTTCTTTATTCACCTCACCGTGTTCGGTTGCTAGGTGACTGATACCCCCACTCTTTACGTCCTGAGATTGACGACCTCTGTTCTGCGAAACGGATTGCATGATGTATGCTTTATGGCTAGATTAAATGAATCAACCGTTCGCCCTGAAAAACCTGTGCCATTTGATTAATGTAGTGCTGCGTGACTGAATACTCGGGATCTATAATCCTCCTACTGCTAGTGCCTCTGATGGCTGTCCTGGCGAGGCCCGTCTCGCCTTCCTGAAGCCAAGTAGGAAGCATATGACGTGCAAAGCCGACCGAAAGCTTTGACTTGTAGGTGAAGCCGAGAATAGTTCTAGTCCAATCAGAGTATGGGTCATGCGTCTTGTGCACAAGGGAGGCGACAACTCCTGGCAAGATCCGCCAGAGATGATACACTGGCACCGAAACAAGACGTGGAAAGATTGAAACAGAGGATAGATTATTACAGGAAAGGATATACTGAGTGAACGCTGATTGGTATGTCTAACTCTATTAACAAGAACGCCCGTGTATGCAAGAAAGGGACAAGGATACGGGTCAATGTTTTCGTCCTCTGACGACCCACAGCAATATCCAAGCAAGGAGACGGTAGATGATGACGCAAGCTGCGCAGGCGGCAATGTAGATGTTGGGGTCGACATCAAAGTTGTACAAGTCGAGCACGTCTTGGCCCGTTTGAATCCTGCAGCTTCCGTCTGCGTTGCGCTGCTCAGGCTCGTTGGTGCATGAAAATTCGACACCGCGGAGAGAGTAAGGTGCAACGGCCAGCGCGCCGTAGCGAATGGGAGACAGGTAGTTGACGCCGACGAAGAGGTCGGGCATGTTGATAGACAGGACACCGACAATGCAGTTAGCAACGGAAAGGAAGATGCCCATGATGTTGACGGCAAAGCCTGTGTGGTTGACAACCGTGTTGAACATGATGCCCAAACTCTCGCCGCAAGACACTGTGCAGAAACACACGAATGTTGTGACAAAGTACATGACGGTGGTACGCGGGAGGCCGACGGCGAGAACGCCAAGGACGCCAAAGATGAGACTGGATACGATCTCAAAGGGAACCTCGAGGATGGTGTAGGACGCGAGGAAGGCGCTTACGCCGTAAACGCCATCATCATCCTCGCGGTAGAAGACGTCTCTCTCGTTAGGATAAACGGCTACATTCTGTAGCATGCCGACAAAATAGAGTGCACCCAGCTCCTGGACAAAGCCCATGCGGTTCTGGACCGCGTAAAAGTCATATCCCACAGGCGAGAAGAAGAGCGCGACGATGATACCAAGACCGATGACCTGCATAAGGCGAGCCATGATCGTGGGCGGCTGGCGTCGAGTGTTGATCCAGGCACGGTGAAGAAGGAGAGGAAGAGCAGTGACCAGAGATGCGCGATCCCGAATTAGAGCACCGAGCTCGGCTGGTGTAGATAGACTGGCCTTGTTGAAGCGACGAGGCTGACGAGCGCTGGTGGATGAAGCCTGCTGAGCAAGAGGATGTAGCACATCTGGTTCGGTGCCTTCTGCAGCCTTATCCGTAGGCACATTCTTCCGGTTATTCCACTCTTCAACCAGCTTCCTCACCCTCTCTCGACTCTCGGCCTCGCGATCATCCTGTTGTAGGTCGATGGTAATCATGTCGAGCGCAAAATCGGCGGGGTTAGTGTGCTCCGGGCATTGATAGCCTTGGCGGTCAAAGTAGGCCAGCATTTCCTTTCCAGAACCAGCATATACCGGCGTTCCGCCACGAGCAAGAAGGAGGACATTGCCGAAATGGCGGAACATGTCGGATCTTGCCTGGTGGATAGTCAAGATGAGGGTGCGGCCTTCGTTGGCGAGCCCCTGAAGGACTTCCATGATGGAGCTGGCAGTAAAGGCATCAAGACCTGATGTCGGCTCGTCGAGAAGTAAGATACGGGGGTCGGTGAGAACTTGTACAGCAATAGAAACACGGCGCTTCTCTCCGCCTGAGATACCCTTGATGAGCTCGCCGCCAACCAGGTTATCAGCACAATCCTTCAAGCCCATCTTGAGGAGTACCTCTTCTGCCCGACGGTATTTCTCATCTTTACTCATGAATGATGGCAGACGCAGGCCAGCGGCGAAGCGCAGTGTTTCGCGGACCGTCAAAGATGGGAGCAGGGCATCATCGTCCTGGCAAACGTAGGAGCACACGGATCGGATGACGGAGTCGGATGGCACCGCGCCGTTGAAGGTCAGCTTCCCCGATGGAAGGTACTTGGTACCGGTAGAGTTGCGAAGTCGCAAGGCCATAGAGTTGAGCAAAGACGTCTTGCCACTACCCGAAGGTCCCATGATGACGTTCAACACGCCGGCCTCGAACGTGGTAGTGACGGGCTTCAGGATGGTCTTGCGGGGAAGCTTTTTGCCCGTAGAAGCTCTCTTGTCCAGTTCCAAGGCAAATTCCTCAAGCCCTAGGTCAATTGTGCGAACCTCAGAGATTGAGCGAGCCGTCATCTTCTCTTTACCCGCCGACAGATCGGTATCGGACACTCGAGCGCGGGCAATGGTCATCTCGACCTTGATGAAATGGAGACCGATCGTCGAGATGAGGAGGAAGAATACGATGAATGCAACCATGACGATGATGGGCCTCGCGATCCAGTTGGGCGGGAACCCCAGGCTTCGAATTATGTTTTCACCCCTGACTGAGTCACAAAGAGGACTGTCCTCTGGAAATTCGCAGTCGTAGACACTTCCCTGGAATTCGTTTCCCAGGTATGCACCCAGTGCGTAAAACTAAACTCGTTAGCTGGGACCCTGCGCGGACCATGACTTCTACTTACTGTGTATGTGATCCATTTCAACCACCGCACATACACCGGGATCGTCTCGGGTTGGATGAACATGCCGCAGGCCATACTTTGGAGAGTAAATGCAAGGTTGGCGATGAGACTGGCGCCAGGAAAGTTCCTCGACGCCGTCACGCAGGCTAAAGCGCAGGTGACGGCGATGTAATGGTTCAAGAGTGTGATGGCGAAGAAGATGAAGAACTTGGTCGCATCCCGGTCGAAGCCAGCCATAAAGTACATGATGACAGAGAAGAGGAACGGTACGGGGAAATCCTCAGTTGGTAAGCGGGCTAGTCGTCGGGAGAGAATATAGGGTATGGCGCCGACACAGTTCTCAGAGTATTCGCGGTCGAACGTGGGCATGTCGATGGTGAGGCGGTAGACTTCAAACAACAATACCAAGTAGCCCTGCAACGCGGCAGCAGTGTAAAGCCCGCCCTGGCGCGAACGGATGCCCTGTTGGTCACGGCCGAGATCGTAGAAGATGTAGCCAGTGACGATACCCATGAGTATAGCCTGGGAAATGGCGGCAATCATGCCCAACGGATCCCGATATGTGACCTTGAGCGTCCTGTCGGTTAGGACACAGAGCTGACGCACAAAGCCCGCGTGACCTTCGGGGTCAGGCCGCTTGGTGGGACCGGCCTCGGGTTCGATCGACTTGGGCAGACGGCGCTGTACCTCATCCTTCCATGCATCCTTCAGTCTCTGTACCCGCTGAGTGCTCTCCTCTTCCAATTCAGGAGTTCGGGTGTCGACGGCGGCAGTATCGATAACGAACTCGGCAGGGTTGACGAATGGTGGTAGGACAAACCCATGGGAGGCAAACCAGGGTATACAGTCGGGAATTGGACCAGAATAGACAGGGCTACCCTTGGAAAGAACAACAAGGTTGTCGAAGAGGTCCCAAATCTCGGATCGCGGCTGGTGAATGGTGGTGATGATTGTGCGACCTTCTTGAGCGAGCTTTTTGAGGGTACGAATCAGCTGGAAAGCGCTCGTGGCATCGAGACCGGTAGTGGGCTCATCGAGAAAGAGAACGGAGGGATTGGAGAGAAGTTGGACGCTGATGCTGACACGACGCTTCTCACCACCAGAGCAGCCCCGGTGAATGTTGTTTCCAATGCGGGTGTTGGCACACTCCTTGAGGCCGAGCTCACGGATTACCTCCTCGACAACGGTTCTGCGATCCTCGGCGGTGGTGGAAGGAGGAAGACGCAGCTCGGCGGCGTAGGTTAGGGTCTCGCGGACTGTCAAGGTGGGCAACAGAATATCCTGCTGCATGACGTAGGCGTGGCGGACGGAATGGACGCCGGACTCGCCATTGAAGGTCACGAGGCCCTCCTGGGCGAGCCTGGAGCTGGCTATGCGCTCGGCGACAGTGTTGAGCAATGTGGTCTTCCCTGAGCCGCTACCTCCGACAATAGCAGTCAAGGTACTGGCTCTGAAGTCAACATCAACAGAATGCAGAAGTTTCTTAACGTTTGGTGTTGTCTTGAAGCCGGCAGAGACCAGGTTGGGATAGGTAGAGGGGTCGAGCCAGGAAGGTGCTGTATCGACGGAGACGGCGAGGTTTCGAATTTGAATATCCACGGCTTCGACATCGGCCAGAGACAGATGAGCGGCGCCAGAGAGGGAGGGCCGCCTCTGGTGGGAAGGGGCCGAGGTCGCCACCTCAGCAACCTTTTCGACATCCCTTTCCGCATCCATGGTGTTTCGAGGCGAGGAAGAGTCCATGGCCGCCGCGCTGTAATCCTTTGTCTGTGCCAGCTACGGCTTGTGCCCGCGTTGAGAAGACGGAGAGGGCGAGATGTTGAGGATATAATCCAAGGGAGATTAGTCTCTGCGCAATATCACTATGCGGCCATAGCTCGATCTGTGGACACAGTGATTGAGTCGGCGGGGAAGAATGGTCAAATCAGCAAAGAAGTCTGGCCGTGGAAGCAAAGGCAGCAGGGAGCGACAGAGACGGAGACGGAGACGGAGGGATAAGAGATGCAAAGTATCGCGATAGCCATGGCTCCCAAGACAAGACGGAGGACGGGATGGAGCCTGGGAACGCAAGAATGCGCGTTCGGTTAAGGATGGATGGATGGAGTCTCGAGATGGCAACGATGAATTGCGGAGCATCAGAGGGTCGCTTATTTGGGAGGTGGGACAATACGCGTACCGGCCATAGAAGGGCAAGTAAGTGGGCATGTGCGTGGGAGTCTGGAGAGTGGAGGGTCTCGGCTACCTGTCTTGGTATGGAGGGAGGGAGGTGCCAGAGACGGAAGGAGCCACAGGCTGGAGGATGGGGGCAAGAAATGACTCGGACTCGTTGTGCAGCATCACCATTTCTGACATGCATGTTTTCTTACGTATCTTACTGTGCATACAAGTAGGCAGCAGATGGCAGATGGTAGAACGTGGGTGTCATAGCGCGCGCCGGTGCGTTGGCACTTTCTTGCTATATAGCTCTGTTATTGCCGGCATATACCGCGCCCTATCTCCAACCGAAGCAGATGGGAGGCTATTCTCCGCGCACTACTCCGGCCGGGCCAGGATGCTCCTCGACTGCCTTGGATGACGAGATGAGGGCAATCTACCAGGATGTGCGGCGGATTTAAGCGACCGTTGAATGTACCCAGTTCTTCAGCCCCGGCGCCATATTCAGCACCAGACCTGACTCTCTGCCCAGCGGCAGGGCAGGGCAAGCCTACCTCGCAAGAAGCCATCCATGGGGATATCAGATCCGATCAACCAACTGCTTAGCACATTCGCAAGCCACACCTTAGCAGGGAAAAGCCGCCAGCTGACAGGGCGTCGGCCGCCCACCAAAAGTACATCGCCAACAAACTTAGCATGGGCTCCGAGCCGTGCTAAGACGCGACAGGCTAAGCGACCTCGGCAGACGATGCGCTAAAACGTTCTTCATGAACCGTTTCTTCAGCGTGCAAGCGATGTGGCAGGGATAAAAAAAAATTCGAAAGGGGAAAAGATGGCCCTTCTGTCGAACATTTCTGGAGATCGCTAAGCGAAGACAGATGCCAAAGGGAACTAGATTCCAACGTCTCGGCCCAGACCCTTTCCGAACCCTTCGTCTGGTACCGAGTAAATAAATATTCCAGCCATTAGCCCCAGAACATGAACCAAACAATTGCGCCCGAACTTCATATCGCTTGGCTGCCGCCCCGCCTGGTAGAATTATCATGGTCTACTATTGGTTCAGAGCTTCACACGTTGCGTCCAATTACGCGGGATGAGCTGCCCCTCCATTAAAAAAATTTAATAAAATAAAATAAAAAAAGAAGAAGAAGAAAAAAAAGGGCAAGCTTCACCTCGGTAAGCACATGACTCGAGAGGACCAAACAAACCCATCTTCTATGGAATCAGTTCCATTACTATATGCCATATGAATAATCCAAGTCTCGCCGTCTCTATGCTGCCTTCCTGCTATAACCCATAGCCCGAACCAGACTCCCGTGAAACCCAATAATATTAAAATCCCATCATCACTCATGCCGTGCGCTTCTCGGTGATGGGCCGGCCAGTCGGCTTACCCCCCACGAAGCCGCCATTCGCACCGCCCAGCTCAAACACCTTGACGCCGCGCAGCCACGTCTCGGTCACGCGGCCCGTGAAGTCGTGCCCTTCCCACGGCGAGCAGCGGTTCTTCCAGCGCATGTCGCCCTGCGAAAACGTCCACTCGAGCCCGTCGTCGAACACGCACACGTCGGCGTCCATGCCCACCCGCAGCGCGCCCTTGCGGTGCGACAAGCCCACCTGCGCCGCCGTCGCCTGGCAGCACAGCCGCACAATGTCGGTCGCGCTGGGCACCTTGGCCGTGGCGCTGCGCTGCTTGGCCGCCGAGTGCAGCACCGGCAGCCCGAGCCCGACGGAGGAGATGCCGCCCCACGCAGCGAAGAAGTCGCCGCGCAACTGCTTGGCAGGCGCCGTGGCGCCATCCTGCAGCTCTGCGGGCGTGGACACGTCGATGCCCGAGTCGGACGGCGTCATGGTTCCGCTGGTGGGGGGCTCCAGGTGCGACGGCAGCAGCTTGAGGTCGGGCGTGCAGGGAGAGTGGTCTGACACGACGGTGCGGATGCAGGAATCCTCGGCGACGAGCTCCTCCCACAGGGCGTCGCGGTTGTTGCTCTCGCGGATGGGCGGGCAGCACTTGTGCCTGGTGTCGCCCTTTTCGATATCCTCGGCCGCCAGGCCCAGGTAGTGGAAGCACGTCTCGGCCGTGATGTTGATGCCGCGGGCACGGGCAGCGCGCAGGATCGGCACGCACTGCATGGCGGACAGGTGCACAATGTGCAGGTGCAGCGACGGCGCGAGGTGCGCCAGCGACAGGATCTCCTCGATGGCGTACGTCTCAAAGGCCGGCGGGCGCGACTCGAGGAACGTGGCGTAGGCGCTCAGCTCACCGTGCGGCGCCAGCGGGGGCTCGGATGTCTGGACGCTGTCGCCCACCGAGTCTGCGATCGGGGGCAGCATCTCGGCGTGGAACATGAGCGTCGTGGGTGCGTCCTTGAGCGTCTCCATGGCGAGGGCCACGTCCTTGCTGGAGATGGCGGGGAACTCATCGACCTAGAGCATACCATCATTAGGGGATGAACAGGGAAGAAGGGGGCAGAGTGAGAGAGAAGAGGTCATGTCGTGTGCTTACACCAGAGTCGATGAGGAAGCCCTTGAAGCCGCGCACTCCCTCCTCGACGAGCGGCTTCAACTGGTCGGCATTGCCGGGGATAACGCCGCCATAGAAGCCGACATCAACCCAGCACTGCCCCTGGCTGGCCTTGAGCTTCTCGCGGAAGCCGTCGACAGTCGTGGTGGGCGGGATGGCATTGAGTGGCATGTCGACGACAGTCGTCACACCACCCGACGCCGCGGCCTGCGTGCCCGTCCAGAAGCCCTCCCACTCGGAGCGACCCGGCTCATTGAGGTGGACATGGGCGTCGACGAGGCCCGGGAGCAGCAGCTTGGGCGAGTGGTCGACGTAGACGACAGAGGAGGGGAAGGCAGAGGCAGGCACAATCTCGGGCACGATGTCGACAATCTTGCCCGTCAGAGACGATACAGAAATGGTGGCGGGCGACACGACGAGCGAGTCGTCAGGTCGTGTCAGCACACACCGCGAGGACACGAGCACCGTCACGGGTCCCATATCCGACGCCTGCACGCTGCTCTCCATGATGGAAGTGAAAAAGGGTCAACAAAGACAAAAGTGTGTCGGCTTATCGCGGGGTGGCAGAGAGCAAGGGGGGGGGATAAGAATGGCGATAACTTCACGATAACACTCAGATAAGATCCAACAGCATACGAAAAGGGACAGGAAGAAGAATCTACGATACGCCGCTCCTCAGATTTAAAACGAGGAGCACGAACCCTCACGCCCGATAAGCAGGCTCTCTCCCTCCATCCCATCTGCCCATCGGAGCAGCCCGATAACCCACCCTCCCTCTCAGCATGAACAGAGAGAGGATCCGCCCCTTATCTCTCCCCCCAGAGGTCAAAGAAAGCAAAAAGCCCGTATCTTGACTCGCCCTGCCAGTTCCCGACGAACCAAGCTGTGTGGGGCATGTTCCTGGTGCCGCCATGGCTGAGATAAGAAACCGAACCGTCCACTAATAAGGGCCATTGCGCGGATAGCTGCATTTCTCAGCACGCACATTCGTTGGCTGGAGTGCCTCCGGCGGCCCCTTCCGGGGAGGCTGTCCTCGCCTTCGGCTCGTCGGGTATATGAGGCGAGGCATTATCTCGTTTCTTGCGGCGACGTGTGCGTTGGGTTGCTTATCTCCCCCATTGAGTTTGATTTGCGGGGTGCATATCGCGGGGACAATTCCCTTATCTCTCCGTCCTCTTTCTTATTTATCGCTCACTGCATCCGTTATAAACGGGCATCTTAGCCAGGCGAGGCCAAGAGATCCGACGCCGCACACGTTACAGCGCATCACACCGCCATGTTCCTCTTTGCACCCGGCCTCGGAAAAAGGTGACAAGAGGAAACTGGCTTCAAGGCCGCTTATCGGACCACGTCCAGAAGCAGTAGGGGATCATCAGGGTCCATAGGCGTAATCCCCCCGTGGCGTAAACGGCTACCTCAGCGGGCGCACACCAATCGCTCCATTCCATCGAGTAATGGTTGGATAACGAGTTTCTCTTATCCAGCGACCACAGTGTGTTTCTATTACTCGACCAAAACCTGGCCCTTGCGCCAAATCTGCGAATAGCCTCGGTCGACCGCATTGTTAAGTCATGCATCCTCCTAGTGTCGTTTGTTTTTTCTGCTTCGTATGCTGCTGAGCCATCATCCCTCTCCCCTTCTTACGTACAACATCTCCACTCCCAAAGGTCTCGAACTCTGCTTACTGCCCTGTCCTGCCTGACCCCATCACCAGCGCACACATCACATCCTCCGCGCGAGCCGAAGGCGAGGACAACCTCCCCGGAAGGGGCCGCCGGAAGCACACCACTCATCACCAAAGTTTGCCTTTAATGAAGTATTGCATTGTAAGTACAAGAGAGGCGGATAAATGGTGGCATCATCGGGTCGTAGCCAGTCTCCTCACCGCTCTGCTCTATCACGTAGACGAGCGTCTCGTGCGGCTATGCACCTGGCGGTGATGCATCCGCGCACCAAATCTATCAAGATGTAAATCTGTACAGATACACTAAATCGTACACATCCCCACTATCTCCCTCTAGATCTCTTTCCGACCCAGTTTCTTAGTCTCATAAGGCCTGTTTACCCCCTCTCGCATCTATACCAGAATGCCATGCCAAGGCCAAGGTCCAAGTGAATGCAATTCGTGTGGAAAGTATATACAGTTCCATTGAGTGGTGGTGGTGGTGGTGGTGTTGGTGGTGAGTTTCCAAGTTTCGTCAAAGCGACGCAGCTTCGATTACTTGCGTCGCTGGATGGTCCTGTGAGCCATCTCGACCAGGCCGTCCTTGGCGTCGCCGTCCGGGAAATCGGCGATGGCGGCTATGGCTCGTTGTGCGTAGTCGTGCGCCAGCGCTCGCGTCTGCTCGATACCGTCGCTGCGGAGTACCATCTCACGTGCCTGGGGTGTGTGTCAGCTGCCACTCATTACGGTCGCCAAATGTACATCGTCTACTTACCAGTGCAACATCCCCCTCATTCTCAAACTTTCGGCCCACCAGAGCTCCCAGCTCAGGCATCTGCTTCCAAGCAAACAGCAAAGGTGCTGTCGCCAGGCCCAGCTCGAGGTCGGCGCCCGCAGGCTTTCCGAGCTTCTGGCCGCTCTGAGTGTAATCCAGCATGTCGTCGACGAGCTGGAACGCCAGGCCGAGGTTGCGTCCGTACGAGTAGGCCGCCTCGACGGTCTGGCTGTCGGAGCCACCGAGGAGGGCGGCTGCGCGGCACGACTTTGAAATCAGACTGGCAGTCTTGAGATACGTCTTCTGCAGGTAATAGTTCAGAGTTTCCTCCGAGTACTGGGGGTTCTTCTCGTCGTGTGCCGTGTTCTTGAGCTGCATGAACTCGCCCTCGACGAGGTTGGCAATGACGGTAGCCAAGAGTTCCGTCACCTCGACATTGCGAAGACGAGCCAGAGCGACAGAGGCACGGCCCAGCAGGAAGTCGCCGGCAAGGACGGCCATCTTGTTGCCAAATTCGAGGTTGGCTGAGGGAGAGCCGCGGCGCGAGACGGAGTGGTCGATAACATCGTCGTGCAGCAGCGAAGCCGTGTGGATAAGCTCAGTAATCTCGGCCAGGCGACGCTGGCTGGGGAGGATGTCTGCCGTGTTCGGTTGATCGCCCTCGGCAAGCTCGGCCTCGGTGGCCAGCGGCGCCGAAGGGTTCACGTCAGCGAGGATGTGAGTGGGGGAGATGGACGTGTCGACGCCGGGAGGGAGGTCGTGGCGGGTTGGCGGAGACTTGGGACATAGGTAGGTAGCACGGCTCATGAGCAGGACAATGAGCGGGCGCATGTGCTTGCCCTGGGCCTGGGTATAGTACTTTGCTACGCGATCAAGAGACGGATGCCCGGAGCCGAGCAGCTTCCGGACGTTGCCCGTCAAGAACTGCATCTCAGCGCCCACCGGGTCGAGGTCGATGGCCATGCCGCCCTTGGTAGCACGCTTGATCGTATTTCCCACCACGTTGGACGCCACCTGCGCAGCGGCAGCCCAGGCCGATTCATTTCGCTGTGTCGTGTGTATCGCGGCTCGATGTGCGGATAACCGGAGGCTTGCGGAAGCCGGTGTCGTGTGCCGAGGTGCGCACAAAGCACAGTTGGAAGCCACGGCGCTGCGGAGCGCCGAGGCCCGAGGACGTATCTGCATGGCCGGGGAGAAAAAACCACCCAGGGTTGAAAAGTCGGGAGGTTCAGTGGGAGCAGAGAAGCTCCTCAAATCGCGCGTGGGCGATCAAAGCAAGCTCGATCAAAGCCGAGCAAGGGGGTCGCCCGGAAACGCGCGACCTTTGCCCACGGGAAGCCGGTCTCAATGACGCTCACAATGGTCCGAAACGCAGAAACAAAGATCCGGAAGCTGCAATTGGATACGGTCCACAGGCGTATATCTATGTTTCGGGGCGTGCAAGTCGGGTGTTGGGGGATGAGGGCCGGGGCACACACACACACGAGACCTTTGTCGATGCAGCCAACGCAGAGCCTACGAGCTTTTTCAATAGAAAGAAAAAAAAGAGACGACGGACGGGAAATCAAACCATCGATCTGGACCCCACCCGATAGGTCGGCTGAGAGCATGATTGGCCGGATAGGCAGAGTCTCCACCGCTGCATGGCTAGACCGCTGTATCACCCACTGTAGGATGGAGGAGCGGGTGCAGCAACAGGGCCTCCAAAGGCTCCACACCTACGTCTTAGACCACGGAAAGATGGCCAAGAGAAGGGACTGCAAGGCAACCAACATTCTCGCTTGCACGCACATGTCCACCGCCCAGCACAGCGTAGCCCGCATGCGATATCTCTTCCGTACCTGATAGGCCGGTGACGACTGCGAGCCCTTCTCCTCTTGCGCTTTACGCGACATCGCTAGCTACCCCGACGGGGTCTTGGACCGCCCGCCATGGTTCTCCTCACGATGACGCCGGCTGTCGTTGCGGCACTGGAGCAAAGGCGGGATGCTGAAGCGAAGGACGCAACCCAGGGGAATGAGACTGGCGATACGACCGCCGAAGGGGGAGCGCAGCGAGATGCTTCAGAACCGTCCCTGGCCGAGCCTGCGGTTGGCAAGCCCATCGCACACAGCCAGATTCTTCATCTATGGAAGGAATTGAAGAGCAACGAAGCATCTCCCACCTCCCTCGAGAAACTCCTCCACGGATCGCACGTCTACATCCCCCCTCCACCCTCCAAGCCCGAACCCGTAACGCCCCCTCCCCCTCCCCAACGCACCGCTACCTCTCACCCCGCTAACCCACGAGCCCAGTCCCCCGAATACAAGGCCCTCATGGCCCGCCTCCGACGCGAACAAGAAGCCCGCACCTACGAGCGAATGGTCAACCAGCCCCAGCACCACTCGGCCTCCTTCGCAGGCTCGGCCTCCCAAGCCGCCTTCTCCGAGGTGAACCGCCCCACGACGGCAGCGGACGTCGGCGACGACGAAGTCACCTACAACGACGTCCACCGCCAGGTCATGCTCATCATCAACTTCATGGTCAGCATCCTCGGCGTCGCCGGCACGCTGTGGGTGCTCGCCCGGTGGTGGACGCTGCCCGCGCGCATATTCCTCACCCTCGGCGGCAGCATCCTCGTCGGTGTCGCAGAGGTGGCTGTCTATTCCATCTATGTCTGGCGGCTGGGCGAGGCCAAGGTCAAGCAGGACGCTGTCAAGGAGATCAAGGAGGTTGTGCAGACTTGGGTGGTGGGAGAAGAAGACGCGGGTGAGAATGACAAGACCGTGTTGCTTGAAGAAAAAGATGACGGCACTCTGAGAAGAAGGAATCTACCAGCTACAAGCGATCCTAAAGATTAATCATTGGCAATATAGAACAAATAAATATATCTTGTATGCCTCCGGCGGCCCCTGCCGGGGAGGCTGTCCTCGCCTGCGGCTCGATAATCGGTGCATGCGTATGGGTAAATGCTACTCTGTACTCCGTACACGTCGAAGTCAATTAAAGTGGCGTGCGCGCAGCTAATTAATTGACGTGAACATGAATTACATGTGACGTCGCGTCAAACGCACGTCCCCCACGCGTCCCCAAATGTGGGGGACCTTCAAAGTGGCATCCACGCGCCTCGACGCGTTCGGCCCATCTTCTCGCCATCTTCGGTGCGCCCAACCCGATTTCAGCACTTTTCACGCCATCTTCACATGATTCTTTTCTCGCTTCCTTATTATTACCCTTCTTTCCTTTTTCTCAGGGCCCATAATGACATCTCCTTCCCAAGACTACGCCATGTAAGTCTCCTTCGCTTCCATCCTATAATTCCCACTGACGCAGCGCCCGTCCAGCACAAAACCGGGCATGCCCCAGCGGCGAGATAAGCCGCTGCGCACGTATAGCCGGCGTCCCGATCCCCGAGGCGAACCGCCCTCCAAGAAGCGAAGAACGAGCCCGGAAACAACAGCGCCCGCTGTCGAGCCGCCGCCGCACGTCGAAGAGAAACAGGAGCCCCCGGCGAAGAAAGGATCGATATTGAGTTACTTCAAACCCGTGGTACGGCAACCTACAGCGGCGCAATCACCACCCGCCACCGAGGCAAGCACAGAGCCATCTTCGCCGGTGCGGAGGAAACGACCACGCACGCTGCGCATACGTCCGGTTCTCCCGCCGTCCAGCGAGCCGCAGGACGAAGACGAGTCGGAAACCCCCGATTCAGACGTCCCGCCAGCAAGACGAAGGCTCAGAGGCGCGGAAGCGACGACGCTACGGAAGAAAAAGGCCAAGGCTGCCGCACTGGTGCAGACGACGTTGGATATAACGGCAGCGCCGTCGTTCTCCGAGTGTAGGATTTGCGACACGGTATGGAATCCGCTGTACCCGGACGATGTCAAGTATCACTCGAAGCGGCACGCAGCAGTGTTGAGAAAGGAGAAGAGGAAGCTTGATGAGCTATGAAGCATACTATTAGCATTGCATATCTGGGTTTTGCGACAAAGATTTCTTGTTTCTATAATGTTTGCTCAAATCGAGCCGTACGAGAGCCTCCCCATCAAGTGGTCACAGGAGGCAATTAGGAGGCACGCTGTGCCTGTCTGTTTATCTGTTTAGCTAGAATCACAATATGATACCCAAACGCCATGGACGAACGAAACCAAGGGTAAACAAGCCCATTCAAAAAAGCCATTTGCAAAGCGGTGTTCACCCAACGTGTTCCCAGGCGTCTATGAAGAAGTCGTTTTCCAATGCCAAGTCCACGCTGTGCTCGAAACCCGCAAAGATGCCCATCTATATTGTGTCAGAGGTCGAATGGCGGGGATTAGGGGAGAAGATGACGCACCAAAGTGTTATCCATATCAGGCTGTGGAATTTGTGCTTCTGCCGCTTCGGCCTTCTGTGGCTGGCCGAGCTGCTGGGTGGTGGCGCGAGCCTGGCGCTCGAGGCCTTGGAAATCGGCCCGGAGGGCGTTCTTCTCCATCGGACCGTATTCGATGAGACGATCAAACACGTCAAGAGAGCCATCAATGAGGGTCCGGTCCCCGGTTGCGTAGGAGCTATCCGGGTCCTTCAAAAGGTTGATCAGAAGGAGAACTCCTGCCCCGAAGATGGCACAGGAGTTTGACCTAGGAGTTTAAGTATTAGGCCTGTTAGGGGTTAGGATTGCAGCTTACCAAAGGTGGTGGTCGCCGCTGTCTTTGGTTGCTAAGAAGACTCGGAGACAGGTTCTGCTGTGGTGCACGCATTCAGACCATCCAGAATGCGCTCCAAGCTCCTGAAGAAACGCACTATCTGGCGATTCAAAGACGCCATCTAAGTGACAACAAAAGACTCGAAGCTTGTCGATAATATCCTCATCGAACTTGTATAGTCCATGGGCCACAAGGAGGCCAATAAGCTGCGCTTGGTATATATCAGCGATGTGGTTTAGAGCCACGCCAGAGACATTGTTAGCAACATTGGAGACGGCAAAGTCAGGTTCAATCATGGCATTCCACTGCGAGAACATGGCGCTGATGCGGATGAGCCGCTTCGCCCGCTCCTCCTGCGGAAGGGACGACGCTTGGGGCTTGGTGAAATCATACACTTTTCCATAGATGTAGGCCAGCTGCACACGGATCTGGAGGTAGTTCAGGCAGGCGGCGCCGTTCTGGTAAGAGTATATGTTGCTAATGCCATCGGTGGGATTAGCAGGGGGGAGGGTGTGGTTGATGTCCTCATCAGCGAGCATGTAGGGAACTTGGAAGCGAATCGAGATATCCTGGGAACTGTGAGCTTGAGCAAAGACAGTGCCGACATATCTGGACGTACCCTATCCATGTAGTATGCGATCCAAAAGAGTCGGCTGCGATGAAGTACTTGATCAAAGGAGACGGTTCCCTCGCTCCTCCGGTGCAACTTCATAAGCTGAACCAGCCTGCACGCCATGGAAGTATACATGGCTGAATCCTTATGAGACGTGATTGCCGGTGCTCCCAGGGACAGTATCGCCAGTCCCAAGAGCACCTGCACGCCGAGGTGGTCCTCAGAGCGCATCATCAGTTCAAGCACCATGAACTTGGCAGCAGCGATGCTGTCAGCAACCCTGGGGTCCTCCATGCTGAACCCGTATACGAGGCGGAAGCATAGCGCCAGCGCAACATGTATGGCAGCCCACTCGGCGGGCGAGCGCTCCGTGTGCCAGTTCTTGATCATGGCCATGAAGGTCTTTTCGTGGAACAGCGGGACAATATGGTTATACTGGTGAAAAAAGTCCTGCATAACTGGGAGGATGACATGCAGCGGGGGGAGCTCGAGATGGCCGTCGTGCTGGATACCGAAACCTGACGCGCTGCCCATGGGAGAGGAATTGCTTACTTCGATGCTGGAGGATTCGGAAGCGGCGGCAGCTGAAGGTACAGTGCTCTGGGGTGCACCAACAGTATGGCCTTGAGCGATAGCCTGCATCATGGACTCGATTCTAGCGATTCTCGCCTCGATGTCGTGGGCACGATCATTTCTCCAGATGAATTAGCTTTACACGCAAAAGAGAGCAACACATGCGATGTGAAGACAAACCGAGGGAGCGGGGAATCACTTACTTGCCTGACGCGGATTCTTTACGGATCGGCGTCGAGTTGAGGTTACGAGGCGTCTGCTTGGGCTGTACGGTGATGCGGCATTCCACGCCGTAGAGCTTGCAGTTGGAGCACTGAGGCTTGATGGAGTCGCACTTGATGCGTTTCTGGGTACACAGATCGCACGCTGCAGCCTTGTCAGCACACACTATGAAGCGGAGGATGGTGCTTGGTGCCTCGGATTGCCTCACCTTTGCGACGCCGTGCGTGGGGCGCCACCTCCATTTTTCCAACGTCTGGTGTACTCATTTGACGCTCAGATGCACTGGTGATTCTTCGAAGCAGAGAGATGTTGCGAGATGCGTTGTGCTGGGGTTTCGTTAGAGGAGGTGCTGCATTGGGGATATGCAGGAGGAAGAGAGTGGGTTTCAATAAGATAGCCGTAGAGGCGGGGTTGTATTGAAGGAAGTGCCGGGCAGGGGCTTAGGTACCTAAACTATAAGCCGCGGGAGATAGACGTGGCCCGGTATGCAAGGAGTGAAGAGATGCGGAAGGTGTGGTTGTACTGTTGGTGGTTCCGAAAGGCTGGAGCAGGCAATAGTAGGTAAGTAGCAATCAAGCCGCAGTCCAGATGGGTGGAAGCGTGCTTTATATTGGGATCAGAGGTTGGTTTGGATAGAGGCTTCACACCAGTATTTTGGTCTATTGTTCTTCTTGTTGCTATTTCGAGTCCAAGACCTTTGTGAGCCGTGCCAAGCTACATCCATGGATGTTTGGTTCAGCTTCTCAGCCAGCCACAGGCAGTTTTCCTCCCTGGATCCTTGGTCAACGGGGTGCGAAGGAGCTGCTGATTGGGTGATGCGGACAGCTGCAGCAAGGCTAAGGCCCAAAGGAAACACGCAATGGGGGCGAAAGAAATGGAACAGATAAAGGTGATGACACAAAGATAGGTTATCTGGGCCGGTCAGTCGTTGAGCCTCTCCTGGGGAATTGTCAGGCGTTGTTGTGCAGTAGCACAGTGCACGTCTCGATCTGCACCCTATCGCGATACGCCTCACGTGGCTGTGCAATAACCCCCACCCCCCACCCATCCCCCAATTTATTAATGAAAAAATGAAAATAAAAAAAGAATCAGCAAAATAATAAAATAAAATAAATGAGAGAATAGAAGATGGAGCGAGAGAGAGAAAAGAACAATAGAGAGGGCTAGTACCGATGGCCTCGAGGTGTGTATCTCCCACTCATCGACCGCGGTCGCCGATGTTTGCATACCTACCCTAGGTACGTCCCAGATGCCGCCGCATGGGGCTCTCGGCGCCCGCGGACATGCCAAGCATCTCCAGGGGAAATTTCAGGGGCCTCTCTCCCATCCCATAAAAGGCCCAGCAAACAATCCAATTCCCATCATCACAAGCATGCACCAAATTGCTTACTAGCTTGTTTGTTTGTCTGTTTGCTCTTCAGCTCAAATTTTGTTTTCAGCTGCCGCCCACCATGGCCATTCTCAACGAGACCCTCGCGGACATGCCGCCGCACCCTTACTCCCCGCTGGGCGTCAGCGTCCCCGGCTACGTCGTCAACTCCATGTCTATGCCTGCTCTCGTCGGCGCCTTTGCCGCAGGCACGTCCTTGATGCTGCTCGCCACCCTCTCCGTCGCTAAGATGGTTCGCCCCTCCATCGGCACCGGCCCGCTCCTTGCCACCATGTGGTTCGTCGTCTGTGGCTTCATCCATTTCTTCTTTGAAGGTACACATCTCTCCTCTGCTCCGATGCCCTCCTCCGCCTTCTATTCCTCCGCTGACATGTTGATAGGCTACTTTGCGCGCAACTTCATGGACATGGCCAGCCAGACGGACCTGTTTGGCCAGCTCTGGAAGGAGTACTCCTTGTCCGACTCGCGCTACCTGACCCAGGACTCTTTCGTCGTGTGCATGGAAGCCATCACCGCCCTCTTCTGGGGCCCTCTGTCCTTCTACTGTGCCTACTGCATCCTCGTCGACCACCCGCACCGCCACCCTGTCCAGCTCATCGTCAGTCTCGGCCAGCTGTACGGCGACGTCCTCTACTACGCCACGTGCCTATTCGAGCACACCGTCTATGGCATCTTCTACTGCCGCCCGGAGAGCTTCTACTTCTGGGCCTACTTTGTCTTCTGCAACGCCTTTTGGATCGTCATTCCTCTCATCCTCTTGTGGGGCAGCGTCAAGGAGATGGCTGCTGCGGCTGCCAAGGTCAAGGCTCTGGAGAAGGCCTCCAAGAGGAAGTAAAGGTCGGCCGGCGATGCTGACTTTTGAGGACGGATATCGGGCGCAGGTTCTCGGGCTGTAGATCATAGATAATGCTGATAGAACTAATGTATAATTATGTCGCGTTGGTGCTCCTCACACTTTATGGCAAGCAGTTCCTAGATAAACGGTAGCGCTTTGCGTACTTCCTTCAATTCGATTCAGTGTCTGATTCAGTTACTTGCGATGCAAAGACTGGACGGGTGAATTGTGAAAATCCGTTGCTCAATATATAAGTATCCGGTGTTGTCTCCAATCTTCTCCATAAATGCTGGGCCGAGCTCCCATCTTATGCAGGAGGGCAAGACGAGTAGTCTCCCGGCAGCAGCCTCCGAAAGTCTCAACCAAGAAGCCAAATGGAGACATTCAATCGCTGGTTCAGGAACAATGATGGCAACAGCCGCGTCGCCGGCACGAGGACGCGCAGCCCCACCAGCCCAGTCGGAGCTCGAAGCCGTTCTCCAACTCGGCCGCCCACACCAAACATGCTCTTCATGCTCTTCATCTTGGAGAAAGCTCCGCGGCAAAGTCCAAGGAAACAGGGGTTCGGAGCATCTACCCCATCACAGTTCTCGTGCGGGGCTTGATTGGTGGGATGCTGGACGGGATCTGTGGTTCACGGAGACTTAGAGTCCGTTCCTGGATGCGACGCTACGTCTCTGTCTCGGGACTGACCGAGGCTTCCCCCCCCTGAAATCTCAACCTCTTAATCTTGCTCCTCCCATACGGTGCCCACTCGTGGCCATATTTCGGCACGAGGACTTCCATCGTTCATTCTTGGTCAAACGGAACGAAACAATTGGCACGCTGGCCCGGTTCTAGGTCGGCTTGTCGGTGCGCCGATATCGTGGATGCCCATGGACGGACCTGAATAAATGAAAACATGGGTTCTTTCGAGAGGGTCAAATTCAGGTATAAAAAGGCCAGGTCCTTGGCCGAGCCAATGCGTCAAGGATCGACAGGTTCAGACGCAGGTATATTGCTCGCCCTCCTTTGTCCAGCCGTACCCTACCCTAACACCTCGGCTGCCCTTCCGGATCGTCGAGATCGTCGACCATGAAGTCGTTTGCTCTCCTCGGTGCCCTCGCGGGTGCTGCGCTCGCCCAGAGCACTGCGCCAGCGTGGGGACAGTGCGGCGGCGAGGGATGGACGGGACCAACCACCTGCGTCAGCGGATACGTCTGCACCGCGAGCAACCAGTGGTACAGCCAGTGCATCCCCGGCACTGCGGCTCCTACCACGACGCGGGCGACCTTGACGACGTCGACTCGCACCAGCTCCGTCCCCAACCCTACCGGGTTCCGCCACTTCGGCGTGGACGAGAGTGTGGCCGAGTTCGCCTACGACATCTACCCCGGAACATGGGGAGTGCACTTCCGCTTCCCGGAGCCGTCGGCCATCCAGGTATGCAGAAACTTGTCTTGTTTGGTGTTTGGGTCTCGCTAACGCTATCAGACGCTCATTAGCGAAGGCATGAACACGTTCCGCGTGGCCTTCCGCATGGAGCGCATGGCTGTCGGATCGCTGACGGACAACTTTGACGCGGCATACCTGCGCAACCTGACGGAGACGGTCAACTTCATCACGTCGCGAGGTGCCTACGCCGTGATTGACCCGCACAACTACGGCCGATACAAGGGGGCCATCATCACCGACACCAACGCGTTTGCCAGCTTCTGGACCAAGCTGGCGACGGCCTTCCGCAGCAACCCGCGCGTCATCTGGGACACCAACAACGAGTACAACACAATGCCGCAGCAGCTCGTCTTCGACCTCAACCAGGCGGCCATCAACGCGATCCGACGAGCGGGGGCCACGACGCAGCCCATCTGGGTCGAGGGCAACTCGTGGACGGGCGCGTGGACGTGGGTCGAGATCAACGACAACCTCAAGGGCCTGACGGACCCCAACAACAACCTCGTGTACCAGATGCACCAGTACCTCGACTCGGACGGCTCGGGCACGCACCCGGAGTGCGTGAGCACCACCATCGGCGCGGAGCGCATCCGGGCGGCGACGGGCTGGCTGCGCCAGAACGGCAAGCAGGGCGTCATCGGCGAGTACGCGGGCGGTCCCAACCCGACGTGCAGGACGGCCATCAGCGGCATGCTCGAGTACATGCGCCAGAACAGCGACGTGTGGCAGGGCGCGCTCTGGTGGGCGGCCGGTCCCTGGTGGGGTGACTACATGTACTCGTACGAGCCTCCTTCGGGCTCGGCGTACACGTACTACAACTCCATCATGAGGCAGTACGCTGCGCGGTAGATGGACAGGCAGAAGAGGGAAAAGATGGGGGAAGATGGGGGCAAGATGGAGGGAAGAGGGGTGTGGCAGCCCCCACTTTGCCCACCTTGTCCACTTTCCACTTTGTTGATTGGCGACAGATTCGGGTATCTCAGATGGTAGGGCTGGGCTGGACTTGGATTAGCATGGAACCATTAGAGCTTGAAGAACTGTCCGTTTGAAGCCACATTGCAGTATTTGACTCACTCTTGATATGTTGAGTATCTCCTTTTTTTTTCTTTCTTTTTTTGAGTGTTGATTTCCATCATCCGTGCTATGCTGGTCATTCATTCTCTACAAGTATGAACTTGCTTGTTTATGCGTCATCCATGCTGTTTTCCCCGCAAAAGCCCAAGAGGGTTGCATCGTCTCACCTGACCCGGATTCCATGTGGATGGATGGGCAAGCCAACAATGATATGCGTAACACCAATAGTCTACTTTTAACCCAACGGCGCCAATACCCATTGGAGAACCAAGCATCGTCACATGCTGCTGCGGCCCATCACGGAACGGCGACGTGCAACTCGCAGATCCGTCCCCCCGTGTTGCACGTACATGCCGACGGCAATTTCAGGTGACATCACCGCTTACTAAGGACCAACGGCCATATCCGCCTCCCTCGGGGCGGCAACGGCTCCGCGAGACTTTCGCCCTCAACATTCCCCTCAACCTATCATGCCGGCCTGCGCGTTATCATAGAGTTCACCACCAGCTGCGGCCTCAAAGTATCGTCCTGGGGTCTTCCAGGCGCAGCGTCCGCCCGCCATGAATTTCACCAATCTCCTCCCCAGGGTCTTCCGCCCTTCCTCCTTGTCCTTCACGTCCCCTTCTCCGTCTGGTTACCAGCCCGTACACCAAGAAGAGATCGACGACGCGAGGATGAGTGCCTCCGTGGATCGCTCGAGCGAGGCGGCTTCCTATCGCGATGCCGCTGCCATGATGCTCGCAAAGCTGGGCCGCGACCCCCACGAGATTGTCCCCGTCTCCGCAGCCGACGATGCGCGCGTCCTCCGGCGCATCGACATTGCCCTGCTGCCGCTCATGCTGGCCGTCTACTTCCTCCACGCCATAGACAAGGCTACCCTCTCGTATGCTGCCGTGTTCGGTCTCATCGACGACACGGACCTCGTGGGCGACCAGTTCTCCTGGCTGGGGAGCATCGTCTTCCTCGCCCAGCTCGTCATGCAGCTCCCCTTCGCATTGGCACTTGTCAAGCTTCCCATTGGAAAGTTTACCAGCATCATGGTGCTGGGCTGGGGTCTCACCCTGACCAGTATGACTTGGGCGCACGACTTTCACCGTCTCATGGTTGCACGCTTCTTCCTGGGTGCTTTTGAAGCTAGTGTCGGGCCGAGCTTTGTCGCAATCACACAAATGTGGTGGAGGCGAAGGTGCGCTCCCAGGTCCCTTCGTGAAAGCACGTCTAATCTTCTCATAGAGAACAGACCCTTCGAGTCGGCTCCTGGTACTGCATGAATGGCCTCACCTGGGTAGTAAGTCATCCCCGCGAGCCCAATGCGAGGATGGCTTCCTGGCATGGGCCTCGGAGGAACTCACTAACACCAGACAGCTTGGCAGCTTGATAACCTACGGACTGGCCAGCATCGATTCGCATATGCGTCCTTACCAGATCATCTTCATCTTCTTTGGCGTCGTAACCGTGTTTGTCGCCACCATCATGTTCTTCTGGATGCCCGACTCGCCTACCGAAGCGCGGTTTCTCAACGATGACGACAAGGTGATTGCCATCAACCGCCTGCGTAGCAACCACATGGGTGTCATGTCGCGCGAGTGGCGATACGACCATTTCTTGGAGGCCTTGGGTGACCCTAAGACGTGGCTGTGGTTCGTCATGATCTTTTGCGTATCGGTTCCGTCAAACGGTATTGGCACATTTGGAGTGCTCATCATCAAATCGATTGTTTCGGACCCTTTCAAGACGATGCTGTTCAATGTTCCGGTGGGCATTGCACATGCTTCGACCGTTGCCATTAGCTCCTACGCCTCCATGAAGTGGAAGGTCAAGGGCCCTGTAATTAGTATTCTCTGCCTTCCACCGCTTGCAGGACTCTCCGTACTTCTCTTGGCCCCAGAGGACCGTACGGCTGTCCGTTTGACCGGTTTCTTCCTTCTCAGCACGTTCACTGGGATTAGTACGTCACCAGCTCTTCTGTGTATTCGCATCTAACCGTTCGCAGCACCCCTCATCTACTCGTGGTCAGCTCAAAATACGGCCGGTGATACCAAACGCAAAACGGTTTCCGCGCTTGTATTCATCGGAGCTTCAGCGGGAAATGTCTTGGGCCCGCTACTCTTCACGCCGGAGGAGGCCCCCAGGTACTCTCGAGGCCTCAAGGCGAACTGCGCCTTCTTCAGCCTCGTCATTGTCTTTGCGGGCATCACGACAGCGTACCTGAGGCGCCTCAACCGAAGCCATAGCGAACGCAGGGTTGCTCTGGGGAAGAAGGCCGAAGTGATGGATATGAGTCTCGAGACGGCAGAGGAGGTGGAACGCATGGAAGGGATGGACAGGGCGCAGAGGGAGGGGCGGCGCAGAGAAGCGCAAGGACTTCCCGTGGAGGGAGGGCCAGAAGAGGTGGGGGAGGAAGAGGAGGAGGAGAGGAGGGACGACAAGGCGTTTTCGGACGCAACGGACCTTGAGAATGAGGACTTTGCGTTTGTATACTGAGCGACGGACGGATGGGTTTTTTCGTGGCCGATAGACTTGATACCCGGTTGTCCCGCAAGGGCTGTCCAAGATGTTCTCTGAATCACTGCACATGTACCATTGACGTGCATAGTGTGTAGGGTGCAGGAGCTCAGGTGAACGTGAAGGAGTGTCAAGTAGACAATGAAAAGCCCCGTGGCGCAAAGACAAGACGCTCTCAAACCGCGTTGGCCCAAACGCCGTGCAGCCGCCTTTGTCTTGTGCAACACACCTTGCCGAGGGGTTTGGACAGCACGAAAGACGCTGTGAAACTCGATGTCCTATAAAAAGGAGTAAGGACCTTTTTTCTCCTTTCCCATCTTCAACAACCTCAACACAGACACCAAAACAAAACAAAAAGGGACACACAAGCAGGTTCTTGTTGATACCACCATAATCGCAACCACTACAACCAGAGAGAATGAGGCCAACAGCTGTCTTTACTGCGCTTCTTGTCGCAGCGGAAATCCAGGCCGCGCCGCTTTGGACGCCGGTGAGGAGTGAGCTCACGTTGCACCGCAACTTTGAGAATCTGGCAGCGACGCTGGAGAGAAGGGCGGTGGTTGTGAGGGGGGAGGGAGAGGAGGAGGAGGAGGGGGAGATGAAGGCGAAGAATGACTTCTGCAAGATATTTTTCTTCTTTTGCTTCAAATGGTGGTAGATTGGATCTGAAAAGGACACGGGGCAGGACGGTGATGATGGGCGGTTATTCTGACATGGTTAATTGTTTTGGGTGGTGAAGATGCTTCGATATTGAAGCGTTACGCTGGACAGGGTATTCTGTTGAACCTGATTGAAATACAAAGTCCATACGGATCTATGACGATTCCATGACAGCTCGACAAAAAATACGACACATCCCTTCCTCAATAAAGCAGTAATTTTAAACTGTACCAATTGCATAAATTGTTCAACTTGAAGCAATTCAACCCAACTACCCTGTATCCATCGTCTTCGCCTCGTGCCCAGATAATCCGGCAAAGCGATCCGAGCCTGTGACGCGTCATGGTGCATAGCCAGAGCCAAGGAAATGCGTTGGCCATTCCATCCACGGCTTCGCCACCTGGACAATCCAACCCCCTTTGTAGCAGCGCATAACCAGACATGCACCGCCACGGCCCAGTGGACCAAACGGCCCATCCATGGATGTTTTAGTGGCTGCTATGGCGCTAGCTGAGCTGCTGAGCTCCCGAGCTCCCCATGGATCCCCTCCAAGCTTGCCGTCGCCAAGAAAGTGTCGCGGCCTGACATCCGAACTGTCGTCCGCCAAACTGCCGACCATTAAATCTCACCTCATCCTCATCCTCGTCCTCTCCATCTGCTCTGCTCTCTATTCACTGTTCAATATTTTGCCGCCAAGATTGACTCCTTTCAGTACCTCGCGAGATTCAGTCTCTTCGCTGTCCTGCTCGCTTTGCTGCTCCACCAGCTCAACTTCAGCTTCACTGACATCTGGCATCCCAACTCCGACACCCGCATCATGACTGGGCAGTATCGATCTGTTGCATACTTTGTAAACTGGTAGCTACCCCAAAGAGAACCTCAATGGAAGAAGTCCATGGTTACTGATGAGAATAGGGCCATCTACGGCCGCAAGCACCTCCCCCAGGACTTGCCCGTCGAGAGACTCACCCACATCCTCTACTCCTTCGCCAACGTCCGCAGTGACTCGGGCGAAGTGTGAGTCTCCCAGCAACTCCTCACCACCTCACCGCTAAATGACTGCAGTCACCTTACCGATGGCTGGGCCGACACCGACATCCACTGGGAGGGCGATTCCTGGAACGACGTCGGCACCAACCTCTATGGCTGCATGAAGCAGCTCAACCTGCACAAGAAGCGCAACCGCAACCTCAAGGTCCTCCTCTCTATCGGCGGCTGGACATACAGCGCCAACTTCAAGGGCCCCGCCAGCACACCCGAGGGCCGCGCCACCTTTGCCCGCACCAGCGTCGACCTAGTCCGTCACCTGGGCTTCGACGGCATCGACATTGACTGGGAGTTCCCGCAGAACGCAGACGAGGCGCGCAATTTTGTCGAGCTTCTGGCTGCCGTACGCGCGGAGCTCGATGCCTATTCCCAGCAGGCCGCGGGCGGTCACCATTTCGAACTTACCGTTGCCTGCTCCGCGGGGCCGCAGAACTTCCAGAATATGGATATCCCCGGCATGGACCAGTACTTGGACTTCTGGAACCTCATGGCCTACGACTACGCCGGCTCCTGGGACCACTGTGCTGGCCACCAGGCTAATCTGTACCCAAGCAGCCACAACCCGACCTGCACGCCCTTCTCCACCGTCGCCGCCCTAGACTACTACATCGCGCAGGGCGTCGCTCCCGATAAGCTCGTCCTCGGGATGCCCCTCTACGGCCGCGCCTTCGAGAACACCGATGGGCCCGGCCAGCCCTTCCAGGGCGTGGGCGAGGGCACCTGGGAGAACGGCGTCCTCGACTACAAGAAGCTTCCCCTCGAGGGCGCCGAGGAGGTGCAGGACGACGGCGTGGGCGCGAGCTACTGCTACCACGCCGGGCAGCGTAAGCTCGTCACCTACGACACGCCGGGCATGGCGCGCGCCAAGACTGAGTTTATCAAACAGCGCGGGCTGGGCGGCGCCATGTGGTGGGAGAGCAGCGCGGACAAGGAGGGCGAGGACAGCCTGATTACCACGGTGGTGGAGGGGCTGGGAGGCCCGGGGGCGCTGTTACAGACGGAGAATTGCATTTCGTATCCCGAGTCCAAGTACGACAATCTGAAGAATGGGTTTCCGAACAACTAGGTTGGATATATAGCGAATCAATCTTCAACGAGCTTGGATCTCAGCGTATTCTAGTGTATGATGAACTCTCGGCTCGGCACCCCTCGTAGCAAGTCCCGAACCTGGGCCTTCCGGGTTTCGTCTTTCAGAAGGCCGATCCTGTAGTACGTATGAGGTGCATCTCCGGTGGCTGCAACGATGAGGAAGCAGCTTGGCTCTGTGCCGTCGTTACAGGCTACGCAGCCGACGTACAGGCACAGGACTTTGGCGGTAAATGCCACATCAGGCGGTTCAGGCGTATCATTGACTCGCTTGGCAGACATGTATTCCTCCCCTGCTGCGTCGCGAACCATGTGCGGCTCGATCCATGTGTCGATGTGCAGGCGATGAAGCTCCACGTCGGAGCTCACCGGCCCCTGAGGCAGCAAGAGCTCAAACACAGGCATCCTCGACTTTTCAGGGATATACTGGCACGTCTTGTTCATGTGAAGAATCATGGTCACAGCCTGCGCTCGGAGCGTGATGCTTCCTCGGGCGGGACCGCTGTCGTTGATCCCGCCATCCTGCACGTCGAGGGACATGACCTCGCAGTATGCTTCGACCGCGGCGTCCTGGCGGAAGACCCTCCCCTGCGCCGAGAACCAGCTCCAGGAGGGAGCTTGACGTGGGCCGAGATGGATCGTGGGCGAACTGTCGTCACGGTACCAGCAGAGGCTGTTGATCAAGTCGCCTCTCCACATGCCCGCGATGTACTCATCGCCATACTTATCCGCCAGCACCTTGGCGATGGACAGAATGGCAACGTGGCGGTCGCTGTTGAACGACAGATGCCGGCCTGTGTATATGGTAACCATGTCCATCCACAGAGCGTACATGGTCTTAATGTTGCCCTTCTTCAGGAGGTTGAGAAAGGCGTGCTTGTTGTCAAGACCCTGTAACATATGGATGGGAGGGTAGTGAGGATCGGGGAATAGGCCGTTGCCGCACTCGCAGACGGCGGCTTCGGTGCATTCAAAGGTGACGGCGGACGTGTAGCTCAGCAGTCGAGGGGAGAGGACCCTCTCCTGCATCGTCCAGCCTCGCGCGGCGAGCGGCTCTTGGACGCCGTAGAAGGAATGGAGTCGAAAGTCGTGGATCGTTCGTATCCAGAGATCCGGAATGGCTTCTTCGCGGAAACTGACTTGCAGACGGGTTGCGGCGTATACTTCCCTTTCCCTGCTTGGCCGTAGGAACTTGTCATCGTCTCCGGAGGTTAGTGATGCGGCGATGGTGAGATACGCGCCGCGATAGATGTCGCCCATCTTCACAGACTCCTTCTTCCAGTCCAGTCTGTCAAGTCAGCTCATTGCCCAATGGTAAGCGTGGAGGCGTTGTCCTACATGTCGTTCTGGATGATGCACAAGCAGTCGATCCAGAGATATCGAATCCCAATCTGCCGCGTTACCACGACGGCATCCTGGAACGTCTCTGCCAGCTCGCTCCAGCTAATGGAAGACATGCGGTCCGCAATGTTATCCGTCGTCGTCGCACATGGTGGTTTGTCTCCCCACTGTGTACCGTGTTAGTCCTGCTCTAGACACCCAGTGTCAGACATACTCGATGGCTCAGTGCGACGTATTCCACAGACGCGAAGCCTTGGACGAGCTGTATCCCATCTGCTCCAGAGCCTTGGAGATCAAGAAGTCTTGCGGGGAAGTTTTGTACCACAGGCCGGCAGTCTGTGTGCGTTTCGTCGCAATTCCTGATCCAATCCTGCACGCGTTTCTGTATAGCGACCGCATTTGGCTGGGGAGAAATGCGGTAGGCCTTGCCAACCAAGGAGGCCCCCTTCACTGACTGGAGAGACGGATAGGGTTTTGGGCTCTGGCTCGTCTGTACTTCTGTCTCGTCGCCGTCCCAAAATATCTCAACATGTGGCCATAGTCCCGCCTGAGGCCACGAGAGGAATATGGGGCCGCCTGGACGAGCTCCTATGAAAACGAGGTCGCTAGTCAATTGAATGCCATGCTGGCTCATTGCACCATGAATGATCTTGCATACGACACAATTCTCTGACTTGACGCTCGCTTCCAACTGTGAAAAGGTGAGGCTCCAGAAATCTTTGTTTGGTACGCTGGGATAACGACACACACTACACTGTGCCTCGGGGGTCCCAATCAAGGTATCCTCCATTGTGGACGGTGTATATGTGAAGGCCTTGAGTCTGCGTGTGAGTTGTTCAAGAGTTATTGGGAAGATAATGGCGCTGGAGAGAAAGAGGGTCGGCAAGAAAGGCTGATTATGGAGCAACTGGAGGCACCCATGTTGCCCTAGGGCTGAGAGTCTTGGCCTGCTCTTTTGAGCAAAACAGTCTGCCCCGGTAGGAATGAAATGAAGGCGTCAAGATACTGGGGTATATCGTTCGAGCATGCCAGTCGCAATTCAGGCTGTCTTCATGATGGCCCTGGGAGGTTGCAGATATTTCCAACAAGCTAATGCAAACGGAAGATACTTCTATGTATTCACGAGCAGAGCCAATCAAGACCGAACCGCCTAGCCAATATATCTTTATCCAGCTTCACTTATTTCCTATTCCCATCATCAGAAACTCGGGGATACTGGAATAATATATTGGGCTTTAACAGAAGTGGAAGCCATTGAACATTCTCGCTATGCCGACTATAACTGCGTCTTGTCCGCCCCAACAGCCACCGCCGGCATCACAGTTAAGCTATATGATCCCTTATACCATGACTTGGACGAATCAAACCCCAATCCTTTCGCCAACTTCGATACCGCCTTCTCCCGCAAAACTAAGACGTAGCTTCAGCTTCAACCAGTTTATAATTATGCGGTGCCGCGCTCTATGGCTCTGACACCGTCTATGTCCCTGTCCTTAATACGCTATCTAAAGCACGACCTGTGAGAGCAATCTTATATGGTTACATGTGTGGAACCTCTCTGGCGAATAGTGAGATAACAGACTATACCACGGTACAAAGAAAAGCAATCATGTCGGCTATTATGGACTATCACAGCATATCATGGCAATTGGATATTGATCATGGCGATCTTCATCCAAGAAATGTCCTGGCTGTCTCCGCCGAAGGAGGGAAAGCGGACATTCGTCTCATTGATTTTGAGTTGGCCATGTGTGGCGTACGCACGTGCGAAGGTCATATCGCTACTACAAAGCCCGAGCCCAGAACCAAAATAATCGAACGATGGCTGCACGAAGGTGCAGGCGACTACGCCATTGATTTTATGTGGTTTATTGATTGGCCGTGGAATGAATGGCTCCGGAACGAATACGCAGCTTATCGTGTATAACGCCAGCATTTATCCTTGTCCCCCTTTTCTTTTCAGAGCAAGACAATGCATTCTGACGGTCAAATTTACCGTAAACAAAGTCTCTGAACACATATATGCAAGCCCGCATATAGATAATGCCCAGCTAGCCGCTTATGTCCCTTTTAACATAGCCTTCAACAGCGTTTCGTGTTTCCAATCCACAAGCGCTTGTTTCTTCCAAGCTTCCCATTCCGCTTCTACATCCTGATCTCCTAGCTCGGCGTCGAGCCCGTGGAAGGCTCGCTTGAGGCCCATAAAGAGACTGGCGAAAGTCCTCTTGTCCTCGTGCACTGCTCCCCCTGGCCCAAGCGCAAACAGAAGCCGCTGGACCTTCCGTCCATCCAAGACGTAGCGGGCCAGGTCCTCTCGGCCCTTTTCACGGAATACATGGGCGAGGAAGACCTCCTCTTTAGCCAGCTCGTTTGATCCATCATAGAATGCCGCGACGGGCCACATCATACACGGTGAAGAGAAGGCTACTTCCCTGGAGGCAGTGCTGCACCATTCCCAGTCGATAATACCCACGATTTCGAAGTCGGCATTCACCAGGATATGGTCCCCTTTGTCATCCGCATGCTTCAAGAAAAATCGTTCTCCTTCTGTATTCGCCGAGGCAGACTGCTTAAACGCCTGATCGAGAAGGTCAAGTCTAAATCGATGGGCCAGAAACACATCAATCGCGTTTTCGGTTGTTCCTATTTCACCTGCCGCGATCATCTGGAGATGTGCCTCCACAAGGCAAGAAAGTTCCTCCCGCGAGGATTGGAATGGTCCCAGTGGTCTGCCATCCTTGCCCGACCTGAAGGTAGAGTGCTGGGCCAGAGCATCAACGCGTCTCTGGGGTCCAATAGACGTCTTCGGTGCCGCTGTGGTGACAAGCGACCCGAGCTTATCAAAGGGGTGTCGTTCAATTTCGAGAATTATGTCTGCAAATTGGCGCACGATCTTCTGCTTCTGCGACATGGTTGCGCCTTGCCAATCCAGTGGCATACCAGGCATGCTCTCCATCAATATATAGCCAACCCCTGTGGTATTTGATGAGTCGGATTCACATGCCCAATCAAACACCTTGGGTGAAGGAATATTCGTATGGTGCTCCAGAAATTGCATGGTCGCAGCCTCGCTTTGCAGCACGTAGTCGCGCACCTCAGGTGGTGGTGATATCGGACTGGAAAGCCGGAACCTGACAAGCCACACCACACCGTCTTCAAACACAATTTCTGCATGACAATTCTGGCCCCCCCCTCATCTTTGCAAGTTTCTTTCGTGACAGGTCGATTGTACATGGTACTTTGGCGTCACTTCGCACTTGTGACGCGCGTATACAGAGCTGTGCGCCGTCGATCTTTCGGTACAACTCATCCAGTCGTCGGGCTTCCTCTGCGAGATACTTTTTGCTATAGTCGTTCCAGTTCGACTTTATAATACTGTTAGAACTATGTAAGCACCGTGGCAAGAAGAGATTGGTCGTTACCTCGGGTTTGGGGCACTTGTGCCACTGTTCTTCCAGATGCAAACGGCAAAGGTGCTTATTGCAAAGCAGACAGTCGCCAGCACGTTGAACGGCTGGGGATTGGCAGCCCTCCCAATCGCATGGCCAAAGGGGAGACATTTCATTGGTTTTGAGGAAAGCTACAAATGAAGGAAGAAAGAGGAGAAGTAAAATCAGCACAATGTAAGACCAACCAACAGCAGGGGAGTCATCCAAGTGCGTTGCACGGATAGACACTCAGCCCCATTCACATAACGAGCAATAGCCGACGGGAGGTTCACGCCAATAATAGACGCACCTCCTCCTGCAATCAGTCCAGAGACTTGGGCCCATCTTGACAGCCAGACAATAGCAGGAAGCTGCACTAAAACTGAAGAGCTGCGGTCCATCCGCAGTATTGGTATTGTGGACGCTAGCCAATGGGCATTGTAAATTCCTTTTAGTTTTCCAAGTGCCCCGCCTCACGTGACCCGAGAGAGGTACATTCTGAGCAGCGCGGCCAACCAATTTTTGGTGGAGGAATGCCGCTTGTGGCCCGTGCGTTTGTACCTCGCTCTCCGTCGTGGAAAACTTCCCAATCCATCTCAAGGTGGAAAAAAAAAAAAACTACGAGGAAAAAAAAAAGTTGCAAACTTTCACCAAATCTCTTCGCGTCCCGCGAGAACCTCACCCTCGCACCCCTTCCTCCCCCGAAACAACCCCTCAATTGCGACCAAGCGCTAGTTTCGGGCACCATGTCGACCGATATCCAGTTCTTCCTCCACGAGACGGCCATTGGCTATGCCTTGTTCAAGGTTAACCCGCCCAGCGGCGCCATTGGCCTCAAGCTCAAGGAAGTCGCGAGCACGACCGATGACCTCTCCAAGTTTGGCAAGCTCGTCAAGCTCGTCAGCTTCCAGCCCTTCAAGTGAGAATTTCCCTCCTATGCGCACCCTCGCTCAACCTTGCCTTGCAATGGCTTCCCCGCAGCTGCTGACCTCTCTGCCCAGAGACATTACCGAGTCGTTCGAGAACGCCATCTCCATCACCGAGGGCTCTGTTCCTGACACCCTCAAGAACTTCCTCGAGCTGAACCTCCCCAAGTCAGGCAAGAACGCCAAGGTCAAGCTTGGCATCGCCGAGAAGATCCTCGCCGGAAGCATTCGCGCCATCTTCCCCAGCCTCGAGTTCGAGACGGCAGACACCAACAACGCCGTGCAGGAGGTCCTCCGTGGTATCCGCGCCCACCAGGACAGCCTCATTGACAATGTCAACGCCGGCGACATCGAGAAGGCCGGACTCTCCCTCGGTCACCTGTACTCGCGTAGCGCCGTCAAGTACAACGCTGCCCGCAACGACCGCAGCGTTATGAACTGCCTGCTGTCGCTCGAGACCCAGGACAAGAGTCTCAACTCGTACCTCATGCGCCTCAAGGAGTGGTACGGCTGGTACTTCCCCGAGCTCCGCAACATCTGTGACGACAACCTGGCCTACGCCAACCTCATCGTCCTCATCGCCGAGAAGCGCGACCTTGGCGAGACTGACATTGAGAGGATTGCCGAGCTTGTCGACCATGATATCGAGAAGGCCACCGCTATCGTCGAGGCTGCCCGCATCTCCATGGGTCTCGACCTCCCAGACCGCGATCTCTTCATGATCAAGAAGTTTGCCGAGATTGTCTGCCGCTTCAACAAGGTCCGCAACACCTTCTCCTCTTCTCTCGAGGAGACCATGAAGGCCGTCGCTCCCAACCTGCAGGTCCTCGTCGGAACCATCATTGGTGCCCGTCTCATTGAGAAGGCTGGTTCGCTCGTCAAGCTGGCCAAGGAGCCTGCCTCCACCCTCCAGATTCTCGGCGCCGAGAAGGCTCTGTTCCGTGCTCTCAAGACCAAGAGCAACACCCCCAAGTACGGTATCCTCTTCCACTCCAGCTTTGTCGGCCGTGCCGTTAGCAAAGACAAGGGCCGCATCGCCCGCTACCTTGCCAACAAGTGCGTCGTTGCCGCTCGTATCGACGCTTTCAGCGAGAACCCCGGCACTCAGTATGGTGAGGCTCTCCGCCAGCAGGTCGAGGACCGCCTCGAGTTCTACGCCACCGGCAAGAAGACTGCCACCAACCAGGAGGTCATGGTACGTACACGTTTCACCAACTCACGATCAACTCATATTGACATTATTTGCAGGACCGTGCTACTGCTCTGATTGAGGCCATGGGCGGCGGCGACGAGGACGATGACATGCCCGACGCTGTTCCCGAGCCTTCTTCCGCCAAGAAGGAGAAGAAGGACAAGAAGGACAAGAAAGACAAG
Organism: Stachybotrys elegans; assembly: GCA_020746835.1. Lineage (NCBI taxonomy): Eukaryota > Fungi > Ascomycota > Sordariomycetes > Hypocreales > Stachybotryaceae > Stachybotrys > Stachybotrys elegans. The sequence continues at coordinate 946,962 of JAGPNK010000004.1, read as the reverse complement.
AAGGAAAAGAAGGACAAGGAGAAGAAGCGCAAGCGCGATGAGGACGCCGCCACGCCCAAGAAGGCCGACGGTGAGGGCAAGAAGAAGAAGAAGTCCAAGTCGGCCGAGATCGAAGTCTAGAGTCCTGAGCCCGCGCCCGTCGTCGGACCCGCCGCCGCCATCGCCGCAGCCGCACATGTCCCCGAGAGCACCGGCCAAAGCACTCGCTCTTCCATCTCCCCGCCCGCCGCCACCGGCTACACCGAGCCGGGTGGCAACTCCTCTTCCACCGCCGACGTCGAGCACACTGGCGACCTCACCAACACCACCGACACGGAGAAATCAGACGCCGACGGCGCGAAAATCAGTGCAGACGAACCCGAGGCCGACAAGACGAAGAAGAGGGGAAGGTTAAAGGCGAAGAAGGCATCGGCTAAGCTGCCCCGTGCGGGAATGAAACTACCTCGCAAGAAAAAGGTCAAGGGAGCGAGCGCAGTCACCAGTCCTGGAAAGCGTACTCTCACGACCAAATCCCGCAAGGACAGCCGCGCCTAGTATTGCCTCTTCTTTTTCCTTTATTTTGTCCTTGCCCGTCCGACGCATCTTCCAGGTCTCGGTTCACGGTCTGAATGACGCACAACGAAGTTTCTTTTCCTTCTCTCATGTGTGGTATGTTCGACATCTTTTTGTCCTCCCTCCTACTGTCACCCTTGCCTGCTTGCTTGCTTGGGGGGGTCACCATCGTCTTTGCCCTCTCATCTATGGAGTTTGTTTTATTGCTGGAAACCAAAGGGATGGAGGCGTTCTAAGGAGACTTGTTCTTTTTCTCTTTTCTCTCTCTCGCAAAACAAAAAAAAAGAAAAAGACTTTTCTGTGTACATAGGGCCGCAATACCCCCTCTACCCCTCATGGTAAACACTTCATGCCACCAGCTTTCACCCGGCTGTGTTGCCCATTGTCTCCCGTGTCGTGATTCCTCTGGAGGCGCCTGCTGGTGAACAAAAACTGGCCTCGCCTCCGGCTCGCTAGTGGCGAGGGAATATGTTCAGACTCGTCACTGTACCAAATGGTCTTGTCCCTCGAATCGGTGTATCATTTTAACTATGGCCCGTGGTATATGTTTGAACCCCAGAACTGCCAAACGCCGTCGCCCTTTGAACGCCTCATACTCGTGAATCCTCCTTCAAACACCCAGCTATTCATTATTTTCCCCAATCAACCTCCATATACTTGAACCCCAAACTAGAGACCCAATTTTCTTATGACATCGCTTGGCCTGGTTTTGCTTCCAATATTGTCTTGTAAAGCCAATGGCCCGCGTCACTGTGTATAGCATCAATCCACACAACTCCCCGCAGGCGATGCTCAACCTCGGGCCACTCAGCGTTGCCAATCAATTCCGCCAGGGTTTCGATAATCCATGGATCCGACGAATCGAGAACAACCATGGATCCGATGAAGAACATCCATAGTTGCAGGTCAGCAAGCATGGGATGCAAGACATCGACATTCTGCAAAGCCTCCCGCAGCTGCTTGCTTAGCAGGTCGTATGGCCCCTTGATGCCTGGTGTCAACCGATAGAAGGTAAACTGAAAGGTAAGCAGGCTCAGACGAATCGCTTCTTCCAGGCGACGTCGTGGATCCTTGTTGTAATCGAGCAGTAGCAGGCGGTATTGCATGGAGACCATAATCTCCTGGAAGACGGCCGGGGAAAGCTTGCGGCTGTTGCTGCGGAGAAAGGTGGCCAGACAGCAGAAGTCGCGTACATCGGTGAAGATGTTGTGTAGCTTCTCGTCCAAGAGACTCAAGAGGGGCTGGACGGTTGATTCGGTTGCGACATGGGCGAGGTTGTGTTCCTTGAGAATGGGCCGGCAAACCGGAGCCCAATCTAGATCTTCCACCCGGCGGAGCTGGGGCTTCGCGCCTGTCTTGATGGACCATCCAAGATCAACACTATCCAGCGTTAGCCTCGGGACACTGAACAGTAGTGCGGGTGCAAGCTTACCGGCAAATCTTGATCTGCATCTTACTGTTGATAGGAAAGGTATCCAGGCCGCCACGCATGCGGACCATGTTTTTCAAGCCCTCGACGTGAATGTTGAACGCCTTATCATCGCCCACCAATTCCGCCGTCATGGCAAGAGACACCACTACCGCCGCTGTTGAGTCCTTGGCCTGGGTCGATTTGTCCTCGATACGTTCCTGCAGAAGCTTGATGGTGCGACGGAGGTACCGCCATGATCTTGGAGAGAAAAGTTGGTGGACATTTGCAATTTCAACTTGGGAAGGTTTGAGGCTACGGCGGGCGATGATGTCGTGGAATATGCTGACATTGAAGAGCGCCGAGTTGAGATAGGCTGGGTCCTCGAGGAGCCAGCGGAACCAGTAGTCTTCCGAGTCGGGAATCGAGGTACAGAGGTCAAGCGGATAGAGCGATCGTTTAAGCGACGTAAAGACTGAGAATGTTAGTCAACAGAACATGGCCTGGTTTCACCAACACGTACAGTCATGTATGAGTTGTTGTCCATCGAAACCAATATTCTCGGCGAAATCAAATGCGCACATGCTGGAGGAGAAGTTGACGGGACCAGGGAGGCTGGCCATGCGGAGGGTGACACCTTCAGGCGCACCATTGATGCCATGTTTCGCAACACAGACCAATGTGGTGGGTGAGGTGCGCACGTTGTCTACGGGATCGCTTACAGATTCCTCCACAATTCCATCGTCGCAACTTGATAGGGAGTCGGAGAGTGCGCTGGAGGGGTTGTATGGCATATGGTCGGGACTATCGCTGAAGTGTTCTTCGGGGCCCTCGCTCGTGGCTACGGGAGATGTCCTCTGGGAGGGTACCGTGGTGGAGGCGTCGGCATTGTCGTCGGTAGGACTAGGGGTGGAGGAGGGTGTGGGCGTGCGCGGACTGCCGTGGCCCCGTTTCCGAGTATTCTTGCCGCGCATGACATGGCTGCGGATGAACCTGCGGGTGTTGGATGGAGAACGGCCATCGGCGTCGGAAGCGATAAAGGCAAACAGCTTGGGTTTTACTGGAGGGAAGGCATAAGTGTCTGCGGCGAGCCGGCGGACATGCGAACATACCAGGAGCCGCGTCGGAAGAAGCGGGAGAGCGGCGCTGCGTGTTGGGAGCTAAGACGGATGTCATGGTGATTCCTTGGATTGTCTGTTATGCATATGTTCTGAGAGGCGTCGTTGGGGAAGTTAAGGGGGGCGTATGGTGGTGTATTTGAACAACGATAGGCCGAACCAACGCTTGGCTATGACGAAAGACTCAAGGGAGGGCGCAGTTGCAGCCAAGGAGACTCGGTCGTGAGGTCGAGGATAGTTTCAGTTATCGGAGACGAACCGCAGGCGCAGACCGACCTGTCACGGGACCGAGGAGCAACGGCACTAGGATCGGCGCCAGCACAAGCACAACGGGTACGAAGGCAGAAGGCGCAGCCTCGATCGCCGGCCAGCATGCAGTGGTAAGTGGTTGTCTGCGAGGGCGAGTGTGTCGTCGGGCGGAGATGTGTGGTGGATGATGGTTGTTGGCTCAGTCCATACGGCAGTTGAGGCACCCCGTTTCGAGCAAAAGGCGCGCCAAGTGGGCTCTGGGAGGCAGATCCAAGACGGACACGGGAAAAAAGAAGGGGTCGAGAAGTGTGGTGACAAGGCGCTGATCGGCACAGAGCACGGGGGCCCCTCCCGCCCTGCACACGGTACGAATAATTGCGCGTCAAACTGTGACGGGGTCGAATGAGGGGGCTTTGCCCAATCAGCACCTGTGGTGGCAGCAGCCTTTGGCACCGCTCCGGGCGACATGGGCGAAGGGAAGCCCTGAGGCAGGTGCCCTAGTGGCAAAATTTAGTGACTTAAAAGGATGGGTGGCAGGTACAGGGCTGGCGGCTCCGCCCAGCCGAGGGCCAGCCCAAGCCAAAGTACCTCGAGGGAGAGGGTTCGCGAAGCCTCTTATTCACAGACTTTCGCCGCTGGCGTTGAATACCGACAGCCCAGCGTCTATTTCTCGTCGGGCTGAATTGGCCGCCGGTCCAGACCCCGTCTGGCTAAACGATGTTGGCGATTTCGGCCGAGTGCTCGATCTGCATTCCTCAATTCCTCAAACCCGCGACAGGCTCACATCCAGCACGATAGACGAGACAAGCCTGGACCGGCCGACCTCGCCAAGTCGCCGTCACCTTCACTCATGACCAGGCTACATAGGTATTGAAGGCAAGACGGTCCGATTGCGCGGCGACTCCCACAATCCGTCAGCACGCATCCTTCTCGGTTGCCCTGACCTGACGTCCCACTCGCAGCGATGCGTGATAGCAAGGTACATGCATCCATGGGATTCTTTCTCCCTGTCGCATCCTCCACGCAGCACCCATGTCCAACGCTCCTTGGCACCAAAGAGGCCAAGGATTGTGTCCGTCCATTTCTACCCTGCTCGCTGTCCAAATGCTTGATATCAAGTCAGAAAGAGCTCGACTCGACAAGGCTGATGCCAGCAGCCAGAATGCAACGAGTTGACAACCCAGGCCCGTCCCGGCTTCCACGGGATCTGCGTTCCTGCGTTGCCGATTACTGCCACATTGTACGCTAATGCCGATGGCTATTTCGAGGGCGTCCTCGTGCCCATTCACGTCCCATTCAGTGGCGCTCAGCGTTGGCTGTCCCGTTCCAACTGTCTCTGACTGTACGGATACAGTGCGCGGACCTCTGACGAATTCCTGAACAATCGAAGCACCATCATTCATCGCCAGCCTGTCCAATTATGTCACCTCAGTGACAGGGTAACCGAAACCCCGCCTCGTATCGGCGAAAAGCACCAGTCTCGCACGGAAGCCATCGGGAATTAAGCATCGAGAACCAAAGTCGCCCCCGCTCACAAAGTTTCTTTCCAGTCGACGTTCATTGCAGACATCTGTAGCCAGTGCGCATATGTCTTGCCTGGTTCGCGTCTCGGGCCCTGCCGACGGGCCTCTCTGGGCCATGTGGAAGGACAAAGGACATGAGACATGACCTCCGGAAGCCTGTGGACGCCATAATTAAGGCTGAGGTGTAACACTGTACGAGAAACCCAGCCTGGATCCTCGCTGCGCAACCTGGGCAACCGGGCACCTGCGCCTGAATCCATATCTGCGCCTACATCTCGGTCGCTTCGTCATTCTTTGTTCAGCTCGCTTTTCAGGGTCTACGGCAGTGACCTCAGCAGCCCGGCATTGCCCTCCGCTTACCCATGCACACGCCTTGAGCTGCTGTGATGCTCCGATGTAAGGATTTGGGCTCGTCAAACCCACGTGGCTGCAAGCAATGCACGGAGCCACGCCATGCCCCGAGAGATTGGCACACACCCACTGCGAGCTGCTTGAGCTTACGCTTGGGAAGGCCACTGCTTACCCGGCCTGCCTGCGTCATGTCGGGGTCCTCAACCTGTCCGACGCGGCTGACGACTGCTGCAGGTCGACCTAACCAGTCCAGCCCAGCATGAGGCACTCTTACTGAATGCAGGACGTGTGGCTGTGGTGGATGGTGGATGGTGGGTGGTGAGTGGTGGTTAATGGGCATTCTCACGTAATAACGAGAATCCCACGGCATGAGGAAGACGACCAGCTCTCATCAGCCCACCATTAACAAATCTCCTTCTGAATAATTTTATGCCCGTATCTTTTGCCCTGGTCTGGTCTGGTCACACACAAAACAGGCTTGGTCTGGCTGACATGAGAAAGATGAGGCTATTTGAAGCCTGGTGCCGTTGCCTACCCTAGACGCTCACCAGCAACTTCATACACCAAATCTAGCCCACTACTGTCCATGTTTTTGCTCTGTGGCACATTGATACAGTATTTTGGAGTTGGCATTCATTCCGATCGTATTTTGATTTGTAAAAATACCCCAATGAAGCTCATTTTAGGGTCTCAGTGGTGTCCAGTGTCACTATTAGATACATCGCCAAACTATGGTAGCATCATAGTACAGAACCTTAGAAGAAGGGAAAAAGAAGAGAGAAAGATGCGAATTAGAAGAAATCGAACAATCTTGCAAACTGGATATCCCAGAGCCCAGAATAGGCGCACCTAGTATTCGCCAGAGTTCGTAGGAAACCACCGCTGTTATGGTGTCGCCGAGATGGCAAGACACATGGGCCGATAATCAGTCCATATATCCCTGAAGGAATACTGACAGCAGGCTACAAATCTCCATTTGTGAAGCCCGAAACTATTTAAAGACATACTCAAAGAATTAGGACATCAAAAACACGCTGTCCAGTGGGCCCCCATACTCCCTCCCGCGGACTCGTCCTTGGCCTGCCTAGCACAGGAGCTGGCCACGCCGATATCGTCAAACAGTGCACCGCACTCCTTCATTGCGTATTCCCAGATTGATAGAGCGAACCTTCACCGATGGAGAATACGTGAATGAGCAGATGGTGGTGCGCTGCGTGCAAGGCCCATCGTGGGAAATTCGCCGTCTGCACTATTTTCAGATCTTTCATGACGATGGCGCTGGGCGTAGGTGAAGCGGCTTGCGGAAGGACGACTGCGCAATCTCCACGGAAGAAGAGAGCGGCGATGGGTCAATAAGAGTTCTTCGTAGAGCCGCGATAGAGTTGGAGGCTGTGGTATATCATGGGCTGGTGCCTCCCGCTGTGATTCTTGAATGGAACTCACACATGCCACAAAACGACATATTTTCTTGCACCATTTCTCTTCTCCTTTCGTCATCGGCTTCATTATCAAGTCTTTCTTTGCTTGGCTGTTTGCCTTAGCTCCTGGTTGTCCATTCATACCTGACCAGGTCAAACAACCTCGCCATGCTGCATCGTCTAGGCCATCTCGTCATCGCGGGCTTCGCATATCACGTCATCTCTGCGGCACCTCTCTCCCGTTCCGACGTCCCTGCAAATGACACCATTCTCACACACTGTCCGACCGAGCAGCTCTACTACCGCTCCGTCGACGGCGTCGAGTATCTCGGGTGTCCCGGCACGCATTACGCAGGCACCGACCGCCATGTGATTGCCGACATCATGTCCATTGAGGATTGCGCCGAGCAGTGCACGGCTGCATGCCAATGCACCAAGGCAACCTGGGACAGCAGCGCGTATACATGCCACATCAAGTCCGAGGAGCAGGGCAGCGCCATTTCCTGGGTGGCGGACGGCCGCTACACCTCCATAGAGACGATTGGTACGCCTAGGCCGGTGATTACGTCGCTGCAGAGCAGTACGGTGCGCGTCGGCGGCTCTCTCATCTTTTCTGTGACGGGCTACGCTTCGGTGTTTGTGCTGGTGAGCAGCCGTGCTGCGACGGACGCTTCAAGCGGGAGCCAGGGAGTCACACTCGATGACTTCACGAGCAATGGTGGGTCTGTCATTGCACAGCTTCCTGCGCAGGGACTGGTGCCTGGGAATTACTTCTTGTTTGCATCGAACGACGCGGGAGTGCGAAGCATCGGCCACAGCGTTCGTTTGGTGGCGGCTTAGACGGGGTGCCGAAGTCTGGTGAATGGTCAGCTCTGTATATATTTGCCTCAGTTTTCTGTTTTCTTCTTCTTCATATAGAGAATTTGTCATGCATTGCCGACATTTGTTGGCGACATCAAAATTTGCATGCAGCGTTCCTCATTCGGCGCCTGTCCCGTGGATGAAATCGACAAATTTCATGTACGCACATTCAATAATTACCAGTCCCGCCACTCATTTCAGCCACCACAAGCAGTCACGTTCAGTCACAATAATTGGAGAAAGATTACGTTGAACTCGTTGGTATCAATCAGCGTCATATACCAGATGTGCCCTATGCTACATCAACGCCTTTTTTCATGGCAGTCCAGGGTTCCCAGCCGTTTCATTCCTCCCAACCTAAAAGACTCCCCCCATGACATTGGCATGCGAATTTATTGCTTGTCGAAGACGTAGGTCAGGTGGCAGCGACCACAGTACTGACGGTCAGGCATGGCAGCCATGAAGACACCGGCGCCGCACTGAAACAATCATGTTAGCTGCAGCTCGGACGGTAGAATGAGAGGGGAAAACTCACAGTGTCGGAGGGGCACTCGCGTCGCAAACGCTCAATCTTGCCGTCCGAGTCCACCTTGTAGTACTTGAGGACGGCCAGCTTGGTCTTCTTGCGCTTGTGCTTGATCTTCTTGGGGGTGGTGTAGACCTTCTTCTTGCGCTTCTTACCACCTCCACGCAGACGCAGGACGAGGTGGAGAGTGCTCTCCTTCTGGATGTTGTAGTCGCTCAGGGTGCGGCCATCCTCGAGCTGCTTGCCAGCAAAGATCAGGCGCTGCTGGTCCGGGGGAATTCCCTCCTTGTCCTGGATCTTGGACTTGACGTTGTCGATAGTGTCGGAAGACTCCACCTCAAGGGTGATCGTCTTCCCCGTGAGGGTCTTGACGAAAATCTGCATCTTGCCTAGCTGGACGGATTAGAATACACTGCGGGAGAGAAGGGGGAGGTTTTGCGGCGGCGGATTGGAGGGGGAGCAGTCGACTGCTCATGCGCCGCTCTTCTTCGTTTCTGCGACGGTGGGCATCGTGAAGAGAGAAAGAAAAAGAATGACGCATGAACAGCCGGTGCTGGGAATCAAGGGATAGCCGCGTGCAGCATCTTCAGACGTACCTCGACAATAAAACTTATTGCCGTCCTAAGCAATCTTCAGATGTTGCGGATGGAGGAGAGAAGGTCTTTTCTTCGTGGTGGAGTGGCGCCCTGAAATTCAAAGAGGGCGGCTGTGGCAGCCCCAGGGCAAAGTGGGGTCACATGACCTAGGGTTTTCGCAGCGCCCTGCCCTGCACGAGCTCATTGGCGAAGGCCCCCGGCGGTGGGGGCATTTTTGGTAATTTTCAATTGATTTACGCCAAAACGCACGTCGGCGAAGCACGTTATCGACCCTCGCATCAACCCTCTCGACAGCACAAAAGTCCAGTAAGTCGAATTCGCCCTGCCCGACTTATTCCTTTTCCTTTTCACTTCGTGGGATTAACTGTCTTAGCCGAACAACAGTCAAGATGGTCAAGAAGAGAAAGAACAAGTACGATGCCACCACCCCTCCTCGCTCCCCTCCGACTTGACCGTTTGCTCGTTGCTCGTCGTCGCTATCGATACCTCGAAGCGATGGCACGCCGTCGGCAACGCGCGACGCGATCCTCGAGATTCCCTTGCCCTCAGTACCTAAGGGATTGTGCTAACAGCATGCAGCGGCCGCAACAAGAAGGGCCGCGGCCACACCAAGCCCATCCGCTGCAGCAACTGCTCGCGATGCACGCCCAAGGACAAGGCCATCAAGCGCTTCACCATCCGCAACATGGTCGAGTCTGCTGCTATTCGTGCGTTTCCCTTTTGCTCTCCTGTGTTGCACAGCCAGCTAACACCCACCTAGGTGATATCTCGGATGCCTCTGTGTTCGCTGAATACACTGTACCCAAGATGTACCTGAAGCTGCAGTACTGTGTCTCTTGCGCCATCCACGGCAAGATTGTCCGGTACGTTGTCCCCCCGGGAGTTGGAGTGTGACAACTACGCCTCGGCGTATGCCCTGCTTCAGATGAGCCTTGGCGTACTTGAAAACTCTCCCTCTTCCACCTTGCCCTTGCGGCGAGGCTAGGTACGTCGATGAACGTAAAGCTGACATGCTCACAGCGTCCGATCTCGCGTCGGCCGCCGCAACCGCGCTCCCCCTCCTCGCGTCCGCTACAACAAGGACGGCAAGAAGATTGTCCCCAACACGCCCAAGACTTAGATGGGTGAACAAGCGTCTGGAACGGAGTCTGGCCATGTGTAACGATTGCATTCAAAACTGGATGGGATGAGCAACGGGTTGGGATTTACGGATTCCAAATGAATCAAAGACACTTCTGCTGTTCAATCAAATAAAAAACTGAACCAACCTCGTGTGTGCCGTGTGAAGATCCAAGACCCAGTATCTTGTCCATAAGTCCATTACGCCTGTGCAATGTAGATGTCGAGCATGCAGAATTGTGGCAAATTGCTGGCAGAATTTTCACACCTACAACACCTTGGCTAAGTACATCCACCCTGCACCATGTGTTCCGTTAAAGCACGGCATGTTTACAAACGTTCCTCGTCATCCCTCAACCAGTCCTCCATGCGCTGACCGATAAAGGAACGAAACGTCAATGCCACAAGACACGCGAGCCACATGCATCCAAACGTCACATACGACGTCGACAGCCAGTACAGCTGGGCATTTCGGACAGCCTCGTCCGTCTTGCTGTTGAGCTCAATGACCTGACCATCCGCCCACGAGAGACGGTCGCACCAGCACGCTCGGAAGACTCCGATGAGATGGAATGCTGTACCCAGAATCATGACGGCAGCGTTGCACATGGCCACGAACCAGTACACCACGCGCACTGTGAATAGAATGCGGATGCGGCGTTTCTCAATTACTGGATCTCTGTCCGGGTCCAGCTCATGCTGTCGTCTGCGGGCGGCCAGCCATGAGCACAATACGTGCAGGTAAGCCGCGACAAAGGCCAGCACCGCGTAGAGAATGAAGTTGAAGGAGCGGCACCCCAACCCAGTGGTCGGCGTTGTCCAGGCTATGGCTGTCGCAGCGGCCGATGCGAAACAGACAACGCACCAACCCAGGAACTGTCCCACGCAGAAGCGAAGCCAAAACGTCCACCCCTCGCCGCGGCTCGACGTGAATGACAGCGTTCCAGCCTGACCGCCCTGCAGCTCCCAATTGCTCCAGAGCTTGTTGTTCACGTAGCGCTCCCGCAGAGCTACACTGACAGGCTCGTCGCCCAGCGTAATCACCTCGCCAAGTGCTCTGCGCGCGAGGTCATGGTTGATGGCGCTGGCGAAGCAGTTGCCGGCCATGCCCACCACAATGAGCCAGGAATACCATATGCAGTACGCAAGTGCGAGAGCCGTCTCCTTGTCACCGACCTTGGAGTAGGCGTCGTACAGCGTGGCGGCGTTGACGACGAGCATGAGCACCACGGGGATGAGGATGCCGCTGGAGAAGCTGGGCCGCGCTGTGATGACGAGGTTGATGGCCTGATCAATCTTCTGGGGCGCGCCGTGGGCGAGTTGGTTGCTGGGAGAGCCCTCGCTGCTGCTGCCGGAGCTTTCTTGGTGATTGTGTGTTGCCCCGGAGGAGGACTTGAGGGAGAGGCCCATGATTTCTGGACGCCAGCCGATGGTAGAGGAGAATTTTAAACCGCCAAGGAGGGCAGTTGCCCAGGAGGCACGTTGCTGCAGCCAAGTCAAGTCTTGACTCTTCTTATGCGAGAGTTTGCGCAAGGCGAGCGTGTCGGAGAGCACCTCGTAGTAGGCGCCGAAGATGGCACTCGCAGGATCGCCCAGTATGCTCAGCGATTCCTGGATGGGCTTCCGCATCGTGTGGATCATGGCATCGAAGCTCCTGTGGCCCGTGATGCGCTGCTGCGTCATATCCTCGCCCAGCGGACAGAGCAGGAGAATGCCCATGTACGGCGAGATGTAGGTGGCGAGGGGGAGCAGCCACTGGCTGGTTGTGCTGATCTGCGTGCCTCGGCAGTACTCCCGCACCCACCCCATGGTTACTTTGACGGAGGGATACGTGATGTTACTGCTGAAGTCGAGATCTCGGTGATAATTGCAGACATCCCAGGGGAGATGCTCATCGCTGTACAGGCTGGGGTCCTGGCGGACGGCGAGGGTGCAGCACCGTGCGATTGTAAAGGTTGCATCGACAATGGGGAGAGAAACTATGAGTAAGAGAATTGTGCGAGGCTGCACCAGCCAGCGAGACCGAGGCGAGAGTGTGGCCATGCTTCCCACAATGGTAAAGGCACAGCCGTCGCGATGGTATCACGAATGAATACAAGTACCACGCCAGATGGAGCACGAATAGCTTTACCAGCTCCTGCAAACATACCCCCACGGCTTCCCCCCCAGTACGACGAGGGCAGCGGCCAGCTTTGCCGCCTCGACGCACGTCCATAGTGTCGGGAAGCCACGGACACCCTCCCAGCATCGGGCGGGACGGCCACGATCACTATTGATGCAGCTGGGAGGATCACGTCCACATATGGTTGGCCATGTCTCAGATCCGACCAGTGCCGTTGCGAAGAAGGCAGCCACCTCAAGGCACTATGCTCGGATCCGGGACTCAGCTCTTGGCCGGAACGCCAATCACGGCCTCGCGCAGCGCAGAAACGGCACGATGGCAATGGAAACAGAAGGCGGGCGACAGAGACGTCTCAAGACATGTACCGATTGGGGATATGTTGCCCGAACAGTGAGAGATGTTGGAGCCTCTGGCTTTGGGGGGATGTCTAGTCGAGAAACGCACTCGAGGAAGAATGGTGATGGTTAGGGAACAAGATGCTGTCGCGGACCTAGCAACTGCGTCTTCGGCACTCTTCTAAGAACAAGCATAGGCTCTTGGTCCCTCAAAGTCCATGACGCAGGCGACTCCTATGTGTTTGCGGATCATGACGAGCCCGCCTCTCACGGCCGGCAAATATGCGACCAACCACCACAAAAGGCGGCACGACGCCAAGCAAAGACAGAAAAGCGAGGAACTTGCCAGCACGCCCGTCTCACCGCCGCCCGCATAAGATCGGCGACTTACTGTCGAGGTTGCTTTTTTGCTAGGAACCCCGCCCCATGCTCGCCGCGTCGACGAATGAGACTCGCGCCTCGTGGAAGGCGTTTGTGACGAGTCAACTGGCCAGATAAGAGAAAGAGAGCGGTAGGAGAAACGCCCGCTTGCTCGGGATGGTCGTGGAAGCCGAGCTGACCTCCTTGTCTCATGTTGCTGATGATGGGACAAGCACGCCTTTTCTGCTCGAGATAACGAATCTTGTTATAATGTCTCGATCTCGATCGTAGAGAGTTGAATCTTGTTGCGAGCAGAACCAGTCCGCGATGTTGTGCCATCCAGTTCTTCGGAGAGGCTCCTCGCCCAGGAGCCACAGCCCGATCCTCGCAATCGCCCTCTCCCTCCTCAGCGTTGATATGGTCTCCGTCTCGGGACTAGAGGGCAACGGCCAGCCTTTCGAGGCGAGACAAAACAATGACTTGATCGACCCTGTCAGAATGCCCGACTGCCGGGCCTCGACGACCTGCTGGACCAGAGGAGAAGATCCACCTCCCATCTGTCCTCTCGTCGACGGCCCTTGCCCCGACGACGCCTCATCTTCCGACAATGGCGGCAGCTCATGCGGCACGAAGCAGTACAGCCGCGACTGCTACTGCAATCTCCACACAGGGCTGTACTGCGCCTGGACGTGCACTTGGAGCGAGTGGTTCCATATCGAAGACTGGTTCGCCGAGGTCTGCAAGGGGTATCCCGCTCCCGAGGCACTCGACCTTTCCACGCTTCCGGGCTGCATCCGGGGGTGCCTCAACGACGAGATCTTCCAGTACGGGTGCCTCACAATGACGAGCAATTGCTTCTGCGGATACGGAAGCCTGTTCAACTGCCAGAAGAGGTGCAGCGACTCGGAGGAGCGGAGCCAGATTGCCGGCTGGCTGGAGGAGGCGTGCGACGTGTCGGCCGACGTGGCGTCGCGGGCGGCCGAGAGAGGGTCCTTTACCATTTCTCCCGAGGCGTTTGTGGCGCCGACGGGGACGAGGATACCGAATGCTCATACGCTGCATAATAGGCCGCTGCACTGGGATGAGATATTCCTCGTGTCGATTGTTTGTCTAACGGTAGCCGTCGGGATAGCGAGCGTGGTTTGGAGCTGGAGGATGAGGCTGTTGAGGGTGCGGAGGGATGTTCATCGCCAGGAGTCTAGGTAAAGGAGGTCACAGGGAGATATTTGTGTAGTTGTATTGAGCTCTACGGCCGATGGAATGCCTGACAGACACAAATGTATCTCTAGGAGCTCAGCACGGCGCTGGCCTTCTAGACACCCTCATCCAGCTCGCAACGGTTTAATGGTGAAGGGGGATAAATGTCACTTCTCGGGCATTGCAGCCTCTTCTCGCGCCGCTCTTAGATCCTCCCGCTGTCCCTAGTGTGTCAAGTTAAGGGCTATTATACTCGGATCGTGCTTGAAGGTTGCTGTCGAGGTCGAGTACCATAACAGACAACAGACCATTCACTGGCTCTATCTTTTACCCATGCTGACACTGGACGGAAGAGACTTGAACGAGGCTCGGCAATAGCTCATAGTCATGAAATACGTTCTTTATTGCCACCCGCCCTACCTGCTCCCCGTCTCTACGGCTCTTGGTTAATTTTCATCTCCCTCTTCCGACACCCTCCAGACCAGTCTTTCGCCGCTGGGCGCCCGTTCTCGCAGCAAATCAATGGCTTTCTGGGCACGTTCTAGCAATGTTGCTCCCTCTACGATTCTCTGTCGGTTTGGCTTGACCACACCGGCAGCCAGAATCTCAGGGATGATGTCTGGCTGCAGGTGCCAGCGGAAGAAGTCGTTCTATTTCTTGTCAGTACAAATCTCGAGTCATGACCCAAGGGCTTGCATACCTCGTCGTAAAAGAAGGTCCTCACCCCTCGCAGTGTGACGCCCTCTTCCCACTTGATCTGCTTCAACTCGTTTGGATCCATGCCGAGCACTGGCTCATGGTCTGCCGTGGCATCTCTGATAATCACGGGTAGCATCACAGCTACCACCGACCCCCTTGTAGCCACCTTGCTCAATGGTCTAAGGGTTCCATCAACATGACCGATGCAGTCGACGATATACGGAATGTGAGTCTGCAGCGCTCGAATCTGATCTGTGACATCTGCCTCTCGGTAGTCGAAACAAGCCTTGGCACCATACGACTTGAGCTCCTCGTGATGTTTCTTGCTTGCAACGGCGATGGTATTCTTGTATCCCCAGTGCTGGAGGACTTGAAGAATGAACATACCGACGCTGCTGGCCGCACCCCAGACGAGGATCGGCGAGTCTGCCTGTGGAGGCACATAGCCAGCGGGGATGGGCCACGGCAGCTCCAGACCTAGGTCCTTGGTGATGGTGTGGAAGGCCGTGACGAGATTTCCAGGTACGGTCGTGGCCGCCTGCAGCGATATGCCCTCTGGCACACGGCCCATGAGGTTTCTCGGCACCGTCACGTATGTCTGGTAGCCGCGTTGGTCGTTGTTCTTGAAGGTGAATCCCATGACTCGATCACCAACGACGAGAGGTGCCGAGAATGGTTTCTTAGCGTCTGGGTCCTCTGGTCCGGTGGCGACAACAACGCCAGCGAAGCCTGAGCCGAGGACGTGAGGAGAGTCGATAAGAAGGCCGCCGTCAGCTTGGTGCAGCTCCAAGGGAGAAGATGCCATCCACTGCACGCGCACGACAACCTCACCGGGACCCGGGGCCTTTGTCGGACGCTCTATGACAGCGAGGGGCTCCCGCTTGGCGATTACGACGACAGCAGGGTGGGTTGGGGGATATCCAGCAGCCATGGTGTTGTAGAGTTCGGTAGACATGGAAGAAAAGATTGGTGATGGCGATGGTAACAAGACCCAAGGCAGAGTCTTCTTCGCCTTTATATATCCATCGTCGTATGACTTACATCATGTCCCGTCAAACGCAAAGAGCCTCATTACCTCACTAATACACATTTCCTAATTGGGAGCAGGTAAGGCTAGAGCCAGGTGGGCCAGGGAGAGGAGGGCCGGGAATTTCCATTTTGGGAAATTCACGAGCTATCGCCATGTTGATCAACCACCACCTTGGCCTCTAGTAAAAGCAAGTGAACGGGCGTGGGTGGTGTCGGGCGTTGTGTAATCAACATCGGCTGCGAGTCTGTTTGGGTATTTTCTCATACGCCACCGGAATGGCATAGACTGTGATGCTGTTATTGCATCTCTTCAAGTCAAATGGTACAGAAGCCACATGGAAACCACCCTCACTATCCGGTCTGCTATGTTTATACCACGATGAATCTTCGTCTTTGGGCCCTGCGAGCTGGAGAGCCATTGGAAGATGCTTCTCGAGTATTTCTTGGAGAGGAACCCAGTGATGCTCCAGGAAGCATCGAGATGGGACAGAGAATATGAACCTGCGTCGTTTAACACACCTTTGATCCTTCTTCTAACCAACCTCAACGACAAGAGTCCAGCGACGCTTGCTGTTCGGATTAGTTCAAGGAAGCAACCGAGAATCTGCAGCTCAGTCCGATATATCGGTAGCCTGGGGAGAATGCCCATCTCGCAGATATAAAGGACTGGGCTCTCACAGTGCCGTGATGGATGTCTGGGCATAAATATGACTGAAATACCAGAAGCTGAAGAGAATATTCATCGCACTGATGCCTCTTTTGCAACCCCAGAAGGGTGATTATATGCATGCCGAGGAGATGAATACGCGACCAAGAAGCTCTGTGGTGGACGAGGAAGTTATTTTGAGCCCCTTCTATGCATGTGCTCCCAGGAACCCCTGACGATCCACCTTCCACTGCTACCTCGGATCGGTTGCAGGCCGTGGTCGATTGAGAAAGGCAGCGGGGCAGTTAGTGAAGATCATCAGAAGACGCAACGGAGCTGCTTCTACTCTGTGCGGGCCATGATAATGGCACTTGCGTGGGCGGCTTCCTGGACTATGGTGGCAAACGGCAGCTCCAAGGAGAGAAGAGAGAGAGGGGTCAACGGGCTGTCGTGCAAGATAGGACTCGATCCGACTTCCCGAGGCTGTGAGGCCTAGTCAATGCGGCGCACGCGCGATGGGACAATCCGGAGGGACGTTTGCATAAGGACCTGCAGAGGAGCGGAGCAGGTGAGCACTGGGAGGGTTGGAGAGCAACCCCTGTTGACGCCAAGATAGCCGGGGGATCGTGCAGTCCGCAGTAAGCATAATAACAATATTTCGGCAGCCAAGCTTGTTCGGGCTAACCGGCCTGTCGCTGTCGCACGGCTTATCCGTGGGCCTTCCAATACGAGGCGACAAAGGTCGGGGGAAGCCGTTGGACAAAGAGCTCCTCTTCTTTGTCTTTATTCTTGGCGATGAAGGGTGGATGGAGTGGAAAGATGGATGGAGAGGAAAAGGCTTGCTGGAATTTCGGTGCTGGGAGAGAAAAGAAATAAAAATAAAAAATAATGAAAGAAAAGAGAAGGGGCAAAATAATACGTTGTAGAAAGCGACTGCAGGTACCTGTAATTAGTGGAGAATGCCGCTGGCCATTAGTGCAAGTCAATGGCCGATTTCTGCCTGCCATCACCTTCCAACTTTGGGCTGGCTCCAAGACTTTTTGTTCGAACCATCAAAATTGCCTGGCTCATGGGTTGATTCCCTCACGGCCAACAAGAGCACCTGGATGGGCGACCGGGGGAGTTCCTGGCTACGGCTGGCCGGGGCTATATTCTTGGCAGCCCCATGGACCACAGAAATCCTGGGCGAGGCTGGAAGCTGATGGGACTCGCACCCGTCCTTGACCTTGACGATGTGCAACCGACCTGTTGGTCCGGACCTGTCCTCCGCATCGCATCGTAGGGGGCCCCCGGCTCAGGTCCCTTGAGCTATAAAGAAGACCGACGTCCCGCGCCCATCGCCATGTCGCTTGGCTCTTGCTCTCCAGCCTTCGCTGCTCTCCCTCTCCCTCCGTGTCTTCTTCCTCCCCCTCTCTGGTCCCATTGAGCCTGTCCTTGCCTCGCGTCTGTCTACTCTCCTCCTCCCACGATGCGCTTCTCTACCCTCACCGGCGCCGCCATTGCGGCCGTCGTCGCCTCCGCCAAGGAGATGCCCAAGGATGAGGCCAAGGCTGCCCGGCTCTACGACAACCGCCTCAAGCACCAAGAGAACATGGAGCACAAGATGAACAACTGGATGGCCGAGTTCGAGGTCGGCGCCCTCAACTCCACCCAATGGCCTCGTCTGGGCTACACCAAGTATGCTGTCCTCCCCTCCCCCTCCCTTTGCCCCCCAGAGTAGCTTGCTAACCGCATTTCCCTGCTCATAGGTGTGTCAATGGCGTCGCCGCCGCCGAGCCTGGCAACCCCCGCCTGACCTTCCGCTGCAAGAACATGGATCTGTACGACTTCATCAATCACGCCACCCTCGGCAGCTCCAACGGTCTGCCCGAGGGCAACGCCCCCGATGGCTCCCAGTTCCTCACTGGCAGTGGCTCCTGGGGCTGGACCGACCCCGAGTCGGGCCGTGAGTTCATCGCCGACGGCATGTACGACGGCACCGCCCTGCTCGAGATCCTGCCCGAGGGCCGCATGGTCCAGCTCGGCTTCCTGCCTTGCCCCGTCCCCATCGGCTCCCGCGCCCTGTGGAAGGAGATCCGTGCCTACAAGAACTACATGCTCATTGGCTCCGAGCTTGGCGGCCACGGCATCCAGATCTTTGACATGACCAAGCTGCTCGACATTGACCACGCCCTCGCCCCCGTCATCTTCGATGCCAGGGCCGACCTGACTGGTCACATCACCCAGCTCACCGAGGGTTCCAGCCACAACGTCGTCGTCAACGAGGAGGCTGGCTACATCGCCGCTGTCGGCTCCCGCCCCGTCAACCGCGAGTGCTTCGGCGGCCCCATCTTCTTCGACATCAAGGACCCCGCCAACCCCGTCCGCCTGGGCTGCAACGGCAACGACCGCTACACCCACGACGCCGAGTGCCTCATCTACCGTGGCCCCGACGAGCGCTACCTCGGCCGTGACATTTGCTACGGCTACAACGAGGACTCGCTGACCATCTACGATGTCACCGACAAGGCCAACTCCACCATCATCTCCATCACCTCGTACGAGGGTGCCTCCTACACCCACCAGGGCGCCGTGCTCGACCCCAACTGGCAGCAGTTCCTCGTCATGGACGATGAGATTGACGAGCTCGACGCTGCCGGCCCTGCCGCTGACAAGTACCCCGTCACCTACATCTGGGACATCAGCGACCTCGAGGCCCCCAAGCAGACGGGTCTCTACAAGGGCACTGTCCGTGCCACCGACCACAACCAATATGTCCGTGGCGATCTTATTGTTCAGAGCAACTACATGGCTGGTGTGCGCATCTACGATGTCTCTTCTATCCCCGAGGACCCCACTGGCAACAGCGTCTGCGAGATTGCCTACTTTGATATCTACCCCGAGGATGACAGCGAGGAGGGTGGCGGTATCGCCGACATGTACGGCACCTGGTCCAGCTACCACTTTGAGGGTAGTGGTTACACCTTCATCAACACTATTGAGCGTGGTGCCTACCTAGTCAAGATGACCCGCCGCGAGAAGTGCCGTCCTCGTGGCTGCAGCGCCGACAACTGCCTGCGTGCCATGCGCTCGACCAGCGTCCCCGGACGTCTTGAGGAGAGTCAGGAGTTCTGCGGCGAGTTCACCAAGACCTTCGTCGCCGACGTCAGCGTCCTGCCCCCTTATGCTGCTAGCGCATGCTCCGGCAACGCCATCTCCCGCGTCAGCTCGGCTTGCTCGTGCCTGCCTACGCCTTCTTCTTAAGAAAGTTATGATGTGTAATGAGTGTAATTGTACGTAGTACATAGTTGTACAGAGTATATAATACGAGTCAATGACCGACATACTTGTCTCTACCTGGGAATCTATGTAACATGTGCTTGACGTCTGTCTACGTCGCATGAGTGTAGGACTTGTGAGATACCGCAGCAGCCATGTTCAGTTGAGCTCATGGACGCAAAATCCAGGCCTTGTACTATTCGATACCGTATTCTGCCTTTGTGAGCATGTACTTGTGCCTAATTAGGTGGGAGGGCTGTCGCACCCAGGCCGTCTCCACGACGTTTAGTTGTTCATGCGCTGCATACCCTGGCTCATCACGCAGCCCATATTCTACGATGCACACCTCTCCTTTGCTCAAGATCCTGGACTCCCTGCACTTATTGTCTCGCCAGGGTTGCCAGAACCTTTGGTGGTTTACTTGGTTGCGGGATCCGGACGAGCTCTGAGTCACGAGGTGTGGACCTGGGTTTGGTCTGAAGGTCAGGTTTGAGTATGTTATTACGGTGCAGGAGCGTTTTTGAGTATCTTGAGCCAATCCCAAAAGGTTCTCATTTCGTTGGGACTCGTCATCTACCTTGCTTGTTTTAATACACGCCTATGAGCATATTGACAAGGCCCGATCTGGAAGACATCCAATACTCTGACGCAAACCTCATGACCCAAGGCGGCTCTGGTGATAGAGAAGGGTTTACGAACGTGAATTGACTTTACTCTGTACAAGAAGTAGAAAACACCCACTAAACTGACAGACTCGGGCATTCGTACACATCATCTGGCCCATCACCGATCCTAGCCCGCATTGCCACCCACCGCACCACCCTCCTCACCACTGCCAGTATCTTCAATTCATCCCCACAAAATATGGTCCCATATCATGACTGGAAGATGCTTCAGAGGAGATTCCCCATCCACTGTGGGAGGAATTCCAGCAGCACGAGACTGTACGAGCTCCTTCATGCCCGGAACCTTTGAGTTGCGGGCATGCTGCAACCCCGTGATGCCAAAACGATCCGGCTCGTCGACCGACCAGCCGGCCCTGATCAGAACCCATACGACGCCTTTGTTGCCGTATGAAATGGCGTAGTGAAGCGCGCTGTCTCCCTGATTCCGGTAGCTACGGTCAAGCCTATCGCTCTTTAAGAGAGCTGTGACGACACCAACAGACCCGGTCATAGACGCTACATGGAGAGTTTGCCATCCGGTAGAGTCAATGATGTTGATTTCTGCATTCTTCTCAATAAGAAGTTCCATCATCCTTGCGCAGCCCCGTTGGGAGGCTAGCAGAGCAGGATGGTGATCTCGATTGACATTGACATCGATGTCAACTCCCGGCGTATTGATGAGCCATTCAAAGGCAATCACATTTTTGTCTCCAATCGCCATCTCGAGCGCAGTCCAGCCATCGCTGCTGCGGTGGTTTATACCGGCCCGACCCGTATCTAGGAGCATCCTCGTTATTTCGGCAAAGGGATTCTGAGAACTAATCTCCTCTGTCATATCCTTGTTGCCCTTGAAGGCTTCGATCCTGAATGCGGACCACTTATTGATCGCAAACATGAGCATGGAGCGACAGTCACCAGGCTTCGGCGAGGGGTCGCATGTACGATTCGCCAGCATAAGTCTGACCAGTTCCACCTCACCCCTCGAGATAGCGGGGCACAGAGGAGTCCGAGGGAGGAGTTGCCCAGCTAATTGCACACGGATGCTGCAGTTTATCGCTGGATGCTCCAGCAGAAACCGAGCGACGTCGAGGTGCCCCCTTTCGATGACCACGTACAGAGCCGACGACGTGAGAGGTATGTGGTCTTTGGCGAGACAGTTGATGTCAACTTCCTCGTAATGCTCGAGAAGCAGCTTGACCCTTTCGAGATTTCCGTCTCTGCATAGGTGCCAAAATAGTTCATTGCACAGTTTTCCCCTTTTCCGTCTAGGCCGCGTGTTATCAAGCCTCATGCACTTGATAAAGGACTCGCGGGTCCCACCAAATGCCGTTTTCCATAGTGCCGTTTTCGGTAGTGCCTTAATTCTGTGGTTGGGGTATTCGATTGCATCGAACTGAACTAGGCTTCTAGTATACAGCAATGGATCCAGGACGACGCTGAAAGTCTTGCAAGCCTGCTCGGTAGGCGGTTAGACGTACCCCATTTCCGGTGCACCAAGAGTAAGGAGCGGATACAACATACCCGAGATAACGAGTTTAGGTCTGTGTCTTTTTCTAACCATTTGCCCATCTCTAGAATGATCTCGTTGGGAAATTGTTCCATGATGGAAAACACAGAGAAGGGCGGGAATCTGACGTTTGGTTTCTAGCAGTGGCGATAAAAAAACAATGCAGGTTGTAGAATGTATAGTCAATCGTCGAGAAAATACCCGCTGTTGAAATGCAAAGGCATTCAAGATATATATCGCCGGCTTCCCGTCATAGCAGCGTGTGCTTTGTAGAAATGGCATTGCTGTGCTCATTGTTCCTTGTTGCGTGTCTGGAGATGATGTATTCTAAACCCTTGATGGCAGGAATTTTAGAGAAGCGAACAAGCATAGAGATGTGTGGCGAATATGATCCAGTTCCCTTTGACAAAGGGGGTGCAAAGAGACAAAGGTCCATCTGAATCAATGCTTCAATGCTCCTGAAGAGTCGCTTTCAAACGTAGGATCAGGCGTCGTCTACAAAAAATGGCTTGCGGCTTTTCTGCCTGGGAGATGGATAACTCTTGAAGCGATTCTAAATCACGAAAATATCCGTACAAAGACAATTTGGCAACATAATATCTCTTCCTATGTTCTTTGACGTTTTGGTCTAAAAGAAGGGGGGAACTTTGGGCAGGTAAAAGCAGTGATGTATTGTGCCACAAGTTCACCTAAGGAGCAGGTAATTATTGGCAGTCTGCGTCTCATAATAGCTTTGGACTTTTGGCCTTGTGGATCTGCTTTTATCAAATAATAATTGCTAAAATTGTTATTGGCAGAATTTCTCTTCTTATGCTTGAGCGATGAACAGCTTCTAAATTAGTACCACCAACTCACTGACGTCTGTGCTTTGTAATTCCGAGACAGGCTATCACGCTTTACCAAATATAGTAATTCCCGACACTCTAGCGAATCTTCCCGCTCATTCGTATTTCCAGACTTTCGAGCTCGACTTCTGCCCAGTATTATCCATTCCCAGCAATCCCAACGGCCTCCGGGAATTACGACTTGCGGCCCTCGTCATGTTCATTACTCTCAAGGCCTCCAAGGATGGCGCTAGGCTGCCTTCTATGAAGCAGGTCGCCCACTCCAACGCCAGCATAGAGTCCTCCCGCAGCCATTTCGGGGCGGGTCGAAAGGATGCCTGTGCCATCTGCAGGACAAAGAAGGTACGTTCATCCGGTGCCAGGGTTTTCTTTCCTTTGTGCTAACCTTGTTTCTTCAGATTCGCTGTACGGGGGATGAGCTGGCCTGCGACCGATGCAAGGCTCAGAAAATCACATGTGTCCCTTCTCGTCCGGCGAATCAACGGAAGGCTCGCAAGCAGAGACAGTCAGCGAGCCAAAGGATATCAAAGACCCAGATCAATGAGTCCGGTCCGACCCAACAGCCTACCCCCAGCTCTCCCCACGGATTCATCGAGAATGTCGCGCCCGATGAGCCAGTCCCTCCCTGCTTTATCCTTGATTCTTGCTGGAATCAGCGCATCAACTATGACCTAAGCTCTGGAGATCAAATCTCACAACTACTCACGACTCCCACGCGGTTCCCTGGGGCTGTTTTTAATGACGAGTCCGCTGAGCTACCTTTTGACATGGGCGATTTCGACCCTGCCGTTGCATACCCATGGGAGGACGATGCTTCTGCTTCCAACAATACCCAACTGTCATCCGGTCCCGATGCCGCTTCCTCCTCCGCCTCTGAAACGGCAAATGCCTCCAAAGCCTCGGAACCATGCACGTGTCTACCTGACATTCTCGATGTTGTCCAGAAGCTCGAGGATGATGAGTTCCGACTGCGCACACTCGCTTTTGACCACGTTCTGAAACTACAAAAGTGGTTGCTCTTCCACTGCTGCAAACAGCTGGACTGCTCCAAGTGCTCTGATAAGGCCACGGCGCCGGCAATGATTCTGATAATATGTGAGAGGATATCTGAAATGTTCCGGTGCCTCGCACGGCGAATGCCCACGCTTAGCCCACACGGCATCCAGCCGCCAGCGGCAGACGCGCGCCTGCTCCCTCCTCCGCAAGGCAGTACCAGCCCTTTGGAAGAGGCCACGGGCGGAAAACTGTTTGACGGAGGAACGGCCGAGGATGGATCCGCCACGCCGTGCAGCCTGGATATGTTCTCGCCCGACTTCCGCGCCGAGTACTCCTTCGAGGAGCAACTGCACATGATCCACGTCCTGACCAAGATCCAAGTCCGAAATTTTAACCAGTTCCTCGTCAGGCTCGGGCATACACCCCAGTCGCAACGCAGCCGGGCGCGTCAGGGCAAGATCTGCTTTCTGATTCGGCAGTTGCAAGAGTCGGCGAGCGCAATTGATGCCTCATTTTGCTCCATGCTGCAGAATCACTTTGAGAATCCAGATGTTCCGCCGCCAGTTACGCTCTAGTTTTGAGTCTCGGGATCATTTCTCTGCACCTCTCGGCCAACGCCTGCGACTTCAACACGCTAGTTCTGAATGGAACCCCAAAATGGGCGGCTTATAACATAATGTCTACTATGTCAAAAGGCTGGTACCAGTCTTTGTGCGTTGACAAGCAACGCAGTTAGGGAGAGGATAGGCCAGCCCCTTGGAAGCAGCAAAGATAGGGACCACCCCGACAACCATGCTGATACGTTTGGGGAACTCATTCTCCAGTCTCGCTCTATAAGGGCAGCATTACTCTGAAGCTAGCACGGGTTGTCCACTCATGTGCCGAGCTATGTTGGACGATCCGGGTATCGCACATATTCTCTGATGAAAGATTGGTCCCTTGTCCGGCCATGTTGAACCCCTCGGTATTACTGTGCTACATCGCCGCGAGAAGCGCATGTTCTCAGTGGTGACTGAGACTTGGCTAATAATGACACAAGTAGTAAAAAAGACAGTGGCGTATATAGCGTGGGAGCAGATCTCATGTTGGTGTCGGCGAAAGCATTCGACGTCGACATGAGCCCAAATGACTTGACATTCGCTGCCGTTAGAGATGAATCTGTTCACGAATGGTCACAACACGTATGGTGTTGGGAAGAGAGGTCTTTTGTAACATACACCTTAAATTAATGTCAAACGATAATCTCAAACAAGGTGCCACGAAAAAGAGATCAATCCATCCATGCCGCCTGTTGCTCATATTTGGCGACAAGCAGGGCGACGACAGTCTTGTTCTCGGCACAACTCGTAACAATCCACTACCATAGTTGAAATACCTTTGTAGCCTCCCCGGTTTCCAGAGCATCAGCAAATTCCCCATCCATTATCCCATATATATATGCCTCTCCAACCAGAAAATAGCCCTGTTGATCCTCTCTCTCCCTCACAACATATGGCGTGGATCCCCCCCAAAGGAGAACTATTTGATCATTTGCCATCATCTCGCTTGGTCCAAGGCCAACATGGCCACTGTTGGTAAGCAGTGGCTTGGCCATATATGTACAGCCCATGCACGCCTGATATGAGTAGGTCTCTGCATTGACATCGCTGTTCATCCTCTTGGAAATCAATGACCTAAATTGCTCCGCTGAACGCTCCGTACCTCGCACGAAGTAGGGACTCGCATCAGGGAACTCCTTGTCCCCTATTGGGATCCTCCAAATGGCGTCCTGTTTCTGATCTTCTGTGTATCGAGACTTCTCCAAATATCCCCAGAGGTCGCTCACAATGGCCAAGAAACTCTGCTGGTCAAAGGACGCACCCGGATCGGCTCGCCATATAGACCCGCACTCATTAACAATATCGACCACTACACCATGTAGTCGTACCATGCCCGAGACAGCTTCGGACTCCCAAACTTCCTCAGGTTGGCATCTATTGCCGGTGGCTCTGAACAGAGGGGTACCGGTGTCGTTGCTCCAAGGCGGACGTATGGGGAGTGCCAAATTTGGCACCCAAGTTGGTGGCTGCATTTCTCTTGACCGACACCAGGTCAATATCTCAATCCGCCCCTGCTGGAGCAGAGACCTGGCGGTCTTTTCGTAGATGTCCTTTGCACTCTCCTCATAGCTCACCGTTAACTCTAGTTCATCCATATCGCTTGCAATTCCGGCCAAACCCCAGATTTTGTCGCGTGGGTCTTGGCAGCACAGTACTTGTGAGGAGGAGCGCACGTAACATGCATAGAGCAGATCGTACAATGACTGTGGATCACCATGCCGGTGCTTCTTCTGACCCGAGAAGAGATTGCCGATTGCATCGCTTGCGGTTGCTGACGCAAGAAGTTCAACCACGTTGTCCGCGTTCATGAGCTCCTCTTCGCTGAAAGGCCCAGGAATCCGTGAGGCTCTGCCTGCTCGCCATTCCCTAACCTCCCACATCTGAAGTAGCCCATAAAACAAAGTCAAAGCATGCAGATGCTCGAGAGCGGCTGACTCATTGCCACAGAGAATGATAGCTTTAGAGGCCAATGTCACTTCTTGCTTTACCCAGACACGGGTGAAATATTCTCGGTGAGATAGTCGAGCAAAGGCCAACCTTGGGAGTCTGTGCTCTATAAGAGTAGCATCTCCCTCAGCATCGGCTGCCTTCTGCATCAGTCTAAGCAGCGTATCTCTCGTTTTGTGGTGCTCAGGATATTCCGCAAGATCGGGCCATGCCCGATATTGCTGTGTAGTGAAATTCAGAATACCGGCAGCGAAAGCAGCTCCACCGTAGTCACGAATCCCTCTCAAAGCAGTGTCGCTGTCGAAAGTCTGCGCACCAAGCCAGATAAGTACGGTCTCTGCTTGTTGATACACCTTGTCCATAGCCTGAACCTGGTGTGACTTCTCTTGGTCATCTTGTTGGTTTATACAGATGGCGTCAATCCAGATCCTTGACCCGACGTACGAGCCCATCGCCTGTAAAGCACCAAGCAGGTTTGGTCTGACATCCATCAAGCCAGTCTCGAGTGAGATGACATCGACGGGAGGTAGCGTGCCCCAGCAATAAGATAGAGCTAGGTATGGAGGAGGTGAGTCTAAAGACGTGGTCTCTACTCGAAGAACGATCTTGGGGGAAACAGACACAATCTCCAGAAGACGTATCCATCCAGGCGCAATAGGAGCATAATCGAAATTCTTCGACATTGTGTTAAATCGAGTAGAATTACTCTTCGATAGATGGGTGTTGTGTGCTTGATGTCTTATTATTGCGGAGTGAGGAGCGCAGAATGACAGGATCGAATTGCCAAGGCTATCAACGTGTTCTGGTGGACGAGGAATAAATATCTGTCGCCATATGTTTAAAAGCAGAATGGGCAGCCTATTTTAGGGCGGCCAGCGTGTCCGTGGTAATTAATATCTAATATGAGCTCATATGACTGCATAAGCATACTGCCAGTAAGAAAGTAGTGCAATGCACTGTCTCAGCCGCAGCATGCTAGCATAAATCGGCCGTGGTCTGGACTCTATAAAGGCCCCATTATTGGTCTCTTCCAACAGAATGAGGTGGGGTAGATGACCAACTCTCCGTAGAGATTATACCCGAGTCCAAGCCATTTGTGGTGTGGCTGCCATAAGGCATATCAAGAATGAACGTGAAGCAAAGTGCTAGGACTGCTAGCAAGGGCGATGAGGTTGGTTCTGCATAGATATAGGACTGGTAAGAATGGTAAGTTCCCTTGAAGTACTTACTAGCTATCAATATAATTTAATTACACTCCTACCCTTAGCACATAGTACATTACTAGATAATACCTGACTGACCTGCGATATAACCCCGGCTCAACCACTTGCAGTCACCGATCTGATCTCACCTATGCCGGCGGGAAAGGGCAAGTTCGGGGATTAACGAGCCTCATGTCGCCGTTATAAGCATCCTGCTGTTCAATAGTTGCCCGATGCTGGACATGTTTGAGCATCACCTGGCAGTAGTCTGCACAAGGAAGACGGTAGACCGAACTATTCATCACCGTGGAGGAGAAGTCTAGCGTGATCTTGTCAAAATTCTCGTCGAAAACACCAAATTCAACAGCACACTTGCCGACCTTTCTCGTCTCGATGGCCCAGCCCCGAATGTTGGGTCCATCCACAGCCGTCACAATACGATTGGGGAAGAAAGCCGCACTATTTACCTTTAATTAGCTTGGTGTCTGTGCTCTGGTAAGAATAGCGTGTAAGACTTACGAAACTGCATACGCCGGCAATGTTTCCGCACATCGCCCATAATCTTCCCTGACGTCTTTGCGTAGTTTGTTCATCTGCCTCTGCTCCGCAGCCACGGCTGTCGCGTCGAGAGCAGTATCCTTGATCGCCCGGCATAACCTGACCACGTTTGCGAGCTTCTGATTTAGAACAGCACGTTGTGCAAGGTAAAGTGCTTGGGCCAAGGTCTGAACAGCAGCTTCGACACCCGGTGGCACTGTCGCCAATCCTCCGACCACGAAGAGCGGTATGGCGGGTGTCTTGGGAACCGGCAGTGCAGGTTCCATGTACAATTTGAGGACCTTGATCCAGCGAGCCTGTAGTTGATCAGGCTGACCACCAGCAAGGTGCATGCCCACAAGCCCAGCTACTGCCGGCTCCATCTGCGGTGCCGTAAGAGGGTTTTCGAG
Source organism: Stachybotrys elegans (assembly GCA_020746835.1). Classification (NCBI taxonomy): domain Eukaryota; kingdom Fungi; phylum Ascomycota; class Sordariomycetes; order Hypocreales; family Stachybotryaceae; genus Stachybotrys; species Stachybotrys elegans. The sequence goes on along the minus strand of JAGPNK010000004.1, from coordinate 918,887 downwards.
ACGGCAGGCTGGAGTAATGTTCTTTTGACCATTAACCCTGGTATCCCAGGTCGCTTGGGCATTGTATTCAAACTTCATGACTTCAATAAGTTTCTCTTGGAGAAGATAGAGGCTCGCGACGGGGGCCCCCTGAAACTGTAAACCCGTGAAGACTTTCGGCCAGTACTGCCCGTTGCCTTCCAAGGTTTCAAACACACCCTCTATCATTGCCCTGCGTAAAAGCGCCGCGATGTCTGGAAGGGGCCCGCCGCCGCATATCTGCGCGGCATGCTGAATCTGGGAAGCGCGGTAGTGCAGGCAAACCAGGTTGTCTTGGCCATCTGTCGCCGCCTCAGCTGTGTTGATGGATGAGCGAGCTTTTGTTGAACCAAGGAAGAAGATGGGGTTATCGTGCGAGCGGATAAGGCACATGGCGCATGTCATGGCTGGGACGGACTCGATGTCCAAGATATTCGTCGGGGCATAGTGGATGTATGACAGATAAGCACACCAAGCGTACAAGACAGTGAGCGGAAAGTAGTAGTCGTCCCAAGTGGGAGGTTGATACTCTGCAGGCACAGAGACAACACTGAAGAGGTAACCAAGTGCACTAATGCTGTCTGCGATACGAATCCGATTGCCCCCCTCGTTATCCGCAAAGGGCACCATGACAGGATGGACAGCTCGCTGGCCTACGGCCCCCAGGCCCGTCCTAAAACGTCTAGGCCTGGAGCCGTCAGGCGGGAAGAATTCTAGGATGAGGTTCGAGGCAGCGCTGGCGTAATTGATGGGGTTGTCAGAAAAGCCATGGCCCGTGGGGTTTTGCCTCACTCTCTCGAGCCAGGCGCGGAAATTGGTCACCGCAGCTTGAACGCATTTATGATCCGTGTCCAGATTTGGGTTGTTGGGGTCACGGGCAGGAGTTTCGAGGGAGTCTCGGCTTAGAGATCCATTAAAGGCCGTGAACCCATTCCAGCAGCCCGCCATGGCAGTTCAGGATAGGCTTTTAAAAGTTCGAGTATCCGAAAAGAAGTGTCAAGGAGAAGATAATGGAAGATGAAGACGGTAGGTGATAACGGACGCCAGACTTGAGACATGAAAACGGCTTCAAGATATATAAAATGCTGTCTAAGGAGAAGGTTAGACGAGACCGCCTCTGTTGCATTATGGCTCATCTGCCCTGGTGTGATGCTCGAGACCTCGGGGTCCGGTCGTGGAGGAAGCCCTTCCTCAAGCCACTGTCACACGTAGCTTGTGACACCGCTATTGTGCATATGCAGCCAGCCACTGGCATCAATGAAAAGTGTAAAGAACCTTTGTCAAGGGATATCTGTTATACCCAAAAAGCCCCCGAACAACCCGAAGAACCAATGAGGTCCGTTGCAAAAACCCTGCAAGGAATGCTTGGCACGATGGGCTTGCTTTTCCAAGGCCAGATGTACTACCATAGCTTCCTCATTCTCATTATCACAATCCAATCCTCAGCCTCGGTCGGTGTTTAATGATATTGAGCTAAGCTTGAGGTTGAGAAACGTCATCGAGTGCGGTCGTATTTACCCACTCCTGTATGTTAGCTTGCATATACGGATAGCCGAACACGGCTACTGGTACTAGATCCAGGCAGAATCTTGGAACAGGAAGATAGCTTCCCTTCCTCAATAGTGCAGAGCTGTTCCTGGTAACCTGATCACCTAGTCACATACCAGGAGATTGCTTCTGCTATAACCCTTCTCTGCAAGTCTCAACCCCCAATGCCCCCTAGCTCCCCTAGAAACTGAAAAAAGAAAAAAAAAGAGATTTTTATTCATCCTTTACCCTCACATCAGAAGCTATTTCTTCTTAAACGATCATCCTATCTTAAAAACAGTCGAGATGACAATGTCACCAGAGCCAACGACTCCGCCGACATCTGGCACCACTCAAAATCGCCCAACACTTGTTTCAGTCGCCCAGATCCCTCGCGGAACCTCTCGTGAGCCCGCAAAACCAGTTCTAAGGGTCTTCCCGGTTGAAAATCTAGAGAAGATGACAAAAGGATGGACCAACGATCCAAAAGACATGGAACTCAAGCTGTACTTCGACCCGGGATCGTCCAACCTATCCGAGAGCTACAATATCCATGGGTTGCAGCCTATTATTCGGAAGGGCAGTATGTTTCTGCTGAGAGATGCGAGGCCCAATTTCTACAAATGGAGCTCTGATGGCGATCTTGGCCTTAGTTTGATCACTGAGGCAGACACGCTGGAGACGGCGCTCGAGGCTATCATTTATCGGCGTTTGATGATGGAAACACAGCACGTGGGAAATAATCTCCTGCGATAGTGAAATGCTTAGTAGATTGAGTATCGTCATCGACCATTATGGCCGGTGAAGTCAAATACACTCTGGATGAGCAAGGCGTACGTACTTATAATGACATTCAAAGTGATCTGTGTCTCCAAATCTTGTTTCAGTCTCAATAAATTCAGCACCGCAAGATATATTCTGGCCGATGCCGCGTTTTAATCCTCGTTGATGTCTGATCTGGCAGTCAGACGGCCATACTCACTATGATAAACCTGCACATCATTCAGCTCCATCGAGTCAAAGTCCACCAACAAGCTACGCCTCTGTAGACCTTCAGGGACTCTAGATCGTGCAGCGTAATCTCCGACCGCGAGGTAGAACCGATTCAGGGGCTGTATCTGGTACTCTATGCCTGGGCTTGGCCGAAAGGTGGCAAAAGGGCCGAAGTAGCGGTTGAGCTTCTTGTAGGTCGAGACACCAAGGATGTAGTCGCCTACGAGCCACCGAAAACCAGGATAAGTTCATGATACACAGTTGGAACGAGGAAAAGAGCTGAAACCTACCCTCTCGAGCTTCGTTATGCGAGAACTCATTGCTCGTCCGGATGCAGAAGCAGTTCTGTTTCCCCAAATTCTGTATGTCTGGTCGGTTGACGAAAGTCGGTGTTCCCCGACGAACTACGAGGTCCAATGTCGTGCCAGGAACGGCCGAGCTGTCATCAGATAGGCGCCCGACTTCAAAAGGCCGAGTGTCTAACACCTCCAGTCTGGTCTCAACTGTAGAATGGATAAATGTATATTATATAACTAGTCTAAACCTAATTAAGAAATTAGACCTAGAATAACCCAAAAGGAAAGGGCAGTCAGCCAAGCAAACAGTTAATAAAGCACAATTCAATTGATCAGAGGCACCCTGTGGTTCAACAGGTCCCTGGAGCAGATTAGACTGCAGAGCGGTGGGCAAAACACTACTTCATACTGGACAAGCCACTCCTTGTCTTCTGTCCCTCGTCCATCATACCCACCCAGCCCAACCAGGTCAAACCCCAAGCTACGGTGGCAAATGCGCCCCTCCAAAGCATAGGACTCGGATTAGGTCTAAGCAGGTCACCTGCAACCAACTTTGCGTACTCGGCAGCATCCATGGGAGTGAAGCCCTTCGAGGCTTCATTCGCCTCGATCGATCGCGCCAATTGTTGATAAAGGCTGCCTTCCGGGATAGATACCGACTGTCTTTTAAGCGGGGTGTTCACTCCGCCAGACACTACGGTGGTGACGTGCACACCCAACGGCGCGAATTCGATCCGCATCGTGTGGCCCAGGGCCGTGAGTGCCGCCTTGCTGGCCGAGTATACCCCTTGCCATGGTGGACACATTTCTGCCGAGATGCTGCTTATGTTTGCAACGATTCCAGTACCTCTCGCCTTCATAAGGAGCGGCAGGAATGCCTGAGTAACGGCTAGTACGCCGAAGAAGTTGGCTTCAAAGATCTGCCGCGCATCCTCCAATTTCGTGTCGGCAACGGGCATGAGGCTGAATATGGCTGCATTGTTCACCAAGATGTCGAGCCGTCCTCCGGTAATCTTGGTGACCTCTTCGACAGCAGCTTCTATCGAGTCTTTTGCGACTACATCGAGTCGTATGAAATTGATTCCCAGTACCGTAAGCGATTCCAGCGCAGAAACGTTTCGGGCTGTCGCAAATACTCGGTGTCCGCGAGAATGGAACTCTTTCGCCAGCGCCACACCAGCACCGCCTTCGCTGCAGCCTGTGATGAGAACTGTTCTCGATGTCATTGATGTGTCTTTCGGCATTCTTCAATGGGTATTGTTGTTCTCCAGCGATAACGGCCAAGACGATTAGGGTGACCGAGTACAGTGACAATTGGTCGGCGTCGGTGGGCAAGGGCAAGGTCGATATAGGACATGGAGCCCATACAGTGGAAATTGACCATATAACAGCTCGCTGAGTCGCGAAGTTCGGGCCCGACAGGAGCACTTCGGTATTATAAAATTTCCGAGACGTCAGAAGGGCGTAGCCACCCTTGCAGTAGAGTTGTACGTCGGGTATTGCTAGGCTCCGACCCTACCGGGGTGGCTGTGGCTCAGCCACACGGTTAGCTGCAAAACCCTAGCCCAGCCGCGAAAAGCGGCCCTTAAGCATTCATAAACTGAAGTAAAATTAGAACCTGCGCAGCGTTCCCAGCAAATGATACCACAATGCTCCAGCGGGCGGATACAAACAAATAAATTACAATGCAGGCCGGCACAGCAATCGCACTTGTGACTGTCAGGAGCCAGGTATATATGCCTGGGAGTCGAGGGAGTCGGCACCTTACATCGCTTGGCCAAAGGAGAGTTGCCAAGGAGAGAGACTGCATGACTGAGCCAGCCACTAGCTGCCAAAAGTCCGAATCGGTAGTCGCACCAGGCTCAGGCGGACAGTAGAAACATGCCCACCCGATGGGAATACAACATAAGAGACAGACACTGGGGACAGCGAATTCAAGTGTTGCTCGCACGCTTGCGGCCGTTGCCGGATCTGGCATTGCGGCGCTGAGTGACGGGCTTGCCGCAAGAGTCGCTTGTTCGGTCGCTTTTGTTGTGGCCGGCTTGTATTCCCTGCACGGCCGCATCAGCTAATTGTGGCAAATGCTGAAAAAAAAGACGCTCAACCTACCACCAACGGTCAGAGGTCGGGTCGAAAAGGTCCCGAGGCGAACCGAACAAAGCTGAATGTGCTTCTGGGTAATGTTCTTGTAAAGCTGCCAGTTTCATCTTTAGTATGGATAAAGACGTGTCGGAAAGGCTCTCATCATCCACTGCTATCCGGATCGAATTAAGAAGTGACGAGGCCCGTCTGAGAGGGGCCGCAATTTCATTCCGACATTCTATCTCCTGGACGGCCGTCTGCTCGACATATTCCTGATATGTCTCACAATACTCATACTGCTTTGGAATGTCAAGCCTCTCGACCCTCGAAGCCAGCGCAGCGTGCGCGATCGCCGCACGGTATCTCTTCAGACAGACGACGAATAAATCCGAGTAGTGACAGCTGGGTCTCGGATCCATTATACGGCTCAGCTGGTCAGCGTGACTCAGGGTCCCCAAGTATTCCGCAATATGGGCGTCGAATCTATGGTGGGATAGTTCCGCAGCCCAATCAACATGCTCTCGCTCCTCAGCAGTGAGAAATTCCTGGAACTCTTTATGTTTGTTGCCGTGAACGACTTGGGGCGACTGAAACCATCCGTCTTGCAGGGCCCTTAACGTAAAGACATTTAGTGCGACAATATCACACGCGACCCGTTGGATATTGGCTTTCGCCCTTAATTCGTTAGCGGCATCTCGTGCCGCATCTGGCCCCCGTACTGCCACATATTAGGGCACAGTTAGCTATAGTTCCGTTGTACCTGGGTCAGGCCCAACCAACCTGCAGGGTCTTGCGGGTGTAGCCTCCGCCTTTGAGTTGTGTAACGGGTGTTGTCCGGCCTAGTGCCATCAATTGTATCTATGGCGGTTGAGCTCATCGCGTCAGTATTAATAAGCCCGAGTCTGAAAGGACGGTCTGCATAAACAAATATCTCGGTGGGATGGTGGAAAGGCAATGGAGGAGTTTAAAAAAGAACTCGCATGTTGGTCGCAAGCCTGGTCAGCGGTGTTAGCCGCCGAGGAAGCCCAGCAGTCTGCCGCGGCTGAGGCTGTGTTTGATGGAAATTCTCAGCCACCAGCCAAATGAGGTCCTAGTTCGCCCACTCTACGCTCTGGTTGGCTGCCTCGAGGCGGGTAACTGGTAGCTGATGTCTCCTCATCCCAGAGAATCCAGTCGAATCCTTACCGGAATCTGTATGCTACGGCTCTCCCTCTCAGATTCCAGCCTCCGAAGCCTTCGAGTAAGCCCAAACAGGGAGTAACATATCACCGACCGCTTACCTTCAGGCTACGCAGCACATTTCTGGGCTGAGCACTTTTGAATTTATTCGTTTGTCATTTCTTGCGCTGCTCTGTGTAGTCTACAGCTGCATTTGGGTGGGACGACTAAACGACCATCGGCTCCCAGGGCGGTATTTCACGGCCAACATCATATGAGCGAAAGAGATCAAAAATACCTAACAATAAGACTAAAAAAACATGGACAGCAAAGGGTGGTGCGAAAAGCCCTAACACGGGGTACAATAACGAATAGTCAGGTGCATTATACACAGTCATCCCCAACTACTTCATGGCTCAAGGTCAGAACAGTAGTTAGAAGCATCCAGACAGAATATCGCGACTGTTACCCCCATATCTCAACACACAATGCATTCATCCATACATAATGTTTAGGATACTCGTCTAAAGTTCTAGCAATATAGGCATGCCAATTATCCTTCTAGGCTCAACATGCAAAGACTGCTATAGCATACTCCCAGTAAAGTGGATACTGTGATATATATGGATCAATTAGCCCACTAAGCACATAGGAGGTGCCTTTTGGTTGATAGTATTATATCTACCCTAAATAGAAATACCAAGTGAGTAGAGTAGAACCATCTCAAGGAACACGAGCCTTTGGTTACATGACAGGCAATTCGCCGAGATGTCCATCCGCAATGTGGAGCTCAGCGGCCGCTCGGCCGACTCATCTTAAAAACCTCCTCCCATATTTCGTCCAAGTAGAACAGCCCCGAGATGTGGCCACCAGGTGCGACCCAGAGCTTCGAACACTTGTAGTTCTCAACGATCCAACTATTCGTGGCGCCTCCCATATCGTCTTTCTCGGAACCACAAACTAACACCGGCTTCGAACTATGCTCGTCATCGAGCTTGGCCGGATCAAACCCCCAGTCAGAGTGAATCACGTCCGCCACCTCCATGAAGCCATCCCAACGCTTGCAACACTTGACCGCCGCTTCGGCCATCTGGCCGATAAACTCGTCCTTAGTCCTACCCTTTTGCTCGAGCCACGCTGCCATCACAGCCTGCTCCTCCTCGTCCATTTTCGAAAAGAGGACCTGGTCGAGGAATGCCTTGGCGCCATCTTGATCCCGAAGCTTAGTCGCGAGAACAGTGCTCGTGAGGCGCTGGAGTGGACGAAACGGCAGTCGCGAGGGCGGCCCCACGGAGAACCACGTGTGCCAGCTCAGCGTCCTGGCGTACCCGATGTGGTACTTGAATGGCGAGAAGCCGGAAAGCAGAAGACATGCCGCCGTCTTGCGACCAGCAGGAAACAGATCGTAGGGTGCGCCGTATAGCATTTGCGCTGGGACAGTACCATAGGAGCCGCCGCCGATGTAGAGAGTGTCGAAGGCGCCGGTGGGATAAAGGTGCGACAGGAGCATCGTTATGTCCCGCGCCAGGGCAATGTGATACTCTTCGCCGGTCGACCTGATGCTTGAATTGCCCATCCCGGGGAGTGTCGGGGCGATCCAGAGGGCTTGCAGGTCACTGCAGGATTTAGGGACGTAGGCAGCATTGCCGACGCTCATGAGGCCTGAGAAAAAGAGGACGACGGTTCGCGAGGTTAGCGGACCGTTGTAGGCGTAGGCGAGCTGGCGGCCATTTCCAAGGTCGAGGATATGTTCCTCGGCGCCAGCATTTATGTTGTAGAAATCTGATGACGACTCCATTGTGTATCCGGTGCTTATGGTGTGCTGCATTTGTAGGGTGGGGTGGGCGATTTAAATACTCAAATTCCAAATATTGATGCCTAAATCTGCGTATTCTAGTCAAGACGGTTGGTTCCACCAGGCACGGGAACTATCTGTCTGTTCTAGCCAAGTCTGTTCTAGCTTGGATCAATAGACTACCCGCTGAGCCCTGATAAGACCGCGGTACGCTAGATGTGACGAAGATGGAAGCAGCAGCAAAGCTGAGATCTGGTCCGAAAGTAGCCAGAGTCACCCCTGGTAGAGACAATGCCCAGTAAGAGGTGTCAGGAGTTTGAGGGAGAAAGAAAGCCGGGCCGAGAGCGAAGGCCAGCATGCTGGCTGTAAGAATCCAGTGACCAGGGAATATATGGAGCGTCTTGCTCACAATCCAAGCTGCGAGAGCACCAGGAATGCCGTTGGGCAGAAAATACAATGCCGTGGTCAAGGAAGATGCTCCTTGAAAACGCTGCCAGAACTGTATGGCATAGAATTGTCACGCGCCGCCTTGACGAGAGTTAGCCAATACTCAATCCAGAGAAGCGTGTAAAGGGAAAGCTCACTGAAGGCACCGAAGCCAAGAAAATATGTCAGCAGAAGAGGTGCAAAGTCTGGCGTCCTCCAAAGGCCATTTGGGATGAGCGGACGGGCAACCGATCTCTCCACAAAGTAGAAGCCGACAAACATGAGCAGTCCGACGATTACGAGCGAGTATGTATAAGGGCTCCAATGGGCAGAAGAACCTTGTGTCAGGCCAAACAAAATCAAGCCACAACCGGTTGATGCAAGTAGGGCACCAAAATAATCGAACTGGCGGAGAGATGGCGCGTCGGCATCTGCACTATCCTTGGCAGGCGTGAGGGGCGGGAGAACGAGGAACGCGGCAACAGCAATCATAAAGAAGAGAAGTGACGTGCTGCGAAAGATCCAAGGAAGATGATTGTCGAGGACTCCGCCTTGAACGCATCCTATCCAAAACCCGAATGGCGCGCCGGCAGACATGAGACTAAAGACGCGGTTCTTCCGAATGCCAGGTTGGTAGATGCGTCCAAGGATGCTCATCGAGGCGGACACAACGATGCCAACAGCGAAACCCTGAAGACCGCGCGAGACGAAGAAGAGAATTCGCAACCGAGGACTAATGGCGAAAGAGGCAACCATGTTCCAGAGAGCCGCCCAAAGAAAAGCGCCAACCATCATGGGCTTGGGGGGCCCAAGGTCTGCAAGCGAACCCGCAATGATGACTGATAGTCCGCTGGCCAGGACAGCCGAGCTGGCGAGCCAGGGTACCTGCGTGGGATGGATGCCGAGCGCGACGCGGAACGCAGTCTGCACGACGACGACTTGGCCCAGCCCCAGCGAGAGGATAACCTGACTCGAGGTACACACGAGGACAAAGACAATCTCGGCCGCCAAGCTCTTGAACTCGCGCGGGATGCCCTGGTAAATGGGGGCGGTAGGGCTACCGCCTTCAACCGGCAGACCAGCATGGCTCGCCGCAGTTCGGATGCGTGCAAGTTCCAGACCCGGATCGGCGAGCTGGCCGTTGGGCGGCTCATGGAAGCTGCCTCTGCCACTGGCGCTGATGAAGAAAGGGGCTTCGTGCTAGAGGAGCGGCGCGGGCGTGGCGACGTTTGAAGGGGGGTCGGTGACTGTGTCTGGGGGACTGGCGGGTTGGGGCACAATATCTTGGGGTAAGTCTTGGGAGACTGTCCAGACATTGGCGAGGGTGACGGACTGCGAGGCGAACGCCATGGTCTAGGATGAAGATAGCTATGTCGGTGTATGGTTCAATGGCTTCCTTAAGGACAAGAGAGGATTATGCTAATTGACACTCGTCTCATGAGTTCTTGCCCCGCCCTTGAAGAAATGAGGGCCTTTAGCCAAGCGAGGCGTTCATGCAGAGTGTCATTGGCCCATTGGAAGATCGTATATCCGAGGCCTTGTCGGTAAAATTTCCCATGATTAGTGAAGAGAATGTGCATACATTTACTATTGGTACGCAAGCCTTATTTATGTATTATGGGTAGAGACTGCATGGTATTGGTGTTGTCTTGTCCAAGCCATGATGCAGCTTTTTCATTGGCGGGAGGCATGGTGTACTCGGTCGAGATTGTTGACCAGATTGAGATGTCAGGATGTAGAGTGCTGTTGGCAGTTCATCAATAGGAGGTGGAAAGACAGTTAGGCGGAGTGAGAATGTAACTGAAAACGAATCAAATGAAAGTCTATAAACAGTGATGCCAGGCACAACTGGCGTGAGAAGAAATATAATACATCCAAACAATCCTGCAATCCCCCCTATTGTGTCATATATACATCTTTAGCATTTCATGCTTAGTTCTTTTTGCCGCTGAGCCTCTTGACAGGGCCCATCTGGCGACGCGAGGGCAGAGCAGGCCCACCGAGGTCGACGGTGCGAGGATCCTCAACACGCGCGCCATTGGCCTCGGCATCCTCAGCCTCGGTCAACTCCTCGGGCTCGCAAGTGACCCAGGCCTGGCTGGTGCTGACAGTGTTGTAGTCGCCTCCAGACTGGTAGTGCCACTCAGAGTCGTCCTCGAAGACGACAACATTGGTTCCGGACCACTTGATGTCGAGCTCGCCCGACAGCGAGAAGGCGGTGCAGCGGGCGGCTGTGTTGGGCTCCACGGTGATCTCGCCACTGTAGCCAGAGGTGGTGGAGTGGGAGCTACCCCTGGTATCCGTCTTCTGAGTGCTCTGCTCCCATGAGAACGAGGAGGAGATGGTGCCACCGAGAGTGGCGGCGCCGGGAAGGCCGACTGAGTAGCTCATCTCGAAGCCAAGGGACAGGCCGAAGGTGGTGCTGACGGACTGGGAGTACTCGGTCGATTCCGACTCTTCGCGCGTGCCCGTGATGCCGGCCGTCATCTCGCCGGGCGTCCGGTTGATGAAGTGGACAACGTTGAGGGACTCGACCTTGAGGCCGCGCTCGCCGTTGGATTCTCGCTGGTTGATCTCGTCGATGCTGGGTGTGAGGGTCATGGAGTCGAGCCTGTACTCTCGGGGGTTGGAGTTGGCAAACATGAACTCGAGGTTGTCAATGGCGCCCTCGGTGCCGCCATGTCGGCCGCGCATACCGATGAGCATGCCGGAGCCGATGTTGAGACGGTTGCCCATGCTGCCCGAGTGGTCGTTGCCAGCATCAAATCTGCCGTCGTTGGTCGTCTCCATGATGAGACGGCCCATGCCGCCCACCCAGCCGGTAGCCCACGTCTCGACCGACTTGATGCGGTCGTTGAGAGGGTCCCATCGGATTTCTCCCTCTCGGCCGCCTGTAGACCACGGGGCGCCAACATCGACATAGGTGTTGTCGGTGAAGCCGATGCGAAGGCCTCGCAGACTCAAGCTGTCGGCCTGTGCGCGGATGGAGTTGATGAGGATGCCCTGCTTCCACTTGGAGGCGCACCAGCCGCCGCCGCCGCCGTTGCCATCGCCCACAAGGCCAGTGAAGTCGGGAACGTCGCACTCGGTCCAGTCGATCTGGGCCGAGACGAGGGAAGTGGCTCCCAGTAGAGCACTGGCGAGAAGAAGACGGAGAGAGACCATTTTGAGAGGAATAGATGTTGGTCGAGGGAAGTTTCCTGACAGATGACTGTTTGTCGAAAAAGGAAAAAGAAGAATTGGATGTTAAGAACAATGAGTCGGATAGCTTGGCTAAAGACTGGGAAGAAATGAAATCTTCATGTGCTTGCTAGAAGCTGAAGATGGTGTTTTGGAGATCAAGGAAAAGAAAACCTAGGAAAGGAGATAGGAAAGGAGATGAGATGAGAGAGTTGATGATGGTGATGAGTAGGAAGAGACTGCTAGGAGAAGAGGGAGCGTTGATACTTATACACGAGATATCATATCTTGAAGCTGATGCCTCATGAGAAGGTCAGTCGATGGATGATCCATGGCCATCAGCACCATATCCCCTGATCCTTGCCAGAGGCATGAACAGCCCACAGATCGTCCAGAGTGCTCAGTCATCCACTGCAGGAGCACATGCCGTCTCTTGACCCCTACCCATTGCCGTCATCAAACTTGAAACCAGAGATGCGAGACGGGACGTTGGTTGGTCCGCCTTGATTGCCGGCAGCATCCATGCTCCTCCTCCCCACAATTGGCGGTTCCCTCGAAGTGGTTCGACAGGCTCGTTTGCTATTTTCCGCCGCAAAGCCAAGCTTGGGAAGCAGGCCTAAGCCGATCCGGACAAGGCTGGAAAGCTGGGGAAACTTGGAAGCCCGCCGGCTGTATCCGTACTACTCCGTACATACTCCGTACAATACTTATGAGAGAGGAGAGTGGTTAGGCGGGCTAAGTATAGAATTGGGACCAGTTGAGATTGAAACATTTTAATGGTTAAGCATAACTTGGAAAGCGACTGGCTGTATAGGACTTTCACGCTACATTGTAGCAATTGACAATTGATAATTGACAGTGGCCATTTGTTCTTGTTCCGTCGGTCGGACAAGCCGTGAAGGAGGAGCCTGTCTGACGATCAACCCCGATCAAGAATTTCAGGGTTGAGCGAAGGATTCGAGCATTACATATGGTCAGTAAGCGAGAACGAGGGACCTTCCTGGGCTGAATCGTCATAGCAGGTCCCATCCATCCCGTCCCATCCTGTCCCATTTTGCTCTCCAACTGGGCAGCTGGATTAAAATAGCAACAACCAAAGCCCCACTGCCTGATCCGTCCACTACAGTAGGCACTGGAGTAGCCAGATAGGGGAAAGGCTGATACATGCTCCCACAGCGTGGCGATCCAAATAAACCCCTGGGACATTTCCTGCCCTGTATAAACAGTAGGTGGTGCTGGTAATTAGCGCCTATCATTATTCAGGACCTTGCATTTCCGTCTTGCTCTCTTGGTAGTGGCGTTCCATGGGCTGCCTTATTACGTCTGGCTAGGCGCCTAGCTGGAATCCTACAGCCGGTTCTCGGCCTCTCCATCATGCCATGATCAGTCATGCTGTGCTCGCTCACGTTTCGAAGCATCTATCCAAAGATAGTTGCAGACTTAGGCATTGGCCTGTAGGATTTGTAGCCCAACTCCTGGCTCACACTAGCCCACCTTCTTTGAAGGTTGTTTAGTAGCTATTGTAAGCTGCATTGCCTTTATCAATGTCTGGTTCAGGGGTCAACAAGGCTGAGGTAGTGTTGTGGCGTCTTACGTACACCTTGCAGTTTCGATCAGCTGCATTCTTATCAGCTTCATGACGTAACCTAGGTAAGCCTGCGCCCAAGTAAGCGATCTGAGGCTCTGCAGCTTGGATAGTTGGTTATTTAGACTCGTCGAATCACTGCAACTAACCAAGGTACGGTCTAAATCCTAAAGCCACGTCCAATCGCCAAGGGACTTGGCGAATCATGGGGTCACATATACCCACTAAGAAGTCATACTTGGACCTCGCAAATGTCCTCATCCTTGTCTCAACATTTGCTGGAGCGGTGACGCTCCAGGCTCAATTCAGTCTACCTGAAGACTGCAACGGCAGCCGCGTCCGCACTCTTTTGGCTTTCGCGTCCCAGTTCTTCCTCCTGGGTCCGATTGCAGTCTCCTCTGTCTATGTGGCACTACACAATAGACAGGACGGAAGCGTCGAGTCCGGCACACACGCCTTTGTTCAGGTCCAGTTCGGCTTGATCGGTGCAATGATCATCACGGGTATTCTGTTATTGAATATATCTGTTCAGTACGCGGGTGCTGCGTATCTCGGCTCTGCGGGGATAGGGCTAAGCTCGATATTCATCCTAGCTACGGTCCTTTATAGCATTGACGACCATGTACCAGTGCTCCCCAACGGCCAGCTCGCAAACGAGTCATCATTTTCACAGTCGCCCTCCCCATCTGACAATCGATCGCAACGGCCTCGAATTTCATTGAGTCAGTACCTCGGACTGGAAAAGGAATATGCTGCCTATACGAAACCCAAGCTCGTTCTTAGGTGGGCCATTGTCGGGCTGGTTGTTTTGGAGTGTCTTGGCTATCTATGTCTTCTTGCTCTGGGTATAGTACAAGTACAATTATCGGACCATACAAGCTGCAGGCTTCTATAACAAGCTTCTATCTATATTAAGCGAGTGTTAGGGGTAATAAATATTAACTTCTCTAGAGCTTATGTCTTAGCATATAAAGAGCTATTATTTATTACTTAAGGCCTAATAAAGCCCTTACTATACTACCAATATCTAGCTTAAGCTTGCCAGCTTCTAAACTCGCGAGATGACATTCAAACATCGACGACCAGTGGTAAATGATTCGATGTGAAGATACACGGTCCTTAAGCCCGGTTGTCGTATTCAATTACTCGAGTTAATAAGTCATGTTGCGCCGTGGACTTTTTCTTTGTCATGTACTCTTTGGGTTATTGTTTTGAAAGGCTCAAGGGAAACAAGTGGTTTTTCGCCATTGCGCAGAGATCGGACCGTAGAAGCGCGCACAGTAGGGCTGCGATTACCTTCGTGCTGATTGGTCAGATCGGCAAACCTCCATAGTTGCCTGAATGCGAACCATGGCTCCATAAGAAGAATCTCAACACGAGGGGTTTTGGACATCAAACAAGACGTACGTACAACGCAAAGTTCACTTGAATATCTTGCCATCGCTACCTCATAATGTGTTATCAGCTTCTTGAATTATACTCAGCCTGCCGCTGTGCGTACTACCAACATGCTATAGATCGGTGTGCCGCCTACGGGCGGCCAAACCACCACATTCAGGAACGAACTATCTATGTCGGTTATCCATGTCCTGTACATTCCAGCGGCCAAACAGCTACAGATCTCGATCATAATCGCAGCCTAGGCTATGGAGCATCATCCCTACGTCCAGATGCCGGGGCGAATCCACAGAAAAAGCGTCTCCGTACCATTGTCAGGCAGAGTCAAACAAAATTCCACGACGAAGACTCAGTCAAGCCTCATCTGCCACTTGGACAGCAAACTACGTCAGATCCCCTTACATCTCACCCTCCTGAGGACGAGACTGTTGGACTTTCAGTCCCTCAGAACTTATCGGAGAAAGCAAATGGAACAACTACCGTATTGAAAGAAAGCCGTACCAAAGGCGACGATGATATCTCCTCAAGCGATAACGACTCTTCCATTCCAGAGGTCATTTCCGAGTTCGATACCGTTGACCAGACCAGTCAGACATCCGCCACTTCCTTAGGAGGAATAGATGCTTTGGACAATCTGTCCAACAGACTTATTTTTGACTCACATCTTCAATACCTCTGGCCACAGTTCATATCGAGAGCTTCCTCTCTGCAGCAGGCCCAAGCACAGATTTCCAGCTTCATTTCACGATACAGCCTTGACCTACTGGTCTTGGCTGAAACATCTACAAGCCTTTCTTCTGAACTGGATGAGCGAGTCAAGGGTTCTGGTTTTGCCAAGCTTGCGGTGGCCAAGTTTATGCTGCGTAAGCGAAGAAGCATCGCTGAAAACGTTTGCAGATACTTCTGGCTTCCGGAACTTGATTTCCACGAGAAGGAAGTGGAGGCTATTCCAGGGGAAAATACGTTTCAAGGAAGAGTCGCCAGTCCATCGGAAGATCATGGCAAAATTCAAAAGCAAGATGAGAACGGATCTGACGAGGACGATGAAGAGAATGCACTGCCAGCTGTTAGCCAGCTGACCATATTGAACGCCTTCCTGTTTGATTCTGAGCCATTCCAGTGTTTCAGGGAAACTGTCCAGGCGCATGTTGAGCGGACTGCACCGCTTCCTATGCTTATGAGTATCAGAGACCGAGCGGAACAGATGTTCAACAATTTTGTCACTACCTTCATGAGCAAAAAGCCCAAAGGGGGGCAAAAACGGCTACTCTGGACTTGCGTAAGAATGTCTTGAATTACTTTCGTTCATAGGCTGACCAGATTTGACAGGCTTGCGGAAGCAAACTCTATGATGACTACCAAGAAAACCGCCCAGGGGCTTTGGATGACCTCAAAGCGCTCCTAGCAAGCTGCGGAGTAAGGTCTAGCGTAACGGGCGATTTGGAATCAAATAGTCGACCTCCAGCACAAACTACAAGCAGCAACTCCATCACAGCTTCGCAGCTCTTCAATTGGCGTAAGCCAGATCTCCGCCTCCCTCGGCAGTGGCAACGTGACGGTCCAAGAGTTCCGGGCAAATGCAACCGAAAGACATCGTCCACCCCAACCAATAACCACAACTACGTTCTTGCATGTATTCCCTTAGGACGTTGGGTTTCTAAGCTACGGCAGCCTGAGGCGTGTATGATAAATTCTGACCAAGACTTCTTCTCCTTATTAAGGATAGAGTACTTTGCCAGTCGTACGTCACGTCTATTCCTTGGGTTACGACGAGTTAAAGCGATAAATTTTGTCAAGGTAATATCATCCAGGAGAGTGTTTGGCCATGAAGCTAATGTCGATATAACCGATAGATGGAGCTGTTCCAAGATTCAATCGCCGACATACGCTCTTGCCCGTCCCTGCCACCAGAAGAACTGAAGACTCAGTATTTATACGATCCAATGCCTGCTGACATTGTACCTCCAATCGGCCCCAATGTACTCGTCCACCTCTTCGATCACCCCAGTCATGCAGCTGTACTTCCTTTACTCTACAAGAGGATACCAAAGAAACTTCAAGAGAAGCTTGTTCCTTGTGTTGTAAAGGGAAGCTCACTGGGCTGGGGCATTGAGGTCAAGGAAGGTTTGAACATGTTTGTTTTCTTCCTGTGCGGATGTGCAGGCTTCATTTTGTGCCTTGCAGCGGCGATCTCATGGACAGTGGGCCGGAGTGATATACAGGGGGGTGTTGGAATTGGCAGTTTCATGATGGCTTTTGTGATATTTTGTGGAGGAATGTTGCAATCACATATTGAAGGTCGTTAGGGCTCATACCTAGCTTTAATTCTATTGTTACCTCTGCGAGCAATTTTTGACCTTGAAATTTGCCCTTGTCGAGAACAGGAAGATTGTGTGCTAGGAACATCTGTAAACGCGTATAAGAGACATGTAATGGTCCTGGAGCCGTTTCAACTGCAAAACATGCAATACAATCGCACCTTTCGACAAAGGGCCTGGACGGTCCAAGAAAAGATCAGATCCTATCGCCGCGAACCGTGCATTACGGTGTCTGGGGGCTGTCCTGGGGGTGCGGCAGTGCCGTCTTGTCACAATCCTTTCCCAACGGATCCAATCTCTCGGACGTCCCGCCGCCACTCGTGTGCAAATCGGACCACCCCGACATCGGGCACAAGTACACGCCTGAGATGAAATGGCTGGATACTGTCTTTTGGTACTCTGGTTGCGAGCTATCTGTCTCGACAGAAAAGCTCGTCGCTCTTGCGGGCATTGCAAGGGTCACACAGGAGAAGACATCCATGTTGAGTGTCCTTCTGGGCCATTTGGTACAGTGACAAATGGACCCATCGCTATCAGATGTCGTGGCCTTGTCTCTGGAAAGCTGTTTCTCAAAGAGGGATCCATCAATAACACAACGAAGCAAATACCCGAAGATGGCTTGACGTTTCACATTGACATTAGCATCCCAGACGGCAGCTTTGCCGTTGACATCGATTGCTGAGACCAAGAAGGAAAGCGTGATATTGAAGGCGAAAGCGCCTATCTCTTGACGATCTTCGGAGGCAAGAAAGGGCTTTCATCGGACCTGGACGATGGCAGGGAGACTCAAGACATGGCTGTTATGGGCCTTGCTCTTCAGACCACGGACATGTCGCCCGGAGAGTTTAGACGTGTCGGCTTCTTCATCTCCCGCTATGAGAATTCTTTCGATGAGCTACATGAGGAGCATCAGCCGTTTCTTGATAAGCTCAAGGCCGAGGGGAAAGATATTGCACTCCAAGCTCGATGCGAGGTGGTGATGGACCAGAATGGCGAGGGCAGCTTATTCTGCCTCACAATTATCCAACTCTAGCCTTCAAAGGGGGGATTGGCTTGCATTGGGTTAAGAGAAATATGATTAGTACATAAAAGTAAAACAGAATGCTCAGTTACCGATATTTCTTCCCAACAAACATCAACCCCTTTTCATGAACCGCTGTTGGTTCTTGTTCAACGATCATATCAATCTTTTCATGCTCATACAATCGCGAGCGCACCATCAGCCGCATATTCCACGTCGATGAGCGATCCACGCCTGCGCCCGCATCTCCCAGCGCGGGTGCCTCGCGCGACGTCAGCGCCAGCGCCAGCAATGCTGCGAGGTCATCCCAGGCGCTGCTCAAATATCCATTCCTAGTACAGGACCAGAACCAGAATAGATACACTAGATACACCAACACGATGGCAGCATGTAGCAGCAAGATGATCATCGCATACGTGAGAGTCCCCCTCCCGGCGACTTGGAAGCCGTAGCCCCGTCCGAATCTTTGCACGTCAAATTTTATAGCGAGGGCGCTCCCCATGGCTTCCTGCGTTATGTTGTTTATTTCGATGATTTCTGTAAAGTTACCCGAGAACTCTCCCAACTTCACGGCTGTCGCGTTGGTAGAGTTGCTGTCGTCCAGGTAGACAGCATGCGCCGCCAACCGTGCGCGGGCCATGGCGTCAGCAAGAACAAGAGACAAGATCATAGATACCGGCTTGGTGGATACTGGTCCGTCGACGACAGTTCTTCCCTCTGGCCTCCTGCCGTCGATCCCAGGGAAGACGTCCCTGAAATACCGACGAGGCTTGTCCGGGTCACTTATTGTTGAAGTAAAGAGTGTGATGTAGGAATCCAGATAGGACGTTGTGTGTCCTTGTACAGGTATCCTCGTGTCACCCTCCTCTCTCGGTTCTGGGATAAGCTGCTTAAAGAATCCCAAGGTGGCCCAGTCGTGATCCATGTGCACCACTGGTCCTAGCTGAAACTCTTTCTTGACGGCCGCAGACAAGGGCGGTCACAAGGGCGGTCCGAGTTTCTGGAGTACTTCCTCGTCGGCGAAGCTATTCTCTATTCGAAAATTCATCGCCGGGTCCATGTAGACCTCTGGCTTTCCCCAACGGCCCGAGATGACGCATGGCAGAACAGCACTGTGCTCTGTCTTAGCGGAGCTGATGTTCTGCGTGTCGGCGAATGTAAGATATGGCAACCTCAGAACAGCGCCAATAGACACCCTTTCGCTCAGGAGGCGCTCATCGATAGGTGCAGAAACCCAAAGAATATGTGTTTCATTAAAGTTGTAATCAAGGTTCCAAGCTTTATCAGGCACTGGCCATGACTGATCTGCGACATTGCGACTGTCTTCGTCCTCAAGCCAGGAGGTAGGGAAGAACAAGGTCCTATTGTCCCCCCTGAATGACTCAAAGTCATGGGAAGTGCACTGAACCCGCACCAGAGGAGCAAAGACGGGGCTGTCAGGGCTGGGCTGGATGCGTTGTCGCCTGGGTATAACGGGCCTGATGTCCAGCACGCTGATGAAATTCCAGAAATTGCCGACCAAGGAGATGAGGTTGAGGGGCAGGGTCGTCGCGACTGCGACTGGGCTCTTTTCCGACTCTTCATACAGGGAAGTGATCAAGAAGGAAGACGCCCTGTTCCTTTGCTTGCCTATATCCTGAAGCAGCTTGGTGTTGACATCGTTGTGATTCATTGTATAGCACCAGTCCTCTATCTCTCGCCAGTTTGCTCCAGGGCAGGACAGATCTTCCACGACATTTGTCTTTCGGACTCTTGGCATCTTTGGAAACTCGCCTCGTTCTCGAAAGCAGATGAGTTGAAGACTGTGGGATAGAAGAAAGGCTCTACTTCATCAAGGGACATGTTCTGAGTGGCGCGATTGTATACAGCAGTCTCTGCATTGATACCTCGAAAAGGATCGTTCATGGTATGCCAGCCGACATTGAAGAGGAGCGCAATAGCCGAGGCCGGGCCAAGGGTGTTGGCAAATATGGTGGCGAATGCTAATCCAACAGCAAAGAAGGCTATGCGCCATTGACCCAAGCGAAAGGCTGCAATTAAGGGCGCCCACAGGGACTTGTGGAAGATGTAAGTGCCCGGCGGTTGATAGCCACCCAAAAGCAGGCCAAAAGGCACTCCTCCAGGTCCAACGAGTAGTCGGCGGCTGATATGCAGAACGATGCCGTAGAGAGAGATGGCCATGATGATCTCATGGAGCTTGGCTGCAAACTGGAGCAAGTTTGCTTCTTCCTGCTGGTCGAGGTTGAGAGTGTACCAGCGCCGGTCCCATCGGCCATCATCTGAACGGTAGACATTGCGCAGGCTCAGCTGGAGGATGAGAGCGATCATGCTGACGGCAGTGAGGTGTCCCGCCAGGTGGAAGCAGAAGCGAAGCGAAATGGTCCGTCTCAGAGCGACCTTGGGCTTCTCTGATGTGGTTTCAGCATGGCTAAAGCCGCTTGAGATGTTCTTAGCGGCGACATGGGAGAGCTTGAAGTTGACCATGACGGATGAAATGAGGAGCCAGAAAGGAGAAGAAAGAAATAAGCGAAAGCGGTAGAGGAGCACAGCCTCTAGATGTGTGACGAGGACAAACAGGCTCGCTCGTCACCCAGGCAAGTCTCAATGGGGAGGCCTCTCCTATTGTCTTATACGCGCCCGCCTGTTTTTATTTTCACTTTTATTTATTCTACTTTTCCCTTGCACACGCCTAGCTGCCTATAGCCGCCTTCACTGCCACCCATCCCAACTGCGCGGACAGCAAAGAACAAGGGGTATCTCGTTTCAGGGAATCAATGAAACGAAGGCCGCATGCAATGCAACCGTACAGGGGGTCTGCATCCATGCCAGCACTCACGTTTACGGGGATGGTTTGCACAACGTGGGGAAATGCATAAAAAAAAAATCGTGAACCAGTTGATGGGGGTTCCGCCGTAGTATCTTGCCATGACTTTTGTGTGTGTCGTCTAGTCGTGGGGCGCACATTTTAGATGCAGCAATCGACAAATACCGGGTGCAGTGTTCAACTACAGAACTTGGATGGCTTCCGCCCAATATCGTAGCCAGATCCCGAAGCACAGCCCCTCCATGCAGGGGGCTGCCAGAGTTGGAGATAGAACTATGGTGGTCAGCAACTTGCGCCAGCAAGCGCCCTTATGCAAGCGCGAAAAGAGACTGCGAAGTGGTAGCCAAAAGAGGGAGCGGGATTCCAAAATATCTGCGAGTAACTTGTTAGCATGTCAACTGAAAAAACATCTGCTCATCTTCCAACATAATACTCTTCTAACACTTCCATTGTCGATTCTGTAGGAACATCGCTTGAGGGGATAGATGTGACCCAAGCTACAGTGCCGCATCCCTTCAGCCGTAGGACTCGAAGCCTTTCTTTTGCCGTCTCCAACATTGATGGCTATCACTCATTTCATCCTCGTACTCATCACAATCACACTTACAACGGAAAAATGGACTGCAGCAGCTTAACATGATCTGCCCCAACTATGCCAGGATAGGGCTCCGGTTTGGAGGTTGGACGGTTAGCAAAGTGGGCGGAACCTGGATAGTTGCTGATCGAGAAGACGCCAACCAAACGTTTGTTCCAACAGTGGGCAAGGTAGACTTGTTACCAGGGGCGACTTCATCTGGAAGAATGCAGACTCGGGTTTTCAGCATAAAGCCAGAAACTAAACCTAGGAGATAACTGCTTAACGTATGCCTGTCTCCTCCGGACAAGTAAAGCCAATACCTCAACCCACAACATCTTCATCGATTTGCCCCGCTATGGATTTCCCTAACCTCATACAGTCACTTCCATTAAACCGCACTGCGGTCCAATGCAGGAAGGTGCGTCGATGCTCAGAGGCATCAGCCGGTTCAACAGATAACTTGGCTTGCATTTCATTTGTTGCTGGCATAGTATTCCAAGTGGGGTTGGTCTTGATCCCGAAGTCCCATTGACAATGGTAACGTTACCTAGCAACCTCCCGATGGATATCTATTTTGAAGGGACTTTGGATGGAATGAGATGATTGCGGTGCACGGCAATAAATATCATATGATCCCGTTGAAGGAACGGCTCATCTTGAGGATAGCCATCGTCCTTGTCTGGCAGTTCTGTCCTCATTTCCTCGCCGGCCCGACATGCATTTCCAGTCTCTGCTAGCAGTGCTATCACTTTTATTCGTCGCGGTTATTGGAGATGGCATCAGTTACCCCCGCCCCAACATCTACGTCAAGTCTCCGCACTTCTCCCTGAAGGTCAACGGCGAGTACATGTACACGGTCAACTATGCGAAATACGACTATGTCCATTTCTCCATGGACGAGGATGTCGATAACGAAATCCGCATCCGGGCCGTGACCGAAGACAAGATCAACTCGTACAGAATCTCTCCCGAAAATGTACCCATCAAGGCCAGAGTCGAGGGCAACGAGCTCATCTTCACCATCAAGAAGGCTCACTACTTGATCATCAAGATAAATAAGAAGAAGGAATTTGTCGTCATGGCCGACCCCAAGGAGACCAACGTGCCTAGTCCGAGGGGCAGCGGCATCTTCAATGTTCTGGATCACGGCGCCGACAACACTGGTGCACGAGTTACCCGAGGCGTGCAAGCTGCCCTGGATGCCGCCGGGAGACAACCTGGCAGCATTGTCTACGTGCCCGCCGGCCTCTACCTCGTGGGGAACCTGGTGATCCCCACCAAGACGTCGCTGTACCTCGCTGGGGGCTCGGTTCTGCGCTTCACGGGAAACCAGGCCGACTACAAGCAGCTGTTCAGCAAGTCGGATTTCCCAGGCCACTTTGGCACATGGTGGATCCAGACGGCGTTCGACTCGACCGATATCAAAGTCTTTGGCCGCGGTACAATTGACGGCAACGGAAAAAATTCTCGAACCAACAAGATCATCGCCGATCTGCTCGTCCCTGCTGGTACCACGCGTTTCCGTGCTGATGGTATTCTGATTCGAGATGCCTCGTTCTGGGCCGTACCCATAATCCAGTGTGAAGATGTAGTCCTGACCAACATCAAGATTCTCGACCGCTTCGACGTGACGCAGAATGATGGAATCGACGTCATGGAGTCCAAGGGTGTCAAGGTGAGACGAGCCATCGCCATCGCCAATGACGACAGCTTCTCGACAAAGACCTGGCCATACAAGACAGGAACGACAGGTATTTTCTCCGTACCAACTTGGACACGGCATATCTAACAAACCATATTTTAGTCCCTTATCCATATCCCCCACAGCCGCAGTCCGATGTACTCTTCGAAGACTGCTTCGCTTGGACGCTTTGCTACGGCTTCAAGGTCGGTCAGGGTGTCCACGAGGTTCAGGATAACGTGCGTTTCCGCAATAGCGTCGTCTACTACGGCGGGGTTGGAATTGGCATCCACCACCTGTTTGGTACGTCGGTGGCCAAGAATATTCTGTTCGAGAACATCATCATTGAAGATCTTGGCGGATCGCCGGGCGGTCGCGCTACCTGGCTGGCTATCCACATCGCCGAGGGTGGCAGAGGTGTCGGACCCGTCGAGGACGTGACTGTCAGAAACATCTATGCCCGCAAGATCGGCAAGAGGGATGGCTACATACAGGGCTTCAGCGCGGATGCCATGGTCAAGCGAGTGACGCTCAGCGATGTATTCATCTACAAGAACACAACGGCAGCCACTTCGCTGGGCGCGATGAACATTAAGCAGACGCAGTTTTCCGAAGGTATCCAGATCCGGAACTCGAGATAGAGCCTGTCAATATTCTTGAGGATAGCGCTCCTTATTCAGTGCTTCCAACTCTAAGGGGCTGCAGTGTCAGACGAATGCATAGCTGTTTCACACTCTATTTATTATCTAGACATTACAAACCTCAAGCCCACCAATTCTTCATTACCGTCTGCCGCGCCGCATGCTCCCATTTACCCCTCAACCACGGCGATGCCCTCCTTGTCCCCCTCTAGCTTGGCCTTGGTGAAGTCCGGGTCGTTGGTCGGCAGCTCCACGTGCCACCTTGAGATCTGCGCCGCGCTGATCTCGACGTCGCCGTCGGTCCCAAAGGACAGGATGTGGCCGCCCTCGGTGCGGTCCTCGTTGATGAAGTGCATGTGGTCGCCGGCGACGCTGATGCCCATGGTGTACTCGGGCGACCGGAAGCCGATGACAGACCCGCGCACCGGCTGCTCAAAGGTGTGCGACGTCTGGTTCCTGCCGACCTCCATCAGGCCCTCGCCGGGTCTGCTCTGGCCGGCGGCGGTGCGCACCGTGATGCCCTTGAAGACGCCCTCGATGCGGATGGCCAGGAAGAAGTTGCGCGAGTCGGGGAAGTGGTCCGACAGGTGGGCGAAGAGGGCCTTCTTGTCGGCAAAGGCGGCCGTGAAGGTGACGGTCGGGCGGAAGCGGGTGACCATGGCGAAGGGGGCGACGGCGTCCGAGGCGGGGCTCGTGTCGACGGGGGTCACGGTCCTGTCCGACTTCATCTGGTAGAGCTTGCCGTCAAGGATGACCATTTCGCCGGCCATGTAGCGGAACGTGCCGAGGCCGTGGTCCCCGTGGGAGACGAGGTCCGAGACCGGCAGGCCGTTGGAGGCGACGCCGTCCATGAGGGCCGAGATGATGGAGTACTGGAAGACTTCGTTGACGGCCATGATTTGAGATGAGAATCAAAGGTGTAGGGTCTAGTGATTGGGTGAGTGCAGTTTATTTAGTTAAGCCTTGTCTCAAGGATACGGACCAGACTCCAGTCTTGGTTCTCCCGCTCCCCTCCCGAGGGGCCCGAGGAGAAAGAGAGTCCCGGAAGTCCATTCGCCTACGGAAACCGCCTTTCTCTTTCCGGCTCTGATTCCTGATTTGTTGGGCCATCAGCAGGTGCGCCTTGCTGGTCCCACACGTCGACCTTCGGCGTCGTCGGCGACGTCAGCATCACCACCTCACAATCCACATATGTCGGCGCATCATCGCACCGCTGTGTCGAGATATTGCGTCCTATCGCGTGTGTGCTTCTCACCGTTTTCTGCAGCGTCTCTTGTGCTTGGATGAAAACGCCCTACTTTCCCACATTCCATCACCATAGCGCTTCATGGTTAAATGCCACCTAACCAAGCTCTCATCTCGTTGATCGCCAATTAATTATCTCGTATACCCCCCAAAATGCCCACAGAAACAGTCGACGTCGTCATCGACTCCCTCGTCAACGCCGGCGTCACCCACATCTTCGGCGTCCCGGGCGCCAAGATCGACTCCGTCTTCAACGCCCTCATCGACCACCCGGAGATCAAGCTCGTCGTCTGCCGCCATGAGCAGAACGCCGCCTTCATCGCCGGCGCCATTGGCAGGATCACGGGCAGGCCTGGCGTCTGCATAGCCACCTCGGGTCCGGGCACCAGCAACCTCGTCACTGGCCTCGTCACGGCCAACGACGAGGGAGCTCCCGTCGTCGCTCTCGTCGGCGATGTCAAGCGTGTCCAGGCCGCCAAGAAGACGCACCAGAGTCTGCGCGGCGTCCAGCTGCTCGCGCCCGTCACCAAGAAGGCCACCGGCGCCGTGCATCCCGACCAGCTCTCGGAAATCATGCTCGACGCCTTCAGGACCGCCACGGCCTACCCCCAGGGCGCTACCGCCGTGAGCCTGCCCATCGACATCATGACGACTGGGACCAAGACCTCCATCCCTGCACTGCCGGCGAATGCCTTCACCCCGCCCCAGTACGGCACGTCTCCGTCCGCCTCCCTGAGCCGGGCCGCATCCATGATCCAAAACGCAAAGTTTCCCGTGCTGTTCCTCGGCACCAGGGCAGCCGCCCCCGACGCCGTCCAGGCCGTCCAAGAGTTCCTGCGGAAGCACCCGATTCCCGTGGTCGAGACCTTCCAGGCGGCCGGCTCCATCAGCCGAGATCTTGCCCACCTCTTCTTCGGCCGCATCGGCCTCTTCCGCAACCAGCCGGGCGACAAGCTCCTTGCGCAGGCGGATCTCGTCATCGCTGCGGGCTACGACCAGTCGGAATACGACGCCGATGCTTGGCATAAGAACCGGGCCCTCGACATCCTCCACCTCGACTGGATCCCCGCCGACTACGGCGCCTTTTACAACCCCAAGCTCGAGCTTGTGGGTTCTATCGCCGCCAATGTCACGATGCTCACCAACATGGTCGCAAACGTCTCCCGGCCACAAGAGTCCGAGGTGGCAAAGGCGATCTTTACCGAATTCCACGCCTGGGAGCAAAGCCCCCAGGCCCTTGGCCAAACAGGCGACGGCCCGGTTCACCCTCTCTACTTCATCAAGCTGATGCAGGGCATGCTGCCCCCGTCGCCAACCGTCGCATCCGACGTAGGCAGCATGTACATCTGGCTCTCCCGCTTCTACTTCGCCTACAGCCCCAAGTCCTTCCTCGTGTCCAACGTCCAGCAGACCCTCGGCGTCGCCCTCCCCTGGGCCATCGGCGCATCAATGGCCCAGGATCCGCCGTGCTCGCAGAAGGTCGTCAGCATTAGTGGCGACGGCGGCTTCCTCTACAGCGCACAGGAGCTGGTGACGGCCGTGCAGCAGGGCTGCAACATCACGCACTTCATCTGGAACGACGGAAAATATAACATGGTGGAGTTTCAGGAGGTAGACAAGTACGGACGCAGTGCGGGCGTCGACCTGGGAGGCGTCGACTTCGTCAAGTACGCAGAGGCGTTTGGCGCCAAGGGCTTGCGTGTCAGTCGTTCGTCGGAACTCGAGGCTGTTATGAAGGAGGCGCTGAGTTACGAGGGAGTGTGTGTGGTCGATGTTGAGATTGACTACTCTCACAACCACGAGCTCATGAAGAATGTTATTCAGGACAACATTAGTTAAATTTTCAAGGTCAATAGAGAAAACTATGCTGTCCGCAAATGTTGTCACCAGGCCATTGTCTGCCCAAGCCATGCTCTGTCTCACAATCAACCATCCTAGCCATTACAGAACGGCCAACTTGTTTGGAGTGGGCAATTCCAGCCCCCTTTCAGGCAACCAAAAAGAATGACTCCTTTTCAGATCCGACCCCTTAGAACATGTGTACCCTGGTATGTGATTTGAACATGGTGGGCAAGAAGCTCTTATTGTCGTTGATGTTCTCCACCGCCGTCCGGAGCTTCTTGGGCGTCCTCTTCAAAACGCTCGCGGCCAGCGTCTTCTCCAGATGGTGAGCGTGCATCTCAAAAAACTTCTCAACCGCAGCATTATAAGTATAGTCTCCAAATGCCATGGCAGCCGCCTTGCCTTTGTCGATCATATCATCCCAAAAGTCGTCATCGCCATCTGAGTCGTTCCCACTCTCGACCCCATCTTCTCCCTTCAAATCCTTCTCGGCCTCCGTGGCGGGTGTATCAGGGACAGGGGAACCCTCGCCATAGCCGGCTCTGGCCTTCAGACCAGCCACGCCTTGCATTGTGAAGCTCATCCCCTCCTTGAGCCTCTCGTCGCCCTGCTTGGCTGACTCTCTGCTCCGGAGATACTCGCCCAAGATTTTGCAAAGCTTCCGCTTCTTGCGATCCATGTAGGTCTGCCAAGCATTGACCAGACCATCCTCGGGAGACGCATTGCTGAAGTCGATCTCGCTGCTTGCGATGCGATGGCCATAGTATTGCCCTGGGCCAGCGCCTAGCTCCAAGTGGCATAGGAACCAGTTTGCGCCGGGAACGTTGGAGAAGCGCGCCAACACCCACTCTCCTGCCACGAGCTCCAGTGCTGGCTCTTGGATGAAGTCAATCATGCGGCTGACCAGAAGCTCCTCCTTGGTGTTGTTCTTGTCTTCGTTTACGGTTTCTGCTTCCTTGTCATCAGTCCCCTGGTGTTCTTTCGTATCGCCCCCCTGGTCTTCTTCCGTGACAGCCGTCCTTGGAGCACCAGCTTTCAGGAGATGCAGACCGCCAATAAGACCCCTGCTCCGCTTCAAGCCCTCCCCCTTCAACACTTTGGTATCGACTGCTTGAATCACGTCCAGCTCCTGCTCCAGGATGCGGCGCTGGCACGAAAAGCCGACCACGACTCGGGCAAAGCCTGTGCTGATAGAACACCACCCCGAGATCTTGTCCCGAGGACCAGCCGCTCGGGCAACCTGCCGGCGCAGTTTCTCCGGGTCAAGCATGGTCACAATGACACGCTGAACGTCGAAGAGACTTTCGATCCCGGAGTTGTTGACAATGATTGGATTCGGAGAGATTGTGCCTTCATCGACGTCCGGCCCCGGTCGAATCTCAGAGGCAACTTTCTCCGACGACTTGTTCCCATCCGCCTCAGGGCGCTTGGAGAAGTCGTGCTCGATCTTCTCAATATCCTCAGGGAGGGATAATTGGGTGCGCTTCTTGTTCTCCTTATTCGCAGTGGGGAAGTCATCAAGGTACTGCTTAACGTCTTGGTTCAAATGCTCCCAAGGCTGTGCTGTCGGATCTGGAGGATTATCACTTGAGAGAATATCTGACTCTCTTTCGGGGACCAGCGTCGAAGTACGGCTTAAAGTCTCAACCGGTAGGGATTGAGGCGGAGGAGAAACCTCGGCAGATGGCTCGGGCTCTTGCTTACTCGTCCCGAACGAGGGCGTCTTGATGCCCTTCCCGAAGCCTCCGAATCGCGAACCCTTCTTCGACGATGTGCTCGGTTTCTCCGGCTCCTCATCCTTCTTCGCGATACCCGGAACTTTGAAGCTGGGAAGCGATAATGTGGGGCTGGGCAGTGATATCGTAGGACTTGGCAGCGTCGGTCGCTTGATCAAGCCTGAGAATGCAAGGCCTTTTTCGCTCGACGGCTTCGTGTCCTTCGCACTCGCATCTTCTGGTGGGGGCTGCCTGAGAAGGTCATCGCAGTTCAGAAGAATGTAGCCGACAATCTTTCTAACACTGTTGAGTTCGCCCTGGATTATCTCGAAGCTGGAGTCCTTGATGACCTCAATGATCTTCTTGATCCAGTCGAAAGGGAGGTTCTTGCGCTTCTTCTCCTTGATGAAATCGATGGCCTTTTCAAGCACATTGATGACATTGTCGTATGTGGCCATGACGTCCTGCATTTTACCCTGGATCTCTGTTGACAAGAGGATGTTGTAGCTTCGGCCCTTGTCCTCGCCCTTGCTGTAGGCGGCGTGGGAGGCAGGGTATAAGGATCGCCCACGGACAGGACTTCCCATGTCAAGGCCTGTCCAATTGAACACCGAGACATCGTTGTGGGCGATGACGACCTGGTCAAGGAGCCGTGCAAGTGCTGCGGCATAGCCCTCGGCGTGGAACGGAGGGAACTGGACCCCGAGAACACCTATCAGACCATATGCATGGTCGGTTGCCTTCGTCGCGGTCCTATCACCCGATATGAGCATGACGCTCTGGGCGGAAAATGCATTGCGGCGAGTCCCTTTCTGCCAGGATGTCAGCGGATCAATCTTGCCGAACCTGGCAAGACATTTCCTGTCATCCATCACCAGCGTCTTGGTCTCCTCGACTAGGCATCGAAGGAGGAAGTTGATGGCATCCTGGGCGGCCTCTTCATTCTTTTCATCCTGGGTCTTCTTCTCCCACCTCTCTTCTTCTTCACCTCTCTGGCCGTCTCCGGGGCCCGCCAGCGTGTCTGGAACATGACGCATGACACGCTGCAAGAGCTCAAATCGCTTCTTGCCATCCTCGCTCAGACTGCTCTCGCCATTCTTCAGGTCAGCAGCAGCGAGGTAGACTGACCGCGCCATCTCGGAGACTGCCGTCTCCGTGTTCATGTCGGCGGGGAATCTGAAGCCCAAAACATCCAAGATGGTAGCAATTTGAAGCGCTTTCTTGATCTGGCTTGCTTCCTGTTTGGCTTTCATAGCAACCATTTCACTCCTCTTGGCCCTCCCCAAGCCCACCTCACCCCGCTTGGTCTCTTCCAAACCCCTTTCATTCTGCTTGGCCTTCTTCGAAGCAATCTCCTTCCGCCTGGCCCAAACTTCGGGAGGCCAGGGAAGACTCGTGTACGTGTCTTGGATGCCGTCCACTAGGCCCTTAAGTGTGCCACCCATAGTGTGAGGAGTATCCTCATCCAAGATCGTAGCGAGTGGCAACGCATCCGAGAGAGATGATGTGGGCCTGTCTCCGTCGCTCTTGGCACCCTCTGTATAAAGCGCGATGAATGGGATTAGGTAGTAGAGGAAGCCTAGACTCTCAGCAGGCCTGCTGAGGGGTGTCCACTCCGAGTTGACGTAGTAGGTCGTTTTGCTCATGACGAGCTCCTGCAGTGTCCATGCTCGAGTCGACCATTCAGGCTCATGAAGCTCAATTTCGTCGATGCCGCTTATGATCTTGGTATCGTTCAGATGCTCCGCCTTCCAGGCTGCCAAAGCTTTGCCCTTTTCCTCTCGGGCTTTCATCCTTTCGGACTTTTCCTCATCCTGCAACTCGTCCACATTTTCCAACCTCTTGACCTCCTCCTCCGATAGGGGCTCAGGTAACAGCTCCACATGCTCGGCCATGTCCGGAAACTTGCGCAAGTCTGGAAGCCTGCCCAAGAAGAGCCGCCAATCTTTTGCAGCATCGCTCTCATTGAAGTTGGTATCTAGGTGAACTAGACAGAAATCTGCATCAGCATACCAGTCGCCCATAAGTGAGAGCGACTCAGAGAGTTCGCCGAAGTTCGCCTTATCGATGCAACAAGTGTCCGTCCAGAGGTAACGCCTCTCTCGGTTCTGGAAGGGCCTGGTCTTGAAGATTTTTTTGGCCTCTTCGATCGCGTTGTGGACCTTTATGGCCGACTTCCATCGTTGAAGGCGACGAACCAGCTCGTCAAGTGCATCCCGCAGCCTGTTATGCTGCATGAAAAACTCAACATCGTCCTGCACCTTGCTGTACCTCTTCTCGAACTCGCCAAGCTTATCGGTGGCATCCTCAGCCTTCTCCTTCGCGTCGCTAACCATCTCATCGATCCTTTGGTTGTGCGCAGTTGATGTTTTGGTCGCTTCCGAGCTCGAATCCCCAGTCGACTGCAGACCTTTCATCTTCTCGTCGACTCCATCGCGGGCTTTGTTGATGAGGTTGCTGATGATCTTGCTATCCATATCGGCAAACTTGAGCCCCGAGTTGGCCCGATCCTTTTCTTTCTTTGCCCAGCCGAGACTCTCTCCCAGAGCCTTAGATTTGAGCCGCTGGATAAGGAGTTTTTCAACGTTAAATTCACCTTTCGTGACAACGGCCTTGTCGTCGTAGAGAGTCTTAATGACT
The DNA here is from genome assembly GCA_020746835.1 of Stachybotrys elegans. Taxonomy (NCBI): domain Eukaryota; kingdom Fungi; phylum Ascomycota; class Sordariomycetes; order Hypocreales; family Stachybotryaceae; genus Stachybotrys; species Stachybotrys elegans. Next base: position 887,925 of record JAGPNK010000004.1, on the reverse strand, counting down.
ACCATCTGGTTGGCGATGTCAATGAGACACTGATCCAAGACCAGGCTCATATCATTTGAAGCTCTTGTTCCGGACTTTTCCTTATAATTTGGGTCCTTGCTGCGCTCAAAGTCCTCTCTCTGGGCGTATTTGATGTAGGAGAGGGTAAGTTCCTCGCCCTTCCATCTGTCTAAACACCGATGTGAATATGCGTCTAAAATTTCTGAAGGGGTGGGAAGCTAGTTGGAATACCTACGGGATAGCATGCAGTACTGCCCACGCTCACCGATAGCAGGGTAGCTGACCAAGTTACCCGTCTCGATATCGAACATGCGGAACGGTTGCTGACCCTGCTCCGGGTTCCGAGTGCCGAGAAAGTCAATGTCCTCTAGCCGGGCCAGACCACTCGCCGGCTTCGCGGCGAAGGTCGGCTTGAACTGCGGAACAAACAGAAGGTTTAGGGCCGCCCGAAGCTTCTCCGGGCTGTCACCGATATCCTTGAAATGCTTCTGAATCATCTCCATCGGAACATCGAAATCATTGCCCGTCATCTTGGCAAGGGCATTGGCTCTCGAGCTGATACTCTCCGATATAGTGGCCATTGTGGCGACTGGGAAAGAGGGCAAAGAAGCGCAAGTGAAACAATAGTTGCGGAGACGCAGGACCGGTGGAAGTAGTGTCCTCAAAGGCCAGGATTGCGCTCACTACCACTGTTGAGAAATGGGGATCCTGAGTCAAGGTGGAAGCAGAACCAGAGGATATTGGGGCACAGATTGGAGATCCCGTCCCTCACTGACAGTAATATTCCTGTCTTTCTGCCTGTACTTGTACTTTACTATGCATGTAGACCTCGTGCGGGGAGCTCAAGGAACGGCGAATGGAGTTCGGCGAGTAGGTCGCAGACGACAGCTCTGGGGCATCCAATGTCAGCCGCTAGCTGCAACCGACAGACAAGGCCAAGCAGTAATATGCTACCATCGATGACTTATTGGGCCATGGCGATCTCCGGGTTGTATCCATAGCTGCAGGTGCTGCTGACCGACGTCCAAAAAGATGCACAGGATGGACAATCAGGCGTGAGTATACAGGAATTAATATTATCTGCTTGGCTCTGGTTGGATGAAGGATCAATTTTCAGCTCAACTGAAGCAAGCCATTCTAACCGTTTCTTACCGTCTGACATCTGCCGACATTAATATGCGGGGATTAATATCGTCCGCTTAGCTCTGGTTGGAGGAAGGATCAGCTTTCAGCTCAGCCAAAGTAAGCGACATCTAGCCTTTCTTGCAGCTGTTCTTGCAGGCTGACATCTGCCTCCTTGATATATGATTGGGCTGTTGCGTTTCCATGGCTGCAGATACTGCTGCCCGATGCCCAAAAGGATACACAGGGTAGACGATCAGGCATTAATGTATAGGAATCAGCGCTGTCCGCATTGGGAAATCTGCCTCTTCCCTGGAGACATTTTGTCGGGCTTTTGCTACAAGACCGCTTCAGCCCAGGTCTCCTCCCACTTATTTTCTGGTGTTTCGTCTTCTCCAATCCTTGTAGAGCTTGGAATCAACGGTAGTATTCCCACCGGCAGTGATTCTCCAATGGCGTCGTACCACCGTGTTCTTCAGGTCTTTGGTCGCTCCGTTCACGATAAGAGTGTCGAATGCGACTAGTCAGTGGCAACCCCGTTAGAATTTGATGCCGAAAGCTGACAGAGAATAGTGACATCCATCCATGGGACATTCTCATAGATGGCGAGCGGTGGACCGGTAAGGTCCGGCTCGTCGGGTATGTCGATGCATTCTTTCTGATCTGCTATTCCCGCGAATCCTGCTTTGATCATGGTATTATGATCTACAGTCAGTCCACTTGTATCGAACTTCCTGAAGCTTGTGAATTGACCTAAGGAAGAGGACGACGACGCCATCCGAACTCTCCTGAGGAGTGTGAGCAAAGAGAATGTTACCCCCGAGACTCTTGGACTCAAGGTCCTCAACCAAGCGGAAGTCAGCCGAGATAAAGGTTCGTCATCCTTTACTCTCGACCTACTAAGGTTAAATCATCAACACATGACTTGTGTCCTTTCTCCCAGACCCCAAACCTCCCAGATACTTTAGCTTCGAGAGCGAGAAAGGTGGGTTGGACTACACAATCACCAGTCTCGGCCACCCGATCGGTCTGAAGACCGAATACCCTGCGTCTTCCTTGAAGGTATATAAGATCAAACTTCGAAAGGGCAGAGACCCTGCTATGAAGAGTAAGGACTTCCAGAAACAGGGCCAGAAGAGTGATATAAATCCCTTTCGAGACTGACATAGAGAACAGAGCGGATCCGTCGTGGTGTTAGTCAACATGATGTGTTTGATCTGATGAGAGACGTCGTTCGTCTTGGTATCATCACACAGGCTGAGCTCATAGGGGCGATCATGGGCAAGACAGTGGGCGGTTCGATCCTTGAAGACGTGAGTGGGAAGTACTTGGACTCCCTCTCTGGGGCCAGAGGCTCAAAGAATCTTGCACTATCGGGAGATAGGGCGTGACGCGGTAAATAACGGCTTGGCGAATGTCATGAGAGAGATGTAATCTGAGTTATGACTACCTGAAAATAAATCTCAACAAGTACTGAGGAGAGCCGAGCCGTCCCAGGTGGTCCACAAGACTCTCACCATCGCAGGCTCCTACCTGCTCAACTGTTCAGGTGCGCCGACAGCTTCCGCGGCGCCCTAGAACCCCCGAAGCAGCCCTTCACGTTACCCAGACGGTAGATCGACTCGGTGTAGAGCAGAAAGAGGATCGGGAACACGGGTGACCCTTGAGGTAAGCCGTATTACGGAGCAACGAGAGGGTCGTTATGTCTTGGTATCTAACGCGGTCTACACTCATAAAGGAAAAGATCCATGTTACAAGGTGGTTAGACCACCCTTGTTGTCAGAGTCTCGGTAAAGCGGTTCCTCATAACAGTGTCAAATGCTCCTTGGATATCCATGGTGATAAGTGCCACAACTTGCTTTCTAGCAAACACTTCTTCAAGGCGTCGGGCGGCAAGCCGTTCAAGCCTTTCCCGAGGTGTCATAGGAAGGGTATGTTTTTGTGAACCAGCGTGGCCTCGGGTCTCTGTCCATTTCTTGGAGGGCATAGTCGTGTATATGCACCGGTGTTGGTGCACCTCGGACTTCCTGGGGCGCCCCCCTTGCCTAAGTTATCAGAGGCCGCCGCCACCAGCGCTGATTTCATTTCAAGCAAGTCACTTCAGGATTGGAACTTGATTGCTCCAATTAAAATCGTCAGTGAACGGGACTAGCTTGAATTAAATTGGTATAATTGGGCCCTGGTTTAAGACATAGTAAGAAACAGGAATCATGGTATATATAGGTCCGAGAGCCACAAGCGTCAAGCTTTCTCAGTGGAATTTTGTAACTAATTGTCGATATCATCTTCATCGTCAGAGAGGGCCTCCTCGAAGTAGCTGGTCTGTATCCCATTGGGGAACACAAACAGGAAATCCCACATATATCACATAGGCTCGAGAGGTGGAGATCTCCTCGCAAAGGTGGTGCTTCTCCCCGCATGACGACGTGGGTCAAGGCCAATGCATCACGACATTGGCTGCCCTATGGTGCGACATTTCAGCTGCCACTACTGTTGTTGTGAATTGGTAATCAACTGTCAAAACGTGCCGTCTGTTCCGCCTGTCCCGATTCCCTCAAATATGAGCATTCGCCCTAACCACTACTCTATATACTAACAAAGAGAACCGGCCAAGCCTGCCTCATAGCTAGACATACCAAAGACACAAACCCCCTACATCATCCGCCGCCATGTCTACCGTCGCCCCCAAGATCAAGCTGTATACTAACCATGCCTGCCCTTGTACGTGAATCCCCAACATCAACTCATCACCGTCTGTTTGCAAGCCCCCCTTCGTGTCTTCTTCCCAGAGCACTCCGGTCATGTGCGGAGGAGAACCGCATCACAACGACAGAATACCCCCTCAAGATCATCCACCCCTTCTAACATGACCTCCATCACAGGGGCTCACCGCGCACACATCGCCCTCGCCGAGCTCGGCCTCCCCTTCGAGGAGGAGATCATTGACCTCTCGGTGCCCCGCACGCAGGAGTACCTCCAGATCAACCCGCGCGGCCTGGTCCCGTCGCTCTCGTATGACGGCGAGATCGTGACCGAGTCCGCCATCGTCAGCCAGTTTCTCGCCGATGCTCACCCTTCGCACCTCCTCCCCGCCGCCGGCTCTAAGGATGCTGCTCTCGTCCGGGCGCGCATCAACTTCTTCGTCGACACCTACTTCAGCAAGGCCAATTCGCTGTTTTTCAAGCTACAGCTCGCCAAGTCCGACGCCGAGGTCGGGGAGTTCGCGGCGGGCTACGTCGACGTCATTGCCAAGGAGATTGAGCCGCTCTTGAAGGACGCTGCGCCCTTCTTTGGCGGGAGCGACAAGGTCACTTTGGCCGAGGTGAGTTTCGGAACCTTTCGTGGAATTACCAAAAGGAACGGGCACCCTGCTGACAGACAGCTCGCGTGCTAGGTCCTCACTGGCTCCTTCACATTGAGGCTCTTCAGCTTCGCAAAGTACGGACTCGTCCCGGAGAGCATCCTCAACTCCCTGGAGCAGAAGGCCCCTAACTTTTACAAGTGGGCTCATGTCGTGAACAACACGCCCAGCGTCAATGGAATCTACGAGGAGGAGACGATCGTCGAGCGGACCAAGAACAAGCTGGCTAGCCTGAAGGCAGCTCAGGCTTAAAAGAGAAACTCTTTGTCCCCTAATGTCATTATGAATCAGCGTCCTGCTAGTTAGAGTTAGGAAGTCAATGATCGATGCCTCCTGCACCCGGGATGTCAACAAGGGAAAATTCATCTCCAAGTACTGCTGAAGCTAGCATCGGGGTATCTTATAGGTTTCGTTTCTGTTGAAGGAAACACGCCAAAGGAATGAGGGAGAGTTGGGGCGAGAAGGGACCGAGGGGGCAGCAAGGGTATGTTGGAATAGAATGAGAGTTTTTGCTTAACTCTACTTGGACATCCACAAAACAGCCACTCACAACGTCTGAACTGGGGCAGTTTTCTGCTTATCTCTTGGCCATCTTCATGTGGCCACGGAAGGGTTGAAGGCCATCGGATCCACGGCAACTGAAGATGATCGCAGGGGAAAATACTCATGAGTGCTGATATTGACAATCACTGAATTGGCTCGTCGAATTTCGTAACTATCGTCCCTTGAAGAAGAGCATCTCTCAACATAACCCAATACGCCTTCCCCATCCTACTAACATCTCTGAGAAAGAGAGAAAAAACCGCATCAAAATTTTATCGCCCATTCAGAGGCTCCCTAACCCTTGCCTCTTCGGCCTCTGTTAGAGAGGCCGCATCCACGTGTATCTCCTGCTTCACCCCCGCGGCGCCGGTGTAGCTCATGTCTGCGGCGGCTGGCCCCGTTGCCGTGAGGCTATACTTTGCTGCAGCGCGTCGGCGCCAGAAACTATCCGTCAAGTCAGCACAGGTGTCCATATAGTGTTATGCCAAGGTCAGTTGGGGGCCACTTACATGATGCCTGCCACAATGGCAATTAGGAACGGCACGCCGAGACCGACGCTGAGGCCGATGATGAGGCCATTGTTCACTCCGCCCGTCTCGCCCTCCAGGACATCTTCAATACTGTTGGAGTCTTCCCCGTCGTCGTTATCATCGCTATCCTCGTCCTCGGGTTCAGGGCTGGGTGGCGGAGTATACGTCTCAGGCCTGCCGCTGAGGGTAACCATGTCCGCGACGCCCTCACCAAACTCGACCCTGCTAGCTGCCGTGAGCCCGGTCGTCTCTGGCCAAACAGCCTCGACGCCAGATGGGACGCTCGTGACAAGAGTCTCGGTGACAACGTTCTCCCGCAAAACCTGCAGCGACGCAGGGCAGTTGCGCAGCTCCGTCGAGGCGCAGGCTACGGCAGTGTACGTCTCCTTGCGGCTGATGGTCACGACTGTGAGGCTCTGCTCGTCCGAATCTTGCGGTGCTCGCTCTTGGAGACTGGGCGTCGGCGTCGGAGCGGGCAGCTCGGATGCGGGGACGGTAAACGCGCAAGCTTCGGCCAGCGTGGTGAAGAAGATGGCCACCTCTGTCGCAGGCGTCGGGCCCCAGATTTGCTCGCCAATACGGACCGTCGCACCCGCCGCCGCTCCAACGCCAAAGGTGTACTCCTGCACGACATTGTTGATGCAGCCGTCATCCTCTGGTTCGGGGTTGACGGTGACATTGGTCAGGAGCTCGGCAATATTGGCATAGACGCGCGTCTCGAGACCGGCCGATGCACTCCAGTCGTCGGCGTTGAAGTCTCCAATTTCAATGTTGAAGCCAGGCGTCAGGTCCGGTGTCGTGAGGGAGAAGCCGGAGCGGAGGGACAGCTGCAGGACGGCGCGGAAGACGGCGCCTGCCGACTCGACCGTCACGGGGAGGAACTCGAACTTGCCGCCGTTGAAGATCATGTCAGTGGTCTCGTCGGAGAACAATGCAAGTCTCAAGAGGGCGCCGTCGTCAAGCTGGATGTGGAAGCCGCTCTTGAGGATAATCTCCGAGTCTACGCTGAGGATAAGATCAATGGAAAAGACGACGCCCAGCAGGAAATCCAGGCCGAGCTCAATGCCCAGCTGCGTGCTCTTGAACATGTTGAGCTCGTATGTCAGGCCCGAGGAGAAGGTCGTGTCGAGCTCCACGTACAGCTCCATCTCGTCAAACTGGAACTCGAGGACGCATTCGGGGAAGACGGCCATGTCGACGTTGAAGGAGATGTTGGGGGCCGGGATGTTGAGTTCCAGCTCGGACAAGTCGATGTCAATGTCCTTGATCCAGTCCACGAGCTGGTCCATGGTGTTGGAGACGCCCTCCTCGACTGCATTGAAGATGCCCGAGGCATTGAAGTTGTTGTTGATGGTGAGCGAGGCGGTTGCGCGTCCTCGTGTGTAGCAATTCGCGCAGACAATCTCGACGCCCTGGACCGTTGCAATCGGGGGCCCAACCGCTTGGCCGTCGGCTTCATCCGTAGAGTTTACATCCCTCGTCGCGATGTCATTGGCAAATTCGCTATGCTCTTGTCAGCGCAGTTGGGACAATGTAGTATGGCAATCGACTTACGCCTTGAAGAGCGTCGCGCCGGTAAAGGACTTTTCTAGCGACGTGCTGTTACTGAATACCTGGTCGCGCTTTTCCGCCCCGAGCTCAACGAGGCGTTTGCGAATATGGGACAGGGTCAGTGGGGAGGACGAGACGGTGCTTCTCGTCAAGGTCGAGACTTGGCCAGCGTCGGCAAAGACTGCTGGGACGGCCAGCGCCAGCATAAGAATATTCGGCAACATTTTAATAAAATGAAATAAATCTGCACCAATTAATCGATTCGACTACACAGCAGGAAAAAAACAAGAAGGGACCATGGCTCTGTTTTATCGGTGAGGAAGGAAACGCGACTGGCCTTATCTTCAGGGTCTCGTCTCCCTCGGCTACCCCTTGACACGGCACAGTCAATCAGCCCATGTGTGTATCTAATTTAGACTCACCGATGGTACGTTAGGGACGAACACAAGCTCGAAATGTAAGGCTGAGACGGAGAGCTATGCGGTTGGTTCCGCGTCGGGGCCATATCTGGGGGTCTGAAACCAGGGGTGAATCCTCCCAACCCCCCCTTCCTCTGCCTTTCTCCATCCTGACCAGCTCTCGGACCCCCGTCATGGCGATTTCGGTCCTCGAGCATGCCATTTCGAACAGAGGCAGCATCGGGATTAGCCTCTACCACAGCACACAGGTCCCTGTTTTGTTTCATGGGCTGGGGCTGCAGACAGAAGCCAAGTCAAAGCTTCGACGGACCCATTGTCAAATAGCGCACTTTTCCAATCCTACCAGAATAGTAAAAATAATAATAATCAGGACGCTACTGCAGTGCGCCGTCGACTTCAATTGTGGGTGATGGGCACAGCCTCGCGGGAGGATGCATTGTGCAAAGAGGAGGGGTTCAGCTGCGCTTCGCTGCATATTGCTAGCACAGCCTGACGGGAAAACGCATTGTTACGCGAGGCAGCTTATCTGCATTGACAGGCCTCGTGAACAGGGGGTCAAATGCATCATGGTGCTATGGAAACAGGAGGATCCTACCCGAAACTCTCGGCACTTGATGGGCAGGAGTATTCCCAGTTAGGACTGTTGGTTGGCCATGTTTAAGGTGATCACAAACAAATCACACGAGTGTGTGCCGGGGAGATTCAATAGCAGTTCTGGTAGCATCCCCTCCAGCATTTACACGGCTACTAGGTACAACCACGTACGATAGTAGAGTTGTGTCTCCAAGCAGTAGGAGAGTCTCGGCTTTCGTGCGACCACAGTAAGAATCAAGAACCATCACGCTCCCCCTAACGCAGTTCAAAGAGTTGGTCCCTCAATTTCCCCGCTCGCCATGCCTCCACCGCCTGGCCTTGCATACAGTCGTGGAAGTAGCATTCTCCTACGAGTGTGTAACCACCATCTTGGGGCCTCAAGCAGACTGGCATCGGACAACCAAAGAGGACACAGATTTTGTCGCCGGGCTGGACAAGACCCGGTCCAAGACCCAACTGGTTCTTCAGACCCGTAGAGAATAACCTCCTCCCCTTCATCGCGTTGCGGACCGCCTCGGTGAACCGACCTGCATCTCCCCAGGGCTGGCCCGGTATCGCCTCGGGGACTGCGATTCCAGGTAGCCATTTGCGAAGAAAAGCAGTAAAGTCAGCTAGATACTCTTCCGAGTCGTAGGCAATACCGCCCCTCCAGGTTTTCCCCGCCGTCAGGGTATAGCCGAGGCGTGCCTGGCTTTCGGGGTTCTGACAGAGGGACAGAAGCAGCGTGGCAGGATCGCCACCCTTGCCTTCATCCTCTTCGCGGAAAAGCGAGAGAAATCGATCTTCTTCGGAAGTATTCAAAGCCTCGATAGGACGAGGTAGAGTATACGCTTCCAACCCGTCAAACAGCTCCGAGGAGAAGGTCAGGTTCGAAAACAATCGGAATTTCCGGTCAACACTACCAACGCATATGCCTCTCAAGTGAAGAGCATTTCCGTCTCCGACTACCTGATAGTCGGCGCATAGGTCAGAAGAGGCGTTAACCCTAGCCGTGCCGCTGAACTGAGCGAGAATCGAGGTATAGACTTTATCCCACTGAGGCACCCATGATGGCGAGCTGATTTTCGATTCATGTTGGACACACGACAGCAGCTTGAGCGAGTTGGTTGACTTGAGCACCTTAATAGAGACGCGCTGATACACTTGATCGAGTCCCAGCGTGTAGTCGGGATCCAGGAAAAGGGAGTCATTGCTGGGATCCGCATCGGCGGTTGACAGTCCAAGGAGGCCATACACGCGGTCTCTGGGGTCTGTAGCTTCAAACTGGCACGTCATGGCCAGCAGTTCCAGGAAAGGGACAACCAGATGCTCTGCTTCGGTATCGCCCTGCGATAGGCGATACATGAGGTAGGCGCTGAAGATGCCAACCATGTCGTAGCGGGCCAAGACGGGGTACAGATAGATACGGATACGGGTTGCTGCCAGACCGAGCCACTTCCAAGACATCTCTGCGTATCCCCACATGACGGTTGCCGACCTGGCCAGCGCGACCTCCTGTATGCACCACACCCGCCGAAACCACGATGTCTCAAAGAGGTTGGCCACTGTTTTCCACATCTCTGACTCCAAGGGAGGCGGGCTATCGTGGCCGGGAAGTCCGAGGATGGTGGCGGACGAAACCCCATTCGACAGGAAGTGCGCCCGGCCGACAGGACAGCCATTCACCGTGCCACCAGATGCGATGCTAGACAGGATGGAGAAGGCACATAGAACCTCACGCGGATGTTCCCATCCCAGCCATACTATCACCGAGGTGGCGTGTCTGTAAATGGAGCGCATGAGCCGCACCTGGTGGCCACGCTCGGCGGCATCTTCCTGATTGATACAAACGGAGTCGGCCCAGATGTAACGAGGCCTACCTGCTTCTCGAATTCGGTTAATAGCATGGCCTAGATTCGATGGGATTCTAAGCTCTCCATTGGAGGTGTTGATAATGACACGGCGCTCCCAGCTGACTCCCCACGTGTAGGACAGAGCTTCGTAGGGGTGAGACAGATCCGACAGTCTCGTGTACTCGATCTCGTCATCTGCCCCGGGTTCAATGCGCAAGAGCCTGATGGAATCAGGGTACTTTAGGGGCCCGTATCGATACTCGCGCGGATTTTCCCATATGTCCCATCTCTCCCATGTCAATGGCGGGGCTTTCCATCCGCCCACGGGACATTCCCTCTCTGTGGGTTTCCTAGAGGGATTCGCTACTACCGTCTGGGCAGTCTCGTTCCAAAGGGGGCCCCAGAATCTGGCCATCTGGGATGTAGAGGCGGTCGGTGCCGTTGCTGAAGCCGCATCATTTGGACCGCCAGCTGCGTGTAGGGAGTCGTTCTCTGCGGTCCTGATAGTGGCCGCCATGTTTGTTGTCAAGGTCTACGTCTGCGATCTCGTCTTGAGAATTCGCATATAGTAGTCTGCCAGTCTTAGCTACCCTCGATAGCAATTCTGTGGTTATCGTCATCCATATACTCACCGTACGGAAAGATTTCGCATGAATACTTGCGTCCGGATAAGAAAACCTCCTTCATGGCGACTTCTCTCCGGCCTCTAAGATGGCCATGGTGCGTTTCTGTCTCGCCTTCCATATCTGATCGAGCAACCAGGTGCACGACTTACACTAGATGGGCCCCTGTTTCTTGAAGAAATATAAATGAAGGGAGACCTGAAAATATAAGGTTCGCGGTGCTGAGTGTGAACGAAACCAAACCACACTTGATAAGCTGGTGCCCAATTGGGTAGAAACTGATCCCATCTTGGGAGAGGGGGAGCAACATCACAAACGCCCTAGGTAAAGCGCCTTGCGGAATAGCAATGCCTCGGAGTCTTGTAATCATGCCTGTGAGTTCCTCCAGCCATAAGAATTGGAGCCTACCAACGGACGATATGATAGAACCGTCCTCGCCGAAGAAACATGAAAACCTAGAAGCCTAGATTGGCTTCCCGTGTCGTGGTGAGTCTCAAAGGCATCCAGAAGACCACACCCGTGCCTTTGGTTTAAGCCTATCCAGTATAAACGAAAGATAACACAAAGTTTCTGGTCATAAAGTTTTATAACTGTTAATGATTCCATTAAAACAATTGCACAACACGTCAGCTCATAGAGAAGATTCAAAATGGCGTACTGTTCTCCATTCACCCCACCATCGAGACGCTCGTTTTGCAACCCCTTTCCATTCCTCACTTGCATCATCACGGATTCCTGGAGCCTCACAGCCACTCTGCCATGAGTGCCATCTTTCAATGGAGCGAGCTTGCATTGATGGTCCAGAAAAGCCCTTTCCAAAGTACCAGTTTCCCTTGTCGCTCTCACTTCCGTCTTCAAAATGGTCATGTAGAATCAGCTTGAAGAGAGTTTGTCCGTGCCAGAGTATCCACCGTGCGGTGGCCATGATGTTAGCATCGCGCTCTCAGGCTTCCTCTGGTACTTGTGACGCAAATGCCTCTCGCAACATCTCAGGGCATCACACAACTGGTTGAAGCTTTTCAAACACTTGTGCATACCTACGTAGCATCTTGTTGACACATCTGTGATATCTCACAACACGTTGATCTTTGCTCTCCAACCTGGGGAACGCGAAGAACCCAGCTGCCCCAGCCAACAAAGGATGCCCAGTGATACGGTGTAGTGGGATGACACCGAAGCCTTCTCTCTGGGCTCTTTCTCAAGACGCATGCTGGTCTCTTGCAGGTTCTCATTTTTAGCACTGAGTCCTGAATAGCTGCCGCCATATCAACGAGCTCCGTCAACGAGTTAGCCTCTTCATTTGTGGTCCCATATTTCCCAAAGGCAGCCGTGTAAAACTCCGCCATGAAGTCTCTTCCATCTTGATTATCCAGGGGCCACAATGTACCAATGACGGTCGTCGCCCCGGCGGAAAGAAAGCCGTTGACAAGGCCAAGTGCGTCATCGCCTCGACTTACTACCAGCTGGCCAGATCCGCATCCGATGAGGAACACGAGACGGGCCAGTAATGTAGATGAGTATATGTCTTGGATTTTGAACTCTGTCGAGCCGCCATCTGCAGGCTTCCAAGTCTGGGTCGAGGTATCAGGCTCTCCAGACCCCGTCGTCGTAGAAGAAGTTGCATTGCCGTCCCCTTGCTCAGGATCCGGTGCTTCTTCTGTACTCTGGTTGTCCATGTTTAAATCGTCGAGTACGAGCGTTTGACTCAGACTCTTTCCATTTACATGGCCGTGAAAATGCACCAGGTCGGCATCAGAAAGCAGAGCTTTGAGGTCGTCTCGTGAAATACCGTCCCTTGTTTTCACGTCAAACGACACGCGGCTGTTTTGCAGTAGGACAGCAAGATTTTCCATAGCCTGCGTCCCGCCTTCTTCGTCAGTCTTGTAGCAGTTGAAGAGCCGGGCTTTTAGTTGAGAAGATACGTCTGCCGCCAATGCCCGCTCGACGCAGTCTTTCAAGGCAGCGCAACTCGGCGCATACATTACCGGATGATAATGTATGACTGGCTCGTCGTCCTCGTGTGCGTATGGTATTGCGTGTAGCGGGACTCGGTTGAGGCAAAGCGAGGGCGAGAAGATGAGCGTGCTGCCCGGTTCGCAGTTGGCGGCAATGGCTGTCACCAGCTCATGAAGGCTCTTCAAAGCCGCTTTGGAATTCATGGAATCTTTCAGAGGGTACTCCACCTTGTCAATGTTATCTCGTACCCAATCTTCCAGCTCGACGACGCTCAGCCCGTTGATGCGATAAAGCATACAAAGCTTGTTCGCGAGGGCATCAAAACCACAAATCAAGAACCTGTCGCGATATAAAATCCAGTCGATTAGGATGACCGTCTTTGCTGGTTGCAATTTTCGGTTCAAACCGACTGCGAGTGTTGAGAGCTCATCCATGCTCACACCTCTGCGTCTTCGTCGCTCCAGAACAGTCCGCAACTCATCAACGTCCAGCATCTTTATCTGATGTTCGACCAGTCGACCATCCATGGTAGACCAGGGAATCTCTTCCTTGAGAGCCTCTTCCTCCTGGTACAGTTTCCACGCGTCCGGCTTGAGCTTGATACGCTGGAGAACGCCACTCGGGACGACTTGGTGGTACTGATGCCCGAGCACCGTTCCCTTGAACCTCTGCACCTGTGACCACAAGTAGACGCCCCGCTGACGATTAGCATACTGGTCGAGATCTTGCGCAATGAACCCGAGCTCCAAAGCTAGTTGGCGAGCTTCGCGCAGAATGTGGCTGTCGGCCAGATGGACGAGATTGTAGTTCAATTCGAAGGGGCTGCGGATCTTTACGCCTTCAACAATGGCGTCACTTCCAAAATAGTGATTTGTTAGTCGATATAGGTACTTCTGTGGTATACATGGGGCATATAAAGGAATGTCCTGATAAACATCAGAGGCACTTACAATGCTCGCTCAATCATTCCTGTCGCCTCGTTGGCTTCAGCGGTTAACTTCGCCACGCGCAAAATGACATCTTCCGGGTCAAATGGAACGTCAAGCTGTCCCGTGGGCGTAGATCTAGCGAGGTCTAGAGTCATCTGGCAACCTCTGGCTTCGTCCAACAACGATGACAACAGGCTCAAGTGCGCCTCTGCGCCGTGAAGAGCCGACCCCGAATACTGCGAGTAGAGCATCATGGTCGTGTCAGCCGACGCAGCGAGAAGACGCCGCCCAGGATCAACCAGGTGTATCCAGTTCTCGGGATCCCGATCGGCCAAAAGCGTCATAGCTTTACCAGCATCTGACCTCAACCGTCGTATGGAAAGTTCATCTTCTGAATGACAACAACTGAGGCCCTCACCATAGCTGCGAATAGCCAACTCCAAGTTCCCTATGTATGTGGCTGCTGCTCCAAGCGCTCGAGATAGACGCGGAACAAGGGCCAAGGAGCTATAGGTCGGCATGGCCGAGTACAGATCAAAAGCAATTCGTAGGTGCTTGAGCAATGCCTCTTCGACGTCTTTCTGTCGGCTCAAGATCCCATTCTCGGGCTTGCGTACGGCTCGTCCACAGACGAGTGGCAGAAAGCAAGATCCGTCGATGAATCTCTCTATCTCATCGCATCGTATCTGACCATCATGCCAGCGATGAAGCGTCTGATCGTGGAGCCACCCATTCCACCGCCTCGCCAGCTCGGGCAGCCTCTCCTGGAGGCGTGGTTCAGCCGCAATGGCTTCCGTGAACGTCTCCAAGACAACCAATATGGCTCTCTGGTGACTTTCTGAGTCAATTCGGATATCGGTGAGACTTAGATGCAGCATAGCGTTCAATGAGGCCGCGAAATAGTTGCCAAGCGTTAGATATGTCTTTGCCAGATTGAACGAGGCCAGCGTCGTTAGAGTCATGCTGTGAACTTCTGCGTCTGCCTTGAGCACATCTTCTGATGCTTGGACCGAGGCGCCCACGACTTGGTCGCCGGCGTACTTGCGCATCTTCCAGCGATGGCAGGCAATCATGTCTCCAGCCTCTTCAGCCAGGTCACGGAGGTCGATGGCCTGCCTGTTCCGCCACGTGACGGCGCTCGTGTGAATGGTTGTCACTGAAGATGTACTCGATGCCTTTGATGTATTTACCGCCATCTTCCGAATCAAACGGAGCCGCGTCATGTCATTACGTGCACGCACTCTGTCATAAAGAGGACCGATGGCGGTATATATCAGGGGAGCCTCGAAAAGCTCCACATCAAGACACCCAGCCGTGCAATCCGTAGCCTGATAAAGCTCTTTGGCGGTATCTATCGCGATTAATGCCTTCGATTCATCTCCCAACTGTCGCTGAAGTTGTGCTTCGAGAAGCCAGGCATGGCCTCTCAGCACGTCAAACTCGCCACGTTGCTCGTCGCTCGGCGGCAAGCTGGCTCTGAAGCGTTCGATTATCGCGAGTGACTGAACTCCATCATGTCTGTATTTGGGGAGGCTAAAACAGGCTTCGTAGTCAAAATACTGATCTCGCCCCCAGGGTTTCAGGATTTCCATCTCGAGGCACGCTGCCTGCCACATAAGCTCCGCAACCCTGACATCCCCGGACTCGGGAGCGAGAAGCGTCTGTATATTTTGAAGTCGCTCAATGGCTGCCTGGCGAGAGAAGTCTCTAAGGATGTCCCGATATACTTCGAGGATGAATCGATGGAAGATCAGCTCAAGTCGTACCTACATATATCATGTCAACAAAGAATCCGGCCATAAAATCATCAGCAATGAAACGTGCCTGACTCAAAGTATGCTGTCTCTCGAACATCCACTCTTGAACCGGCTGCGCAGCCAAACAATGCCGCTGGAAGAGATACGGCATTATCGTGAGCGCATTCTCCCATCCGTCTGCCTTGAAGAAGCACGAGGTGTACAGCGTAATGGCGAAGATGCACGCAGCCGTCGGATTCACAGACACAAACTCGTCCAATGTTCGACCTATCTCGGTGAGCTCTGTGCTAAGATACCGTAGGCAAGAAGCCGCTTTCATCAGGTAACCTTGCTCAAGGTACGCTAGCTGGAGTTCCAGGATGTCTTCGGTATACGGGATGTGCATGGCGTGTTTGGCTCTGATGGCATTTGTCTGAAGCGCGACGATCGCGTCATACTCCCCTCGTAGACGGAAACGGGGCAGATCTTGGCCCAAAAACGACAAGTGAATCTCGTGAGGTCGTGAATTTGGTAGGCTAGCTAGGTAGTGAAGGTTGGTTGGAAGCTATTCAAATACAGGTTGTCAGTGAACACAGGGCCAGGCTGGACATAGGTTTAGATACAGGTTGACAGAAGCCATGCGAGACGTACATTTGGATACCGAATATTGTACAGTGCGGTACGAATCTTAAGATCTCGAGAGAGGAATGGAGCCCAGTCACTAGACTTTGGGGGGGAGGTCAGCATGCAAGCTTTTTTATAAAAGAAAAAGAAATTTGACAGTCTCGGGCTACAAACAATATGTTCCAACGATGGCGTAAAGTCGTTGAAGGCTTCTTGCGTCTTGAGCGTCGCGAATCTCTCGTCGTCCTTGAAGATGGATCGAAACATGGGCCACAGCCGTTGTGATTCCGAAAGCATAAGATTGCTGAGATGGCTCGAGATAGGCGCCGGATACACTCCGAGATTCCCTGCCGATACAAGAGCGCCGGTCTGCCGAGGAGAAGGGAGACTGGCTTCCAGACTTGGGTCATCCAGTCCATTTTCCCCCACGTGTATGATCTGCTGCACCTTTTCCTTGTCGATTTCTGTGTTCAGAATGTTCGTCATCTGCAGAGGAACAAGGTAGGCCAGAAACTTATCCGGGCCTTGAATCACACCCTCAGCGAGTCCCGCGGCTTTCAACAACGAATCATTGCAGGTGATGTCCCCAGAACCGTACGCTTGTGATTTCTGGTGCACGAACCCTTGCAGTTCCTCCAGGAAAACGTTCAGCTTCTGGGACTGCCGAGCTGTGTGTATCCTTTCGTCCACTAGCGGCTGTATCCGTTGATGCAGCTCTTTCCAGTTTCCGGTGGCATATATCCTCATATACCAATCAACGGGGTCCTCGACAAAGCGAAAGACGTTGTCAGTGGCAGCGTGGTCAATCTCCAGCGACATGCTTGCCAGAGAGTGTACCAGACTATCCTGTAGCAGCCGGCGCTGATATGCCAAGCGTACGTAATCCATACCCTCGAAGCCATGGAAGAACCATGGGAAGTAGAGAAAGAAGTCGTCATGGCTGTTACCCCCTTTATCTCTGAATGCGACAAGCTGATCAATATCGCTGCCGTCGAAACACGGCCACCAGTATGGTCGTGAAGTGATAATGATGATCTGTCCGTGTTCAGACGGGAGCAGATGCGACGGCAGTATGGGATGAGCTATGTGAGCCGAAACGCAACTACCGCACAGGAAATAATTCTGACACTTGGTGCAGTGTAAGTATTCCCAGTGCACGTCGGTGACGTCGAAGTTTTCCAAGTCGCGATCCCCACAGTAGCTGCAAAGTATGGGCAGCTTCAATTGCTCCCATGGCTGACGCGCCTCGATAACTTGAACAAGATCCAGGTCTTCAACTGGCAGGGCGCCTTTGGTTGTATGTCTATGATGAGATCTGGCCCAATACTTGAATCCACGAGCGACCACAGGGACGGGAAATTGACCAGAGAAGGGGTCATCTTCTTTCGTCGTGGGAAGCAAACGTTGAGGCCGGCGGATCATTGCGAAGATCGATTCTAAGTCTCGCACGCTTCTCAAGCATGAATGACGACAGGGAATGGGAACAGATGAAGAAATGGAGTCGCTGATGTGGACGTCAAGATGCCTGGTGCTCCAGGTGGTGGTAAAAAGGGCGGGACTTGCGCATATATTGATGAGTGGCTTGGTCAGATGCATGCTCAGCTGGTTCAGCTCGAGATGCTGCTGATACGTCGGGCGTCGCCATTCGCCAGCCTTGAGACTTTTTCCCGGGTAAACGGCAAATTTGATGCCTCGATCCCACTGGTCTGCAGAACCTGGGCATAAGCAACCATACTCGACATGAAACTTCTCATTCGCTGGTTTCCGAGGCATCAGATTTGTGTCCTCAACCGTCAGTTCTCACCATCTGAAAAAAAACAGGCGTGCGCGTTACAATGTTACATTCAGCGAGCAACAGCGCCGACGAAACAAGTGACGGCTTCGAGTCTATCGTGGTAACTAGCGACTTCGAGCCTTATGAATCCACCCAGCTGGGCCTCGGCAACTCCAGCACAGTAGGCACGGCGCAGTCCTCCAAGTTCAGCGTCACCACCATCGTTCGCGACGTCCGGCGTGGTGTCTTCAAAGACGGCCGAGACCCAGCCATCGAGCACGCCGGGGTCGTCGTAATTCTTGGTTTCGAGTTTGGCCTGCGTCGCATCGATGAGGTGACAATCAAGCTCGACGTAGACGAAGCCATCGCAGGACAAGCTGACGGTAGCGTCGGCGGTGGCGCAGACCAAGATGCCGAAATTCTCATCAAGGCCCGCTTCCCGCAAGAAGCCCGTGGCCCCTCGACGGAGGCGCCTCTGACTCAGACAATTACCGCATCCATTGAGCCTTCTACGGCGGGATTCTCGGCCGGTGGGATTCAATTCGAGCGATCCACGACGCGGATGCAAGTCGGTGCTGCGACATTGACCTCATTCGTGCACGGCGACATGGCGATGGAGTGGAAGCTCGAGGGAGACGGCAACTTGCGTGCCGGTGTGCCAAAGTCGCTGACGTGCGCCGTCCTGCTGCAGACGGACGGGCTGCCATTTGAGATTTCGGCTGCGTTTTCGGCGCCGCTTTTTGGAAGATTGTACTGGGCCAAACCGCAGCTCGTCATCGGGCAGAAGCATCTGTGGGAGAGGATGGGACGGGACTCGTGGGAGGCGGCCACGGAGTGGACAGACTTTGATTCGGATGAGTTCCATGACTGGATCAAGCGTAAGACGAAGAATGAGTGGGCAGAAACGGTGTTGTATGCCTCCTTTGAGTCCTGAGGCTGAACTGCTGTACGGCTAAACACCTGTTAGATGTAGGGAGGCACCATCCGAATCATTCTCATAACAAGTAAATCAGAAACATTCGCCCATAAACAAAAGGTCACTGAAATCATTATCAAAGGAAACAAAGGGACCTACGGAGCTGGCCTCAAAGGTGTTGTCGTCTAGAATCAGTCATTTGTCACGTAGGCTGGTCTATAATATTCTAGATTGCTAGTCTTTCTGGTTCTTAACTATTGAAATATATATAATGTAGGTACGTGCAGTGTGGAAAGAAGAACGGTAGTATATACGAACAATAATGGCCTTGCTGCCCGCAGGACTAAAAAATAGAGTCAAACAATAAAGGGATTGTCAGATAACATTACCCGTTAGCCGGAGCCAGAGAACAATAAGGGGGCTACAGCAGCGACAGCAGCAGCAAGTACAAGAGTATGTAGTAAGGGGGGACCTGCAGCTAGCAGACTCGATGTGTATACATACCGTTCTTTGGTGTGTGATCTGACAAGGCTGGCCTCAAATTGAAGTATGCATTATCTCAAGTACGCAATATAATAAGGTTGTATTAAAAACGCCTAAAATCCATTCAGTCCTCCTAAGCTAGTCGATCAGCAAGACTAGTGCGATACATTGCTCCCAGTAACCGCAGGAGGATCATAACAATGGCAACATTGGAAAGAATCGAGTAGCCAATCCACCACAGAGCCTGTCTCCTTTGTAGAGCAACGCAATACACATACACATTGACCACTATACCCATAAGTAGTCCAAAACCTATAACGCTGTTAATACCTGCCTGAAAATCGAATAAGGCGCTCCTCATGGGGTATTCATGGAAAATCTGTGACGTGTGGAAGTTATTAGACAAGGCTTGTATGCGTTGCCAGTATAGTGACCAGACGCTGAAGACCCCTATCAACGCCAAGTATTGGGCAAACCAGGGCCAGCATATGCTGGGACAAATTTTGAGGAAGTTCACAGCCCCGTCGATCCGAAGGAGGTCGTCGACTTCCAACGGCCCAAGCTTGTCCAAGGGGGAGCCCCAGAAGTAGCTGAGAAGATGCTGGTTTGGAAATGGCGTCTTAGAGTTTGCCCAGGCCGTGATCACAAGTCGAAGATAGGTGGTTGGTTCGAGTATCAACGTACGCTGGATAGAATGGACGGTGGCCAGGTCGTTGAGATGCCTGAAGATGTCAACAAACCAATCCACCTCGGGGAAACCTGTTTCCGAAACCCCAAGGGTCCCCGCTTGGCGTAGAATGGAGACCTGTTGACTTGGAATTATTCCTAGAAGCTTTGGTCCTGGTACGGAATTTGCGGTTTCCGGGTATTTGCGAAGTAGATATGAGAAACATTCCAGTCTTCTCTCCTCCATCTCACGCTTTCTCGGCTTCTCTGTTTTGTCGGATGTGTCTGTTTCCTTAGAATCTGGGCAATTGGATGGATTTTTCATTTTGAGTGAAAGATGCCGGGTTTCGTAGAACGTTCTGAAGACGAAATAGCCCCCAGCTGCCTTGTAATACGCCGGTACGAGCATGGCGCCTTGCTCGTCGCTTTGGCAGCCCTTGAAGAAAAAGCTGATAAGGTCGATCGAGCGTGTGGCCATGACAGCGCCTAGGACATCTACTTCTGAAGTCACCTTCTCCTCAAGAGACGCACCCGATTCAATGAGCCACGACGCATAGGCCCAAAACCGTGTCCCTACGGCATGCAAAAGAGGGGGCAAGTATATGACCGATTTGAGGTCGCGATTCTTCCATTTTCGGGCCAGTGATTGAATAGGTACAGCCTCCCACGGGCATGTGAGTGCAAGTTCGAGACTTCGGAGCTCTTTACTGCATTATGCAATTCCACGTATCAGTTGCGTTTGCCATGACGCGGGGAATCGCAAGACTTACGCAAACCAAAGGTCTCGATGAAACGTGTAGGCAAGTACCGAATAGAGATTCATCTTTTTGCCAAGGACCGACTGTCCTTCGATATATTGTTTTGACGGCGTGGGAGTAGGCGCTGGCAATCGCGTGTTGGCCCGATATCGTCGTGTTAAAAGTCGAAACATGCTGCGGTCACCCGATAATAATGCCTGCTGAGCCAATGTACCCCGACTTGGCTTCCAGAACATTAGGTCAATAAGGTAGGCTTCTTGTGGCGGTCTACGCCCAAAGTTAGTATATTGTGTAAGCGAGATATCCATGTACGAGTGCCTACATGACAGCCACGTTGATGGCATCGTGAAATTCCCATCTGAGCGCGGTAGTGTTGGCAAGGACCGAGACCTCCTTCAGCCTTCGTATCCTGAGATGGTAGAGACGCTCAAAGGTATCGTGATATCTTTCCTCAAAGGCCCACAAGATGGCTTTGTCTATGCCCGGGCCCGGGGTCTCCTGCTCGTGGATATAGAAGTCCACGAAGATTTGTAGAGAGTCTTGCAGAACCTTTTCCCAGTCCCCACCAAAGCTACAGGCAAGCCAAATCTGCAGCGGGAGGTCGCACCCGTTCCGATGACCCGAGACCCAGCCTGCACAGGCAGCTTGGGGTAGAGACAGGTGGGTTCCCTGGTAAAACCATTTCGTATCCGTGAGGTTGACGAGCCGAGAGTCTGAGGAGGGGTGATTTCTGCAAAAGTCTATCATGTATTCGAGAAGCCTGGTGTCATGTAGTCTCAAGGCGTATAGGAATATCCGCCTAGCTTTGTTCCCGTTGCTGGGCTCCATGGTATTCTCATATCTCTGGAAGATGAAGACAAGATCAAGCCGACGACGTGCAGCAGCCCGTTGAAGTGGTGTGCCAGATACTATAGGCAGTATATCCATGTCTGCAGCGGCTGTTGACGATAACGCTTCTGCCCAAAGACTGGCGCCGCCAGTAATGAGACCATTGACTACGCTTTCACAGCGGGCATCATCAAAACACCATGCCAAGTGAAGCCCATTCTCCCCACGATTGTTGGTTAGAGAGGCATCTGCTCCGCTTCGTAATAGAAGCAAAGCCGTGTCTGGCTGACCAAACCGACAAGACGAAAGCAATGGAGTGTCACCGTCTGCATCGCGCGCATCAATGTTGATGGATGTGTTGGCCAAGAGAGACTTGACAAGGGATAAGTCGCCAGTAGCAGCAGCTTGGTGCAATCTCGTGCTTTTTCGATTTGGCAACATACTTGAAGACTCGCGTGGTTCACCTTCATCACTGTATAGTACCTCGTAGCAGGAGGCCGCATAAGAAGCCCGTGCCTCTTGGGCCAGCAAAGCGTTAGCCGAGCTGAGTTCTTCTGCAGCAATGAGAGAGCCATTTCGTGCTGCTTTGAGAAGCCAGTCGGACCAGATATGACCGGATATCTCTGGCGACTTCTGCCCTTGAAAGGCTTCATGAAGGCGATGTGCCATGCATTGAGCCCTCACGTCGCCCAAGTCCGCTGACTGTCGAACATACTCAAGACCACGGGAGATTGAGGCATCGGGATCGGCATAGCGAGAAAGATACAACAGTCCCAACTCCCATAAAGCCGAAGCCACCCTGGCGTCTTGCTTGTTAACCACAACCTCGAGCTCTTTCACTATGTATTCCTTGATTGGGCCGCGCACGTGTTTGAAGTTTTCGTAGCTGATCATCAGACGGGAAGTCGACTCGAGGTGGAGCTGGCCGGGGTGATCTGGAGCTTGATGAGGGGACCGATGATAGGCCCTGAGACAGCTGACGATAGGGTCTAGAAAGCGGGAGGCTGGCGTGATCTGGACAGACTTGTCTAATAAGACGCGAACATCGCGCAGGATGGTGCCCTCGGCTGCCGAATTCTCCAAGACTTCGTTGACGGCAGAGCATATACGCTCCACTCTCAGCTCTGCGGTCCTCTCTGGCTTGAGAACCGCACGGGAGCCGCAAAGCAAAACAGCCGAGAGCACTCCAAAAGACCAAATGTCCGTCTTGGAAATGGCCTCCATATTCGCCATATCGTGTTCGCCCCTGAAAGCAACTTCAACTTCCGGGGCCATGTATCCTTCGGTGCCCTTAGGGAAGGGCTGCTCGACACCTGTGTCAAAGACTGCGGAGCTAAAGTCGGACAGCTTAGCCGTGTATGACTTTACAATGACCCCGTCCCTAGGGATCATGAGAGGAAACAACAGGATGTTGGCGGGCTTCACATCGCCATGAGCTATCTTGGCCGAATGCAGGGCCTGTATTGCCAATCCGACCTCGGCTATGATCCTCAACATGTCCTCCAAGGAAAGCGAGTAGTCCGGACTCAGGATGGAGTCGAGGGTACTTGTGGCTTCTTCGAGCAGAATAGCGGGCTTCGGCAGCTCGTGTCGATCAACCCCTTGGGCTTCGAACCACCCGATTCCGCACAGATCCACGATGAAAGGGTGTGCCTGGAAGTGATCCAGCACCCTCAGTTCGCCAATGAAGCTTCGAATGTCTGCAGATGTTGGGTGCTCGCCAAATGTTCGCTTCCATACAAGCCGCTGAGAGATGGTTTCCTTGTCTTGGCTTCGCTTTGGCAGAATAGTAGAAATCTTGTGAGTCGCACTGCTGACATGAAACGTTCCGCCACGCCCAAGCTCAACCCAGGCGTCGCGGTCAAGGTTCAGCATCCGGATGTAGGCACCTCGCTTGTATACCTGAGATATTGTAGACACCATTGCCATGAAGTCCCAGGGCTCTCCTGCCTGTTTTCTCAAATTGGAAGTTTGCCAAGCTAGATCCGAGTACCACGAGTCTGCCGTCCCCACCATGTTGGTGGTATCGTCCACTTCTGTTATCAGAGCCTCATCGTCGAGAGGGTCTGAAGGCCGGGTCGCGTCTAGCGACTCTCGGGGTGCGCGCTGCTCCTCTTCTGCCTGAGCCAGCAGACCTTCTATGTCAAATGGCGATCCGTTGGCTGCCGCCTCGGCGAGGTTAAGGCGTGGCATCGTGACTCGCACTCTCCTGGACGTCTAACGGCGAGAATATAGAAAGCACAACCCTTACTGACGATGGACCGCACTCTGTCTCTTCGGTTCGAGCACTATAATTCAAATAGAAAGAGGGTGATTGTCACGGCCCAGAAGCTTTGATTCCTTGTGATTTGTATGCTCTATCGAGCTTTGGATCATTCAGGCTGCCAAGCTGAGGTTCCAAGGCCCTTGCCGATCGCGGCTGACGACAGTCGGTGATCGAGTCAGCCGCATGCGCATACGGAGTCACATGAAATACGTGCTTGGGGGCCAAAACAGTGCCGCATGACTGCATGCGAGCGGAAACATATTGATCCTATCCGCATCTGTCAGCCTAATGTATCGCGGGGGCCAGAGCCTCGTCTAGGGATGAAGGCCTATTTCTTACACTGAGGAAGCGATTCAAGTCAATCATCATTCGGCCACGACAGTCTTCTGCTGTTTGTGTCTGAGCGAGACTGTTCAGAGTGCTCTAATTAAATGTCCAACAGTTCCAAGCCATGGATCCTCGACTCGACACTGACGCTGTGTCTCTCCGCGACTTGGATGATGCGGAGCCCACTGCAGCGACCGAACCGGATCCTCCTCGACTAAATATAGATGTATTCACATCCTATAAGAGACTGATCGAGTCGGCTCCGGTCCTAACAAAAAGCTCTCGACAATGGATGGGTCTACCCAGATGGAAACAGCGGCAAGTGCTCATTCTACTTTACGTTTTCACGACCTTCATTCTCCACAATGCGCTGGTATCTCGTCTGAGCACGGAGCCAGTTTCATCCTTGTCCACTTCCTCATCCTATGGGCGAATTTTGTCAGCAGTCTTAGGTGCTCTCCTCATTATTGTTGTCAGCCGCATGGTCATGGTTGAGCTTCACCACATACACCAGCTGCCCAGGGCAATGAACAACAATCATTCAGAACGGGTTTTCGCGTGGCTTCTTCTTCTAACCTGCTGCGCATCTCCCTATCTATGCCAGCCAATTTATCACTCCTATGATCTCGCCCACCACACTCAGGAGACGGATGTCAATGACCCTATCGGTTATGCCACTCTATCCAAGTGGGGTGACATTATCCCTACGCTCAGTGGATCTTTACCTTCCTTATACGACTTAAAAGAGACTGGCGAGCGAGTAAATGTATGGTCAGGCGCTTCGGCGGATAGATGGATTGTCATGTCCAGTGATATCAAAGCTCAGTTTCCCGACTCAATTACCTTCAATCTACCAGGGGCCGGACGTGGCCCAAACGAGCACCATTGGAATGGTCAAGAAGATTATGGCGACAGGATTGGCGTCTACAAGCCTGTTTTGCCAACAAAGCAAATACCCTTCGACCGAATGCAATATAGCCACAAGTGGCAAATCAAAACGGAAGCCTTGGGGTCTGGACTTGAGTGCGAGTATATTAGCCAGGACCAAATCTCTGTACTTGGATCCCCAGAAGGTGGTTCATATTCCTTCACCATAGGCGACGCATCCGGTTGCTCGACCGAGGTGGTATTGAATAGCATCAAAGTTGGCGAAAATATGCATGCAGCCGTCCTCGAACATCTACTTGAGTTGGAGAAAGAGGCTCGCCACGCCAAACTTAACGCTCCCGCCCAGGAAGCGGTACTTGGCCTCATCAACCATTACCGAGATCTCCTCTCGTATGCCGGCGGAAAAGTCGCATACAAGCCTGTATGGGCGCATGCGACTCATACGACCAACCGAGAATCGCCAGGCGACTGTGGATCAAAGCTGTTTCTCGCGACGACGTCTCGGTCCTTTCTACAGGAAGACGCCGAGATCCAGCCATCGTCTATACTAGCAGCTAGCTGTATGGCCAAGTTTTCCTTGGTCGATGCTACCTTGGAGCTATCAAAAGTGTTTGGCAAGCTTCATAACGAAGCACCGGTTAGACCAGCAAGCGTGGCCATAGATCGAATTGAGCCCCTAGAAGAGGTCTACAAGAGTCGTCATCTGGACGATGACTCGAGTCTTGGCCTAAGTGAAGCATTCTTACAGCAAGCTACGCAGGCAACCGCTCGTCAGAGACCTTGGTCGTTGGCCCATCTTACCGAGGAGTTTAGGGATGCATACTGGGGCCGGGCCCGTCCGGTTGGTTGTTTGGTACTGATAGGTCATTCCGCACTCTACGAGTTCGTCGGTAAACTGTCGACAGCTGCTGGGCTAATGCTGCAAGAGAACTTACCGACAGCGATGGAGCTAGGCAATGAGTCAAGGATTCTGCACTTCACAACAGGAGCGAGAATTGAGGCTAGCTGGATGCATCGGTGGGTATTCCAGTCTGGTCTGGGCTTCGCTTCCCTTTTCTTCATAACAGGTTCAGCTCTCTTCATCTCCCTGGCAGCCACTCAGCGTTACGGCAGAGAGAGTTTTGAAGACTACTATGAAGGGTATGTGTTTCGTTGGAACGTCTCATCCATTGCGAGCAGAGCAGCCCTGCTACGACACAGTTCAGTCAAAGATTGGCTGGTGAAGGAGGTCGGGCTTATACAGTTCTTCCCCTTTATCACGCATCTTAAACCGCCGCATGGCTTGCATGTCGGATACTGGTCGGTTCATGAGAAGCAAGGGAAGAGTGGATGGCGCTTAGACAGTCCCGGACCCAGAATGGATTGTAATGGCCCTCATACCCCCCCTCCCCCCTCCTCTTTTAAACTTATGGATCATGCTAATGCATTTCATTTCCGCCGTCTAGTTTCGGGAACTAGGAGCAAACAAGAGGAAGAGGGAAATGACGAGGCAACCCAAAAAAACGGCCATCCGACCTGGCCATGGTATATATCTCGCGGAGTGGGCTTGTGTGTAGCCATTGCTCTACTTCTATTCGCCCTCCTCCAACTACCTATGCTATTGACTTCTTCCCTCGCGTCCTCGGACTACTCTCAACCCCGACTCGCCCAACAGCTCATCATTCTTCTAGATCTCGGCGGCACAATCGGAGAGGTCAGCATCTTTTGGATACTCATCTCTTCAATATTTCCAGCCACCTTGTTGTTCATCGTAGCCTTCTTCTGGCTTCCGCTTCTTTTTCTATTCTATGTCACGCGTCAGCCTTGGGCATCAATGAAAACCTCTCAGCCAGCACACCTCAGCATCACACTCGACTACTGGAATAGCTGGTTTCCCCTCGGGAGGGCGATTGCACATAGGCACTGGGAAGTTGGTGTGCTTGCTTTGGCAAGTGTCGCAAGTCTTGCAATCCCGCTGGCCTCGACTTGCCTCTACACTCCCGTTTATAAGGCTCTTCCGACTGAGACTTTCACGGGGACAAGGCCATTTGGTTGGAGAGAAAACATTTCCCAGTCTACTTTCATCATTGGCTCCTCAACCGGACATGCGTTACCTTATCTTGTGGAGGGCCTGGTATCCTCGAAGAAGTGGTCTGATTGGGCATCAGTAAACGGTGTCTTGGCTTCATTCAACAAGAGTGAGGCTTGGCCCACTCGTGATGCACTCTATGGCGTTTATGATACCCACCTGATCAGTGGAAGCCTCCATTGTCACAAAGTCCGTGCCAATATTACTACCTCAACTCACGACATATCCGGCAAAGTGCTGTACAAGGTGGAGCAGCTCGATCTGGCCCTTGGCACCTCCAAGGAAGTATCATCAGTATCTAACCCATGCACTCTCCTAAGAACGTACGAACACAGCCACCCCGGGGGCTTTAAGTCACTACCCTCCCCGCAAAGGGCGCGATGCGGCCGCTGGTTACTTCGAAACACGACCTCTAGCCCGGAGGTTATCCAACCAGAGTGGTCCATCACAATGATAGA
Source organism: Stachybotrys elegans (assembly GCA_020746835.1). NCBI lineage: Eukaryota > Fungi > Ascomycota > Sordariomycetes > Hypocreales > Stachybotryaceae > Stachybotrys > Stachybotrys elegans. The sequence goes on along the minus strand of JAGPNK010000004.1, from coordinate 860,673 downwards.
GGGCACCGTGTCAGCAGCTGTGGGTATAGGGGACTTGTTATTCGATAAAATGCCCTCCGCCGTGGGTTTGCAATGCAGACCAGTGGTAAAGACGACGCCCGGAACCGCCACCATGCTGGTAAACTACGATGGTGACCACATTGACGACGGAGTCAGTGTCGTTAATGGAAAGTTCAATGCATTTGGTGCGTCCAAAGAGCACCAGAACATCGCCTCGGCAGCTAGTCTGACCCTCAACGCATCTATACAATCTTTAAGCCGCCTTAACGATGGGATTACCGCCGACGACGATCTTCTTAGCAATACCGCGTTTGTGGGAGATTTGATGTCTTATCTGCTCCACCGCTTCTGGTTCGCAGACTCTACGACAGAAACGGATGAGAGAGATCTGGCAGAAGCCGCCTCACTGCTTTACTCAGGCTATATATCAGCTCTTGCCTCGACCACGGATCTACTCAAGGACTTTGACAGGAACGAATCATTCAAAGTTCGATATTTCAACGTGCGGCCTCAAATCGCCGTCAATTGGGCGATATTTGCCTTTCTTTTTGTGTACTTTATGATGTGCGTCTTCATTCTAGTCAAGCTTGGCTTCTCAGTGCCGCGCAAATTCCAGCTCCCTGTCAGCCCCGAGCCGCTATGGGGAAGCCTGCGAATTCTCTGTTTGGGAGGCCTGGTCGAGAGGATGGAGCGCGACGTACCAGAGCCTGATACAATATCATTGTCGCAGTTTCACAAGCACGTCGAGAGCTGGGGGTTACGGTATAAGTTGGATACGGTGGATGGCTTTTTGCAGGTCGTCGTGAGTGACCCAGCAGAAGTAGACGACGCGGAGGCGTACGTCGACGAGCCTAATAACAACTCTGATGAGAATGTGCTGGAAAACGAGATGCAGACTTTGGAAGAGTTGATCTAGAGAATGTCGGCATGATGAATCAAGCGGATGTTGTTCAGTACAGCGAGTAGATGGTTTATGTCAAAAACTATTACGTTCTGTTGTCAAAAGCGCTGTACTACAACCATTTATTCATGTTGAACCTCGCAAGCTTCGCACTTCTTGTGTTTCCTTTGTTGACGAGTCGTACTAACTAGAAGATTTCTCAGGCTCTACACTGCTTCAGATCCCCGATTAAGTTACCGATATTCTCTGTGAGAGTTTCCGGCTTCCAGTGGGCAGGAGTCAGGCATCTTTCAACCACATCCCGATAGATATCTCCACATCTATACGACAACTGAGCCAAGAAATCTTTGAGCCCGTAAGCTTGGAATTGCTGAACCGTAAGATCTTTTTTGCGCTCCTTCATCTTCTCGACTGTCTCCCACAGGCCGACCTCTAGAAGAACAATGCCAAGCCCGTAGAGGTCAAATGCCGCTGAGCCCGGACCAAAAGATGATTGTTCTGATTGGGTAGCCAGCTCCGGATCTCCCATTTCCTCGTCCCCGGACGAATCATCGTCATTGTCTTGGGCTTCTGGGACATATCCTGGGCGGTATAAAGCGAAGACGCGATGATTAGGCAGATTCGAGAGTTCTTGAGGCGCATCAGACCCATCCGGCGCCCAGGGCCGAGCATATGTGAAGCCCACGAGGAAGACCTTTTGGATTGAGCGGCGGTCAAATATCAGCATGTTGTCACTCCTGATTGCTCTGTGCGTCCACCCAATACTGATAATGTTGGCTACGGCACTGCATATGCCAAAGGCCAGATCGAACCTATCGCCCAGGGGTGGAGGCCTGCGTTTAGGCCGCATCTCAAGAATCTTGCCTTGCAGGGACACCGGCTGCCAAGAGTTCCTCTGGGGACACTGGAACACCAGCCCGATGCGATCAAATGTATCGGACGACTTGGTCCAGCCAAGACACTTGAGTATGCCAAAATCAGCATTCCGGGCATACAGATCCATGTCAGAGAAGTCGGACTCTTCATCAACTCTGTGCATGGCCCTGAGAAACTCGCACAGACGATCAAGGCGTCTATTTGGGTCTCTGTGTCCCATGAAGGGCCCTCTCCATTCCACAATGACGGGAATGTCGCTGGGGTACGATTCGGTCATTTCGCAAATGCCCGGCACCCACGGCAAGTCGACAACTTCCCGTGCGTCTTTGGATCGCCAGTCAAACGAGGAAAGCGGCAGAGCAAGCTTGGTAGGCTGCTGTGAATTGCTGGACACATCGGGGCCACGCTCGATGCACTGCAACAGGAGTTGCTTGACTCTGGCGGCCTTGACAATGGAAGCATACTGCTTCGTAAGAGGCTCCGCTGTTGCGACTAGCAGAGATGCATTCGTGGCAGATAGCGCATTGGCCCTGAGAATATAGTCCTCGCGCGCCCTCTCTGGCGCTGTTGTGGCAAGCCTCCATAGTGTTTCGGTGACGTTTTGCAGCCTGCCCAGCTGCTCATCTAGTGCCTTCCTATCGCTAGCAACCCATTTCAGTACTTTGCGTGGCTTTGCACTTGAGCCACGGGTGCTCGGTTTCGCTGAGGCATCTGGCAGGTATTGGGCGATTGTAGAATATATCGTCTCCAGGCGCTGGTTGATGTGGTGTTGGGCCAGAATCATGACGTCTTCGGCGTCTTTGTCTAGCTCTCTGACTCTGTGCTTCTTGTTGATGTAGTGGAGTTTCTGCAGCTCCAAGTCCAGTCTCGAGAGCACATCGGCCAGATCTCCGGCTGCACCGTGGATGCTCTTGATCTTGTCATAGGTATCAAAGCATGTTACGAATAGTGAAGATAGCGAGACTGCGCCGAGGGCAAGCCCAGCAATCTCCATGGTTTTAGGCGAGATGTTGTGTAGTTGAGAAGATCGGAAGTTTACAGACGTGGAAACGAGCTGACATTTAGGTGGTATGGAGTGGCAAGGCAGCAGATGAGGCTGAGCATCAGCTCCTCGGCGGGGGACAAAAACGTCACCTGCTGCCCGATCAGGCAGAAAGAACCCAAACAGAAGGCATGGATAACTGTCAGCCCTGCTAATGCCTCCGAGCGCGAGCTTCAACACCTGGAACTTGTAGGGAGGCATCGTCCATCATTATCATAACAAGCAAGAAACAATCGCCCACCAAAAACGTCCACGTTTAAAGTAAACAAACTCGTAACTCGTGTTCAATCTAGTCTAGTAAATCATGCTGCGAGGTATATAGTTCTGCAATCCAGACCAGCTGGGGGCGAGGCATCATCCAAATCATTCCCATAACAAACAAGAAACAACAAAGGAAAAAGGCTGCTCACAGCACAACCGCAGCAAGCAGCACCATCTGAATCAGCAAGGCACATGCAGAAGCAGAAACAAGGCTCCCCGCCGACTCATCGCTGTTGTCCCCCGACTGGCCGGTCTCGAAACCATTGTCCTCTCCGCCGAGATACTCGCTGCCCACGTCCGTCAGCCCGCCATCCTCATCGAAGAATGACACGCCGTCGCCCGTCCAGTCGTTGGCGTCGCTCGTGCGGAAGGCCCCGAACCACGCATACGCCTCTACGTCGTCCTCGCCGTCCAGGTACGCCGTGCTTTGGTTGAGCATAGCCAGCGTCTCCTCCTCGCTGCCCTGCGGGAGGGCTAGCTCCGTGACCCAGAAGCGCGCCTCGGGGGCCAGCTCGCTGTAGAAGTCGCGCAGCTCCTCGAGCCAGTTGCGCAGTCCTTCGGCCTCTCCGTACCAGTGCACGGCGACAAAGTCGGTTGGGCACCCATCGTCGCTGATGTCGTAGCAGCTCTCGTTAAAGTCGCGCAGCCAGTCTAGGCCCTGCGGGGAGCCCGTGACGACGGGGTGGCTGATGACCCAACGCCGGTCCTCGGCGTCGCGCAGCGGGACAATGTGCTCTATGTACGCCTCGGCTGCGTCCTCGGGCGAGACGCTGCTCCCGCCCGTGTGCGTCTCGCCGTCGGGCTCGTTGAAGGTGAGCAGGTGCGTCGAGGACCTGGGCAGGGCGTCGAGCCGCTCGTGCAGCTCGTCTCCCGTGGCGTCGTCGAGGCCGTGGACCATGGGGACGAACATGACGGAGTGGCCGATGGGCTCGGCGGGCCACATAGACCACGTGTAGTACCAGGAGATGGGCGAGTCGTCCGAGATGAGCAGCTCGTTGTCGCCCTCGTGGCTGTCGTACTGGTAGGCAAGGCCGCGCTTGGATGTCAGGTTGGCGTGTACATCTCGGGCATATACCTGGCTGAGCAGGCAGAGCAGGACGGGTGGAAGGGCTGCGGTCCTCATGGCGATATAGAAAAAGCCCACAAAATACAGAGATAGATGTGTCCAAGAGATAGGAGTTGTTGTGAGTAGGCGCTGCGACTTGACTTAATACGCCACCAAGGCCAAAAACAAAGAATTCCTCCCAGAAGCAGGTGAGGCCATCGCGAGCTTAAATGCTGATCCCCGAACACCCAGAAGCAGGGTCTCGCCAGGGTCCCCACGGCCGTATCTTGGAAGCATCCCTGGCGGCGTGTGACGTCAATTGACGTGGCCACCAAGCTTCAGCAGTGGAGGCGTCAGCCAAGACCCCACGTACCCTCCAAGAGGACATGCCCAGCCATGAGATTTTAGACTTATCCAAGCCTGGAACCTGAACTGGTTGTTTGGTTAGTGTCGGCAGGTCCCGAAGCCATGCGGCATGCGCATGTTTATCTAGATCTCGGTGGGGAAAACGTCTTTTCTATGACCAAGTCACACCGCCATAAACCGACTTACCCTAAACCCCTAGTATTCACACAACACCACAAACTTCAATTCTCCAACTTGTGTTGCTTGTATTGTGCCATCACTGGCTACGTTTAAACATGATGCAGATTGAATCCATTATTCTATTGCGCTGACCACCGGATGTTATCCGTCGTGTCCAATCTACTCCTCCATAACTTCTCGATAAATCTTCAATAAGCCCTCCTTCAGCCCTTGACAAATTCTTCCACTCATCTATATCTCAACTCCTTCACCCATAGAATCTTAATCCTGCTCAACAAGCTCCCTCCCGCTCTGCGAACACTCATACGGATCAACGCAGACCCCTCCCCCGCAACACGTCCCCGTCAGACACACAAGCCCAGCATCACCACAGTCGGCGTCGGCCTCACACTCTCCCACAAAGTTATCGCACTGCGTAAACACAAACGCAACCGGGTCCCCAGCCGCCGTCAGCCCGCAGATGCACCCCGTGTCGCCCACCAGCGCCTCCTCCGGGTACGCGCACGTATCCCCCTCCTCCGAGGTCGCCACCGCGCCGGCCGCGCAGCACGCCACGGCCGCCGGGTCCTGGATCGTGACGTTGTACACGCGCGCGTTCTGTGGCGACCAGTTGAGCGTCGTGATGGTGTCAATGTGCGTCACGCCCGCCGTCAGGCTCAGCTTGAGCGGCATCTCGTCGTGGTGCATGTTCTCGCACACGTCGCTCTCCAGGTTGCGGTTCTCGCTGTACACGGCCACGTACTCCTCCAGCGCGCTCAGCTGCCGCCCCCGCTGCTGCTGCTGCTGCTGCGATTCAATCACCGAGAAGGCCTGCTGCAGGATGAGCCAGAGGCCGACGTAGCTGTCCACCGCCTCCTGTGCCTCCCTCCCCTCGCCGGGAGTCAGACCCTGGTTGTCCAATTCCGTCAGCAGCGACTCGGCGTCAAAATAGCTCTCCCCAACGGCGGCGAGCGTCGTGATGAGGGCGGGAAGGTCCGGGCACGCGCCGCCAAACGGGTCGCGGAATAGGAAGTTGACAATATCGTTGGTGACGGTGCGCTGGCACGTAAGTACCTTGGAGTCGGACCCCGGAAACGTGCAGTCAAAGTCCCAGCGCCCCGTCGACTCATCCACAGTATTTTCTACGCATTCAGTAGGTCCCAGTGTGAGTCGCGGGAACCGTCGCACGGCACGCGTGACGGGATCGCCGCACTGATCCGTCAAGATGAGGCTTTGGCGGAAATCCACGTCCTCCATGAGCCTAAACCCGCCCGTAGAGCACTCCTTGCCAGAAAAGCCCGCCAGCTGCTCATACAGGTCGTCAATCATGACAGACACATCGTATCGGCAGTCCTTGGTCGAGAAGTGAATGCCCGTAGGATCAAGCACCATGGCATTCCCATCCACGTCCACAATGGCGATGCGGCTCTTGTTCGACACGTCAATCATGTGCGTCCCCTCGTTCACATCGCGAATCGTCATGTACAGCGGCTCGAGACCCTCGCTGTCAAAGTCTATCGACTCAATGTATGGATAAGGGATTGTCGCATCCGCCTCTCGGAGCTTGCTGTTGTAGAGCAGCGCGCGGCGCGTTGGCTCCCCCTCAGCATCTGGAGGGAGAGCGTAGCACGTCTCCTCCGCAATATGTGCCGTCTGCGACACGCGCGTGAAATCGACGACGGGAGGAGCGGAGGAAGGAATAGATGTCGGTGTCGCAGTGATGTTGGTATCTGTTGGCGTGAGAAACGACGGCGAAGACGTTGGGAAACCCGTCTGAGTGGGAAATGTCACTGTCACAGATTCTACACTCGACGTTGACACATTCAGCGTCCTCGACGACGCAACAGACGGAGTAGGAAAGACAACCGACACCGTGCCGGTGGCTCCCACACTCCCTGTCCCAGGCAGAACAAACGTCGTCGAATTCCACCCTCCTACAGACGATGAAGCCACCGGAATCGTCCAGCTCACAGCCGTCCCTGGACTCGTCGGCAAGGGAAGAATCCCCGTGCCTGTGATCAACGGCACAGGCACGCTCGTAATATTTGTCGAATTCACAACCGCCTCCGCCGGATCGGTCAACAGCGGCACTCTCGATGTACTCGTCCCCGTCGTTTCCGCATCTTGCGCCGTGAGCACACATTCACACTTCCGCCATTAGCACGTCATTCCATCTTTTTCTTTCTGTATTCCTTGACCAGAGATGAGAATGTACTTACCTGCGAAGATATATCCGTCGACCGAAACATGGTGAACTGCGTCGGCGTAACCACCGCGCAGTGACTATTCAAGACACGCGAGCAAAAACCCCTCCCGTCCATCGATAGAGACGTGTACAAGTCGTCCCGCGTACACGTCTCCGCCCTCTTGACGTCAGCGCCCGGCACGGCGGAAGCCCAGGGCAAGACAATGGCGAACAAAGCGCGCCGCATGGTGAGGGGACAAGATGGGAGCGACAGATAAAACCGATCGGCAGTGGCTGGGTCACGGTTTGCGAGTTGTTGTCGTAGACGAGGATGAGGTGCCTCTCTCCGGATCAGAGTCTCTCACCTCTGCGTACTTATAACCCTCCAACTCGCTTGCTTCTCAAGCGCCTCTCCCCCATCCAGACTTCCTCGGCCAAACGCCTCTCGCCTATCTCAGACATCGTCACCGAACACCGTCGCCGTACGCGAGACGCCCCCAGACGAAGAGAGCCAGGGACCGCAGTCGTAGACGAAGGAAGTCTCACCCACCCAGCCGAAGGGGCGTGTAACGGCGCGCGCGTTGACAGAACCCACTCCCCGACATACCGCTGGCGAGCACGAGTGCCGGCGCAAGCGGGCAGGGATAACCGCGAGATCTTGGTGCGACACCGCCGCGAGGCCCGTAGATCTGGGAGGGGGGTGGCACGTAGTCCAGCACGGTTAAGCGAGTTGCACCTCGGTGAAGCCCTGCAAGGTAGGATGTTAGCCCATGATGCGGCGAAATGGCCAGACGGGACGGTAGGACACAGCCTTTGGGGAACTCAATTGGCACCCCTCGCGTCAAACGCAATATCTTGGAAACACGCTGTGGCCGTCAAGAAAATTGTATCCATTGTTCATATCGTTCATCATCACTCTTCATGCCAATCCGCTGCCGTCATACCCATTCTCCTGTTGACCAAAACCCACATGTGCCTATCCTTGGTATGTACATACATCATTCTACCATTATCAGCGCAGCGCCAAAGTTGCCGTCTGGCCATTGCTTACTGTCCGTTGTCCATCCTGCCGGACGATAAAGTCCTTGTTGTCGATTGTGACGCTCTTGGTCATATGGTTGACCTTGTACACGCCTACGAGCCGTGCTGCCAACTCAAACATGTTGTTTCGGAGTGAGATGACGATAAACTGCGCGTTCTTGGTCCGCTCCTTGATGTAGTTGGCGACAATCGAGACCTGTGCCGCCGAGTTAGTATGGAGGAGTATAAAGCCAGATAGATAATGGTACCACTCACGTTTCTGAAGTCCAAGGCGGCGTCAATCTCGTCCATGACATAGAGGGGCGTGGGCTTATAATGATGCAGTGCAAACACTAGCGCTAGACTGCTCAGCGTCTTTTCTCCACCAGACAAGTTGCTGATGTTCTTCCAGCTCTTCTTGGGAGGCATGACGCTGAACAGGATACCCTCGCTGAAAGGGTCCAAGCTGTCGACCAACTCCAGCTCAGCATTACCGCCCATGGTAATCATCTGATACATCTCCTTGAGGCGGAGTGAGATGTGACTGAAGCCCTCCATGAAGCCCTCCAAGCGGAGACGCCGCAAGTCATCGCATCGCTTCTTGGCCGCATCGCGCTGTGCAATGGCCGACTGCAGATCCGACGATCGCGCCGCGTGCTCCTCCACTCGGCGGCGGTACTCTGCCAGCACACCGAGGTCCACATTGACGTTCTGTGTCTTCTCTTCCAGCACGGCAATTTCCCCTTTGAGCTTGTCCTTGTTCATGTCGGCAATCTCATCAGGTGTGTACTTGGGGAATTCTTGGGGCTGAGAGCCTGCAATGACGGTGGCCTCGGCCGCCTCCTCCTCTTCCTCCTCTTCCTCAGGTGCGTCTGCCATCTCGACATCCTCGGCTGGCGCGTCCGACATGTCCACGTCCTCCTGAACCGATTGATCCTGTGTCGTGTCGGCAGGCGCTGTACGCGCTGGAGCGCCACCAACCAAGTCGTCAATATTCTGCAGCACAAGCTTCGACAGTTTGTCGTCCCAGTATCGTAGTCGCTTCTGGTTCTCCACCAAGGCCTTTTGGTTCTCCTCAAGCTGGTTGCGCATCTCGATCTCGACAGCCCTTGTCTCGTGAAGCTCAGCAGCCTTCTCGTCGAGTTCCTTCTTGAGGGCCTTCAGCTGCGTCTTAGTAGCGGAAAGACCCTCCTCTGCCTCCTCGGCTTGGCTCTTGAGCTCCTCCGCCTTCTCGTCCTGGTTGCTGATGTCGCTCTCCAGCTTCTCGAGATCCTGCATCGAGGTTTGGACTTCCTTGGTGGCCTTGGCGTGGTCCTTCTCCAGCTTAACCTTTTGCTTTTCCGCCTTGACTTTGCGGACCTCGGCGTTGGAGATCTCCTCGTTGTGCTGGGAAATCTCCTCCTTGATGCCATCAATCTTGGCTCGCTGAGATCGAAGCTTCTCACCACCAACCTCCATAATCTTGTCTTGTAGAGCCTTGATCTCCTCCTCGACGCTTGAGGTCTCACCGTGAAGCTTGTCAAGCTCCTTCTGCTGCTTGGAGATTTCCTTTTGCAGGGCAGCAATACGGCTAGTCTCGGAGGCCGACGGCTGGTACTCCTTGGTGACCTCCTTGATTCGGCGTTGCACATCCGCAAGGTTTCGTGTTCCACTGTCGATTTCCAGCGTGATCTTTTGCATCCTCGTCTCGAGCTGAGGAATCTGCTCATTCAGCTGCCGGAGTCTAGCCTCGCACTCGGCTTGGTACTTTTGGAACTCCTTGAACTTGGCCTCCCACTGGTCGCGGTCCGCCTCCAGCTTAGAGACCTGCTCCGTCGTGGTGTCGGCAACAAGCTTGGACGACATGAGCCCCTTCTTGACCGTTGTGCCACCACCAGACATGGTTCCAGACTTGTCAATGAGCTCACCGTCGAGCGTCACCACTCGCCACCGCTTCGCGCCGTAAGCTATCCTGTTGGCCTGTGCCAGGTCTGTCGCCACCAGGGTGTCCTGCATGGCGTGGTAGAAGGCAGGGCGAAACTTGTCCTTGGCTTGCACAAGGTCAAACAGTCGCGGCGCATTCTCGGGCGTCTGGATTGGTGACAGGTCGCGCTGCCTAAGCTTGTCCAAGCAGATAAAGTTGCCACGCCCCAGGTTGTTCTTTCGCAGATACTCAATACACTGCTGGCCAGCCTCGACCGTCTCGGTGACGAAGTTGTCCAGCGCACCACAAGCTGTGGAGACGGCAACGTCGTACTTCTGGTCGATGCTGCCGAGGTTACCAAGTCGGCCGTGGAATCCGTCGATACGACCAGAGTCTCGCATTCGCATCAGCGCCGAAAGAACATTGCCACGTGTTTGTGTGCTGGCCAGGCTCGACCTGGCCTCGTCCGCCTTGATCCGAGCATTGGAGATCTTGGACCGCATCTTGGGCTCCTGTTCGGAGAGGATCTTGAGCTCGGAAATCATGCTTTCCTTTTCCTTGAGGAGATCCTTCTTCTCTCCTTCGCAGGATTGGAGCTCTTCTTGTTTCGCGACTGTGTTCTCGTTGATCGACGCCATCTTGGCCTCGAGCTCCTGCAGGGCGACGGCACCAGCATTGGCCCTTTCTTGGAGAATGTTCATTTCACTTTCCGCAACAGCAATGGCCGATTGCTTCTGGTTGATCTTTTCCATCCAGGGCTCCAGAGACTTTTGCTTGACGGCAATCTGATCCGAGAAAGCTTGCGTCTTGCCCTTCAGGCTATCACGAATAGACGCGAGCTCGGCCTCCTCCTCCTTACTCTGCTCTTCGAGCGCGACAATTTCTTGGCTGCGCGACTCGATATCTTCGGTGCACTGCTGGATTGTCTCGTCGGCTTCCTCGGAGGACTTTTCAGCATTGGCGATGGTCTTTTCAAGCTTCTTCTTCTTGTCCTCGAGGAACTTTCTCTTCTCCTCGAACTTGACGCGCTCCTGCTCAAACTTGGACATCTCCTTGACCAAAGCCTGGGTATGCTTCTCCTGAGCCTCAAATTCTTTGCTGCCCTTGGAGTACTGCTTCTCGAGGTCTTTGATGATCTGCTCACTGCCGGTGTGCTTCTCCAACTCGACGTCCAGCTGGGCCTGCAGTTGATTGATGGCTTCCTCGGTGACAGAGATGTTGTTCATGCATTCGTGGGTATACACCTGGTAGAGCGCAGACTGCTTCATGGCAAGCTCGTTCTCGTCGCGGATATACGCCAGTGCCTTGTCCTTCTTGTCCTCTAGACTGTGCTTCTCTTTCTCAACGTGCTGGACACGGCCGCTCTTTTCCATGCATATGTCATTGAGCGTCTCGACTTCGGTTGCGGCCTCTTCGATCGGGGTCTTGTACTTGGAGGTACCAATAATATCTTCCAGGTATTCGAGCAGGCCGTCCTCATGCTCGTTTCCTGCCTTTGGTTTCATCTGCGCAATGGACTCGACTTCACCCTGCAAGATGAGAAATCGCTTGTGGTCCAGATCGACACCCCGGTCCCGCAACAACGTCGTGACTGTTGTGAAATTCGACTCCTTGTTGTTGATGTAATATTTGCTCGAGTTGTTCTTGAAAGCCTTTCGAGAAATGATGAGCTCCGAGTCTGGAATGACCTCGTGGCCACCGCCGGGCTATAATTGTCAGCATGAGAAGAGAAAGATGCGCAGTGGAATACACACCTGGTCCATGACTTCTTCAAAATGCACGGCGACCTCGCAGAATTCGAGGTTTGGGTATTGCGCGGAATTATGAATCAAGGCCGAAATCTTGCCTTGTCGCATCTTGCTGGCTCGGAAACCAAACACGAAAAGCAACGAATCAATAACGTTGGATTTGCCGGAACCGTTGGGTCCAACGACGGAGGAGAAGGAGGCGTGGAACGGTCCGACTTCTTGCCTGCCAGCATAACTCTTGAAGTTGTTGAGAATCAGATACTTGAGGACGATGCGCGGCTTGGGCGTGGTATCCTCCACGACAGGCAGCGTCATGGTCCTCTGTTTTAGAACGATATCCATGGGCTTCTCCAAGATGGCATCCATGGGCTTGATCGGCTTTATCGTGGCTTGCGTTTCGTCCGCTGCCGACGAGATGACGCTCGTGTTGGTAATGTCGGCAAGCGGTGAGGCCTCGACCTTTTTCGACTCTGGCGAGACGGATGGCTCAGGTGTAGGCGGCACCAAATCGGCGGGCTCGGCGGTCGAAGCGGGAGGAGCGGCACTCTTGCGCTTGCGAGGCGCGGGTTTCTTTGCGGGAGTTTCGGGTTCGGCCTTGACAGTCTCGTCTGCGTCAAAGACCTCACTGGGCTCGAGGGTCGAGACGCTCTTCTTGGGTCGGCCCCGGGTGCGAGGAGCTGCGGGCTGCGCCGGGGCTGCAGACTTGCGACTCCGCGTCTGTCTCTTCGGACTCTTGGGGGCTGCGGGGGTGAAGTCCTCCTCGTCACCGTCGGGGATCTTGGTCGAGTTGACGAGCTCATCCTCGTCGTCGGATTCAATTATGGCGGTCCGCCTGGTCGCGCGCCTCGTCGGCCGCGTAGGTGAAGACGCCGACATGGTGGCGCAAAAAAGAAACAACTATTAAAAAGGGACGAGCTGAATCAAGTCGCCAAATGATTGGAACCTGCCGGGTTAAGTGAATCAAGGAGTGAATCGACCGCCTCTCGTTGGGCGCGTTGGTTGTTAAAGTGGTTGCGCCCCGCGTTTGTTTAGGAATCTCCCAATGCGTGCTTGTAAACAATCACACAGACCCCACCTCAACCCTGGGAGCATGGTGTGGCTGATTGGCTGGCCGTTATCGCAATCCACGTGATGACGCGATAAAGCTTCTTCTCCATAATGATTTTGGCGATGGCTTCAGCGGACAAACACTGTTGACGCGCTGCCAGTGCTGCATCCGTCGTCGCAAAAATGGCCAACTACCGCGATTTCTCTCAGGTCTTCCCGCCGAATCTCGAGTTTGCCTATGGCCGCGACATTGTCCATTCCATTGAGACGCATCGCAAGACGCTAGATGGCGTGCTCTTCATCGATCGAGTGCTGAAGGCGTTGGGTCTTTCTAAGGGTGGGTGTTGATGCGTCTTTTGTTGACTCAAGTGCGGAACTGACACTTCGCAGCAAAGATCTACCCTCCCAAGAACGATGCGGCGCTGCGGCAACTGCACCAGCAGATCTGTGAGGCTAGCATGTCCACACACCACAAACTGTCGCTCTTCTACTATGTGCTTCTCGACTTCGACACCGTCAACAGCCGGCTGCTGCCTTCGGAGAAGTTTTCTAGCCAGTTTGGACTTCCAATGAGCTACTACACCTTTATGAAGGGTCTATGGCACATGGATAGGGAACAATTTGCTGTTGGTACCACGCAGACGTTTGCGCAGGGCGTTGCTGACCATGTTAGACTGCCCTCGAGTACATCGCACACCCATCACTCGTCCCCGACTTTGCCGACGAAATTGTCACGGCTCTCGTCCGACATACTCCAGACAACGACTACAGCCTCGTCCTGTCATACTACCACGCTGTCCAACCGATCCTCAAGACGTCGGCCGCTCTCAGCCTCCTCTTCGAAGCCCTCGCCAAGACGAGCATCTCCGAGGCCCTTCTGTACTCCCGCACGCACTCGGAACACACCCGCGAGGCTTTGTTCTACAAGCTGGTCGAGTACGCTCTCGATGGCGTCGCTGGACAGAATGATATTGCCTTCTTCCCCCTCGACAAGGTGGAGGAGAAGTGGTTTGAGGAGTACCTAACCGAGGGCGATGGGCACAGCCTTAAGAAGGCAAAAGACACAGTACTGGTTCGCAAGATTGTTCGAGATCAACTTGCCGAGGCAGGCAAGCATCGTGTGGGAGGCCAATGGGGAACGTTGCTGCAGGGAATCAGGGCTGGACTCCAAGGTCAGGAGGAATAGGTTCATGTATCAGCAGAGGAGTCTTGACATAGCGATGGCGTTAGGGCTTTGATGTCGCGATTGGCGATGGGATATTAGCTTGACCTACAATGGAAGTGATGCTAGACTTGGGCCGGGATACCCCGAACAAATGCTCTCTCCCTTCTCATGTCCCGTGCTTCGGATGGACTTTGACTGTACATACCCGCTGCATATCATTCATTTCATCATCCATTTATTATGTTATTCGTGCCGCTGTTCGGAGACCGTACATGTTTCCATCTCTCAAACAGTTACGCTGGATGCATACCTCCCTTACACCTTTCCCCTTGTCTTCACAAATCTATGATTAAACCAGCCGAGAGCTTCCATGTCTTCGGGAGAGTACCTTGCCGGAAATAACCATCCATAACCATATAAACCCTACTGTGTGCCTCTGTGCCAGCACGCAGCACTATTCCTTCAGTCGACCAGAGTCCTGCGCGCCGTGCAGCAGGCTTCTTGGTTCCATTACTTGAGAATCCTCGACTTGCCGGCCGCCGCGCTGGCAGCGATGGCTCCGAGAAGGCCGTTCTGCGAGTTGACGCCCGAGATGCGGTGAGTGGTGTTCAGGTTCTTGACCACGACAAACTGGAAGCAGGTGGCGCTACCCTGGCGGGAAGCAATGGTGGACCAGGCAAGGAAGAGCTCCCAGATCTATGCAGAAGTTAGCGGTGTGCGGTGGTGATTGACACGGTGGACTTACGCGGTACCACCTCTGGCCGAACTTGGCAGTGATGGCCTCCTTGTTGCCGAGCCAGTTACGGTACCACCTCCAGAGGGTACCAGAGTAGTGGACGCCAACGGTGTCGATGCTACTGTCTGTTAGCATGAAAGAGCGTCAGGACCATATCATTGAACATACCTCTTGATCTCAAATCCAGCTCGCTCGAGGCAGAGAACGTAGTACCAGAGGGGAGTAGAGGCGTCGGCTCCGGGGAAGATGTACTTGTTGAGGTAGAGACCCCAGATAAAGTCCTCGTACTGCCAAGCCTGACGAAGTCCTGAGAGCTGAACGTACATGGCGCCGTCGTCCTCGAGCATGTCGTAGCACTGGCGGAAGAAGCCGGTCAGGGCCTTGATACCGACGTGCTCGCCCATCTCAACCTGGGTGATCCTCTTGAACTTGGTCTTGGGGATATCACGGTAGTCGCAGCACAGAATCTTGCTCTGCTCCTCGGGAACGCCAGCGCGCTTCAGGACGTCGTTACCCCAGGCAGCTCCGTTGGGGGCAATGGTAACACCGGTGACCTTGGCGCCGTAGTTGACACTGGCGAACTTGGCAAGAGTGCCCCAGCCGCAGCCGATATCGAGCATGGTCTCTCCCTCCTTGAGCTCGAGCTTCTCACAGATGACGGCCAGCTTGTTGTCCTGCATCTCCTCGAGGGACTCCTCGCGGGTGGTGTCGGAGATGATACCGCTGGTGTAGATCATGCGGGGACCCAGGAAGAAGGCATAGTGGTCGTTGCCAGCATCGTAGGTGGGGCGGATCTGCTCATCGTCGACAGCCTTGGTGTGGCGGAGAATGTCAACGAAGAAGGTGCCGAGGATGAACTTGAAGGTCTCCATGGTGAAGCCAAAGTGAGCCCAGTCGTGGCGCATCTCCATGATGTCGAGGCAGTCGCCGTTGAAGTCAGCCTTGCCGTCGAGGTACATCTCAGCAAAGGTGGGCATGGGGACCTTGGAGCGGCCGGCCCAGCGAACCTTGTCCTGCTCATCCTTGAAGGTGACATAGTGCTCAACGGGGCGGCCAGGCAGCTTGACCTTGGTGTTGGTGGGGGGGCTCATCCATGAGGTCCAGGTCCAGAAGACGACGAGAAGGGGGAAGAAGAGGATGATGCCAAGGAAGATGGCAGTCTTGATGCCGAGACCCAGGAGGAAGAAGGACAGCAGGGAGGGGACTCCGAGCAGGACGCCAAAGAGGAACTTGTTTGAGAAGCCCTCATTTCCAGGGCCGTCAAAGGGCAGGACGGGGTTGTAGATGCTTGGTGACTGGCATGACAGATCAGCATGACGATGAGCATGTGCAATTGGGCACTCCTTACCGAGGTGTTGGGGAAGCCAACGTCGTCGTCGACGTAGGGAGAGGGCTCGACGTCGGGGGTCTGGATGTAGGTGAAGTCACTCTCCAGGACGGTCTTGCCGGTGGTGGAAGTCATGGTGGGCGCGGCTCAGTGTGAGATGAACGTCACACGGCGGCAGAGGAGGATGAGGTTCGAGGTGAGGCGGGAGCAGGTTGACTCCAGGAGAAAAGAATGGATGGAATGGGAAAAGGGTTTGTGGGACACGACACGCACATCCACCACCACTTCATCCACCATGCCACCACCCACCACCCGCCACCCACACCCACATCCACCACCTGTGATTAACCTTTCAGGCCAATGGATCCCTGTAGCCCGCTGGGCAGCAGCTCTGAAGATAGGGCCCAGGGCCGCCGTGGAGACCTAGGCCAATCAGAACAGCGCCCTCCGCTCTATCCTGTTTCTGATTCTGTTTGTGTCCTAGCTCCTGCCAATCTGCCCAGCACTTGCACTTACTTGCACCTGCACCTGCACTTGCACTGGGATGAGGGGAGAGCCGGCAGGAGCTGTGGGCCCTGGTTGTGTTCTGTTCTGTTCTGTTCTGTTTCTGGTTTGTTTGCTCTGACAATCATCAATTGCAGTCCCAATTGCCTTCACCATACGGAGTCGTATTTGAGATAGCTAACCCGAGAGCTTATGCCCCTGGATTCGCACAATCCCTACCTCATCTAAACCAGCAATTGCTCCCCCTGCTGCTGCACCCCAATGCCACGGCACAGCATACGGCACACCGCTAAACCCTTCACCGACATGTCTCGGCCCCAGTTAAATCCCCATCCCCTTTCCTTTGCTGTCGATTCGACCCCTTAACACAGTCTCACCAATTGCCAGCAGCTCAACCAATTGACCTGTCACAGATCTTCGTTACCCCGCTGACCTTTCTAAAAGGCCATAGCAAATCTACAACGTATTCCGTTTCCGTGTCCCTAAATGCATACATGAACGTAACAGCTTCAAGCCGAACTCCCAGCCAACCTGAGCAGCAGTTGAATCAATTAGTAGACCGATAAACCCTTCTAGTGCCTCCCAGAAACCACGCATCAAGTCAAATGCCCGCAAGCCCGCAAGCCCCTTAAAGTAAGCCCATCGCCAGCGCCACCACCATGGCCGTCGCCAATGCCACGCCCGGCTTCACCATCATGGCGCCGCCCTCTCGATACGTCCGGCTGCCATCCTCGACGGCTCCTGGAGCAAGACACGCGAGGGTGCCCCGCGGTGATTTGGCAAACTGCGACTCGAAACCGTCCTCTGTCGGAATCGACTGGAAGAAGCCAATCTCCGTAAGCCACACTGTCCGCAACAGGCGGTCATACGCCGCAAAGTCGCCCGGCTCGTGCATGGCCACATCCAGGGGCTGCTGGAACGCAACACTGTAGCGATCCCAGCCAACGTGAATGTCATCGGGCTGGAATCCGCACACTTCGGGAAACATGTTGGCCGCGCTTATCGTTGTGTTTTTCTCCTTGTCGTAGATTTGCTCGCAGGTGCCCCCCGCCGATTCGACGCGCTGCAGCAATGCATCCCGACACTCATCCGATATCACCCCGCCACAGTCCTGGTCGACTGAGGTATCTTGGTGGCTCTCAATCCTCACATGGATGCTGCATCTACCCCAGCTCTCGTCGTCTGTACGATTCTGCAGGCTGCGCGGCGGTACGTAGCTGATCTGGGCCCCCGAGACGCTGCTCGATGAGGATCGAGGGTAGTTTCCCACGATCGACAGCGAGACCTCCCACCCGGGGATTTCTTCACCGTAACGCGAGGTGGTGAGGTACCCGATTGCGGGTGTGGAAGTAGTGGCGTTGGCCTGCGAAACAGCCTCTTTCCACAAGTTGGCACCCAGACTGGACTTTTCTTCTCTCATCAAGGGCACTTGCTGGGCTGACCCCTGGGGGACAGAGCAGAGTGTGAGCCAGAGTGCTGGCAGAGATGCATGTATCCTCATCTTGGGCAGTGTCTGGTGTGTTGGATGCTAGACGATAGCAAAAAGGTCGTCGACGAAGCCATTATTAGAGAACGGACGGGCACGAAGGGGCTTTTCAGAAAACCCCCTTCGCCTCATATTGGAGCACGCTAATGTTTGAAAAAGGGACCCTGCGATAAAGTGGTGGATCAGGGTCCAAGATCTAGAAACACGACCTCAAACTGGTTGGCGCATTGCGGTGGCACAGGCACAGCCGTCTCGTAGACCCGAGCTTCATCGCCTGATTCAGCCATTTCTCGCAGCGAAAAGCCGTCTTCTTTGGTTCCTCGCCGTTGCCAAGAGCCCTGGTCGAAAGGGGATGGTGGAGCTTCATCTGGTATTAGCCCAGCAAGCCCCTTTTGCGGAGATGGAGACAAGCTTCAAGGGGTCCATTCTAGGCCTAGTTCTGGAAGGTGTTGAAATGTTGAAATACAGGGGCAAAGGCTAGAAAGGTCCGAACTATCCAACCGATTTCGACATTGTCGCGGAGCTCTTGATGCTTTGTGTTTGATGAGCTTGTCCATCGAGTTGCTATTCCAATGCTGGAAGACGCCTGATAGCTGGGATAACGAGGGATAGACATGACTCCAACAGCTTATGGCATGTGCAGTTCATTCCCCTGGTAATACATGTGCTTGTGTCCAATACGCCTCGCCGGGATTGTGTCCAGGCGGCGAGGAGGAGAGACACATCTACATGGTGTAATAATGCGACCGGAAAGACGACTTGGATCAATTCCAAGTAGATGTTCAACGCAGAGGTCATGTCATAACAATCCACCCGATATGACACAAATGAATAATTGAGACTGTTTATACAGGTATAAGCGTACGTGAGAAATTTGGATAGAGTGCAGTGCGTAACGTCTACTTGTCTTTGTCTTGTTTCACGGATAAGGCTGAAACGCAGGTTGAAGACGTCGCTAAGGTCATGACCAATGCAGCGCTCATGTTTAGGCAGACCGGATTACAGCCAGTGTTATGTCTTGCTTGTCTGTCCTCTTTACGATGCATCATCTTTTCTCTGCTAACTACTTTAAATCCCCATGCCCAGCGAATACGTCCTGGGGTTGAAAGCAGGGTGCGCGTCCGTCCTGGATCGTACTTTTTCTTCTTACACCGTTAAGGAACGTACATCATAGAATCATTTCTATATCGCTTGTGTACTGATACGGCTTGGAGTTCTTATGGCTGGCGGGTGCATGTATCACCCCGTCTAGCCCCGTGATGGATAGCCCAGTATTACTTTCGTGAAGTCTTTCCGCGGTCCATACCGTTCAGTTATCCTCCCAACAAAAGGTTACACTGACTCTGCTGCCTTGCAGACACCTGCATTGGTCTCCCAGGGTACTGTTCACAAAGGTAAGTTTCGCGATGCGCCAGTATCCTAATCAATGATATACATGATTGGAAACGGAGAAGGGTGGAAGGCTTCGACATAAATCCTGCTTTGTTCATATACTTATAATTCTTAGTACGGCGCAAGCTTCTTGTATATACAGCATGCAGAAACACTCATAATCTATTCCAGCCCATGTTGCTAGAATGGTGTGCGCTTCGAGATTACCTTGATACAAAACATGGTGAGATGTTAGCAAACAGGCCCTGGCACCGTCGGCAGCGCAAGCTCTCTTGCTACAACGTCAAGCCAACAACAGAGATGACTTCACATTGAGCTCATCACGAGGGCTCTCTTGCGGGAGGATGCGGGTATCGTAGCAAACTTATGCGCGCTTTGTGCCTGGGTCGTCTGAGACTCTTGCAACTTGTAGTCCTCCCCAATTTGGTTCTCCAAATGGCGAGATTATCTGTCGCTCTAAAGGCTTACGACTAATGGACACCCAATTATTGACGAGCTCAACTTCAACTATATTTGGCAATGCATCTTGATGCTGCTTTGGTGGAAATGCAGATGCTGCCAGAGACTCTCTGCGTCATCAGGTGGATAGTGAAGGTCCTCTACACCCGGCATGAGATGCCTCGTCTACGCTGTATAGGCTGATCGAGAACATTGACCCCAGCAACTGGCGCTCGCAGCAGGCTTGTTCGCCGCCGCAGTTAATAAAAGCGGTCGCGTGAGAATTAACTCCAACATCGGACAGGGATGAGGCTGAGGGGAGAGAACAAAAGGCGGCATAAGCACGATGGTAGGCTGAGGCGGTCGTCTATCGATCAGGCCATGTTGCGATAGTAGATGTCTTTGCGCAACGGCGAATGACTCAAATATCGCTGGATCACAGTCAGCAGCCGGCAACCCCTGGCCCGCCTTTCTGTACGATGACGCCAACAGCCAAGAGAGTCCAATCGTCGTATGCTTCTCCATCGGGTATCAACTCCTTGCGCCATCGTGAGTGGGTAGATGCACTCACATCTTGCATACATATGTGGATATCACACAGGACATGTAACCGCATCTGAGTTGTTTCGCGTGGTAGGGCTTGGTAGAAACTGATAAGCTGATCTGCGAGCTCGTCTAAATCCATAAATTGCCGCAAATGGACATAATATTCGAGGTGCTCCACCTTGGCAGCATCCAAGTTGGGTTCGAGGTCGAGATCTGGGCTGCTGGAGGTTCATCTTGCAGCGAGTATATATATGTAGATCAACGCTCACCTCGCCATAATGTACAGCTCCGATCGCAAAGACAACTTACTTGCCTACACAATCTGCAGATCCCATATCCCACCACACTCAGCATAGCGGCATGTGGAACCTCGTCGGCGCGGCTGCCTCTGGCACCGCCCTCGTGCTTTGCTATGCCCTGTATCGCTACCTGCTGCCCGTCCCTCTGCCGGGAATCCCATACAACAAGCATGCAGCAGAGAGCCTTCTTGGCGACATACCCGAAATCAAGGCCACCAAATACCGCCGCGCTTGGATTCGCGACCACCCCAAAAGGCACGGCTCCGCCATCTCCCAGATCTTCGTCAGGCCCTTCACCCAAGCCAGCCCGGTTGTGGTGGTGACGGACTACCGCGAGGTGCTGGACATTTGCACCAGACGAGCAAAGGAGTTTGACCGGGGCTACTTCCACGCGAAGGTTGTTGGGGTCGTGGCGCCCGAGTTCCATTTCACGATGAAGTCCACGGATCCGCGGTTCAAGTACCATAGGGAGTTGCTGAGAGACTTGATGACGCCGGCATTCTTATCACAGGTACGCTATTTGAACGCCTGGTATGTTTCTTGGTAACTGACGAGACAAGATTGCGGCGCCTCGGGTGTACGAACGAACCTCTTTGCTTTTGTCGCTATGGCGCAGCAAGATGGAAAAGGGTGGCGGCCAGCCGTTCGAAGCAAGCCAGGACATCTTTTTCCTCACTCTCGACAGTATATGTGCTGTGGCCTTCGGCATGGAAGACATGGACGCCTCGCTGCGTCAAGAGCTCACTCACGTACAGAACCTCAGCTTCCCTAGCCAACACAGTACCAGTGGTGTCGCCGACTTCCCCACGGCGAAAATGTCGTCCGACACGGAAGCCCTGCTGGACATTGCACCCATGATGACCGTTGGACTGCAGAACCGTTTCTCACGACTGGCCCAGGTGATTGCTGGCGTAGTCAGCCCACGACGCGGAAGGGGATTCTGGTCCCGCAGGGCTTTGATCGAGAGGCAGACGCGCAAGAGCTTGGAAAGACTCAAGGTGACAGGTGAGGCTGGCAGCGAGAGTGCGCTGGATCATTTACTTCTGCGGGAAATGAATGCGGCGCAAAGGGCAGGGCGAGAGCCTGACCTTTATAGCCCCGCCATCAGGGACGAGGTACAGTACCACGCCCATTTTGAGTGAGTTTGCCACTGACATGGTCCAGGTTCTGGGATTTCTTCTCGCTGGCTACGAGACGGGTGGCGCAATCTTGTCCTGGTGGGTAAAGCTCATGTCCAAGCACCAAGAAATCCAGCGTCGCCTCCGCGCAGAGCTGAGGGCGGCGTATGCCACGGCACACGCCGAAGAGCGCCGGCCAAGTGTGGATGAGATGAACGCAGCATCCATCCCGTACCTCGACGCTGTAGTGGAGGAGACGCTGCGATGTGTCGACGTGGTCAGCATGACTTGGCGGACAGCCACCTGCGACACCGAGCTACTAGGCTGCCGTATCCCGAAAGGCACCGATGTCATGCTGCTGCTCAACGGGGCATCGTACACTGCACCGGCCGTGGCTGTCGACGAATCTCTCCGATCAGAAGGCAGCAGGGACGCCAAGAACATTGCCCCCGCATGGGGCGACGACGTGGCCGAGTTCAAGCCAGAGCGGTGGCTCAAGAGGAGGGCGGACGAAGCCACGGGCAAGGAGATGGAGGTGTTTGACGCGCTCGCTGGCCCGATGCTCACGTTCCTCGCGGGGCCAAGGCAGTGCTTCGGCAAGAAGCTGGGGTATGTGAACCTCAAGACGGCCATGACGTTGCTGGTCTGGGAGTTTGAGTTTGGTGAGGTGCGTGAGGATCTGAATACCGACGACCGGGTCGAGGCCTTTGTCAACACCCCGAAAGTCTGCTATGTCAAGTTAGCTGAGGCAAAATAAGAGTACGGCATCATGGGTATTGGGCGTTGGGGTATCAGATTGAATAGACTAGACATTTCCATATAATTGAGGTTCTAATGACCAACACCGGTCCATGCTGATGCGTATCACCATCTATCGATATGCATGCCGTTTAATGCAGAAAATACCCATGCCGAGTCTAACATGTAACCATCCATATTGCGCCGTCTAAGCAAAAATATCCGTAAAAAGCTTTCATTATGTTGAGGCGGAAGGCGCCGGTAGCATTTCGGTAGCCTTTGCGTCTATTTCAACAAGCTTCGAACTGGGTAAGGGGTGAGCATGCTGCTCTGTCTCGGCCTGCCGGTTGAGGAAGCTGAGGTATGTCTGCCAGCCGATGGAGATGATGTTTGCAAAGACTGCACGGTGCTCCACGGGTATGAACAGGAAGCTGACAGCGTTGACGAGGGGCCAGAACTTCCACGAGTTGATGAGGCTGATGGGCACGGTGTTCTTGATTCTCTCGACGGCGGCCTCCAGCGTCTCGCCCGACAGCAAGGCCTGCATTCCGAAAAAGTAGGAGTTAAAAAAGGGCGGTAGCAGTGTCTGGTTGACAAAGATCCTGGCGGCTACCGAGAGCCAACGCGAGGAGTAGTTGAAGCTGTGGGAGAGGTACAGCATCCATCGGTAGTAGGGAATGGCGGCGAGAGTGCCAATAAAGACACCGCGGACGGTACGACCAGGCTCGTAGGGCTTGCCGCTGATTCGCTGGGCGCTGATGTCGGCGCAAAAGTAGATGACGAGGGCGCTGACAAACTGCGTCAGGTAGGGCCTCACGCGCTGCGAGTGGCTGTAGGCCTCGGCGGCACGAGTCAAGGGCCCAAGGCGCTGCCACAGAGGGAGCGGGGCGGGTGCCGGGCCAGAGATGGGAACGGGGCCGGGAACAGGGGGCGTGTCTGGCTTTTCGCGGGGAGGGCCGGAGTGGGAGGCGCGTGTGAGGCGAAGGCGCATGCGCATAGGCGAGGATGAAGGGCGGAGGGCGAGGCGGAAGGGAGATGCCGATAGCGGCGCCATGGTGAGGGAGGGAACCAGATCAAGGATGCAAGGAGGACATGGATGGGAGAGCGGAGAAGGGCGTCGGTGGCATAAGAAGAGAGTTGCGCACGCCTCGGTGCGGCGCGGAGAGCTACTTAAGGAAATCCAGGTGAAGGCGAAGGGAGGGAAGTGATGAGTCGTGAGTGAGTTTAGTGAGTCGGCGGGTAGTGAGAATTAAGGTTGCGCAAGGTCCGGCTTATCTTATCTCGGGACATTTTATTTTTATTTTTTTATCAACCACCAAACCTTGAACGCCACCCGCCATTCTCCGACTATTCTTGGCATCATAAGGGAATCGCCGGGCCAGTGTGCAACCTTATAAACCCCAACCTTATGCCGTTGTCTAGGTCACGACGAGACTTTTATCCTTTCTGATGAGACTTTCCAACGTTAATCCAGGCATCATGCTGTATAAAATACCGCCCTCGTCCTCCCCTTTCATGAGGAGGATGGCTTTCCGCTTGCACTCGTTTATACCTCCCTGATTTCTCGTCTCTGTATTTCCAAATACCCTCGTTTCAAACACCGCTTTTACATCAAATCATCCCGTCCTTCATTCGTCTTGCCATGGCGCAATCAACTACCCCTTCGGGCGATGAACCCTGGGTCCATGTGCCCGTCTATGTCGACGAGTCCATGGCAGACCGCGTGCATCGCATCCACCGTGATATCGAGGACCTGGAAAAGGCCACACACACTACCAACAATCTCGCCCAGTCCCAGCAAGGCTACCCGCTCTTGTGCAACGAGCTCGAAGCCCTCGAGCATCTCAACTTCGACGCCCTTAGCTGCCAGGACAAGGTCGACTACGTCCACCTCAAGACCCTCCTCAGCCACACCATCAACAAGCTGCGCACCGAGGATGGCATTCGCACCGCCGCCGAAAAGCTCCTCCCCTTTGCATCCGACCTCCAAAGTATCTACACCGCCGCGCAGAGCGACGAGGGGCTGTCCTGCAAGGAGGCCTGTGACCGGCTCGAGGCCGCCGACGACAAATTCAACAGTCTCAAAGTCCTGTTTTTGAGACGCACGTTCTCCCGCAGAGTTGGGTATGCGGCTTATGAGAAGCTCATGGCACTGCGTGGGCCGCTGATGACTTGGTACGAACACGAAGGCCATATGCTCGTCCCACGAGACACCTGGGGCTCTGTCAGGGGCTCGATCAACCTTTACGCCAGGACCCTCCTCCACAAGCCTTTCAGTTGCTGGCCTCTTGAGCAAGAGCAAGACATCTTCGTTGAGCCCATGGGCGAAGAAAGCCTCCGCGCCCAGCTTGAAGGCGAGCTGATTGCCTACACGCCCAGCGAGCTCCTCGACATTGCCCAAAAGGAGCTCGACTGGTGCCACAACGAGCTCGTCGAGACCTCCAAGGAGCTCACCTTTGTCAAGACCTGGAGACTAGGCATCAGGCACACCAAGACGGCCTTTCATGAGCTGCAAGCCCACGACTACCACAACTATCTCGCTCACCAGGCCGTCAACTATGTCCAGGAAAAGGACCTCGTCACCGTTTCTCCTCTCCTGCCGCCCATCATAACCGCCTTCAACAACGGCGTGGCGTGCTGGAAGACGTCGCGCCACGACGGGCTCTCGATGCACGAAATGACGGGCATCCCCCGCGACGTCACCACGTTGGTGAGCCGCGGCAATACGGCCTTCAGCAAGGCTGTCATCTTCCACGAGACGGTCCCGGGCCACGTGATGCGCACTTCCGTCAGCCACCGCGTCAACGCGCACCGCGGCGGACCACTCGCCCCGTACGCCTTCGTCGGCGGGTGGTCTGCGTACTGGGAGCTGTTGCTGTGGGAGCGCGGCGACTTCTTCGTCACGCCCGAGGAGCGCATCGCCACGCTCTACTGGCGCATGCACCGGTGGGCGCGCATCGTCTCCATCATCGGCTACCACCTGGGCCAGAAGCGGCAGATTGAGTGCGTCGACCTGCTCGTCAAGACGGTCGGCCAGGACCGCGACGTGGCCCGGCTCGAGGTCAGCGAGTGGCTCAACCCCAAGGAGACGTCGATCCGCCGCTGCGTCTCCCTCATCGGCGGGCTGCAGCTGTTTGCGCTGCGCAAGGAGGCACTCGGCACCGGCCTCTACACCGACAAGCAGTTCCACGACGCTGTCTTGCGCAACGGCGCCATGCCCATTGAGCTGATGCGGGCTTTGGTGCTGGAGAAGGAGGTGACACCGGACTTCAAGGCCAGCTGGAAGTTCTACGATGACTTCCACCAGGAGAAGGAGGAGAAGGAGGAGGAAGAGAAGAAGGAAGAGAAGAAGGAAGAGAAGAAGGAAGAGAAGAAGGAAGAGGGGGAGGACAAGGAGGAGCAGAAGGCGACGGAGCTGGACGTTGGTTGGGTTAATTTGGCTGACATGGTGCTCTGAGCTACTGGTTCAGACTACTCGTAGATAGGCATATCTATATGCAATAATAACAAAGGGAATTTCCATAGAACGAACGTTATATCCATCTCCAAAACGCCAGTGATGCTTTGTGTACAACCCGCAAATCCAGATGCTGCCTGCCTTGCCGCCCAAAAGATGATGCAACTCCCAAGTTCATATGTCAAATGTCCGATGTCAGATGTCGAATGTCAGATGTCAACTTGATCCTCGTCCAGAAATCCAAGGCCGCTGTCGTACCCCCTCCTCAGCTTCTTCTTGCTCCCCCTCCTCGCCAGGTCGCCCGACAAGAACCCCCCCTTGCCGACAGACGAGCCCGACCGGAGCGGGGAGCTCGGCACGGCGTCGGCGTTGCGCTTGGGCGTGGCGAGGAAATCCTGGCTCACCTGCAGGGCGCGCTGCAGCTCCTCCTTCATGGCGTCCATGGCCGCCTTGGCCTTGGCCTTGTCCTCGTCCATCTGCGCCTGCAGGCCGCCCTTGTCCACGCGCAGCGCGCAGATGGTGTCGTGGGCGCTGCGCAGCGACTCGTTGACGCGGTCGATCTCGTCGCGCAGCTCGGCCACGCGGGCGTCGCGCAGGGCCAGCGCCTTGCCCTGCTGGGCGTTGAGCGCGTTGATGTGCTTCTTCTTGCTGGCGTGCAGCTCCTCCAGGTCCCGCTGCAGCGCCGCCGTCTTCTTGAGGGCCACGGCGAGCTTCACCTGGAGCTCGTCGACGCTGTGGTCCTTTTCGAGGAGCTGCCGGCGGCTCGACTCGCGGTGCGCCTCGAGCGTGGCGTTGGAGTCGCGGCCCTCCTGCTCGAGGCGCTCCACGAGCTTCTCGAGCTCGCGGATGTCGCGGACGTAGGCGTCCATGGCGCCCTTGAGACGCTCGTTGCCCGTCTCGAGGTTCTGTATCGTCTTGTCCTTGTCCCGCATGAGGGCCTCGGCCTTGGCCATGCTGGCCTTGAGCTTCTCCATGGCCGAGCACCGCGTGTCGAGCTGCCTCCGCAGGGACTGCTCGATGTCGTGGTACTCGTCGATGGAGCTCTCGTCCTCCTTGGCGCGCGTGGCGAGGTCCCGCAGCCGCGTGAGCAGCAGGTCGAGAACCTCTGCTCCGTGCGAGGTCAGCGGCAGGGCAATCTCGCCGGGCGTCAGATACTCGAGCTCCAGACGCGCGGCACGGAAGCCCGACGCCAGGCTCATAATCATGCCAGCAGCATCCTCGCCGGGGAAACCGAGGGCAGTGATGGCCGATGTCAGCTGCTCGACGGCGGCGGTGCGGTCCGACATGGTGCGCAGCAGGGACTCGACCTGAGCCTCCAGGGCATCGACCGGCGACGCCGCGTCGGAGGCAGCGACAGTAGAAAGTCGATCTGTGACGCGCTGCGTGAGGGTCTTGTATGAGTCGAGCGTGGTCGTCAGCTTGGACACTTCGAGATGCAGCGACGCCAGCTCATCCTGGAGATGCTGCTTCTCCAGGTCCGGGAAGAAGGCCTGGATACCGGCATCCGAAGTAGGCGTCTGAAGCTGTGCAATGGGTCTCATACATGGAGAGTTGGGGACGGTAGGACTCGTGGCAGGGGGCGTCGGGAAAGAGTCCTTGGCTCGGGATGGCGTTCCGCACACCAATTGGGCGCGAGTCGCCTCGCCAAACTCATCATCGTCGTCCATGTAGTCCATGTACTCATCCACATCGAACCGACTCCTATTGGCAAGCGACCAATCGAGAGTGTGCACAGATTTCTCCGCGGCGGCAGCCCGCCTCTTGAGCTCCTCCTTGAGGTCCTGGACCTGCTGCTCCAGGTCCCAGATGCGCTCCGTGTCAATGACGACGGTG
The DNA here is from genome assembly GCA_020746835.1 of Stachybotrys elegans. Taxonomy (NCBI): domain Eukaryota; kingdom Fungi; phylum Ascomycota; class Sordariomycetes; order Hypocreales; family Stachybotryaceae; genus Stachybotrys; species Stachybotrys elegans. The sequence continues at coordinate 833,081 of JAGPNK010000004.1, read as the reverse complement.
GCATTCTGCAGCTCGTAGATCTCGCGGTCGCGGGCCTTGAGCTCGGCCCGCAGCGCCGAGACCTGGTCCCTGGAGGCGCGGACCTCGCGGCGCTTCTCCTCGTCGAGCTTCTGCAGCATGTCGCGCACGCCGCTGCGGCGGAGGCGGCGCTGGACACGGCCGTCGACGGTCTGGTGGATGAGGGCTTGCTCGGCATTGGTGGTGGTGGTGGAGGAGGATGCACGTGTTGCTGCTGGAGTAGAGGCACGGCGGTGCTGGGGCGTGCCGAGCGAGGTGCGCCGGATGAAGGGCGTCAAGCCGCTGCACGGGCCCGGGTCCGAGATGCGGACTGCCTTCTTTGACCGGCGAGGCGTCTTTGCCACGGGAAGTTGTTGTTGTTGTTGCTGCTGCTGCTGCTCGGCCATGCTTACCACGCCGAGGCTGCTTCGACGCGTGCGTCTAAGGGCAATGGGGAGTGAATCGTCGTCCATGGTCAACAACAAAGCCGGGCCACAAAGAAATATGCAAAGGACGAAGATGAAGGAAGAGGAGAAGAAGAGGTCAACTTATGAGGGAATACAGGTGGATTGATGAAAGAAAACATGAAAAAGAAAGCCACCTTAGAAAGTAAACAAAGGCCATCCACGGACGTGTCTCTGGCGTGTCTCTGGCGTGTCGGACGGCCCTCTAAGGCAGTCCAACGAGGCCCAAACTAGAGACCCTTTTTTTCTTTTTGCTGTCGTGGTGCTTGGGCTTTTGTTTACAAATTGCCTATCGCGGAATAGCGCGTCATGCTCGCCCCGCGCGGCCGGGATCCGGGCTGGACCCACTTGCCCCGCGTTGGATGGCGGCCAATCAATACGCGGCAAAGCTGAGCGTGTTGATACTGGCCGTCGATCTTCTATGACAACCGGGCCAAAGCCACCGGCACCTCGACATGGCTTTCTTGTCCTCTATGTTTCTTCTATGCCATCCAGCCAATCCGCCTCAACTCCTCCCAACGCCCTGAATCCCAAACTCCCTCCCATTCCCATTCATACATACGCATCTACCCCCGGACTTCCTGCTCCAGATATCCCTCCCCCTCCCACTCCCCGTCCACCAGCTCATACTGAAACACGCGGTCCTCCCACCGCGCAAACATCTTGCCGCCCGGCATCCCCGACATCGCCCCGATGCGGTTCCCCGTGTGCGCCCAGCTCCTCGTGCCCTTCTCGCGGGGCTCCAGCTCCTGGATGCGGTAGTCCCTGATGACCCCCTGTGCGTCGAGCGTGAGGAACCGCAGGTCTGGGTTCTCGGCGTCAAAGGTGCGTGACCATGCGAGCTGCGTTCCCTGTGACGTCAGGACGAGTTCATCGCCGTCCGAGTCTATTTGCCGTCAGCCCCGTCCTTCGTCGTAACATGTAACTTGGGAACCAGCATCCTACCCTCAAAACTTCCCATCATACCATAGCATATCGGGTCAGTCCTCGCGCGCGACATGGTGCATTCGCTCGCCTTGACCTCGCCATCGGGCCCTTCAAGCGCCACCAGGAAGTAATGCTTGTCCCGCCACTCCACGCCCGTCGGCTCATGCCACTCGTCAACCATCGCGTGGCCCAGATAATCCCACGCCGCGGCCTCCTCGGTCAGCCAGGAGATATCCCCGCGCCTCCAGGACTCCGAGCTCAGCGGATCCCCCGAGATAAGCATCGTCGCCTCCCCCTCGTCGGGCTCCTGGAATAGAATCAGCGCGGCGCTCTCGTTGTACCGTGTAACGTGGTGGATGGCAGAGAGCCGCGTCGTGCCGCTCATCACGATGTCGCCGCCGTCATCCGAGACGTTGACCTCATGCCACTCCTCGATGCGAGGCGAGTACACGTGCATCAGCCGGTCCTCCTTGTTCGCGTAAAAGACGTGCACGTAGCCTTCCAAGTCTACCATTGAGGCGAGCGGCGTGCCAGGCTTGATATCATCGGCCATGCTGCGGTCGAGCTTGTCACTAAGGCGGTAGATGGAGGTCCTCGCAGCGTCGTCCTCTTCCTCCGTTACGATGAGGTCACCGTCGTTGGACTGCCACACGATGACGGTACGTGCATCTTCCACGAACTGGGCGCGGCTGGATGTCAGATGGGAGTCGGTGGACATTGCACTGGCGTCCTGCGTAGGAAGGGAAGAAGAGGGTGATGCAGATGTTGTCGAGACAGAAGTCGATGAATCGGATGTGGTCAACTCTGTCGAAATGGAGGTTGCTGCACCAGACGAGGTGGTAAGGGGAGAAGAAGTAACAGTCGAAGCAGTCGTCACCGTCACCGTCTCCGACATCGACGACGCCATCACCACGGTACTACTCTCCGTCAGCGAAGCAAACCCCCTCGTCGTCTCCAATGCCGCCGCCGAAATCCCCACGTCACGGCCAAGCGACCTCGTCAGCACCACACTCAGCGCCACAATGCCGCCCACCACGACGCACACCAGGGAGATCACCACGGCGCAGAATACCCGTGGCCGAGCATACCAGGGTTTTCGTGGGAGTTCTTCCGCGAAGCCACCTCGGAGGTTGTAGGTCTGGTGATCCTCACGGTTCGTAAGCCAGGGAATGCGCATCTTCGATGTCTTTAAAGGGGGTAAAGCTGGAAAGATGCGTCTCTTTTTTTTTTTTGAGCAATCAAAGGACGAAGTGGCGGAAGAAGAAGAACCGTTAGAGGTAGCAAACATGAAAGAAAGGAGGGAGAAAAATGCATCAAGTTGTTTAAATATTTTGGTATGTAGCTGCACCAGCCGCCAGCACCTGGCAAGCATGCCCTCCTCATTCTCTGAATCACAGCCTCTTCTTGGCGACGAGGAGCCCTATTCTTTCACCTTCACGCTCCCACCCTCTCAAACAACACCATCTACCCATCCCCAGCCACTTTCATCGTGGCCAGTCGCCCGTCACCGCCCAGCGCAGCGCAGCATTCCCAAGGTCCTCTCCCACAGACGGGCTGATGCCTGCTCGCGCCGAGCCGTCCTAGAGTACCTCGCGTAGTCCGGCACAAGAGAATGCAGTCTTGTGGTGCCTCTTCACATCGCGTTTTTTTTTCTTCTCATTCTTATTGTTGTCGTTGGCTTGGTCGGCATTTCAGATCTGGTTGTCCGCCACTGCCTGCGATATAACGAACCACATCACCACCGCAGCGACCACCAAACAAATGGCCATAATACAAACACCGACCACTAAGCCCACGTCGGAACAGCAGCCTTTGCATTTGAGGCGACGTCGCCGAGGCCTGTCTTGAGAGCGAGGCTTGGGGCTCGAAGCTGGTTCGTCATTGCTGGCATGGGCAGTGGGCCCGCTGAGTGTTTTCAGGGGAATTGACGGTGTCCAGTCGTCCAGAGAGGGCCTCGCAAGCTCACCCTGTCCGTCTGCAGGCGGATTGTTGCACTGCTCGGGGCGCGATGGTCTTGTCGAAGTTGACATCGTGTTGGCAGTGGTCTATGTGGGTGGAGAGTTTGTTGGTATGGTGGGAGTAGGACTCGTTGATGCTTCGTCTGCCGGTATATAAATACAAACCCGAGTGTCGGCGGTAATCCAGAGTGGCTCTGCGCTGTTGCGGTCCGTGAATGAGTCCCAAGCCCTTGTTCGTGAAGCCCTTTCTTTCAGCCGCCAGTCCAAGGATGCAGAATAAGACGAAAGGGCTCTCTCGACGACTCAAAGCTTAGCGAAAGGAACCCATCAGTGAACAAAGGCACCATTTCATTCCATATTCTTGTTCAGCCCAGTAGGTCGAACACATGCGCATGCAGGTCAATTACCGCGACGTACATGGCTCTGAATATGCTCTGTTATACACAGCCTCAAGGCCTGTTCCTCGTCCCAGGTATAATGATATCCTCCTGCTACCTGACAAGCCAAACCCTTGCTGTCGCATCATGATTGTACTCCACAAACGCCTACCATCCTTCCAAAGACATCAAATCTTACAAACAGAAACGCAGGGGCTCCGCCAAAAACGAGCTTCATTCCAGCTCTTCACCACCAGTCCTTCCAGATCTTTTCCAGGCTTGGGTCGGCCAAAACATCATCCACCCATCCCATGCTTTCTCTTCGCTCGTCAATCACGCGGCCGTACTCGAGGAGCAGCCTCAGGACGTAAATCTGCATGTCCTCCTTGCGGAGCACCTTGTCGGCCCACTCTTTGCCTTCGCTGGCAATCTTCTCGGCCGCTTTGTCGTGCGCGTTGCGGCCCTTGTAGCCGAGGAAGTACTCCATGATGCCGTAGTAGTCGCCGAAACGGCTGTCCATGGGAACAAAGTGCTTCCACGCCACCAGCCGGCTGTCGTGCCATTCGCGCCATAGTGTGGCTTTGATGGGCAGAGACGTCGAGCGGAGGAATCCGAGGTAGCGTCCCGAGAAAGAGTTGCCGTCAATGTCAGGCACATACTTGGAGTCGAACTGCTCCGACATGGTAAGGCCCGGGGTTACCTGATAGTAATGGCTGTTGTATTCGCAGGTGCCCTCGTCCTCGTGAGGCTCGCACATCATGTCAATAAAGGCAACATCGGCCCATTCGTTGATCCACCCCCCCAGCGTACCATCAGCCTGGGCTTGCAGCGAGTACTGCTTGTCAGGAAGCGCAAAGTTTTCCGGCACGGCAGAACCTGACTCGACGTTGGACACGGTGGTACCATTGTTCATGGCCACAAATCGGTGACGCTGGAATCCTCGCCAATTATCGGCGGTGTTGCGACCACCCGTTGCGACGCCTCGCCAGATGACCTGGTTGTACTTTGAAGCCCACGGAACGCCATGGTCATCCCCACCGGTAAATCGCTCCTCCTCGCTCCAGTACATGGGTGCGGGCAGGAGAATCTCGTTGTTGACGGCAAGCTTGGATCCTCCAAACATGGGGAACAAATGCTTGGTGGCCGACGTCGACAGTGGTGAAATCAATATCCCTTCCAGGCTCTGCAGATCAGGCTGGTGGCAAAGCTGCGTTGAGAGCGTGTAGTTGGAGACGAAGCCCTTGAAGGAGTGGGCATCGGCGTGTGAGACATCGATGGTGGGCGGGTTCTTGTACGAGTCTACCACGGGCGTCGTACGAGCCAGGCTATCAGGAGGGCAGCCTCGGCGAGCAATTTCCCAGTACGGACCTGGAAAGTTAGCATGTGGCTGAAGGCCATGAAGGGGGGCCGCTTACTTGTCTTCTCCCACTCCTTGTCACGGGCCTTGATATCTGCATCACCCTTGCCGGGAGGGGGCAGCTTCTTGAAATCAGAGACAACATCCTTGGCCTTGGGAAGGCCGTAGGACTTGTCGGCAATCTTCATGATGTCGCGCATGTCTTCCCAGGGCACCACCAGTCGCGGCTCGTCCATGGCGTTCAGGGCCAGGTCCATGTCGGGAAGCATGTGCTCGACCGTCTTGGTGAGATTGAGCCAGATCTGCGTCCAAAACCAATCGCTCTCAGCCGAAGCAACGCCGTCACGGATGTGGATGGTCATTTCGAAATCGTCCGACTCTTTGCGAATGAAGGCAGGGTCCATACCCCAGAACGGGGTCAAATCATGGTAGATTTGGTCGAAGAAGTCCTCAACGATCACGGCGTTGTTGTTCGTAGCAAACTCAACCCACTTGTCGAATCCTGGAGGAGGGTGACGGCCGCGGCGCTTGCGGTAGGCCTGGGCTGCTTCGGAGAGGGTCTTGGTCTCCTTGGATAATAGGCCTGCGAATTCGTGCTGGGCGTCGTAAATAAGCTTGTCGATCGGGTGGGCGCTTTCGGGACCGGACGAGTCGGGGCGAGAGGAAGAGTGGTCGGCTGCAGGGGCCGGAGGCTTAACTGCCGGAGGCTTGGGGTCCTTGGGAGATTTGGGTTTCTCCTCCTCAATCAGTGGCTCCTCGTCCTCGTGCGTCTGGCCTACTGAGGGTGCATAGTCGCCAATCCCACCAGCAGGTGCATTCCCGCCTTTTGGGTCTACCTTCTCGGGCGATGGAGGTTGTGCCTCGAAGAAGGGCTGTTCAGCGGGAACAGCACCAGGCTTTGTATGGCTCAAATTGGGGGCATCGGGAGAGCTGTGGTGGAACGAGTAGAAGAGGAAGATGATGACGGCAGCGGCGAGCGCGTAGCGAATATAGCCGGATGGGCGTCTCGGAGGGAAGGCGGGCGACAATAGTTTAGGCATTGTGGTGAGGTTCGTGGCAAAGCTGTCGAGTAGTCGAGGATTCGGTAAGGTCCAGAACCCAAGCGCGAGGCTGTATCGTAGCTTGCTTCGGCACCACCGTGCTATCCGTCGCGGCCGTATTCGTGAGCACGAGGTTGCTTGCAAGGCTGTCGAAGCGTGTCGGAATAGGGGATTTTCGAAAGAAAGTCGCGGTGAGAAAGCTAAAAGGGCAGTGGCCAGACAATGTTTCACATATCCCAACAGTCCATTTCGTGGCATACCAAGCAGGCAGCAAGGAGGAGCGGGATAAGGAAGCGCAAAGAATTGACAAGAAGAGAAGGGAGAGGAAGCGGCAGGGACGGATGAGTAGGAGGCTCGTATAGCTCCTCGAGGGGGCTGCTGTGCCTTAAGGAGTTCGACTGAATGTTCGTGATGGAGGTTCAGGGAGCGGGAAGAGACGATACGGGAGGCTAATCGGGAGGTAGAGGCTACCTTGCAGTTAGGCGACGATTATGCTGGGGATTAGGTCGCTGGTTCGTGTCAGCCAGAAAGAGGACCCACTTCTAGTTCATTGGAGGAAGACGCAGACACGCGGCACTAGGATCAGCCATTCCATAGTGGGAAAGGTGCAGGGTAAGCGACCAATTGCTGATGGAATGTGGTCAGCTCGGGTACATGGAGCGCAAAGCCCAATACCTTTTTTGCGGCATGCCATGCGGGGCGCATCTTGTATCCCTCGCCAGGCACCAAGTACCGGCTCGTTCCCAGGCATTTTTAGCACATGCAGCCGTCCACCTCAGCACTATTAATCTACGCCTCGGGCCAGCAGGTAAACCGAGCCATCAGGGGCAGGTGGAATCAGCCGTCCCAAGCTCCCGTTGAATCTGCATCTGCAATCCGCCAGGTTCCGTCTGCCATCACTCGAGGCATGGGGATGCCAAGTCTAGACTCGGGGCATTGTAAAGGGAGATTGCTGCCCCATGGTTCACTCAATCCCTTGCTGTCTCACATCATTCGCGAAAGTTCAGGGGTTGGCGCCAAGGAAGCAAATCCAGATGCAGCCAGCCGTAATCGTCCAAGTGCCAATCCAACGCCAGTCCACTGGCTCCTGGCCACGGGATCCCTGCCCCTTTTTCATCCCACACACATGGCAGCCTTCAACGGCCCATTATACAAAGACCCATAACTGCCCCTTTTACTCCTCGTCTTTGTCCGATGAGCCATGTCTCGGCGCGGTGCCCGTACGGCCATTGAAGTCGTTGGAGTGGCCTTTGCCCATCTGCCGAGTCAATGCTCCCGTCCGCCATGTCAATGCTCTTGTCTACCGCGTCAATGCTCTCGTCTGCCGTCCAAGAGTACATCACGCACCTAGGGACCTGTATATAGATGTAGGCAACGAGGATCATGGTTCTTGTCTGCATGGTGTGCTTATCAGCCGGGGCAAAGATGTCTATATAACTCAACAACAAAGGCTGAGAGTCATCTTGCCTGGTCTTTCATACCAGTCCCAGACCAACCCATCACTACCATACCAAAGACATTTCAGCCATCACCATCGTTTCGATGTCACTTCCACGTCACTTCCACATGTCAGATGACTAGCTATGATGATTTTGTATCCTCATGGTTGATATCTGTGCCCGCTAACTTGTGGCCCAGTCCACGGCTTCCAACATCAACCACACACAACTACTAGGTGAGCACTACCACTGCCCGATCTAGCAAAATGCAATGCGCAGTAAAGGTCAGTCAACCAATATCTATACTTGTGGCAATAGAGTAGCAGGAGGATTTAAATTTCAAGTGCCACAAACATTCTGCGCCAGGTAACGAAGTCACATAATACTCTGGGTTCAAGCAGGCAGAAGGGGGATACAGTTGGTGTATTTAGCAACCCATAGCCGTTAAGGGTTCGCTTCATATAATTACTGGGCGGCCTCTGCTCATATTAAATAATTTTCGCAAGCCCATATAATACTCGGCGGTCTTTACCTCTACTCAGCTACCAGAATCCAAGAGTCTAGAGTCACATCCTTAGTGTTTCAACACTTTCCGTGTTATGTTTAACGGCGGCAATCCTATAAATAATTCTCAGACGGAATATCACAACACATAATGCCACAATCCAGATATAGGTATGGCGCTTGCCGATTGGTAGCTTAATGGAACCATTATTTCCGTGCAACCAAGTTAAGCCTGGAAGATCGGTTACCAAGTCGTTCCTGTAACTTCTCATCAGCTTGGGCAGCAATGATTCTTGCCGGCTCTCAAGATCCGCAGTGTATGCAATCTGTCAGTTAAAGCAGGGCGCTCCACAGCAAAGAAACATACGGGAGAACTAGTCAACGCTCCCCAGTGCTTCATAGATCACGTATGCCCTCTTGATGGATGAAGATTATCATGAATGTATGGAATTTCCTTCAATGGCTATACCAAGCCTTACTCTTCGCCTAGTAGACACGAAATTTCTCAACAAATGCTTGTTCGCTATGCCGCTAAGATCGAGTGTGGCTCGATCATCAGCGTCGCAACCGCCTTGACAGTATTGAAACAGGCTAGGATAGATGCCGAGGAAGATTGCGGTAAACCCTAGCATGTCGCTATAAAAATTGGGACGATCGGTATCCCATTTGATGGGTACAGAGACTATTTCCGATCCTGCGCAGGGGTTGACCTTCCCGATGTGTGTATTGCAACAACCAACTGCATATCCAGCCTCTCCTTTCAGGGATTCGACGTCCTTGAGCGTCAGCCCTAAGCAGGGGCAATGTCGGCCCTCTACTCCATCAAATACCCCTAAGTCGCAAGACGGATGTTCCCTTCTTCGCCTTGCGCAAGCAAGCACTTTCAAACACTCCTCGTCCACTCCTACCAAAGGATACTCAAAGATGGCCAGCTCAACGAATTCTGAGCATCCAGTGTTCAGACAACTCACCGTCATCCTTGAGCCTGTCAATGTCTGGCCAGACCCGGAGAGCTGGGAGTTTGAATTCTGCCCAGCTCGGGTCCAATCCGGACAACGATGCAAGAGGAACCCACGAAAATTGGAGCAAGGCCGGGAGCTTCGCGATCAAGTCAGGAAAATGGACAAGTGGCCCGACAACGAAGAACTACTTGATCAAGTGAGAGACTTCTTGGATAAGTCGCATTGCACTCAGCATGCAAAGTTTGCACTGCAAAGCCTCGAAAGGTGGATTACATCCAGGGCAGTGATGAGTACGCCCTCGCACGAGGGTCAAACTTCAGTTGATGAGAGCCGGACCTCCAGCGACAGCATCAGCAAGAGTACTGTCGCTGAAGGGTTAACCCCGCCGTCCTCTGTCGCTGCTGAGGCACAGCCCCAGGCGTCCGTCTCCGTAGAACCGGATAAACCAGAGGCAACTTCGCCAACACATCAAAATGACGCACTGAGCTCCGTCACGACCGGTATCGCAGCCATCGACATCAACGAAGCCGGCGCGCATGCCAATCCTGCCACCCCTTCTGCCGAACAGATTATCGCGCGTGGGCTGGTCAAGTTGGAGCGAAGAACTTCGCTACGCAACACTGCGCCAGTGTTTAATGAGATTTTCAAGTATCTCACCAAGCCTCAGCAGCAGGAGGGTGTTGTTTACGTCGGTAAAAGCCTAGAGCATGAGGATCTCTTCATCATTGGCTCGACGTCGCAACCGATACACAAACTCATCCGATCTAAACACTGCCGCATAATGAACTCGGAAATTATATACGCAACGAGCGGGGGAGCTTTCTTTGCAGCGGCAAAGGCCGTAAAGCTGGCTCAGACGGTGCTTTCCCACCACAATTTCACCGTCAAGCAATGCGAGAGATGTGGCAGCAATCACAGGAACTTGTTCCGCGCTCCTGAGAGGACGGTGTTGGAGACTGTAGAAATCATGGAGAACTTTGTTCGTTTGCCTGCATACGAGCTGGATGGAGAGACTTGGAAGCTCTCTGGGGCTGCGCATGACAAGATCAAATCCATGTGCGAATTCTCGCCGGCGTCGCTGAAAACGACCATCGAGGAGGCGCAACAACAACCCAACCACGGGAAGGATGCGTCCGAGCTCGACGAGGAGGAGAGCATCGCCGACATTTCTATCCTTTCGGAATCTCAAGAGTCAGTGAGAAGCTGGGTTTCGGACACAACGGAGACTCACAACTCCACGGCCGAGGACAGACGGGGATCAGGGGCCGCGTTTGCAAAGAGACTCCGTCAGGGGTATAAAGGTCTCAAGAGTCGTGTGAGCGACGCCTGGAACGAGGCCTGGAAGGGTAACAGAAGCCAAAATATCGGTATGGAGAAGGAGGACGCTGTCACGGGCGTATTCATGAGTCTGATGCCTGAAGAGGCGACGGTAGAGGACGGAACTAAGGATGAGCGCGCGGAGTTTTCGTGGCTCACGAGAAAGGCGCAAGGGGTCGCGCGGTGGCTTACCGATTTCGAAGACGAAATGAAACGGAAGAGCGAAGACAATGAAAACGTCAGAGTCCAGGAGCATGAGATTGCAGTCAAGGGATATTAACAAGCTCTCTGCGTCTTGATCTTCGTTGAGAGGTTCACGGCCACCGCCAAGGCCAAGCCAAGTGGCCATCTCCCGATGTAGGTACCGGGATTGAGATTTCTTTGATTTCACCTTCACTTTAGTCTTGGTTTCTTTTTCTTTTCTTCCGCTTCGAAGCACGAGTGAGGTGATGACTTCAAGGCTTCTCGCAGAGGAGACCCGGTGGGGGCTCGTCCTCCAATGATTGGATGATGACAACTGCTGGAAATGAAGGCATGGATGGTATTGTACAGTAAATTCGATTGTCGTTGTATTTTTCTTATTTTCCCCCTGAGAACAAAGTGTTGCTGGCATGACATGTAGTTGTAGTTAATACAGGACACTAAACTAGGGCGCTGGAGATCGGAGCCCATCCCCAGCATCTGGTTTTAGCGGCTGTTTCGGCCGATCCCCCTTGTCTGCCAAGAAGGCACTGCACCAAGGACATGCGAAAAGCAGCAGGTTATTGTGCGTGCCGATCCAAGCAGGCGCATCAGCTGAGCCATGCAGTGCGCCGTGCATCGAGATGACGCCGATTGGAAGGCAGGTGTGCGCAGGCATGTGCATGTGCGTCTGTTTGGTGTTTGGTGGTGGTGGTGGTGGCGGCGGTGGCTTTGCCGAATGTCGCCGATGCAACCAGGCCACCGTGCTACCGCGACACAACGACACGGGACGAAAAACCATCTTCATGTTTGCTGTATCCACAACATGGGCATCATGAGAAAACGGCTTATCTCGAATTTTTGGTCCGTATTATCATCCATGGTCGGAAATGGAAGGGGTGGAAAACCATGGCGCAGGGATGCAGGGCGGCTTGCATCGGCGCTCCGCCAGCGCCGGACCTCGGGCCTCCTGTCCACTAATTGCCTCTACTTTACCTTTGTGCAGGTATAGCCGTACCGGTACCAGGCGCATGCAGAAAGACGCTGCACAACACAGTGCGTGTGGCTGCCTCGCCCATCGTCATCCCGCCGCAAGCAGTCCCACGCAACGCTGACAGTGCGCGGCCAAGAGTCATGAGCGCCCCCCGGAGGAGTCAGAAGAAGGTAGAGAGAGAGTCGAGGTACTAAGCAAAGGGTACCGTGCTACCGTTGGTAATGTGTAATATCTTTGTCTCGCTTCGGTCCACCTGCACTTAGGAGTTTAGCTCAACTTCTTGGGCTTCACGGCGCTGGCGAAGACCAAGTGTCCCTTTTTCCCGCATTTAATCCTCTGCTCGTCTCACTCTTCTCCCGCTTCTTCTTCTTTCTTTTCTTCTTCCTCACTACTCTTCCATCTGCCTCTCTTCCATCCTCCTTCGCTCCTTCCCTCCTTCTTCTAGGTCTGGCACCCACCCCACTATATCGATATCTGCACCCCTCTGTCGTCATTATCGATAATAGCTTCCGTCCAGCACAACCATGACGATGAATACGAGCCCCATCACGAGCAAGTTCCTCTCCCACCCCGAGGATCTTGGTGTCGTTGCTGTCGGATTCTCTGGCGGTCAAGTATGTCACCCCTCCTCTTCTTGCAATTGCGAGCGCAACCCGATTGTGTGAGCTGACCTCGCAAAGTGCAAAGAAGGTGTCGATGCTGCTCCTTCGGCCCTGATAGAGTCGGGTCTCCTGACGCAGCTGCGCGACGAGCTTGGCTACAACCTGCACGGCCATGACACGGTGCACCTCTACACCGACCTGGTCCCCGAGTCGGATCCCGACTACCGCAACATGAAGAACCCCCGCGCCGTGTCCTCCGTCACCCGCCGAATCGCCTCGCAGACCTATGAGCACGCCTCCAAGGGCCGCCTGGTCCTGACGCTCGGCGGCGACCACAGCATCGCCGTCGGCACCATTGCCGGCACCGCCAAGGGCATCCGCGAGCGCCTCGGCCGCGAGATGGCCGTCATCTGGGTCGATGCCCACGCCGACATCAACACCCCCGAGACGAGCGGCAGCGGCAACATCCACGGCATGCCCGTTGCCTTCCTGACGGGCCTGGCCAAGGATGACAACGAGGAGTTCTTTGGCTGGATCCAGGACGACATGCGCATCAGCGTGCGCAAGCTGGTCTACATTGGCCTGCGCGACGTCGACCCCGGCGAGAAGCGCATCCTCCGCGAGAACGGCATCAAGGCCTTTAGCATGTTTGACATTGACCGGTATGTGTATATGCTCTTTCATAGAATGGCGACAGCTAACGACGGGTGTGCAGCTACGGCATCGGCCGCGTCATGGAGATGGCGCTCGCACACATTGGCAACGACACGCCCATCCACCTTTCGTTCGACGTCGACGCGTTGGACCCCATGTGGGCGCCCAGCACGGGTACGCCGGTGCGCGGTGGTCTGACGCTGCGCGAGGGCGACTACATCTGCGAGTGCGTACACGAGACGGGCAGCCTGGTGGCGGTGGACCTGGTCGAGGTGAACCCCAAGCTGGCGCCCGTGGAGGACGTGGGCGCGCACGAGACGGTGCGGGCGGGATGCTCGATTGTGCGATGCGCGCTGGGCGAGTCGCTGCTATAGATGTATAACAAACACATTGGGCATGGGATGACTGTACGAGAGTAGCTATACCGATACCGGGTGCGGTCACGATACAAAATAGATGATACCCGTTGTCTTTGCAACGATGACGGCATGAGACTTGGCTTTCGTTTGTGTCTTGTCGCCGGAAGAGACGGGCCCGTCAGTGGCTGGACATGTGGCCGGGCAGCTCACCGACTGTTTGGGTAACAAAGCAGGGCGAGCAGGTCCCGAGACCGCCTCACTTGGGCCCACACGCTGCACATGACACGGCTCCGGGTCTCCAGATGCCAACGGGTAGTGGTTCATCGGAAAGTCCTTTGCATGGGCAGATAGGGGCAGCCGGAGCTGGACCGTGGGAGAGAAAAGGGAGAATAGAAGTCAAAATTCCATCAAAGTTCCGGCGTCTCCACCGCGACTCCTCGGCTCCGCGTGACGGGGAGACCCAGCCCTTCGCATTTGCTACTCCCACCAGTGCTACGGGCCGGGTTGCATGAACACGCGGAATCGCACAGGCTGCACGGTGGCCGAGTGATGGTCGAGTGGTAGAGTGGTCGAGTTAGTAGGCGAAGGAGACCCCTGTTGGTGTCTGTCGAAGCAACGACCAGCCTCCCCGCTAGAGGCCGAAACGGGAGGCTGGGTGAACTCCTTATTTTCTTCTTTCCTTCTCTTTGCTCTTATTTTTTCAACTTGAAGACGACATGTCGATTAACAGTGCCTCTCGATCATTTGTCACTTTTATTGGCCATTTTCCCTTCTACATATGTATCTTATGCATACACTGACTCGTCTCGTCACAGAAAGCCGTCAGCCAGATTTAGGAGAGTGAGTGCTGTCAACTTCTGGGCCCACTGCCAGCGGGTCGCCTAGCAACGCCAGATCCACAGCCCGACCCCTCGGGGAAAAGCTCCCACCATCCATCGACTCGATTCGCTGCCTCCAGAGTCCCTCCCAGCCCCGGGACCGCTGCCCATCACAGCTCCCATCACGCCCAACCGGGGGTATCCCAGGGAACAAACCGCCGCGGAATTGTGAGGCAACCCTTTTTTTTCTGCTGGGGTTTGCTTCTTCTTCTTCTTGCTTTCCCTCTACTCCAGGTTTCCCTGTCCAAGACTTGTCCGCATGATCGCCCGTTGAACGACGAAGAAAGAAAAAAAGAAGGCAAACGGCACAGACACACAGAGAGATCGACGAGGGGGCTGTCTCTTCTTGGGCTCCACCGGTGTGTGCGTTTTTTAGGCCGCTCGTCTTGGACCTGCAGGTTCGACGTGGCAGCGACCTTTCGTTTTCCCTACCGAGCCGAGAGCATTGGGCGGCGAGTCGAGCCAGGGTGTACGACGGCCATTGATATATTGATCCTGCGCCTGAAAGATCCACGAGGGGGGGCTTTCTTGCATTTTTTCTTCCTTCCCGCCGTACACGACCTGCTCCGATTTGACGACGAACCAAGACGATACACATTATACGACATCACGAACACATCAACCACGGAAGGCCATCTGCCTCATACCTACCTACCTACCTACCAACCAACCAACCGACGCCGACCCGCACCGAGCCCAACGTGTACGCTGGGGGGACGACGAAGTGGTAGTCGAGAGAGAGAGGAGACCGCACACGCACACGCACACGAGTATCCGGACGACCGAGCGAGCCAATCGTCACCGTCACCGTCACCGTCACCATGGCCGTTGCGTCCACAGTCAGCGGCGCGACGTCGTACATCTACAGCCGGCGTGTCGTCAGCCATGTGCGCACCTACAACTGGCCCCCGCTGCAGCTCAACTTCTGGATATTTGTCATGCTGCTGGCCTCGGCGAGCATCATGGGTGTCTTTGCCAACTTTATCCTCATCCAGGACCAGCTGTTGCTACCCGTACCATGGTGCGTCTGTCCCCTCGTCCCGTCCGTCACCCACCCGTTCAGGATGCTGACCACTCATGTCTAGGTATTTCCCCTACTTCATCACCGTTAGCGGCATCACGATCCTCTTCATCATGGGTCTGTTCTGGCTCATTGCCAATCGGAGATTGCTGCCGGCCATTGTCATGATTGGCGCCTTTATGCTCTTCGTGCAGTGGCTGGTGGGCCTGATTATCGTGGGCATCCAGCTCTGGGGGCCCAATGGCTCCGTGCAGAGCAACTGCAACCTGCATGTCTTTGACGTGAACCCGACCGGACAGACGGAGAGGACCATGGCGTGGCTCATGCAGAGGAGTATATGTAAGTGCCCCCTTGCTCATTTCTGCCGTGTGTGTGACGTGACGCTGACAGCGGGGCAGGTCAGTCGTGGCAGCTCGTGTTTGCCATGGCCCTGACGGGCAACATCTTCCTGTTCTGGATCATGATCATGGCGTACCAGGTGTTTGCCGACTCATGACGAGGGCTGGCGACGCGCGGAGACGACAAGGCGTAATATCGAAAACGAGAACGAGACTTGCGATAGATGGGCATTGGCGACGGTGTCCGGATGTGACGAGTGTATGGCTGCTGTTGCTTTATCATCGTTCTGGGACTGGTCGGCATGCATAGCATCTAGAGGCGTTGCTTGAGCTGGGAATTGTTTGACTTGGGAATGGTGTTGCACGAGCGGGATCTGCTTGTTGTTTTTTCGTATTTTGATACGGGCTGCTGTCGAAGATGGAGAGCCTTTGTTTTTGTTTTGTTTTGTTTGGGCATGGACTTTGCAAACATATATGGCAGATGTTGACCAAGAGGAGGGATATACCAAGAGTTGCATATTGAAAGGAATATAATTCGCCTGGCCGTGCGGCAGGCTAACCCGGGAAAAAGAACGCATCTTACTTTTCTTGATGCTTGACTGCCGTGACCAAGAATGATAAGCAGCTTGCATCATTGCACTATTCTTGGATGGTTATCTTAGCACAGCAACCCTGGCGATACTAGTCGACAAGCTACCATGGCACCAACCACAAACGATCATCATATCGGGATAGATAGTCTCGGTCTGCGTCCGCATGAGACCCCGAGACCCCCTGTCCATCTGAAAGAGCTGGGTCTGGAACACGATATTACCCCTCACCCAGCAGTGCGCAGCCACCAGTACCAGCGCACTCGAGACACGCAGCCAAGGTGAGACAGTGTGTGATGGCGGGCAGGGAACAAATAAGAAAAACCTGCTTGGTGGATGACGGGTGGGGGCGGCTGTTGCTGCTGTTGGCAAGCCAAGTTTCCGGGTGAAGACATGCATTGCTCAAGGGAAAAAGCTTGGATGAGGACGGAGAGCAGATGGGGGGAGCTTGGCCGAGGGGCAGGTGGAGCATAGACAGCCCTGGGCGCAGATCCTACGTCCGTCAGGTCCCTTACCAACTTTCCCTTACCACTTGCCCTTGGTTTGTGAGGAGAGGAGATGAGACAGATGAGATGAGATGGGAGATGGCGTTGGTATGGAGGACAGCGCCATGGCTTGCGTCGAGCATCGGGCCGTCGTGTGTAGAGAATGGATCGGCAAAACTCTCTCAGCTCGGATGGAGCGGCGCAGCAGCCACGCATTCATCGAGAAGGGAGAGAGAGGGCGCGTCCAGCTGGTCAAGGATGCTGCAGATTCGGCAGTAGGTAGTGCTGGGACGGCCGCGGCAGGCCTTGCTGGATATGACGTAGCGCAGGGAGCCCGCGTGCAGCTTGGAGGAGCTTGGACGCGGGGATACCATCGATAGTGCACTGCTATCTTCCCCTCTCTTCGGTGCAGAGAGACGGACGGGTATAAGAGAGGGCTGGACCCTTCAAAGTCAGGGTCCTGTCTCATCATCCTCACCATCCATCCAACAGCATCCATCTCCAACTACTCTCCTACTACTCTTCCACCTCCACTTCACTTCTATCATCATGGACTTTATCAAGGACGCCGTCAGCAAGGCCACTTCTGGCTCTGGCAACAAGGACGCCAACCAGAACAAGACTGGCGATGGCCAGATGGACTTCATCGACAAGGGTACACATGCTCCGTTACATTGAGATGCCGTGACTGGCGACTGACGAGAAACAGCCTGGGATGCCGCCAGCAAGAAGGCCGGCCACGACTTTGACCGCTCCACCGACGAGAAGATCACCGACGCTGCGCGAGACGCCTATAAGAAGTACTCTGGGTAAGTGGTGCATGTTCATTATACATGGTAAATTGTATGCTGATCCGTCGATAGCAAGGACGTGTCTGATAAGATCTCCAACTAAGCGGGATTGGGATGATAATGATAAGCGGTTTCTTCCGTATGATGACTACCGATCACTATAGATAAAGCAGATCTGAATCAATGAAACATGATTAATGGACCATGACACGTGCTTGCCAGTATCTTCACATGCTTTCACGTCGCCAAGTGGGGACGAAGCGAATGGAGGAGATGAGTTATTTAGAGGGCGATAATCACTGGCAAAAGCTGCCCGTTGAGCAATGCACCGCAAACAGTATTGGTGCAGGGTAGCTCAACCACTCTCAGGCGAAGAGGAATGGAGGCTTGACAGCTTGTGTGGGACAGCTCCAGATGCTACAGCTCCAGCGGCCCTGGCTTATGCAACCATCCTCAGCTCAGCATGGCGCGTGCATAGATCGGGCTTCGACCCGGCTGGCCGGACAACGGGAGAGCAGGGGAGGGGGGGGGGGGGGTTTCTTCAGCTGTCAATCTCCTCGTGGGTTGGTGCAGAGACTGCCAGAGTAAATCGATGGTACGGCGGATCGGGGCTGTAAATCCCCCCCTTGTCTGTTATGTGAGGATTTTTTGTGTATGTATCTATGTGACACTTTTCCATTTTATGCTGCGGAGGCTCGAGCGCGGGCGAGGAAACAAACAGCTTGGCTTCATCAATTTTCTTTGCTGCTGATTGTGCTGGCAAACGGGAGGAGCACAACACCTCTGCACTAAAGGGAAATCCCCCTTCCCAATTCTCAACCTCGACACCAAAAAATAATAATAACAACAACGACGATCCATCATCACCACCCAACTGCCCTTACCAACTGAACCTGTCCGCCCTCTTTCTCTCTTTTTTTTCCCTGCTCTTTTTTCCCTCTCTCTCTCGCCTAGTTGGGCTCCCCCCTCGAATCCCCTGGCTACAGGTACCCTCCTGCAAAGATGCACCATGGCCGACGCTGAAGACTCCCCCCATCGCCCCGTGTCGCGCGCATCCACGGCTCGGCGCGTGCTGTCGGCCCAGCAGCTCGCTGATGCTGGTGCCAATTCCTCCGCCCTCCCCGCCTACGACACGACCGACGAAACCCCGGATCCGTCGTCCCTCGCCGCCAGGAACAGCACCCTGTCGCCGCCTCTGCCGCCTGCTTCTGCCCGGCCCAGCGCCTCCTCTCTCCCTGCTGCTATGCCGCCTCTCCCTACCTCGCCGTCACATTCGCCTTCTCCTGCCGTCGCGGCTCCTTCGACGGCTGCTACCCCTGCTGCTGCTGCTCGTCGCTCCGTCCTGCCCCCGGACAGCAGCTACTTCGACGCCGTCACCATGGAGCCCGGCCGCGACATCGACGATTCCCTCACCGAAGAGGCCGTCCGCGAGCATCTGCGAGATGTAGAGTCTAGCTTCCTCCCCGCCCTGTCGCCCATCCCGACCGGCTCGACCAACGGAGGCGGCGGCGGGGTCGACGACACGTACCTTTTCGACTCGCCCAATAAGGCCGCCATGCAGATGCCACCGCCCCCGCGACCTCTGCCCAACCCAAATGATTCGTCCATTGTCGGCGACAACACCTCCAGCCTGGAGAGACTCGACTCCTCCCCGACAGCTGCCGCTGCGGCTAGGACCATCTCTCGCGCTGTCAGCACGGCCACCTCTGCCGTTACTGCTACCCGATCTATTCCCGCCTACGATTCCTACACCCCTGCCGACACCTCTGCCTCTACCGACTCCAACAATAACCAAGACGACGATAACGACGACCGCGAGATCTCCTTCGTCTCCACCTCCAGCGCCGCAGGCGAGAACGACCAGCCCCGGCTCGATGCTGGCAGCACCCCGGGCCATTCGCTGCGCAGCAAGCGCCCAAAGTATCTCCGTAGCCGCTTCGGTAGCCAGAGATCCTCCACCTCATCCTTCACCACCAACCCCGAGTCTCACGACGGCAGCGATTTGACCGTCGGTATGGGAATGGACTATGCCCTGCAGTCCGGCGGCGCTGTGCCCGCCCTCGGCATGCAACGGCTGGCCAGCAACCCGATGCCGCGATCCATTAGTATGGGCAGCATGGTGTCCGGCATGGGTGCTGACGACTTCACCGAGACCGTCCCCGGCCAGCTTGAGCCGCTTGTGGAGGTTGAAAGCCCCGAGCGACCTCGTCGAGAGCAGCTCCCCAAAACACCGAAAGCTTCCAAGGAGAACATCGGCCCTGCACCTACTGACACCGTCATCGCTAGGCACGTGAGGAATGTCCAGGTTCCCGAGTCGCTGGCCCAAGAGTACAAGTTCAAGAGCGGATTGGAGACGCCCAGGAGGCCTTCAGGTGGCCTTGCATCGATACAAGGCACGCTCGGGCGCGCTGGAGGAAGGACAATGACCCTAAAGGAGCAGAGCAGCACCATTGAACGACTGTCTAAAGAGAATTTCGATCTCAAGCTCAAGGTCATGTTTCTGAGCGACCGTCTGGACAAGCTCTCGGAAGAAGGCATAAAGGAGATGATTTCGGAGAATGTCGATCTCAAGACGGGCCTTGCCGTGCTGCAGCGAGACAACAAAGTGCTGAGGCGGAGGGTCAAGGAGCTCGAAAAGCGGATCAAGGACGACGACGAGAGGCCGAGCACGGCCCGAAGCGGCACGTCCTCGACGGATCAGACAGCCAAGATGGACGACGAGGATGCTGCAGAGAGGGAGGAGGAGCTGATATACCTGCGCGAGCGTGTCGAAGAGTACGCCGAAGAGATTGAGCGATTGAGGACCGAAAACTTCCACAGGGAATCGGAAAAGCGCAAACTGACCGAGCTTGTTCGGTCGATGAGCGAGCACCCCGCAGATGGGCTGGGAAGACAGGATGAGGCCGATGTCTGGAAGGACTTGCTGGAGCAAGAGACGGCTCGCAGAGAGCAAGCCGATGAGGACAACCGCCGACTACGCGATGAAATTTTCAGGATGAAGCAGGATGTCTCGGGAGCGGCGTCGCAGACTGGCGGCTTGCACCATACGACCAACATCTACAACATTACCAGAAAACAGCGAGAACGCGCCGGATCGCCCAGCCGGCCAGTGTCCGGTCTATCAGGAGACGTCGAGGGCTCCAATGCCAACCTGAGCGCAGCGAGCACCCTCGTCGACGAGCTGCGCCGAGAGACGGAGCAGCTTCGCCACGAGAACGCCGAGCTCCGACGAGAGGTGGGCGCGCAGACGTCCATGTTGACTTCTAGGAACCGCGAGAAGGAACGCCTGTACCAAGAGATTGAGGATCTCAAGATGGCCCAGCGACGGGCTGGACCCGCGCCCTCCACCATCGACAGCCTCCTCGAGCGCTCAGCCTCTCGCGCAGGCGGCCACGAGCGATCGCACTCGAGGGGTAGTGCCCGGACGAGACAGACGGCGCTCGAAGATGACATGGAGCGAGAGGACCTGGAGAATAAACTGGCCGAGGCACGAGACAAGGTCAGCGAAGTCAAGCTACGGAACCAGGAGCTGCAGCGCGAGCTCGAGGCCTGCATGGAGGACTTTGAGGTGGCCATTGCTGGCAAGCGAGAAGCCGAGGCGGCCGCCCTCAACCTGCAGGAAGACATCGACACCGCCATGAACGACCTAGTGGCGCTACAGGCGGAGCGTGATGAGGCGCTGAGGGAGCAGTCCGAGATGGAAAACGAGTTCGAGGCGCTGCGTAAGGAGGCGCAGGAGGAGATTGACGTTCTCGAGGCCGAGGCAGACCAGCGGACCGAGGAGATCCAGCGACTGCAGGCCGATGTGGCCGAGCGCTCCGAAAACTTCGACGCACTACAAGAGGAGATGCGAGTTCTGAGCGACTCGATAATTCGGCTGGAGGATGAGCAGAACAACAAGCACCGGCGAATTCAGCAGCTGGAAGAGGAACTCGACAACGCTAATAGGGAACTCGAGGAACTGGAACAGAAGCTGTTGGAGTCTAACGAGAAGAACCAGCGACTCCTGGTACAGCAGGAGTCTTCCCAGGGAGAGATTGCCTTCTTGCGCGAAGAGCAGGAGGGCGACAAGATCCGGATCGGCGACCTGGAGGCGCTGCTGGCGAGCGTAGAGCAGAGTGTACGAGACGAAAAGGAGCGCGCCAGGGACCTTGAGATACGGCTGCAGCAGGAGCGCGCGCAACGAGAGATTGTGGCGGACAGGGAGAAGGAGGAGGTGCAGCAGTTTGTCAACGAGCTCAACCGCGAGGCGTCGGCAGCCAAGGATGAAGCGAGGCGGCTGCGTAAGAGCCTGTCGTCTCGCGAGGTCGAGGCTACTGAGTGGAAGGAGAGGCTGCTGGAACTGGAGAGCAATCTCAGAGAGGCTCTGGGTGACCTAAATGGCACCCGATCATCGCTGCTCAAGGTATGTCTGCCTTTTCATGCTTCTCTACAAATGCTAACCCCTTTTCAGTCCATTGCCAAGATGCAACGCGAGCTGGAGGACACGGTTCGCGAACTGGATAAGACCAAGGCTGCTGTGAATGAAAAGGACCGCATCATCAAGCAACGCGACTCGCTGCTCGAGTCGCACGCACTCGAGAGCCGCAAACTGGGCGAACTACTAGAGAAGGAGCGTGTATCTCACCGCAACACCAAATCCCAATACGAGACGTTCCAGAAGACGCACCAGCACCTGTCGCGGACGGCCAGCACACAAGACATCCGGATCGCAGAGCTCGAGTCTACAAGGAGCCAGGACCGAAGGAAGCTCACAATGCTGGAGCAGTCGGCGCGGGACCAGCTGCTGGAGCGCAACGAGCTGCTGCTGCAGCTGTGGCATAAGCTCAGCGCCATCTGCGGGCGCGAGTGGGCCAACAGCAACACCCTCATCGACAGACAGGTGCTGCCGTCGCTCGAGGTCGTGGCCAACAGGCTGCCTGGCTTCTCAAAGAATCTGCTGGCGGCAGTGAAAGCGATCGAGACACTGGTGGGCTCGTTCCAATCCCGGATCAAGTCGGTGGAGCGAGACCTGCAGCGGGAATACCAGACGCTGGAGAACAACCTGGAGGTGCGGACTAAGAAGCTGGACCGACTGGAGACGATTGTTCGAAACTCGATTGCCTCGGGGACGCTGCCCGGATCGGGTGACCTTCAGCTTCGCATGGCTAGACTGGAGGATGCGTACCGGCAGCTCAAGGTCGAGAATGCAACGCTCCGGACGGCGACAGAAGTGCGGTCGCGAGCAGCGTACGGGTCGGGCGGTAGCGCCGATGCTCTCGTACCGACAAGTCTGAGCGGATCGCCGTCGCCATCGGTGCCGCGCGGACCAGGGGAGCAGGACAAGGATCGAAGTCTCCGATCGAGCCACGGGCGGGCGAGCAGGACGACGACCATGACGAGGGCGCACACGACGACGGCGGCTACGGGGACCTCGCCGGCAGGAGGCATGGACGTGGCGCTGCCCGAGGAAGGGGGCGGCAGCGGCAACGATAACCGCTGGCTGCTCCGGCTGCGCGACATGGAGTACAAGCTCAAGATGGAGCGCGAAGGGCGTAACCAGGACCGGCAGGCGGCGCGGCAGCGGCTCGGCGGGCTGGAGTCGGAGAATCGGGACCTACGGGAGAGGGTGCGCCGGGTGGCTGACGCGGAGATGTAACACGTGGCTGTTGGACTGTTGTTTTCATGGTTTTCTCTCTCTTGTTTTTTTCTGCCCTGCCTTGAGCGAGTATGTCTTGAATTTTGTACCATTACAAGGGCTGGATGGGCAAACGTGGTATTGTTACGTTTTAGAAGAAGGAAAGGAGATGATGGATGGGCACAAGTCATTTTTCTTGTTTCGTTCTTCCGTTCTTTTTTATAGGACTGCATGATATGGATATTGGAGGCCTGGTGTTGGTGGAGGAAAGACAGAAAGAAAGAGATAGAGAAATGGATAGTCATGATACGGACATTGGTGTTGAGTGTTATTTACCTGCGTTCCTGGACCGGCCACGTCTTTGAAGCTGTATACGGAGCTATATATCTATGAGGCTTCGGGATATTGGGTTGGCTTTCCATAACACGGGGCTGAGGCGGCTGAACGTCAACTGAATCACCGATACTGGGGAAGCAGAAGGCTTCGAACGCTCATCGGATGTAACCCCAGGATGTTCGCGAGCAACGATCCGCTGGGACGGGTGCAAGGTAAGCCAAAAGGGTGAAAAGCAGCAGTTGGGGTATTTTCCATAAAGCAATGAGCGAGCCGCAGGCGAGGAGGGCCTCCCTGGCAAGGGCCGCCGGAGGCATCAACCATGAACTATCCGTGTGCATCCATTCTCGAGGGATGTTTACTATAAGCTGACTACAGGAACTTGAACAAAAAGATTATCCGATTACAGCGGCTACTCTGTTAAACCTATGCTAAGGATATTCAATCTACAGACCCTCTAGTCCTATCCTTGTTGTTCTCCAATTTATAGGTTCCATGGGCATGGCATGATGAGGTGTTGTTGACGCAATGTGGGCCGTGATGACTTGCAGGAGTGACAGCAGCCTCACTCTGGGGGAGGGGGGATCACGAGGCACCGCCAACCCTGCCAAGTACCCCAAGCCGGGACAGCACTAGCTACGGCGAAAATTGGTTTGCTTTTCTCCTTTGCTCCGCGAGTTTCCCCATGGAAGAGGGCGTGGTGAGATGGAACGACAAATGCGGACTTCCGGATTGGGAAATACCGCCTTCGAACGTCAACCCACACGGGGTATATAAGTCTTAGGGAGCATTTCAAGGCTTTCTTTTTTATGAATTGTGCTGTATATTTCACTGCTGTATCTGTCTGTATCTTGTATATTCGCCTATTCTGATAATATGAGTCCAATGGTGCGGTCCCCGCTGAGGCGCTCGCTGAAGGGCAGCCTTCCGGCGATCCGGCGCCACGTCTCCATGACAGCCACCCAACCCAAGCGTGAAGGCGACATCTCCGACGCATTTGCGTCCATGTCGCAGGCGGACCTGGCGCCGCTGCCGGACATCTTTCGCCAGCTCAAAGTGAATCTCGTCAAGGGGCGAGAGGCGGCCATCGAGCAGAGCTGGCGGAGGCTGCTCCGGGAGCTGAGGCGTGAGAATGAGATCATCGCGCAGAGGGGGCCCGGCGTCATCCCGCAGGTGGAGTGCTCGGATCTGAAGAGGAGCATTGGGGAGAAGGAGGAGGAGATTCGGAAGAGGGGTGTTGTGGTGGTTAAGGGGGTGATTCCGGAGGCGGAGGCGAGGGCGTATAAGACGGAAGTGGAGGATTATGTGCGGCGAAATCCGTGGACGCGAGGTGAGATTCCGGGGTGACGAATTGCTTCTTGAATACTTTTTTCTGATGGACAAGCAGCATTTCCGGCTCATGATCCCCAGGTCTATGAGCTGTACTGGTCGCCTCCGCAGGTCAGGGCGCGGGCACACCCGTCCTTCACGCAGGTCCAGCAGCTCCTCATGGCGCGCCTCTGGCACACATCTCCAGAGACGCAGCTATCCATGTCCACGCCATTCAGCTATGCAGACAGGCTGCGCATCCGACAGCCCGGGGACGCCTCCTTCGCGCTGGGGCCGCACATGGACGGCGGCAGCGTGGAGCGGTGGGAGCCCGAGGGGTTCGGCCGGGGCGGCGTGTACGACGAGATCCTCGCGGGCCAGTGGGAGTCGTACGACGCGTGGGACGCGAGCGGGCGCGTCGACGCCGTGACGAACCGGTACGAGGGGATCGGCCCCTGCAGCGCGTTCCGCATGTGGCAGGGCTGGATGAGCATGAGCCGCAGCGGGCCGGGGCAGGGCACGCTGCTCGTGTATCCGCTGGTCAAGCACGCGGCGGCGTATACGCTGCTGCGACCGTTCTTCAGGCCCGTGGTTGCGGCGGCGGCGGAGAGGGGGGCCGAGGGGTTCCTGGAGGAGGGCAACTGGCGGATGATGAGCGTCGAGGAGATGAATAGCGATTTGCAGGGCGCGGTGCCGGGTAAGGGGCTCGAGTATACCGAGGAGTGGCATCCGCACCTGGAACTGGGGCAGTGTATGGTGCATGTACCGGATATTAAGCCGGGAGACTATGTTGCCTGGCACTGCGATAGTAAGTTTTGCCCCTCTCCTCTCTTTCTTTCTTTCTTTCTTTCTTTCTTTCTCTCTTCTCTTTATGCTGTCAGAGAAAGGCTGACGGAAGCACCCCGCAGCAATCCATGCCGTCGACAAGGTTCACGCGGGCACGCAGGACTCGAGCGTCATGTACATCCCCATCTGCCCCGTCACGGAGCAGAACGCGGCGTACATGGTGCGGCAGCGCGAGGCGTTTCGCCAGGGCGCGCCGGGCCCGGACTTTGGCGGCGGCGAGGGCGAGGCCCGGCACGAGGGGCGACTGGGGGAGGGGGACCTGGCGCGGCTGCGAGGGCTGAGGGCCATGGGGATGCAGAGGCTGGAGGTGCGGGAGGGCATGAGGCGTGGGGAGAGGGAGGTTGTGGAGAGGGCGAATCGGGTATTGGGTTTTTAGGGGGTGTGTAAGTGAGGATTGGGTATATTGTGGCGATGACGGGTATGGCTTGACAGGATGTTGGTCTTTGGTTTCTTGGATAAGGGTATATTGAGAGTGATTTGGAATATTGCGGGTAATAATCATTGGTGTTGGCATTGCCTCTGGACATACAGAGTGACACGTGCTGGTGTAAGACGACAATGACAGTACTGTCCCTTTCGACTCTTCAAAGTCAAGCACTTCTCGCCATGATAACTCGCCCAATTGTCATAGCGGCCTCCTAGCCATCACCTCTGCCAAGGCTAAACCCACAGAGAGCCCGGGCTGATCTGCAGCCGCAGAGCTTATACACAATCCCTTGCCTCCCAAGCACTATTGGTGTGCTGATCCGCAGACAGTTGCAGTCTAAGATATAGCCCTGCATGTCGATCTCGGTAGCCTTGCCGCTCTACCCAAGATGGCGGCGCAGAGTAGGGTACGTGTATCGCCTTTACCGAGGCGCCAAATCTGAAAGACGAATTTGCGGGTGTGATGCTGTGTTGCCAGATATCATGTTGGTTGTGCCACGGCGTACGGCATGCCATGGAGGATGGCGTGAAGCTGGTGTGGCGGCTGTGCCAGGTGAATCTCGTCGCTTGATGTGTGTGGCTTGAGATTTGATGCTGCTCGAGCTGGCCTCAAAACAAGACTGGCGGATAGAGAGCCGGTAATGGATGGTTCTGCCACAACGGAAATGTTCTCGACATCCTTGCCGAGCTGGCCGAGGTCGTCGCAGTTTCGGTCGAGGTGAGATACTCACTACTCGGTAGGCTTCCCCTTTGCTTGATTCTTCAGCTCCTGGACAAAATGCTTGAAGAAGCTCTGCCGCCGCGATGCCGCCATCGGATCGGCTGCATACCCGTCAGTTTCCTCTGCAGTGGCTTGTAGCCAGACTCGCGTGCGTACCTGTCGCCTCGCCCGGTGCGAGCGGCTCGTGCGGGTTTCGGCCGTGCTGCATCTCGTGGACGCTTCGGTGGATTCTGCCAACGGCGCGATGGAAGCCTGGCTGGCGGAGGATCTATAGACGTTTGGTCAGACGGGGTATGAGGTTGCGTGGGATTGAGGAGGGTGTCGTACGGCGGCGATGATGCGATCCTGTCGAAAGGTTAGCTGAGGCATCTAGGAGAGCTGGTTTGAGGGCGACGAACCTCGAATGCCGCAATGATACGAAGTGCCCACCAGTGGGGTGCCATGGCTGGGATAGGGCTGGAGGTGAAAGTCGTTCGGTGGCGGATGGGAGTCGAGAGGCGACTTTTGAGGTTTGGGATGGTGGAGTTGAGTTGACGAGCATCAGTGGTGGTTTGGCTGCAGAAGGGGAATTATTGAATTATTGTGGGGAGGGGAGCTCGGGAGCGGCCGACCCACTGTCAGGGACCCATGGATGGCCCAAACAAACCCCCCGCGTCACGCCTCTCATGTACAGCAACGGATGTCGGGACGGTTTGACGGGTTGGTTGTGCAGCAGCGTCGGTGGTTACGCAGCAGCCGGGTGCTTTTCTGGGCAATTTCAAGCGCGACGCCTCTACTCCGCGATGAATCTGAGGATCTTCCTGCTCCTCGACAGGCAGAAATTGATGGATTGATTGCCATTCGTTCATCGTCATTGCTGTTTGCATGCTGACTAATGCGCTGCCGCTGACCTCCAAGAAGCAGCCCAAAACACCATCATCAACTAGCGCCACGCCTATTGCAGCCCTTATTCTCACTTCACAAAATTACAAACCCTATCTCTTTCCCTCTCTCTCCCTCCGTTCGCTATCCTCCCCCCCTACATGAGCTGCCCGCGCCCGTGAAGCGCAGCATGCTCAGCCGTCGAGACAAGGCCGACTTCTCCGGAGTGACGTAGAACGCCACGCAAATGTCCACCGCCCGGAAGGTCAAATTCGTCGCCTCGGACCCTGCCAGAGGTGGGCTGCCCGTCAAGCGGAAGCAGGTCCAGCAGGCCTGCGCGTCGTGCCGCCGCAAGAAGAGGCGCTGCATCCACGCCCAGGATGTTGATGACCAGCCTCTGGATGAGCATTCCGCCACGGCCGTCTCCTCGCCTCCCACGCCTCCGTATGTCGACTCGCCTCATTCTAAACATGTGCTAACGTCACACAGAGTCCCCAATTCCAACCATGAATCCCCTCAGTCTCACACGCACGGCAGCGTCCCAGCCTACCATGCATCCGTCAGCGCCCCAGCCTCCGCCTCGCCAGTTGGCGATGCCCAGCTTCCCTCCTCCTCCTCCAAGGCTCGCTCGTCCCGCTTCGTCGGCGACTTGAACCCAGAGGGCATCTTCATGGAGGCCGCCGGCTCCGCCTTTGTCAAGGAGGGCACACAGAAGGGCGACGTCGGCATCTGGTTCTCTTCCTCGGTGCCCGGCGCCGGCCAGGCGCAGCTCGTTACCTCGCGCCCACCTCAGATTATGGATCGCTTTCTTCTGCCTTTTGTTCGGGAGCACTGCCTGTCGTGTGTCCCGCCCGAGGCCGACTTTGCAAAGTTCAGACACGTCTTCCTGCACAAAATCCACCCCATCTTTCCCGTGATCCCCGCCGCTGCCTTGGCGGGCGACCTCGGAAGCCCAAGCAACGTGCTGCTTCGCCAGCTCGTTTGCCTTGCTGCCGTGACGGACCCCGAGATGCGGCCCTATCTGTATCTCGAGAACAAGGGCTCCGAGCTCCTCACCGCCAGCGACTTTTCTCAGACTGTTTCCTCGGCTGTCCGTGCTATACTTGAGACCAGCATCATCCCCGACCGTATCTTGCACATCCGCGCTCTCACCATCCTATCCCTCTACACGCAGCCCACGTGCGCTGAAGAGGCGGATTTGCCTGCCCAGCTAGGCGGCAGGGCCATTCACCACATACAAACCCTCGGCCTCCATCTCCTCCCTTTTGAAGGCCCGTACACAGCGGACATGGAGAACTTGTTTTGCGCCGTTTGGGCCTTGGACAGGATCAACACAGCCATCTACGCCCGCCCGTGCCTCTTCCACGAGCGCGACATTGGTACCAATCTCCATGCCTGCATCAAGAATCAGCCCCCCTGCTTCCGCCTTCTCCTGTTCGTGGTGCAGTGGCTGGACCAAGTCTTTGAACTCTACCGCCCAGGCCCTAGCGCTGAGATTTCCGGCATGTCCAAAGTGGCCTACATTGATCTGCCGGTTTTGGAGGCCATGATTGTCGACGCCGACGCCTTGCACGTCCCGTCGCCTCTAATCGGTAAGCCATCCTACCCCATCCTTCTTGACTGCTTCTGACGTCGACAGCAACCATCGAGGCCTTCTATCACGCGGTTATCATCCTTTCGTGTAGACTACCTCGTCCTGGTACTGCCCCCGCCGCAGCAACGCTCCCTCCCCCATCCGCCAATGCCCGCCGCTCCCTCGCCGCTGAGCGTATCGCCTGCGCCGTGCAGCGAGACTCGCTGAGCCCGTTGCCCTTCATCCCCTACGCCGTGTCCCTCGCGCTGAGCGTCGAGTATCGCAAGATGCGTCACAGTCGTCTGCCCATGTTTAGAACCAGGGCCATGAACGCATTTCAGCGAAACTGCGACCTGCTCCGCAGCTTTGGCGATTACTTCTGGAACGCCAAGGTCGTCGCCGGTCTAGGGGAGCGTGTCATGAAGGAGATGGAGCGGGCCGCCAACACCATGGCCAGGGACTCCACGCCTCTGCCGCCCGACGTCCCGCGCGCCACCGTCTCGCTCAACGAGGCAGCCCCCGCGCAGAGCATGGAGCAGACGGTCTCTGAAGCCCCCATGCCCAACGGGCCTCGCCTGGATAGCCTCGTCGACTACTCCCTCGCTGACGCCATCTCTGGGCAAGACTTTTTCGGCCACATCGACCCAAACTTCAATCTGAACGCTGTGGAGGATGCGCTCGAAGCCAACCTAGACGTTGGCCTGCCCCTTAATTGGGCCGACTTCGGTCACTTTGCAGTTTGATGTCCTTTGCCACCGTGACTCTGGCTTTGCCAGCCGCTGACTTGGAATCAGCGAGCAGTAAAATACCCAGCATCACAGGCCCGTCGTCGTTCAGGCGCAGCGCCGACACTGATACCCTTGCCTTTATCGCATGATACACACGTTTACGCCCTCTTGGGCACTCAGTATGCTTGGTCCCTGCTTACCCTCCAATGCATACACACTGATACACTCGTTGAAGCAGATGACGAGGCACGATTTCTGACATCTCTGGCTTGGAGAGCCATTATGCGACAATTTGTTGTGTGATTCCGTCCATCTGCTGGATCATACACAACTTGACTCTGGATAGAATTCTGTAGCTTGAATAGTGAACAAAGATACGTTTTGTAGGATATGGCATATCTATCTATATATGTGTTTTAGTTGCGCTCTTTGTGACCCCCATTCTAATCCAAGACCAACTCCAGGACATTTCTAATGCTAATATACAGTTTATACAATTGTTTCTACAAGGAGCGCCATCTAGGCAGCGTCATCGAGCGACTTGCGTCCTCCGTCTTCGTCCCACTCGTCCTGCATCGTCGTCTCGGCCAGGCGACCGACGAGGCGGGAATACGCAGGCCGGAAAGGCCAGTCCATCCACGCCTGGAGAATCTCGATCCACTGGTTGGCGTTGAGGCTGCGGACGCGGATGCCCAGATCCTCGGTGGTGAAAGGGTTGCCGCCGAGGGTCGGGTTCCTGAGCGTGGGGCAGGTGTCGAGGATCTCGTCGGCGCCGGGCCAGATGGCGTTGAGGACGCGGGGCAGGGAGCTGCCGCGCTGCTTGAAGAACTCGGCGAGCATGGCGTCGGCGAAGTCGCCGGCGTGGTCGGAGCCGGGCCCCGTGTGGCGCAGCAGCGGGTGCGTCGCCTTGGGCTGGAAGTCGATGAGGCACATGGGCGAGTTGGGGTAGGCCTCCTTGGCGTCGACGACGAGGGGCTCGTACTCGCGGCGGTCCCAGTGCAGCGTCGGGGGGTCGGTCCGGAACAGCTGCATCGTGTCGTAGGCCATGAGGAACTCTTGGGCCGGGTTCTTGACCATGCCCTCGATGCGGGACTGGAGCTCCGCCTGGCGCACGGCGAACTCGGCGGGCGACGTGGCGGCTAGCTCGCGCGCCGCGTACACCTCCTTTAGCAGCTCCGTGTACATGACGCCGCGCTCGTCGTACAGCTCGGACCGCCGCTTCATGATGCTGAGCTTGGTGACGTTGGCCTTGTCCGGGTTGCTCTTCACCTTCTTGCCGAGCTTCTCGATCTGGCTCTGCAGCGGCCGGATGAACTGGATGGGCCGCTTGCCCGCCAGCTCCTGGCCCATCAGGCTACGGTCAGCCATGGCCAGCTTGTAGGCTCTCGCCGCGCGGCCGCGAGGCGGGACGCGCCCGGCAGCCTCCATGCGCTGCAGCGTCTGGTAGCCCGACTCGATGTCGATCCACTTGTCGCGGACGTTGAACGAGTCCAGGTGGTCCTTGTCCGGGCCCGTCACCTGGCGAACCCACTCGTGGTGCAGCTCCTGCTCAAAGGCCATCTGCCGCCGGTAGTAGGTGACCTGGGGCAGCACGCGGGTGCGGTCCTCCTCGTTCATCCACACAAGCATGCGCACGAGGCCGTACCGGTGGAACAGCGCGCCCTTGGGTATGCTGTTGAGGAACTGGTACACGAACATGGTGGCGATGTTCTCGAAGTTGGCAAACGCCCGCTTGGGGTACATGCACAGGTTCATGGTGACGAGAAGCTCGTCGTTCCGCTCGGGGGTGGCGCCCGGCGGTGTCACTGGGTGGTGCGAGAGGTGCGTGTCCAGCACGTTGAGCAGCTTGGTCCACACAAAGGGGGATACCGCCTCGGCCACGACGTTGTCCTTGGCCAGCAGGTCCTCGACGAAGGGCTTGTACACTTCCAGCTCCGGTTCCACCATGATGTGCTTCCGCGGCTGCAGCCGCTCGTGCAGCTTCCGGCTCCAGAGCCCGGCGCCCGGGTTCAGATCAAGTATGTCGCATCCCACGTGTCGGTCGAGCGAGCTTCCCAGATACGAGAACACATCATCTGCAGCTCTTGCGTCAGCGCCAGAGGGCCTCTCGAAGGAGAAGAGACGGCTTACCGCATACCGACTCCTCCACAACATGTACTCTTCGCTTATCCCCTATCCTCTTCTTCCGACGAAGGTCGTATAGGCCGGTGTTTGCTAGCTCCTCTGCGAGGGGGGTTGCCGCGACATACTGGCTGCCGGTGGGACCGACGTCATGCCGGCCGCTGCTGGTTCGGGACGATGTGCCGATGGACCGCCCGATAATCTTGACGGCATTCCGCGATCTCGTAAACATAGGTGGAGCGGCAGAAGGAAACTATGGCATCAGTGCCTCGGAGCGTAGCTGCTTAGGCTTGCGAAGTGAAGCATCACCAAAATATTTTGCCGGTATTGACCGCCTAGCGATAAGATAAGGGTCAGTAACATCTACCCTGTACTAAATGAGTACGCTGCTTAAGAGGGAGGTTGAAAAGTTCGTGGCAGAAATGAAGTAATACAGAGAAGAATCGAATGACGGTAATTTATGCAATTTAATTGTGAGTACTAAAACAATATAATATCGGCATCACCTCCCGTGGCCAGTTTTGTCCCAACCCCAAGATATTTCTGAATCATGAAGCATTTTCTACTTCCAACGATGCAAAACAATATGCTAGCTAGACGCCGTCATGGTTCTATTGAAAACACTTATGCTATCTGAGCAGCTTCGCCAGAGATATACGTATACCCCAACTCCTGAAGACGCCATGCCGTGCCATATCATCGCTTGCCGTGCCTCATGCGCCCTCGCTACCAAACTCATTCGTCCACTGGACCTGCCTCTCGATATCGTCTTTCGACACACTCGAGTGCGTGTCGGCGAGCGCCATTTCAAAGTCCTTGAGCTGGACGTCTGGAGGTAACAGCTCGTCGGGCTGGACGTCGTCGTATGTCATCTCCATCCTCTCAGGGTCGCCGGGCGAGCAGGGCGTCAGCATGCGCTTTCCATCCTTCATGACCTGGGGGAGATGTTAGAAAATAGACGATTGGATGCATCTGCATCAGGGGTACGTACCGGCTTGAAGTGTGTTGCCTGCATGACCTTCTTGATGGGCATCATGAGGGCGTGCTGCACGGCGTTGCTGATGTCGCTTCCCGAGAAGCCCTCCGACCTGTCTGCGAGAACCTTGTAGTCGCTCGGTTGTAGTGCCGTGTCGGTGTCGCCGATGGCCAGCTTGAACATCTTGGCACGGCCGTTGGTCTCGGGGAGACCAATGTGCACTCGGCGCTGGAAACGTCGCCGCACGGCCGTGTCGAGCTGCCAGGGGATGTTGGTGGCGCCGAGGACGAGGACGCCCTTGGTGTCGTTGCCCACACCGTCCATTTGGACGAGGAGCTCGGTCTTGATGCGGCGAGAGGCCTCGGACTCGCCTTCTCCTCGGGCACCGCACAGGGCGTCGATTTCGTCGATGAAGATGACTGAGGGCTTGTTTTCTCTTGCCATGGAGAAGAGGGCTTTGACGAGCCTGGGATGGCTTGTCAGTGCCGACGGGCCAGGATGGGAGGGGACACATACTTTTCACTTTCACCCATCCATTTGCTCACAAGATCCGAACTGCTGATGCTGAAGAATGTGCTCTTGGCCTCCGTGGCGACAGCCTTGGCGAGATAACTCTTTCCGGTACCAGGAGGGCCGTAGAGCAGGATTCCCTTCCAGGCCTGCCTCTTGCCCTGGAACAGATTGGGGAACTTGATGGGGAGGACGACGGCTTCCTTGAGAGTCTCCTTGGCGGTATCGAGACCAGCAATGTCCTCCCACCTCACATTGGGCCTCTCCTGGAGGATGGCGCCAGAGAGGGCATTTCTCAGCTTCTTGGTATCGTCGTCCTCGGGGGTGCTCTTGCTCTTGCCGCCGGCGCTGGAGCCGTTGGCGCCCATGATGGCCTTGCCGCCGTTGGCGTTGGAGTCGGCCTCGGCCTGGAGGAACTGCTTGAGCTTCTCGGCACGGTCGAGGTAGGTGGCCATCTTCTCCTGCATGGTGGCCTTGAGGGCCTTGTTCTTCTCCCACTTGAGGGCCTTGACCCAGAGCTCCATCGAGGACATGTAGAGGTCGAAGGCCTTCTGGTACTCCTTGTTGTTGTCGGCGGCAATGGCCTTTTGCACCTCGGCGATGGCGCGGTCGCGGAAATTGGTCGACATGGTGAGGGCTTGCGGCGATGGCGACGGCTTTCGACTGGGGCTTCGACAGCGACAGCGCGGGCGGCTGGGTGGGTTGGGGTGGTGAGGGTGAGGATGGGTGAGTGTCGGAGGCGGCGATGGAGGAGGCAGCGTGATAAGCCCAGCCGGGCTTAATTAACGTGGGGTACCTGAGCAAAATGCACCACCAGGAGCCGATAACCAAGCCTGCCTATAACCTAGAGTTGTTCGGAACGAATATCGCAGTCGGGGTTCGTTTATGGATTGTTTGACAGCGATGCGAGCCTTTACTTTGATTGATTCAGCAATCTACGATTCTTACATCTGCCTACGCCGCCGTCTTGTGGCTTGTTTTGATCAGCGGGGGTGCTGGATGGCGGGCAAAGCAAGGTGGTGGACGATGAGGTAACCATACATAATCCGTAATAATCCATGTGCCTGCCTGGATTGGGCCTTGGGGCCTGGGTCTGGGCTCAGGCGACGGGGAGTCGGTCGATGGGATTGGATGGCGGGGTCAGAAAGTACACGCAAAGTGGGAGCTCGCCTGAGCAATTCTCAAGTACCTCGTCGACAGCGACAGCAGGCCAGAAACCTCCCTCACCCACCCTCAACCAAGTGAGCAGCTTCATCCTCACCATGGCGGAGATCCAGGCGCAGCTTCAGGCGCACCTCCAGACGCTCTCCGACGAGTACCAGAAACTCCAGCAGGGTCAGTGGACGTGGACTGCTTCTGCGACGGGCGCGCATCTGACTATTCATAGATCTCCAAGGAGTGGTGGAGTCGAGGCAGAAATTGGAGGGCCAAAAGGAAGAGAATCTTGGTGTCAAAAAGGTAGGCGCCAGTTTCTAGACAACTCCCAGCTCGGATTTGGACCACGGCTGACTATGCGCAGGAGTTTGAGAACCTCGAGGAAGATGAGACCATTTACAAGCTGGTCGGCCCTGTGCTCCTGAAGCAGGACCAGGTGGAAGCGGAGAGTACTGTCAAGGGCCGTTTGGACTTTATCACCGGTGAAATGTAGCAAGACCCCCTTTCCCATGCTGTTTGCTTTTTATTATCTTTCTTTTTGCAGAGTGCTGATTGATGGTACAGCTCGCGCCAGGAGGATCAGATCAAGGAGACACAAGAGAAGATTGAGAAGAAGAAGCTGGAGATTATCCAGCTCCAAGCCGCGGCCCAAGCAGCTGCCCAGCCGCAAGGAAAGGGCAAAGAGGCTGCCTAGACGACATCAGGCTACAGTTTCTTCTCAACCTGGCCAGTCGTTGATGGAGATGGGCTCATGCTGCACCCGTCGGTCTGATCATGACTGGTAGGATGGAAGCCCTGGCTGGCTTCCCCGATGCCTATATCTGGACCCGGCCGAAATAGCCTAACGCCGCTACCTCCATCAATACGAAGGAATGAATGGCAATGTCATGGCCAGCTTTCTGATGCAGCACAAACCTGTTCCGACTTACCAGCTGCCAAACACAAATTGCCTGCTGCCTGCTGCAAAGTCCTCGAACCGGGATGGGCCAAGCCGGCCTAGTACGAAACAAATAAGCTACAATCAAAGCAGATTCGTAATATGATTGCGCAGCATGACCAATCGCAACATCGTTCAAGTGTGATGCGTATCATATTAGATCCCCTTCTGTAGCTGCCTGTGGAATACCCTGGAATCCTTACGTAGGTCGCTCAGGTACAGCGCCTCGGACCCCGCCAAAACGCCTGACCGAACGGAACACCACGCCATTCGGGGTCCCCACCTGTGATTTCATGCTTTTGGAGGGGCTTCCAGGCACCTTCTATCCTTCGATTCCATCGGTCCTAGTTTCGAGATAATCATCACCTACCGCGCTCGCTTCGTACTCCTACCGACCGCTTCCCCGGGCTGTCAACTGCGGGAGCCCCTCGACGATGCACCCGCCTATCCGTGCGCTGATTCCGCCAAGCCTTCGATAACCTGCCGACACCTTCGTTTGAGCCGGTATCGTCATCCGTATCGCCACACTGCTACCACACACCCGCCTCTCCCCTCTCCCTTCATCCCACTCAGAACCCAGCCATGGCTGAACCTCGATCTTCCATGATGCCCTCGCGGCCCCAGAGCATACAGGAGCTCGTCAAGCAGGCCGAGAACTACACCTTCAATGCGAATGTGCCCCTCAAGTACTGGACACGGGCTGCCGAGACCCTGTTCCAAGAGGCCTCATTTGCCCTCTCCGACGGTGACTATGGCCGCGCCTATGTCATGCTCTGGAGGCACTCGAACCTCGTCCTGCATTATCTTCCCAAGCACCCCCAGTTCAAGGACCCGGAAGCCCGCAAGGCATTCAAACCCCTGCGCGAGCGCGTCAAACGTGTCCTCGAGGACCTCGAACTCCTCAAGCCCGAGATCGACCGCGCATACAAGGAATGGGAGCTCATGACCCAGTCTCGACCTCAGCCGCGCCCCCCCTCCGCGCCCTCCGCGACCTTCTCACCCCCGTACCCGACCTACGACGATTTCGCCGCCCGCGACCCCAGCCTCAGCGGCCATGCCAGGATCCTCGATGCGTCCGAAAACCAAGAGCTGGCCGTTGATCTGGCACAGAAGGAGATAACACGTAGAGAGACTGTGAGGCGTGCCACTAAGCAGTCTGGCCTCTCTGACGAGGAGACCATGGCGAGGCGCCGCGCTGGCTGGTGGGATCACATCGACCAGAGAGGCAGTCAGACGGCAGAGATGGACCTGCAGAGGCAGATGGAAGCTACTCGCCAAGCCCTCAGCTCGTCCCATGAACGCGACCAACGTCACCAGGACATGCAGGCACCCGTAGTGGCGCACCACTACAACTATCCCTCCATCGCCAAGTCACGACCTGTAGATTTCGAAGCCAGCGTGCCCGCCGCTGCTCCTCCACGCCCTCCGCCGTACCAACCTCTCCTCCCGCCCAAGGAGCCACCTCTGCCTCCCCGGGAGCCCGAACGCAGACCCGATATACCCAGCAAAGTGCTCTTTGACGATTACAAGCCGCTCGTTCCCTCAACGCCGGCCTCCTCAGCCCAGCCGCAACTCCCTCCAAAGGAACCTGTTGAAGCCCCAGCCCCTCCTAAGAAGGAGCGCCTTACCTTCAAGCCAGGCGGCTATTTGGAGAACGGCGATCCTATCCGATCAGTATTCATGCCCAGCAAGCTGCGAAAGGCATTCTTGGAGCTTGCGGCAGACAATACCCGCGCAGGCTTGGAGATGTGCGGCATATTGTGCGGCACGCCCATCAACAATGCTCTCTTCATACGTTGCCTCTTGATACCTGACCAGAAGTGCACGTCGGACACGTGCGAGACGATCAACGAAAACGCTGTTTTCGATTACTGCATCGGCGAGGACTTGATGGTCATAGGCTGGATTCACACCCACCCAACGCAGACGTGCTTCATGAGCTCGCGGGATCTGCACACTCATTCAGGGTACCAGGTTATGATGCCCGAGAGTATCGCCATTGTGTGCGCTCCCAAGTTTACTCCATCGTAAGTCGGCACCATCGGCCCTTGACCCATCCGTGATTTGCTGACGACGCTGGCCCCGTATAGCTATGGCATCTTCCGCTTGACGCACCCGCCGGGGCTCGACCACATCCTGAACTGCACGCACTCGGACACTTTCCACCAGCACTCGATTGGGAACCTGTATCGTGAAGCCGAGCAGCCGGACGGGCACGTCTACGAGAGCGATAAGATGCCATTCTACGTGCACGACCTGCGCTCGCAGTAACGAGGAGTTGAGAGGTGTTTCAAACGGAGCTTGACTGATGGAACTTTACGGCGCAACGAGAACGAGTACTTTTGCATAGCAACGGCGTCTACCAACTGTTTCGAGATGAGCATCTGTTACCAATGAGGATAAACCAGAAGCACTCCGTTGTTTGTCTACACTCTAGCTGCGGCCTCCATGTTAATGAGGCCATCTTAACCGCATTGCGCCGAGCGATTCTTATACCCCCAATCTGCAGACCCTGTTGACATGACGCCTGTCAATGCGGAGCCTGCCGGTATGCTTCCCGAATTGCCAGCGAATTCGGGGATCTACGTCCCGAAAAGCGGGACACAGGAGCTGGTTTCGTTTCACTCCATCTGCCACAGATTGATTGATATGACATTAATACATAAAGTTATTACCAACTTCCCATCACGCGCTCACCGAGAGACCGCTCTACCTCCGGCAGAGTACAGCTATATGAGAAGTCAAATATCACGACGACCTGCACCCATGGTTGGATCAAACATGCGCCCGGCTTGGCTAATAACTCTGTCATCAACTGCACGTCTGACACTTTGAGGAGTGCGGGGGCCAACGGCAGGGCTGCCAAGGGTTGGTTACCGCCTGCTCTCTAAGGATGAGGTGGATATTGTGCTCTTGCCTGACGATCTTACCTCCTTGATGGCTCGTTCATGTATTCCACGCACTGGGTCTTGTCAGGATGCCACTTGCGGAGACGTGGTGAGCTGATTTTTCATGGCAGATCCTAACCCCCGGTGAGCCATGCGGAATAGACCTGGCCGGTTAGGTAAGGGGCGCGGGCCGATAGCTGACGAGGGGATTCTCTATATAAACTTGGGTCGAGACGAGTATAAACCACGGCCGAGGATCAGGCTCAAGTTCAAGTTCAAGTTCAAGCCCAATATCAACGCGAGATCACCGCGCGCTCTGCATCATGAGACAATCTTCTCTCTCGGCTGCTGCCATTCTGGGGTTGACAGGCGTGCACCATGTGCGTGCTCATAGCCATGTCACCAACATTGTCGTAAATGGTGCATCCTACGATGGCTTCAACACCAAGGAAGACACAAACCCCGACATTCTCGCAGCCTGGTCGACAGACGTCGGCCCGGAGGATGGCTGGGTCGGCCTGGAGGACTACCAGTCCCCCGATATCATCTGCCATGTCAACGGCACCAACGCCAAGGGGTATGTGACGGTGGAAGCTGGCGACAGGATCAGCTTCCAGTGGCTGGGCTGGCCCGAGAGTCACCACGGTCCGGCTCTGACGTACCTGGCGTACTGCGGCGATGCCAGCGACTCGTGCGTCGAGGTGGACAAAAGGGAGCTGGAGTTCTTCAAAATTGGGCGCGGCGGGCTCCTGAATGCGACCGAGAAGGCCACCGACTTCTCCTCGGGTATGGGCATCTGGGCAACGGACGAGCTCATCGCCAAGAACCACACATGGATGATCGAGGTCCCAAAGGTGCTGTCGCCGGGCTTCTACGTGATGCGCCATGAGCTCATCGCGCTGCACTACGCCATGGAGCCGACGCTCGGCCCACAGCACTATCCGCAGTGCTTCAACATCGAGGTGCGCGGGACGGGGACGCAGCGGCCGGACGGAATACCAGCGACGGAGCTGTACACCTGGGGACACCCGGGGCTCGAGTACGACATCTTTGTGGAGACGCTGGCGCCCTATACGATCCCAGGGCCGACGCTGGTGACTGGCGCCGTGGGCATGCCAGAGCAGACGTCGTCGACAATCGAGAGCCACGTCTCTGCTGAGCCGGCCGAGCCGACGAGGATGATAAGGCGGCCGAGGCAGTCGCGGAGCAATGTCTAAGACAGGAGGAGGGGGAAAGCGAGATAGCCAATGCACCAGAGTACACAAAAACGTGCCAAGACAGTCGAGCAGACCGACAATGCCCGTCCACGTGAGATCTACAGACGTGAACATGAACCTACTTACCAGCCTCGTGATGGGAAATACGCGCCAATGGATTCGCAATTACCAATCGACACTTTCAGCCCCTCCGACGGGCTCCCGGCCCTTGGCTCACTATTTTCCTAGATCCCAGCAAGCCAGTCCCGCCAGTCTCCCCTTGACCAATCCTCGCGTACGCAATTCCCCTTCAGTCTCGATCCATCCCCATTGAGAACGATGTGAATGGATGGGCATTCTCGGGCTGGAAGCGGGGCGGTCCAATTCCCTGTTCAAGAAAATGATAGACATGCATGCATGGGTGAGACGTGTTGTTCAGCTGGCTTCTGTTCGCTCGACCGACGCCTGCTAGCCGGGATACAAGCTGTGTACATCTAGACGAGAGCCCAAGCGCTGATTGGGGGGACCCATCGCGGGCCGCACTATGACAGCGTGGATTGGCCCTTTTCTCCCCCTTCTGTTTCTTTCTT
Source organism: Stachybotrys elegans (assembly GCA_020746835.1). NCBI lineage: Eukaryota > Fungi > Ascomycota > Sordariomycetes > Hypocreales > Stachybotryaceae > Stachybotrys > Stachybotrys elegans. The sequence goes on along the minus strand of JAGPNK010000004.1, from coordinate 793,061 downwards.
ATCCTATCTGCTGTGTTTGTCGCTCTTGTGGCTGCCTTGGCATGTCTCAGCTGACGGGATTCTCGGGCATCGGACTGGGGGGAACAGATAGGGCGGTCTGGATTTCTTTTTCGGTCTTGGTTTGCTGATTTTACGAGCATTGTCCCGTCCTTGCTGGGAGGAGAGAGGGATGGCCGATGGCTTGGGTCAAGTGATGGGGTTCGCCGTGGGTTGAATGCGGGACTGCCATCGGGTAAAACCTTGGCTTCACGCTGACGTCCTTCGTTCTACGTTCCCCGTCAAGCGGCGTCCTACCAAGCTAGAGAAGAGCGTGAGAGGAGACAAACCCTTCTGGGGGAGGGGGCCCGGAGCTCATGATCGACGCAAGGGGGGGCGTCAAGGTCCCGATCCAACTACCGAGTGCCCAAGGCGCAAGGGCGGCGTCTACGCCGGCCGTGCTGCCCTTTGCTTGCTGGAGCCAACTGAACTACCGTCGGGCTAAATAACAAGCGGGCGGGTAGGATTGGACGGGCGATTGGGTGCTGGGCTGCGGCTAGTCGCCCGCTGATCTTGGCTCCGGCTGGCCAAGATGTCAGCCTCACACGGCTCGTTGCTGTCTTTTTCCTTCTTACCCTTTATAGTCGCGAACCGCATCTCGGCTATGCTCAATCGAGTATGCGCTCCAACTCGCGGGAGCTGAAAAGTGTAATTTGGCGGGGACCCTTCCATGCCCATCTGGTTCGGCACTCGGAGGAGCAGCATGGCAATCTTAAAGTACCTATACGAGCACACAAGGCGTGTCTCGCCCTCTTTCTGTGGGCTCGTCGAGTTTTGCATGTACTGGGATTCTGTTGTCTCTGGCGCGGTCTGTGTGACGCTTGTCTTGGGCTTCTGAGAGGCAGCAGCGGGCATCGCGTTAAGCCCTAGACGAGAGGACGCGTGGCGACTATCCCGCCGGCAGCTAACCAAGCTGGTAAATTGGTGGCAAGAAAGCTGTCATGCCATTGGGATAAGAGAGCCCGAGGTTCGGGCCATTTGACAAGCTTGGGCAAGCTACCCATGCAGTAATACTGCGAGGCGGGGGAGCTGGCATGCGGGATTGAGCAAATCATGGCCCATCACATGCAGCGCATGGCATGGAGGGCATGCCGGTTGTGAGCTTTCCAGCAAGCATGCAGAACTGGCCCAAACTCAGAACAGTACGGCGTGAGGGGATACTCCTATCATGATGTATCATGATGCTCTCGAGACGGGGGTGAGGGGGGGAGGACCACGTCAACGACAGACCAGCTCGTGTATCTCGTTGGCGCGGCATCCAAGACATGCCCACAGCTCTAGGCCGGGATTATGGGCTTTGGCGCCCCCCTCTCCCTTGTCTGTTTCCCTCTGTTCTCCCATCTGGGTGATCCAAGTACACGGGGGTACAAGGAGCCAGGATCTACAGATTGTCCTCCCGGGGGGAGGTAATCTCCTTAGCTGGAGGAGGAGTAAGAAGCTCGCTACGGTGTAGGGAGCAGGCATCTACGTTAGCCGCACCACGGATTGTCTCAGACATGACATAATGTGGCTGTCCGCGGGTCAAGGTAGCTGCGAGGTAATGTAGGACGGCGCATCCATGCTGTGCTTGTTGTGGGCGAGAGCGTGAGGCGATATAGATTGAGCTTGTCCCCCCTTCCCCGCTCCTGCGAGCATACCTACATCTCCTTTCATCTTCCTACTCTTTGCTTCAAGTGACTACTACCATAGGTGGTGAGCTTGACAATGGAGTACAACAAGGAAATAGGATCCAATGGCAGCGGCCATGATGGCCACTACAACGGCAGGGTCGAGTCAAACAGCAATGGGTCCAGCAGCAGCCACGGTGCAGGCAAGATGGCGGCCAAGGGGGCTCACCAGAGACCAACACCATCCAGCACGCCTCCCACAGGCAAGAAGGGCTCACTGATTGGCAACTACATGAGCCTGCGGCGCATGTCCAAGAGGCCTCTGCCCAACGAGATGGGCGACGGGCGATATCGCCAGCTTCAGGTCCGGCCCGGCCTGAGGGAGGACCTGCGAACCATTGGCTGGGGAGGTGAGAAGAGACAGAGTTAACTGGCCAGATAGTCATGGTTTGCTAATGCTTTCTGTACAGATCTCAAGACGCTCGCCGCGCTGGTCTCGGCCAAGGTCAAGGGCGAGACGCAGCAGGACGACAAGACCATGATCATGGAGCGCACGATCCAGCTCGTGGCGACGCTGCCCAACCACTCCAAGACGCAGGAGATTCTCACAAACGACTTCATCGACAAGCTGTGGTACTCTCTGGAGCACCCGCCCCTGCTGTACATGGGGAACCAGTTCAAGTACCGCATTCCAGACGGCTCCAACAATGTATGCTGAAGTTGTTTCTACGCGAGCATTGAAGCTGGTGACTGACGTCGACTACTAGAACCCTCTGATGCCCAAGCTTGGAGCATCTGGCCAGCCGTATGCCCGCTCTTGCAAGCCCAAGATTCCCAAGATTGGAGCGCTGCCCGATCCTGAGCTTGTCTACGAGTCTGTCATGGCGAGAGGGAAGTTTCGAAAGAACCCCAACAACGTGTCGAGCATTCTGTGGTACTGGGCCACCATCATCATCCACGGTATGTTGGAGTGTAGCCATGCATTGGCAGAGCCTCGCTGACTGGTGTAGATTTGTTCGATACCAATCGGGAGGATGGCAACATCAACGATTCTTCTTCCTACCTCGACCTCACCCCCCTTTACGGACGCACCCTAGAGGCGCAGAAGTCGATCCGCACCCTCAAGGACGGCAAGCTGAAGCCCGACTGCTTTGCCGACAAGCGAATGATTGGCAACCCGCCCGGCGTATGCATCCTGCTCATCATGTTCAACCGCTTCCACAACCACGTTGCCACCAACCTGGCTGCCATCAACGAGGGCGGCCGCTTCACCAAGCCCGCGGCCAACCTCGAGGGCAAGGCTGCCGAAGCCGCGTGGGAACACTACGACGAGGAGCTGTTCCAGACGGCGCGCCTCGTCACCTCGGGTCTGTACATCAACATCACGCTCCTAGATTACGTGCGCAACATCATCAACCTGAACCGTGTTGACACCATGTGGACGCTCGATCCCCGGCAGGAGATGGGCACTGCCGTCGGCACCAAGGATGGCTCCGAGGCTGGCGTTGGCAACGTCGTCTCTGCCGAGTTCAACATGTGCTACCGCTGGCACTCGTGCATCTCCGAGATGGACGACAAATGGATCCAGGACTTCTACAAGGAGCTCCTCGGCGAGGACTATGGTGAGATGAACATGGGTGCCCTGTTCAAGGCCGTCAAGGCCCTCGAGACGTCTGTCCATCCCGACCCTGGGCAGAGGACCTTCAGCGGGTTCCAGCGAGGTGCCGATGGGCGCTTCAACGACGACGAGCTCATGGATGCGCTCGCCACGGCCATTGAGCAGCCCGGCGGTTCCTTTGGCGGACGCAACGTGCCGCGCATCATGAAGCCCATCGAGATGCTGGGCATCATCCGCGGCCGCAAGTGGAACCTGGCCGGCCTCAACGAGTTCCGCAAGCACTTTGGCCTCAAGGCGTATGAGACGTTTGAGGACATCAACTCGGACCCCGAGATTGCCGAGTCGCTGAGGAACCTGTACCAGCACCCAGACAACGTCGAGCTGTACCCCGGCATCGTGGCCGAGGAGGCCAAGGAGCCCATGGTTCCCGGTGTCGGTATCGCGCCCACCTACACCATCTCGCGCGTCGTCCTGTCCGACGCCGTGTCCCTCGTCCGTGGTGATCGGTACTACACGACCGACTACCACCCGGGATACCTGACCAACTGGGGCTTCAAGGAAGTCGAGTATGATCTCAAGGTCAACCACGGCTGCGTCTTCTACAAGCTCTTCATCCGGGCGTTCCCCAACCACTTCAAGCCCGACTCGGTCTACGCGCACTACCCCATGGTGACGCCCAAGGAGAACCTCAGCATCCTGAAGAACCTGAAGCGCGACCACCTCTTCAGCTTCGACCGCCCGACCTTCATCCCTCCCCGCATCAACATCACCTCGTACGGCGGCGCTGAGCACGTCCTTAAGAACCAGGACAAGTACAAGGTCCACTGGCAGCAGGGATTCGAGCTGCTCATGGGCGAGCCGGGCGGTCGCTTCATGCTGAGCGGCGACTCGCCCCTGCACGCCCAGCAGCGCAAGTGCATGGAGGCGCTGCTGTACAAGGGCGAGTGGCGCGCGGCCGTCAAGGCCTTCTACGCGCAGGCGGCAGAGCAGCTGCTGGCCGAGAAGTCGTACGTCCTCGGCGGCAAGCGTCATGTTGACATCATCCGCGACGTGGGTAACCTTGCGCACACTCATTTTGCGGCGCGCATGTTCAACCTGCCGCTCAAGTCGTCCGAGAACCCCAAGGGCGTCTTCTCGGAGCAGGAGCTGTACGAGGCCCTCTCGCTCATCTTTGTGTGCGTCTTCTTCGACATCGACCCCGTCAAGTCGTTCCCGCTGCGCCAGGCTGCAAAGGAGGTGTCGGCGCAGCTCGGCAGCGTCATCGAGACCAATGTCAAGCTGACGACGACTCTGGGACTCCGTGGGCTCTTCACCGGCCCCAAGGCCAAGGACGACGCCTTGTCTGCGTACGGCACCAACATTATCAAGGGGCTGGCCAAGGCTGGGCTGAGCGCGAAGGAGATTACCTGGAGCCAGGTGCTTCCTACGGCTGGTGCCATGGTCCCGAACCAGGCCCAAGTGGTGAGTTTCACAACGATATATGCGTGGTGATGTTAGGCTAATAATGTGTGTAGTTTGCTCAAGCGCTGGACTGGTATCTGTCGCCTGCTGGCGCTCCTCACCTCGAGACGCTGCAGCGCCTCGCGTCGCAGGCCTCCAACGAGCAGACCGACTCGCTGCTCCTGGGCTACGCCATGGAGGGCATCCGCATGGCCGGCACCTTTGGCTTGTACCGCGAAGCCGCGGCCGCGGACGTGATCCCCGAGGACGACGGCCGCCAGGTGCCCGTCAATGCGGGCGACCGCATCTTCGTGTCGTTTGTATCGGCGGCCAAGGACCCCGTCCACTTCCCCAACCCGGAGAGCGTCGACCCGCGCCGTCCGCTCGAGTCGTACATCCACTACGGCGCCGGCCCGCACACCTGCCTGGGTCGCGACGTGAGCCAGGTCGCCATCACGGAGCTCTTCCGCGCCGTCTTCCGCAAGAAGGGTCTGAGGAGGATGGTTGGGCCCCAGGGCGAGCTCAAGAAGGTGCCGAGGCCGGGCAACTTTTACGTGTACATGACGGAGGACTGGGGCAGCATGTGGCCTTTCCCGACGTCCATGAAGGTTACTTGGGATGGAGAGTAGTTATTATACCTATGCCGTAGTGTTTAGTTTTTGTTTCTAATTTGATCCTGACAAGCTTCGTCTTTTATCGCTATCTGTGTTCCTTTATGTCAGAATGCCAGTGGTTGACGCCCTCGTCGGTTCTTCCGTGTCGAGTTGGACATGTTACATGCCACGATATCCCGCTCATCCATTTCATCGCACAGAGACTGTGATGGCCCTGTTGTCGTAAATAGTACCTTGATCATCCTATCACCTGGGAGGACCTCTCTTGTCAGTGCCTCAAGACAGGTAATCAGCTGCCTAAGTGCCATGTCGAACCGTGAGCCCTGAAGCTCCTCGTCTTCCAGCGTATTCACACCGTCAACGATGAACAACAACAATGGCACGTCTAGGCAGCGCACCAGGCTTCCCAGAAGCTCGAGTCCCTCTTCCCACGTTCGAAGCGTACCATCTAGCGCAAGTATCTGCTCATGTAAAGGAGGCGTACTAGGAGGCAGCTCAGCAGGAACAAGCTGTATCAACTGTCGGATAAGGGAGTATAGCAACGCGCACAGTTCCATTGACTCGGCGCTCCTCCCGTAAGGCACTTCCCGGGCTGAAGGATCACAGAAGTAGGATACAACGGGTATGCGCTTCTCCCGCGCCCGTGAGATGTACTCCGCCATGGTCTGGTGTATCGGGTTGAGGCCGGTGCTGGAGTTCTGCGACTGGACGTACATGATCTGCGACTGCATGGTGATAGTAAAGTCTCTCAGCCTACTGGCAAACATGATATCGACAAGGGGTGGACGAGGTCCTTCTGTAAAAGGATAGACACGGTCCCAGTCAAAATAGTCTTCGAAGTGCGCCGACGCGAGCTTGACATCGGTACCGCGTTGAACGGTAGGCTCTGATGCCTCACGTAAAGGCTCTTGTGATGTACCTGGGCTTGTAGCTCCAACGATAGATGGTGTAGGAGAAACCCGGTGCTGTAGGAAGCTTGCAGATAGCAGTAAGGGCATGTTTTTCTCCGCCTGCTGCTCGAGGAGGCTCGTCATGGACTTTGCCGATATATCCTGGCGGATCCGCTCAGGAATCTGTTTAACGAGCCATTGCAGGCACTGCTCCATGTCCTGCCTCGTCTTATGGTAGTACTCAGATACGACTGTCTCGACAAACTCGGCCTGCGCCGCGTCTCTCGAGCTGAGACGCCGCTCGTGGGCCTCCTGCAGCTGCACAAGATACTTGAGGCTGCCCGTCATGTCGTCCTGCATCAGCTTCGTGGATCGCACATCTGCCGACATGCGGAGTTGTATCTGCATGGCTAGATGCTGCGAGGCCTCCTTGACCGCGACGAGGTCTGCATCAAACAGACGGCTGAGATCCTCGTTGAAGCTCTTGAGGAACCGCGTCCGACTTCGATTGGTGTACCAGCTCATGAAGTGGATGAGGTACTGGAAAACGTACGAGTAGAGGCGCAAAACGGCCTGCTGAACCAGAGGTGAGTCATATACGCCGCTCCTCATTGCCGTCTGGACGGCATCATTGATGGTGACGATGCCCGCGGCGAATGATTCAGTAATGAGGGAGTAGTTGGCCGATGCCTTGTAGCAGTGTGAGTAGGCATGAAAACAGGCGGAATTATTACTTACTTTGATGATCATGCTCACAGCACCGGACACGAGCGACACGTACTCGGATTCGGAAGGCAGCATCTTGAGCGCCGTCGCGTGGTTATTGATGCCGATCGTCACCTTGCGCAACCACTCCTTTGCGCGGAAGAAGTGACTCGCCTCGCGCTTCGCCTCCCACTCGTCCTGAACTGCCTGGATGGTCTGCTCGACATCCTCCCAGCTCGAGGGTGCCGCCGTCCTTCGCATATGTGCGGGGACATGCTCCTGGAACTTGGCCATGGTCTCCATGAGCTTCTCCTTGGCCTTTTGAAACAGTGCTTCATCATTCGGCCTAGATGCAATATGTCAGAATAATGAATAGAAGAGGGCATAGCGGGAAGAAAAAAGATTGTACTGGCCTGCGAGCTGAGAATATATCCTGGATGCGCCTAAGCTCGGCCTCGAGCTGCCTGGCACGACGGTCGCGGTCTTCAATCACATCGTTGCGTAGCTGCTGGTACGACTCATCTGGTGAGTCGGGTTGATTGTCCAGTTCCCAGGAGAAACGCTGAACGAGTGAGCCGGGGGTGGGTTCCATTACGGGAAGGATGTCTGGTGACAGCGAGGCAGAGAGATGTGAGATGTGAGATGTGAGATAGAGTGATGGATGCCTAACCATTTGACCGCCACCACCACAGGTAACGGTAATACGTCCGCCTCATCAAATACAACCTCGCAGGACGGCGGCAATCTGACATGGGTCGTTATCTGCGCATCGTAGCGTCTTCATGATTCGCCAGCTCACCTCTACCTACATGAGCTGCCCAATGACAACTGCGCTCCCAGTCACACCAATATTACCCTACGCTTACTTGTGTACGTAGGCATGATGAGCCTGATGACCTGCAACCTGCAACCCCGCTTTGATTTCAGCCGCATTGTTTCTACGCTGCCTGCAGAGTTGGGAAGCATCTGGCTTGACGAAAACACCCGCCAAATACACTACTGCGGCTTGATAAGTAGCATACGACAATTAGTCCTGCCAAGGCAAGTTGCTTTATGGATGTCTCTACACAGAGTGTTGACACGTGCACAGATGACCGAAACAGAAACCGAGACGCGGCTTTCGCACGAGACAGATCCGTCTGTCGTGGTCCTTCCAGAGAAGCCAGCTAACGTGTTCGAGCATCTCGAAAAGAGTGATGCGAATCTGGTCAAGTATAGGATAGAATATGTGAGTGACGGGTCTGACAAGACAGCTTCGGCCGAGGGAGGGGGACAACAGCTCGATCCGCGTGAGGAGCCGCCTGTTTTGGAGTTTATTGAAGTCCGCGTGACAGACGAACTGTCGACATTCGAAATGGCACATCGTGACAAGGAGATTTCGTTCCAGGAAAAGAGAAAAGGGCACTGCTATATGCGCATCCTGTCACCGGCAGTCAATGAAGCATTGCGATGCGTTGTCGACTACTTCCCCAGCATCGATCTTTCCGGTCGCGTCATCAAAGTCCCAGAGCCCTTCTCCATTTTTGTCTTCTTCGAGAAGGAGCTCACCGAGTACCGCAACAAGCTCAAGTGGGAACCAGGCAACGAGCCGCCCGAGGAATGCCCCAACCGCTGGGCTTACAAACATATCGGGATTGTCCAGGACTTTGTGCGCGCTAGGATGCAAAGCGCCGTGGACAAGGAAAGGGAGCTGCACAAGAAGGGCAAAGTGACGTTTGACATGCTGTGGCTGCTCTTCAAGCCGGGGAGCGAAGTATTCCTCGATCATGTCGTCACCGGCGAATACAATCCGTGGATTATTTCCAATGTCAACTTTGAGATTACGAACGGCGCGACGAACCGATACAGACTGGCGTTCTGGCACATGGATGCTAACAATATATACGTCGGGCCTGCGGAGACCGCAAAATCAATTGACCGATTCGCAGGCGAGAAGGATATTACCAGCCTTGATGTATACCCGTGCGAGTATCTTCGGTTTGACCCGACGCTAGATGACGCAGACCTCAAGGGGATTAGACAGCACTTTATTGATCGTGGGCGCAAGTGGTTTCGGCTTAGGCGACAAAGGAGCTGCTATGACTTTAACGGGTATGGGATAAGTTTCCCAAGGCGACCTGTGAGTGACGTCTGCCTCTGGCTGGATCGAAGAGGGCTGATCTGTATCTGTAGTACAACAGTCTTGTCATGGTTGATCCCATCCAGTATGTCATGCAGCAGGGCGGGAGAGCCAAACTCCTCTTGGCCGTGACGCATCCCTCGAGCCCGCTCAAGATATGCTCGTGCGACCACTGCACAGAACATATCTACAAGTACGCTGTGAAGCCCAAGTTTGCAGGATACACCGAAATCAACCCCCTTTTGGTGGAAGAAATGACGGATGATCAGTACTTTCTCTGCGATTGGAGGGTTGAGGCGTTTCTCTTCAAGACGCGAACGTGGAGTAAGAAGACGGCCGATTGTTGCGGTGCGAGATGCTGATGCCTGCCAGACCTTTTGCACATATCCGGCTTCAGTGAGCCGACCTACAACAGGAAGCTGCTCGAGAATCTCGTCATCAAGGACAGCACCAAGGAGCTCATTAAGAATCTCACGCAGATGTATGTGCAAAAGGACCCAAAAAAGTCGGCACAGGAGCAGTTCGGCGTCGTCCAGCTCAATATGGTCCACAAGGCCAAGGCCGAGGTCAAGCAGGAGTCGAGCGCGGCTTGGTCGGCAGACTTTATCCAGGGCAAGGGGGAGGGGCTCACATTTCTGTTGCATGGAAAGCCGGGCGTTGGCAAGACATATACCGCAGGTAAGCCTTGCTGCTACTGCTGCATGCGCTGGCAAGCTTGGCCGAGTGTCAGGGCGGACTAACGGGGAAGCAGAATGCATTGCACAATACACAAGACGGCCACTCCTGTCGTTGACATGCTCGGACATCGGCGTGGACCCGGAGACTATCGAGACGAGCCTCAAGGGTTGGTTTAACTTGGCCGAGGTCTGGGGCGCCATCCTCCTGGTCGACGAGGCCGACATCTATATGGAGCAGCGCCAGGTGCAGGACATTGAGCGCAACCACCTCGTGGCGGGCTTCCTGCGGGCGCTCGAGTACTTCAGGGGGATACTGTTTCTGACGACGAACCGCGTGGGGACATTTGACGAGGCCTTCATCTCGCGCATACACATCCAGATTCACTATGGGGAGTTTACCGACGAGGACCGCGAGAGGGTGTGGCAGACCTTTTTTGATAAACTTGAAGAGGAGCAGGAGGACTCGATGCGCATCCAGCTCGGAGCCAAGGACTACACGCAGTCTGAGGAGATGCGGGCGCTCAAGTGGAACGGCCGAGAGATCAGAAATGGTAGGTCTTTAACGCAGTGCCACCCATCGATGCGTATTACCATGGCACAAAGACTGCCCCCTTTGTGACAAGGCTGACATACTCGGTGCGTGCCGTCTAGCATTCCAAGTCGCCGTCGCGCTGGCCGAAGCGCAGGGCCACAAGGACTCCAAAGGCCGGATCCTCATCAAGACGGACCACATCAAGGCGTCGGCGCACATGTCGCGCGACTTCAAGGACTACCTCGAGAAGCTGTACAAGCAGGACGACAGCAAGAGGGCGGCCATGCTGATGCACCGCTACGACGCCTACGGGACGGCGGGTTCCGACGCGAAGGGCAAGGCCAAGATGGATGCCTTCTAGATCGGTGTGGGAGGGTTGTGTTGAGAGATATATAGCAAGGCAAAGTGTTGGGGTGCAGTTATGCAACGCTGACAACAAGCGGAGAAGGAGACGGCAAAACGGATGGATTCGTCAAGTGTTTCTCCGATGGGAGCAGGGAGGCTACCGGGTTGCCGTCGAGGGGTTGAGTTCTTGGATACAGGTTCATTCTTTTATACGCGAGATTTATACAACCACAACACACTCTTTCCGTAACATATTCCCTCTCAACCAAAGCCCGGCATACCTCCAATAATACCTCCAATATGACGCTCGCTATTATCACCACAGCCGGCGTTGGAAGCCGTTCCGCCTAAGTCTCCGAACCCCCCACAATATGTCCGTCAGGACGATCAACGAGCTGAAGTCGCCCCAGGCCAGCACTACGGCCCGCCAAGCCCATCCCACTACGTTCTCGAAGGCCTCCCCCACGTAGGGAAGGTGGTTAAGGCGGCTTATCGACGACACGCTTGTGCCTGGTGGCGCCGTCGATGAAAAGGAGGGATCGACGACTCTAGGCGTCGCTGCCTTCCCTTCTGGGCGCTGGTGATGCAGATGGCGTTGGCGGATGGCTTGATTGGGGTTGCTCCTGGCCGGTGCTCGCCGGCAGATGGAGACTGGAGGTAGAATCTGTGGCGAGGACGGGGAGGGAGAGGAGTATAAAGATGCCGTGGAGTTGCCCTCAACACTGAGGAACGAAAGAGTGACATCCGACTTCTTCGCCCAGACTCGTGTCCTTTCCAAGAATCATGGTTCAATTCACTTCCAAGGCCATCGTGGCCCTTGTTGCTGGCATCTTTGCCTCCGGGGCTGTTGCGCAGTGCAATCCTCCTGCTGTCAACCAGGCTACCGTCAACCTCGTTGCTGAGTTTGAGGGATGGAGCCCTACCATCTGTATGTCCGACGCCCCTGCTAAGTGTATCAATGTTGACAAACTGACAACATCCAGACTCTGACCCTTCGGGCTACCCTACCGTCGGTTACGGCCATCTCTGCCGCGACTCGCGGTGCTCCGACGTCCCCTATCCCATCCCTCTGTCTGTGGCCAACGGCCAGGCTCTCCTGCAGAGCGACCTTGCCGTAAGCCACCACCAAACCTCCTCTCCAATAAGAAACAGAGCTGACTTCTGTCCAGGTCGCCAGGCGCTGCATCACCTTGGGCACCAACTCGCGCGTCGTGCTCAACGCGAACCAGTACGGAGCGCTCGTCAGCTGGGCCTTCAACGTCGGCTGCGGCAACGCGGGCTCCTCGACACTCATCTCGCGCCTCAACGCCGGCCAGAACCCCAACACCGTCGCCGCCGAGGAGCTGCCTCGCTGGACCTACAGCAATGGCGTCCAGCTCCCTGGCCTGGTGCGCCGCCGCAATGCTGAGGTCGCGCTGCACCGCACTGCCACGAGTGTCCCTGCGCTGCCTGCCTGCAGCTAGATAGTTCATGGGATAGAAGTGGGAAGCATGGAGGTTAGGATGTTGACTGCCGAAAAGCGAATAAGCCTACGAATTGAAAGAAGTCCCAGCATTTCTGTAACGTCGTCCGTGTTGTATTGTGCATAGTAATGAATCACCGACTACGAGATCTGATACTGAGATCTCGATGTCCAGACTCGCCCAGACGAAAGACAATACCCCGCTTAATCTCCCTCGACGACCTTGATATTACATCATTGTCCAGGAAGCCCATGTCGCTCAATCCATCCAGTTCCTCCGCCTCGTCCTGGACGCTGATCGGAGGATCGGACTCAAACACAGCTTGGATGTCCCCGTGGGGCGAAAAGCCGCTGAAGCGCCACCTGCGGCGCGATTGGAGGTTCCTTGGCCGTGCTCGAGCCCACATGGTCCGCCTCTCGTACAGGCTGACGAGCAGCAGAGTCGGGAGGTTGAGACAGCGTACCAAAGCAACGTGGACGCTGTGGAAAGTGCGCGGAGAAACGAGCTGCTTAAGCGGTAGAAGAGTGATGAGCGCGACAAGGTTGAAGGGAGGCGGGTAGGCGAAGATGGCGTCGCTCTTTACGCCCTCAAAGGTCAGGACGGCGCGGCGGAAGCAAATCTCGGCGGTCTCGTCGGCGATGATGCGGGAAAAGGTGCTGGTCAAGAGAGCCACGAGGATAGTCAAGAAGAGGGTATTGCCAAGAAAAGCAAAGGAAATCATCAAGGATGGACCGAGAACACTGTGGAATGTATCGGCCTCATCGATGCCTGTCCCATCGAGGCCGAACCATATCCACAACAACCACTTGGTCACTTCCCACCAGCTCGGGTCTGACGCTGTCAGATGGCCCATTGAGAGCCATTTCAAGGCCAGCAGGAAACCAGTAAAACACCATAGCGCGATGAAGGTCAACAGGGTAAAGTCGCGCACCATGGCGTGCAGCGATATAAAAACTATGTTGTCAGGCATGATGTTGAAGGCCAATCTAGTGAGCAGGATGGGCGCGGCGATACATAAAACATGCAGACCCGTACTATGGGCAGCACAGTGCCAGCCAGGAGGTCGTGGCTACGGAAGATAGCATAGACGATGAATATGAGGGAGAAACTCAGATCGAGGAAGGACCAGAGGTTATGGCTATGAACCTCCCAGCCATGCTCGATGAAGGAGGCAAATTGTTCAAGAAGCCACGCGGAAGCATAGACGGCAAAGAAGCCTTCACACAAAGTAAGTCCGACGGCATCGGGCTTGCGCTGGAGCATGGTCGCCATGAAGAGGACGACGAGGGCGAGGAACTCAATCAGCTCAATCAGGTTGCGGATTCTGGGCACAACCAGGCGATAGTGGTCGAGCAGGGGAGCTTTGCGCGGATCGTAGAGCGACACGGCATGATGCTTGTAGTGATCAGGGAGGATGTCGACAAACGACAGAGACGTGTACACGATGCGGCCTTCGTAGACGGCGTTGACGACGCGCTGACAGGCCGGCGAGCTAATAAATGTCTTACTCTCGGACAAGATGGCGAGTTCGAGAGCCGTCAGCTTGCGCTCATGGCCGCCGCGCTGCTGGACGGGCCACTGACAATAGCGCCCAGCGGCGGCGACTTGATCAGGTGCGCCGGAGAAGGGATCGAAGCCCTGGACGAGGATGGTGGAGAGGAGAAGCAGGCCGAGGGAACCCGGGTTGTCCTCGTGGAACTTGCGGAGGATGCGCGTGGCGACGAGCTCGCACAGGCGGGCGCGGGCGACATTGACGCTGTGTAGGGCGACGGCGGTCTGTTCGCGCAGAAACTGCACGCGGTTGGCGAGGAGGCAGTACACTAGCAGAGTGAGATTCTGAAGTGAACTGAAAGAGGGGGGCGGTTTGGAAATGTCTCTCACCGATGCACGGATCCTCAGCTTCGTAGAGGCGGTCTACGAGGAGGCGGACGACGAGCGTGTTGACGCGCGGGCTCGTCAGCTGTTCGAGCGTGTAGGGGTCATCTGGGCTGGTTAGGATGTGGTTCTGTCTTAAAAGAGAGAGAGAGAGACAATGAAGGGGGAGGGAAGCGTGAGAGATGGACGGATTGGGGAGGTGTTTCAGAGGTGCGACGTACCGATGCTGGTGAGGACGAGTTGCCGCACTCTTTGTGGATGTTAGCATACGGTATGTCTATTTAGAGAGAGAAATTCAAGTCGGGCCTGTCAAAGGAGGGGACTGAGGTGAGCAGACCGGTGCATGTTGTGGAAGACGGGAGGCGGAGGGCCGCCGAGACAGGGCTCCCGCTCCTCGTCGTCGCGCATGTCCTGTGCCGAGGCTGAGCGGGCCATGCTGATGCTGGCGGAGCCGGGCCGTGAGAGTGCCGGGAACAATGGCGAGGCGGAGCGCGGAGTCATTGAGATGCCGTCGGCCATGATGAGGGCAGTGCGTGCTTACGGGCTGTGAGGGAGCATGGTGATGGGTTTGAGGCATGAATATACAAGTGGCTGTGGGTGATGAGCATGAGGCCTCCCAACGAATTGAGGCCTCCCGCGATTGAGGCCTCCCGCGCTGGAGCGGGCGTTGACATGTGCCATTGGCTCACGAATGCAAGTTATGTCATAGCAAACCCATCACCTTTTCCGGCTGAGTTAACGTTATTAGTTGGCTACTGTTCAAACCGGAGTTGTCAACCTCCAACTGCATCAACATCGACACAAGCAAGGAACAGAAAGCCCGTGCTGGGAGACAAGTAAATAAGTTACAGGGCCTAGAGGTTAAAAAAGGGCTGTAATGAGAATAAGCGACTCAACTGTCAGCTTCAACTCTCGGAACTTGACCTATTGGGTCAGAGAAACAATGCCATGTAACAAGCAACCCCCTCTGTGGAAACGGCATGACAAAAAATAAAATAAAATGAAATAAAAAATGACACTTTTAGCTACCGCCTTCCTGTCCTGAACGACTGACTGATTCAGGCGTGAAGCCGGGCTGGCCCCTTGCTTGCCGTCGCGAATCCTCCGCCGCAGATCGTATCCAACGACCCCACAGTTCATAGCGTTGATTCTGATCCTCCTCCTCCACCGCCCTGAATTTTTTTTTTTCTTTCCCTCTGTTGGTTGTTCGTTGTTCGGCGGCGAGCGAGCGAGCGCCACTCACTGCCCGGGGGTCTACAGACGTAACAGTAGTAAATAAGATCAAGGAAGAACTAGGTAACAAATAATAAATAATAAATAAATGAAAATAGAGTACGTGGGAAATGAAGAAAACAATTGCACAAGTTTTGTGTGCCGCAGTCGCCGGTCCAATGAGGAAGTTGCACAAACAAAGACAGCGTGATACCACCAGCCTGGCTTCAGGATATGCGGCACGAGGCCAGCCTCCTATTGGGTCTCGCCGAGGGAGCGAGAAGCCCATGTGCTGCTGGGAGCGACAAGGTGAAACACGGGGTTGGACACTAAAACCCGCCCCTTCTCCCTTCTCGACCCTTTCAGGGACGTGTGGTTGTGGTTGGTTGGAGCAGAATCCCCCGCAGCACGCAGCAGCCAACCGGTCGATCTCGTTCCATCCCATCACCCATGCCATGCCACACACACTCCATTAATAGCTCCATCCATCAAGTTCGGCTGGGTGCGCACGCGGGAGGCAAAGGGGCCCTCGCTTGTGTCTATAATACCAGCCCTCCATCCCGAGAGCCAAGGCCCTTTCCTTTCCCTTGTCACCAACACATCTTCCTTTTTGTTCATCTTCATTCTTTGTCCAACCACCCACGTTCATTTCTGTCCTTTCTGTGTCACTCTCGCTCAAAGATACCAGTCCGCGATTCACCACTCACACATTTTCCCGTTCCAGGCCAGGTGCTCTCTCTTCTCTCTTCGTCTTGAACCATCGTCACCGGTTTGACTCTTCTTCCTTACAACTACATACACCTCGCCCATATACATTAAACAACACCGCCACCATGCGCTTCACTGTCGCCTCCATGACCCTCGGCTTCGCTGCCCTCGCCGCCGCCCAGCTGCCCGCCATCCCCATCGTCGAGGCCATCGCGCCCAACGCCCGCTCGTGCTCCGACCCCGAGTGCCGCACCGCCGCCCAGGCCGCCCCCTTCATCGCCCAGGCCATGTTCGACCACGGCATCTTCAGCGTCAACCAGATGGCCGCCATCATCTCCCTCATGGCCTTTGAGTCGGCCGACTTCGCCTTCAAGCGCAACGCCTTCCCCGGCCGCCCCGGCCAGGGCACCGCCAACATGCAGATGCCCAACTTCAACCTCAAGTACGCAAAGTCCATCGACTCGGTCCGCGACAAGGTCGCCGCCATCGACTCGGTCGAGGGCCTCTCGGACCAGGAGCTCAACAACATCCTCGAGCTCGTCATCCCCGACGAGACCAACTTTGGCAGCGGGCCCTGGTTCCTCGTCAACGAGTGCGACCCCAGCGTCCGCGCCGCCCTCGACGCCGACGTCGACTCGGGCTTCCAGGAGTACATGGCCTGCGTCGGCGTCGAGGTGACCGAGGACCGCCTCGCCTACCTGACCCGCGCCAAGACGGCCTTTAACATCAACTAAGCATTCAAGCATGTGTATATCATACGTGTTTTCCCTGTATATAGTACATAGTTGAGCGCTGGGATCGGTCGGCTACTGGTTTAGACAAGAACAATTAGAATTTTCGACTTTCAACTTTCACTTTGACTCTCCAACTGAACACATGAAAGACAGAGATCGCCAAGCAGGGTGGCTTCAGGTACCCGCACCTAGCGAGCCACTAAACGAGTGAACCATGCACATGCCAATCATGGCTGGGCACGAGGCTGATGGGCGCCAAAAGTTCCCCTCGCATCCACTGCAGATCCTCTACATGACCAAAGAAATATGCCCTCTTTCTTGCATGTTTGTATGCTGTATGATGTATGCTGCATGCTGCATGCTGCATGTTGTATGCTATAGGATTCTCGCCACGCCTTTGACCTGATGCGCCTCCCTGTGTCAACTCCAGGCTCTTGGTGCTGCGCCTCCATCAACGCCTGATCCTGGGTACATAGACAAGGGTCATCTGTCACCTACCGCTGTCGTCAGTCCCCGCAATCAGGGCAATGCCAAGTGAATGTCTCTCTCTCGCGTGGACAAGCGTCCAAGCATTGACAGACACTCGCACGAGGCCTTGGCATGACAGCCCATCGCAAGGACCATCATCACAGCCACCTGTAACCACGGTGCAATGGAAATGAACGACCTAATCCCGTCACAGCGTCCATCATGGTGCAGCTGCCAGCTAGTCATGCGCTGGAGTAATCATCTCCTGAGTGCAGAACCTCAGTGAAGAATCTCCACTCCGCCTGATCACTGTTTGTCGTCTTTATGCTAGCAGATGTAATGTATTGCTAGATAGTATCGCACTAAGTGGTACTTGATTTCTCATATAATTTCGCAGCTACTAAAAGTACCTCGTTAGCACATAGCCCTCGCTCCCCGCTATTGCTGAGCCTGACCTCACGGCATGAGCGTCTGTCAATGACAGGGATACCGGTAAGCCGGATTGGAGCGGGCTTTCAGGGCCTAGCCCATGGACCCTGTAGCTTCATCCTTCTTCGCTGAAGGTGCAAATTGTCATCTTCCCAACATCAACACTCCCCTCTTGAGCCGCCATGCGTCGCTGCAACAGCGTCGCGTCTACGCCGTCGCCAGCCCATCGCCAACCATGCATCTAAGTCTCCAGGCCACCTCCTCGCGGGCCAAGGCGCTGCACCTCGCCGCCCTGACCACATGGCTCTGCCTCTTTCTCTACTGCAGCAGATACGCCTTTGCCGATCCCTCGTCCGCCTTCTTCCAGAGGGCCAGAGCCTACACGCCGCAGCACTCGGCCATCAGGGAAGCCGAGGCCGACGACTATGTCAGTCGCCTCTTGGGGAAAGCCGCGCATTCTCATTCTTTCTCCGGCAGTCGCTCGTCCCAGAAGCTCCAGGCTTTCGGCGAAGATGTTTCACGGGAGGAAATCTGTGTCGGCATACCGAGCTTGAAGCGCGACAATGAGCAGTTCCTCCGCCGCGCCGTCGCCTCGCTGCTCGACTCGCTCGACGAAAAGGAGCACCTGGAGCTCTACCTGATTGTCTTGCTGGCCGACCAGGAGCCCGACACGAATCCTGCCTACGGGCAGGCGTGGCTCGAGTATCTAGCCGATGAGGTCCTCATTTACGACAAGGATACTTCAACGCTCCCCGCTGGCTTGGCAAACTACCGCCGACTGCCGCCGAAGGACGTGCCCCCGGCCAAGCGCAAGAAGCATCTCCGCCTGGACCATGCCGCCCTCCTGCAGGCCTGCCAACGACGTCAAGCGCCCTACTTTGTCATCATCGAGGACGACGTTATCGCCTCCCGGGACTGGTACAAGCGCCTTCGCTGGGGCTTGGACGAGGCCGAATCTACTCACAGCCCTCGCGACTGGCTCTACCTGCGCCTCTTCTACTCGGAGACGTTTCTCGGGTGGCACGCCGAGGAGGATCTCATCTATCTCCGCAACATCTTACTGGTGTATTTCTGCGTAGGCGCAATACTTTATATCAGTGAAACTAGAGGCAAACCGCGTGTGCCACGAACAATTCAGGTATCCGGCCTTACCAGGCACATGCGCACATATATCGGCGTCTACTTCTGGACGACGGCATTCATCGCCCTACACTTCATGGCCGGGAGGGTATTCCTCTACGGATACAGCCCAGGCCTCCACGAGATGCCCAACTACGGATGCTGCGGCCAGGGTCTGGCCATCCCAAACCGGCACTTGGCGATGCTGGAAGACCGGTTTCTCCAGCCTCCGTTTCTCATAGCGGGGGATGCTCTCATCGAGGAGATTGCCAACGAGGACGGGTTCAGAAAGCTCGCGCTCGTGCCCAGTGTCCTGCAGCACGTTGGTGTCCGGGGCAGCTCAGCGCCCGGAGGCAAGATTAGGAAGACGTTCAACTTTAGCTTCGAGAGGCTCAGGACGACGTGATGGGGCAGGATAATGCATGATAATGAATTAACGCTGTATTACTTGCACATTCTCTTTCAAGGCGCGTGAGGCTTACTGGGAAGTTTTTGTCGAGGAGCCTCCTCTCTTCATCTCTCTATTGGGTACTAATATATAGGCTGTTGCCTTCGCGGGCAAGTCATGCATCGGGATATGGATCTTGAGTCATCTTCACATATGGGGGGCTGGAGCGACTGGATGGCTTACACTGCCAGAAAGTTATGGGGGATGTATACATTGAAGGATCTGTCTCATACACACCATAACGTAAAACCTCTTATCCATACTCGGTGGTAGTTCTGCTGGCATTGGTGGAGAACCTCAATACGAAATACGATCCATTTGATTATATTACCCTTCCTTGTAGTCTGCAGTAAGGTAGGGGCATTGGTCCCCAAGGCACCAGGCAAATGCCCGTTCTACCTAACAGTAAATTCTTGGACGCTGCAGGATAGCTTTCTTCCCTCTTCCAGATGGCTTCAAAGGTGCACCTTCATATGTTCCTTGACCTCTTGCCTATTCATACCAATAGTTACATGGAAAGGATCTCACCGCTGCCATCTTGTCAATATATTAAAGCCAACAGTCAGTTACTTGATTGGTGCGTATTCGAGTATATCAAATCCTACACCCCACAGACGTGCTTGGCAGGCAGGAATCGGCATCTAAGCCGATACAGATGAGTCACGAGTAGTGCATTGAATCCCATAAAGGTTCCCGCTCATGACCTTATTGTCGCGTAGTATTTCCCAACCCTAACCCATCGGCATCTGTTTGTGAACATGGCCGACCTTTCGACCTGTCCTCCTTTGACCCGGGACTCCGTTGTTCAGGCACTTGACCTAATCAAGCCACTCATTCATAAGACGCCTGTACTGAGCAGCACTTTTCTGAATGAGCTCGCATCAACCCCCAGAAACTCGATGAAACTGAAACGCGCAAGGCAGCGAAACCCGTCTTGAGACTTTGGTTCAAATGTGAAAACTTTCAGCGCGTCGGTGCTTTCAAGGCTCGAGGTGCATTTCATGCCATTGAGAGATTGAAACTAGAGCCGGGGTGGCTCGAGAATGGTGGCAGAGAGAAAGGAGTGGCGACACATAGCTCAGGTAATTCCCTCATCTCCAAAGACTAGACTTTTCTTATGATATACGGCCAGGGAACCATGCCCAGGCACTTGCACTGGCTGCCAAGGAGAACGGTATTCCCGCCCATATCGTCATGCCATCCATCACCATCCCTAGCAAGGTCGCCGCGACAAAAGGATACGGGGCCAACGTGATATTCAGCACACTCACAGATCGCCTCACGGTCGCCGAGAAGCTAGTTGCTGAGACGGGCGCCCGCCTTGTTCCGCCATACGACCACCCTGACATCATCTTGGGCCAAGGCACCATGGGAATCGAGCTTCAAGAGCAGGTTACCGGCCTGGATGCCATCATCGCCCCGTGCAGTGGTGGCGGCATGCTATCTGGCATTGCCCTCAGTTGCGAGGGTACAGGTATCAAGGTGTTTGGAGGAGAGCCAGAATTCGAAGGAGCAGATGATGCCAAACGGGGGATGGAGACAGGTCAGCGGATCACTTATGTGAACAGCACATCTATAGCCGACGGACTGCGCTCATATCTGGGAGTGCATCCTTGGAGCGTTCTGTATGAGCGAAAGTTGGTGCATGGTATGTATGCCGTGACTGAAGAGCAGATCAAGAGTGCAATGAAGCTCATCTTGGAGCGGATGAAGCTGGTTGTCGAGCCTAGCGCTGCGGTGCCGCTGGCCGTTGTGCTTTACGACGAAGACTTTAGAAACATGGTGGAACAACAGGCGGGTGAGGAAGGATGGGATCTGGGGATCATACTCAGCGGAGGAAATGTATCTACAGATGGGTTGGCTACACTCTTCGCTAACTAGTGAATAGAGATGTACTGCATAACCATGTTTATTCTGTAAACTGCCCCCTATCTCTTATATCATGAATAACTTAATATCTAGCCACACCCTAGCAAAAACCACCGATTACAGTAACAAAAAGGGGACAGGTTGAAGTATCCGTAAGAAAAGTCATTAATGATCACGTGGGTGAGATCATTTAGGCAGCAGAACGTTCAGATGTGGCCCACAAGATCTCACCTCAAGCATACATCTACTGAAATACTCCGCAATTCAGTGACCATGCGCCTCCTGAATATTGATACCCTGGAACTTGAGGAATTCCTCGGCACCCCTCCACCATATGCCATCCTCTCGCACACCTGGGGTCAAGGCGAGGTGACGTTCCAGGACCTAACTCACCCAAACCACTTCAGCAAAACCGGATGGCACAAGATCCTCGGATTCGTAGAAGCGGTAAAGGCATCGCGTCTATCCGTCTCTTACTGTTGGGTTGACACTTGCTGCATTGACAAGGTAGCTTCTCCACATAGCATTTCCACCATCCATGACTAAAGAAAAACAGCTGTCCAGCGCCGAGCTTTCGGAAGCCATCAATAGCATGTTTAAGTGGTATCGCGAGAGCGTCTGCTGCTTCACCTATCTCGCCGATGTAGAGATCCAAGAGGGGACGTTGCCCGTCAAGACACCAGGATTCGAAGATGCGGCCTGGTTCACCAGAGGCTGGACGCTCCAGGAGCTGCTCGCGCCGCGTGACATGGTATTCTATGACAAGAACTGGGCAGAGCTGGGTGCAAAGGATGATCTGATATACAGAATCCACAGGGCGACGAATATAAATCTTCAGGTGCTCCTTCGTGGCCAGTGGCCCACTGCCAGCGTTGCCACGAGGATGTCGTGGGCTGCAGGGCGCAAGACGACTCGGCCCGAAGACGTGGCCTATTGTCTCCTTGGGATATTCGACGTCAACATGCCTCTTCTCTATGGTGAAGGAGAAAAGGCATTCGTCCGCCTGCAGGAAGAAATCATGAAAGACCGAGACGACCAATCCATTTTTGCTTGGGATGCCAGCGATATCGACCCTTCCGTCGCCATAATCGGCGCACTGGCCCCCAGTCCCTCATATTTCAAGAATAGCTTCGATATGCACTCACATCCCAGCGAAGGCCAGCCTGTCACGGTAACAAACAAAGGGATCCAGGTTGAGCTGTCCGTGATGCGACACCGCCAGCACGGCGTCGACTACGACCCAAAGGTCCACGGGGAGCAGTACCTGGCCACGCTGCACTGCACCATTGGCGGCGATGTCACGCGAGTAGTCGGCATCATTCTGAAGCAAAGCAGGACGAATGCCGCTCGGTATTCGCGAGTTCGCTGCGATACCATCTCTGTCCATTCATCGGGTCCCCTGAAGCGCCAGGGCATCTTCTTGGTCAAGCGGAACGAAGGGTTTGATCCTGATTCCAAGGTCCGGACATGTTGGCTGGAGTACAAATCGTCTGACGGGGACGTGATTCGGCCCTTGGCGAGCTTCCCCGGGGGCAACTCCTGGCAGCGGAGTGAGCCGACGCCATCAAAATCCAGCATGCCCGGCTCCTGGCAGTGGAACCAGAGAACAAGGTCAATGACGCTGACGTCCGATGCCCTCGGCGCGGCCGCCGTATACTTTGAAATCAAGGGCTTCGGCGGGCCTATAGCGTTGCTTCTCCTCCTCGACCCTCAAGGTCCGTTGGGCCGCGTCGAGCTCGTGGAGATGCCAAAGGCTGGTGTGACAACCTCTACCGCCGAACTGGTGGAGAATATCGAGTCTCTTCGCATCAATCCCTCTGCGACGCAGAGGGATTTGATATATTCCGATCAAGGATACTCACTGTCTGCTGAGGTTAGACTGTCGTTGACGCATGGGTCGTGGATTTTCCACGTCACACTGAGGCGTAGTATACGGCAGTATTCAGTAACCTCTCGGGTAGATAATGGTGAATGGTAGTAAGAGGTCCAGACGGCATGTCTGCTGCCTGCACAGCTGCAATGTCGATGAACTAGAGTCATGGATCAAGTCAGATGAGGTATTCCGGGTGTCAACCTTGATGTCTCCAAAAACTCTTTGACTGCAATGCTTATTACAATTCCTGCTCCGTCTATCTATTCTGTTTAAGTAATGGTACAGGGCGATGGCTCTTGCTCAACTATCCTCAACGTCTATATCGTGGAGCGGTTTCGGTCGTGAAATGTGCGCGCTGATAATCCGGCTTACATCTTCGTATAATGATTCGCGTTTCCCAATAACAATATCCGTATCCTCGTTGGAGAGGTTCTCCCCGTCGTCGTGCAAAAGATTATCGGAGACAATGTGGAGGTAGCCAAAGTCAATCCCGGCCTCGGCCGCCTCCTTTGCCATGTACGCAACCTCGCAGTCAACCCAGACTGCCTTGGGCGGCGCCCATTCCTCCAGCCAGGTGCGCGTCTCGCAGAGCAGCGTCGGAACTGTGACGATGGGTCCGCGAGCGACTCGCGCGCACGATTTTCTCAGCGCGTCGAGTTGATCCGCCTTACTTATCGACTCATCTTCATAATATGCTTGGTTTGTCGCAACTTGTGCGCACGAGTCTATCAACGAGTCGAGCGGATTCGTCCAGCTTATTAACTCATTGTCGAGATATGCTTCGTGTCCTGTCGCGATCCATTCATTGGCGACGTACTTACTTGAGAGAGACCCGACCTTGGCAATGTATATGGCGCACTTGATGCCAGACTGGGCAAGCAGCGTTCGGACGAGATATCCGCCTGTATTGCCCCAAATCTTATCGAGGCAGCCGACAAGCGCGACTGTCTCTCCGCTAGGCGAGGTGAACTTGTGCCATCGAAATACATCGAGGTCTGATTCACCAACACCCGCCCACGTATCATTGCGAATGCCTTCCAGATAGTCAACATCTCCTATAATGGCGATGTCCACACTCCCGAGCCTGCCTAAATTTGTTCTTGGCAGGAACCGCGCCTCCTGCAGTGGATCTGGGAGATGGACCTGCACGATCCCGGGGCTGCCGCCCTGCATATCTAGATACGTGGCTACGAGGCCAGCATAGTGCAAGATGAGGTCTCGGCTCGGGAAGCAATGGAGATGCACCTCCCCCGAGTCGACTATTGTGGTGGTGGGCCGTCTAGAGTCAAACTTTCTGAGCCGTTCGGAAGACGCGATCCTGGCTGGCCGCTTACGTCGTGACCCCGCGGAGATTCGTATCCGGCGGATGCCTTGCTCCTTGAGATCTTGGTGTATTTTGGACTCGATGTATGCTTTTAGCGAGCGGCCCATTACATGGTTTTTGGCATCGGCGACGATGAAGCCCGGGTTCGGTGTGGTGGTCACCATGGGCGAAGTGGCATGCGTCTGTCCAAATGGCAGAGGGCATCCACTCATGGTGAAGTTGAGCGTCTGTCGTCAAGGGTAAGTCGGTAAAATCAGCCCGACTGGGCCTTATTGTGGTTCATTTACAGCATATATGTACCTCCTTATCCATCACGTGCTCTTATAGCCCCGCTTCTGCTCTCTGAAAGCAGAGGTGCTGTTAATGGTAAACATCTTTATCTATGCTCTGTACAGAGTACAGGGCACAGATACTGCACGGGGCGCATGCTAGTACTCCGTACGGATACTTGAGTCCTCTTTGTAGATGATTCACGCGAATACAATTTTCAGTATTCCTTTGTAGGATGGCCTTGCTGAATTTAACCTGGTCGAGCCAAAAATATACTGGTATGAGTATCTTACCCAATATGATTCTCCTAAATTTGCCCAATGCCCACAGAGGCATTGGATTTTATCCATCAAGGTCACAGTATGATCTATGACTGAACCCAACCATTTATTGGGGGTCAAGCTTGACTCCTTGCGTATGGGTATCCAATGTAATTTGTAGGTAAACCACAACCAAACGCACATAAGAGGCATTCTTATACACGGTTGTCCTGGGGCCGCTTGGGTTTGCGCCCTTTCCTACGCACAAAAGAATAGCCCGCGAAGCAAATCACCTCTGCCACCACCAAACTGACAGCAAACTTCCAAACATCCGGCGTTATCAGCGTACCGTCGCCATGATCCCCATCCTCGACAACAAAGTTCATGCCCCAGAAACCCTTGACACTGTTAGACACGGTTTGTCATGATTACACAAAGGAGTTTTCTGCTTACAGTAACAAAGGTAGCAGGCAGGAAAAAGATGGTGAGGCGTGTCAAAAGCAGGGTCAAGTCTTTTCCCTCATCCCGGGACTCGCGCAGAAGTCTCTGGGATTCTTGAAGCTGGTATATGTTGATGATATGAAAGCCCTATGGACCGTGAGAAAGTCATGTCAGAAGTGAGGGGCAGGGAGGAGTTGTCTTACCAGTTGTATCTCGTTCTCAATTCTGCTCACGAAGGCCTCGGATCGCAGCTTCAGATTCGCCAGGTACCCTGCAGACCCACGAAGTCCTGAAAGGACGTTTGTTGCCGCTGTGTTGGGCGCATTGTATGCTTCAACCTGACGCATCGCCAGCTTGGCTGTCTTTGTCGCCACTTCCAAGGTCTCATTCATGTGTATGGCATGACGCAGGAGTTCATGCATCTGGACGTGAACGCCTAGAACACCTTCCCCGTTGCTCAGAGTCTGTCCATGCAACTCGGTGACACCTGCTGCAAATTGCTGGCGTCCCTATCCCAGCCTTAGTAACACAACTATGACTTGGACAGACATATGAGAGTTGTACCTTTTCGATGTCACGCACGGGTTTCTGGAACCGCCATAGTGCATCGTCATACTGCTTGATGACGCCTCGCAGTATCGCATCGCATACTGCAAAAGGTGTGGTAGTAATTTGTTGTTGAGGGTAATTATTGAAAGCGCCTATAATCTTGTCCTGGATCTCTGAGCAGTGATCATAGCAGACCAGGATACAGGAGACCTGGCCTCCACTGTTTTTCACCCACAGCACAGTGAATGACAGAAACAACCAGGCGTAGTCCGGAACGGGCTGATCCGAGTTAGGTTGTTGCAGATACTTGATGAGAAAGCGCGCTGAAAGGCCTTGAACTTGGTCAATGTCTGCGCAGATGCACCATTTCGGACATGGTCACATACTGTGTACAGGGTCACCTGCTGCGTTCCAGCAAATCTCACTCCTCAAAAAGCCGTTCGAGTTCCAAGCACTGTGTGTCAGAAAGAAATCGTCCAGATGGAGCGCCTTGGTCAGTCTGCCGCACAGCTCTGGATCGTCAAGCAGGATCTTTGTATCTTCCTTTCGATCCTTGGGGTCCACACTGATGTGAGGGAGGAAGAAGATGTCAAGATTCCCCGTCTGATTCAAACCGATATATTTGGTTAGATTCACGACAGGAAGCCGATCAATGGAGCCATCTAACCTTCAAGGAACCCTGGGCAGCAAGGTGGATGAGGGTGTCTATATCAGAACCCTCGATATCAACGGCCCTGGGGCCTAGGCGCGGAGACGAAGAATCGACAAGCCTGCTTCTTAGCCAGTTGTGCTGAAACTATTGTGTGAATGCTCGCACCCTGTTCTACAGTGTTCAACCGGGTGCTGTCTGAGAGAAACTTTTCCTGGTTCTGTTGTCTCGCTTGTATCGCTTGATTGAGTAGCTTCCTCCAACTCTGATGGAGGATCTGCTATAGAATCTGTCGCCGGCGCTTGATCGATCAATGTCAAAGCGGATTCGCCTGCCGAGACTTGTCCATCCATTTCAATGGATAGGACTTCGATGCTCTCGCCATCCGCTGTTGAACTATGCTCAGTGGGTGTACTGGGGCCATTGTCGAAATCGCTTTCCGCTTCGGAAGAAGAATCTGGCCCAGTTACAGTGATCAATGGACCTGTTGTAGCCGGCTCCATGATCGAAGATGGGTAGCCAAAGGCTATCCCTTGAGAATAAGGCAAAGAAAATGAGAAGATGGAGAGGAAGAAGAATAACCCAAGAACGAGAAGGGAGGAGGGGTAGGATCTGACCTGCGGGGAAGACTGAGCTGGCCAGGCAGACGGCCAGCATGCAGCCTGTCGCCCAGCTGCATGTGCTGAATGTCAAGGCAGGGGTTTGGCCAATCATTCCGAGGTGAGGCTGTGCCACTCATGATGTCTGCCGTCGTCTGCCTGGATGATCTGTAGCTATTTGTGAATAGAGGAGGTAGGTATCACATATTCTAAACAAAGACAAGACATAAAAGAAATAATAATAAAAAGATTAGGAGAAATGATGTCCCTCTGCTTATGAACCTTTTTATTGGGTTGTATTTTGTACAGCGACAGGCGGCTTATGGGCAAATCATTGGCAAGGCAATGCGGGGACTTGAGACACCAACTGGGGTTGGTTGAAGATCTCGGCCAGGGTGGCGATTTTAATAGCCTTTCTTCTCACCTGCATCACCACTTGGGTAGGCCTCGACGTCAATATGCGTAAAGGTGCTCGACTGGAAGGAAATGATGAAGACGAAGCTTTGGAACCGCTCGTCGATACGACCGAGGCCCTGACGCTTCGGTCCAAGCGGACAGAGCGCGCACAGAGGAAGCAAGGCCGCAAGACGGCGAGATCCAGGCGCCAGCCGACCAGCATCCTCGACCTGCCCGCCGAGCTCGCTCTGCACATCGTGGTGCTGCTGCGGCCCAGCGACGTCCTCCGCTTGGCGCAGGTCGACCGGGCGCACCACGCCTTCATCAGCGCCGACGAGTCTGGCATCGCCGCCGCCATCAGCCGCTGGCGCTACGGCTGTCTGCGCCAGTGCTTCCGGCTGCCGGTGCAGATGCAAGACGTCGACGAGTCCATGCACGCAGCGCTGCAGCACGAGGAGCGCCAGGAGCTGCTGGCCATCCACAAGAAGCCGTACCAGCACGTCCAGCCGCCCGACGCGACGCGCATCTGCACATGCCTGACGTGCGTGCTGCGATGGTCGGCGCTGTGCATCGTCGTTGACTTTGCGCATTGGCAGAGTCACCTGGACAGCGGGGAGCCCATCCCCATGGTGCCGCGCGGGGAGAAGCCGGCCTGGAACGAGGCGCGGCTGGTCATCAACGCCGACAAGGTCTGGCGGGCGATGAAGCGGCCACTCTGGCAGGCGCGCCTGCTTGAGACGCACCTGGCCTCGACGGTCCGGTCCATCCGCCGCCACGCCGCCAACAGGGGCAACCGGCGGCGACGCTTTGCCATGACGCCGGCCGAGGCGGCCTCTGGCACCGACGCGTTCCTCGAGAGCCGCGGCCCGCCCACGCTGGACATCCCGTTCCACCGAGACGCCTACTACATGCTCGAGGCGTACCTGCCCAACCGCTCCTGGAACGGCGACGAGGATTGCTGGACATATGTGCCGGCCGAGCAGCACAACCTCGACCTGCGCTATGTCACCATGTGGGCGGAGCGTCGCGCGGCGCGGGAAGCCCAAGAGGCCGTTGAGAGAGAAGCAGACGGTTTGAAGGAGGGTGTGCCATCCGCAACTTAAAAACTTGACACGGAAGTCAAAGTATGGCAGAGCAGATTTGAGTTGCGGATATTAGCTTTGCAAAATTCTCCATTTGCCGTGCTTGTTTTGTGAAGTAAGGGCAAGGCGAAAACTCTATCTCGGCACCAAAGTTCAGGGCTCGATACTTAATACGCCCGTTGCCTTCTCTCGAAGCTCCTTGCTGCCAACACTCCTCGTCACATACTAGACGTCAGTTCGAACCGACTATACAAGAAAACCTCGCCTTCGTACCTATTTACACCATGGGAAGTTATCAGAGTACAGCCCATCAATCACGGGCCACACGGTGGTGCTCGAGGAGCTCGCCGGAGCCTGATGCTTGGCGACTTGCCCACCAGTCCAGCAAGGACCACAAGTCGTGGCGGCTCTTGGAGAGTTTTATCCCGCAAAAGGCCATGGCGACGGTGAGCGCGACTTCGCCCAAGTGGCTCGCCATCATGGAAATCTTTGCCGAGAACCTGCCGTCCCTGATGCGCAACGGGCTGTACTGGACGGAAGCCAACCTCGACCCGGACGGCGGGTACATCGCCAAGCCGCGCGACAATAAGCTCCTCTTGTACATGAACTGGGCATCGCACAGCTTTACGCACGCGCGCGTCTACTTCCTCTCGGAACAGACGTCGGCATCCGGGGCGGACGGCAACTGGGTCGCCAGACTGATCGTCTTCGCGCACGACGTACGCACACTCGGGGATTTCAAGCTGGACCAGCTGTCGCGCGACACCATGTTCCAGGCGTGGGGGGTGAACCCGGACGGACACGGTGTTTACTCCTTTTCCAGGGCGCGCCCCCAGTCAAACTTTAACACGATTGTCGTCGACGGGCCGCTGAAGGGATTCTGGCCTGCCCCGGTAGGCGAGGAGGTGAGAGACGGCCAGGAGGACTTGAAGGGGGAGGGATCATCGGTGAATGATGACGGCGTGGATGAGGATTGGGAGCAGCCGGATAAAGAGGAGCAGAATTTGTGATGTAACAGTCCCAGCTCCAACACAAACGAATGTAGGGTACTCCGTACTCATCGTGCTGATATAGCCATCCAGGATAAATTATACATAAAAGCCCCGGCTCGGTTATGTTAATGCCTCGTGGAGTGAAGCCGGCATAACCGCCTGTGGAGCGGCTTGGAGAAATTGCAGTGCGCTGCTCAGCCCCCTTCATCAGGCAGGAACCCGCCCTCGGCAAGTAGCGGGAGAAGAAAGAAGAAAAGAGAAAGTGTGTGAGGGGGGCTCCGGTGGAACCAGATCTAATCAGTCTAATCAGATGGATCTGATAATCTCTGAGGCCCATCATTTCATCATCAGCCCACGAATGAAATGGAACCATGGCCGCCAAGCCCTGCTAGCGGCCCTCGCGAAGCCGGTACGCCTACAGGCAGAGTGGAGAAGAAGAGCAAGAAACACGTAAAAGAAGAAGAAAAAAGATTTAAACCCTCATGAATGTCTGTCCCTGGCTGCTTGGTGCCGACGTCGGAGTCCGGCAGAGCGTAGATCTACCTCCCTCGCGGGTTTTTCTCCAACCTAGACACTTCATCCACAGCGAACACACGCTCTCCCTCTCTCGCTTTTCCAACGTTGTATTTACCTTCGTTGTGGAGGGCCGCTCATCATGGCTGTGGGAGACGACAAGTCTGGCGGACAAGCCAACACCACCACCAACACCAGTAGCATCATGGAGGACGTCAGGGCCGCGCCGCCGAGCGCTGAGAACAAGGAGAGCGAGGGCAGCGTCGCGCTCGCGGCCGAGGACAAGCCCACGACTAGCATGGCGGTATGCTCCTCCTTTCCCATTGACTTGTCTGTGCTGACTGACATCTCGCAGTCCCAGGCCTACCGCCAGATGCTCACCTACTTCCGCCTCCTCTTCGCCGCGGACCCGACCTGGGTCGACGTCGCCCTCGTAGTCGTGGGCGTCGTCGTCGCCGCCGTCGCCGGCACGCCCTTCCCCATCATGGCCATCGTCTTCGGCCAGCTCGTCGACGAGCTCAACGGCGCCACCTGCGCCGCCCAGGGCACCCTCGACGAGGACCCCTCGCGCTACGTCGCCGCCGTCAACGACCGCATCCTGCTCATGGTCTACATCGCCATCGCCGCCTTCGTCGCCATCTACATCTACGTCCTCGCCTGGGGCATCATCAGCCAGCGCCTCGCCCAGCGCCTCCGCCGCCACTACCTCGCCGCCCTGCTCCGCCAGCCCCCCTCGTACTTTGACGTCAACGCCAACGCCGGCGAGGTCTCGAGCCGTCTTCACGCCGACATCACCGCCATCCAGGCCGGCACCTCGGAGAAGGCCGGCATCTTCATCGCCACCATCAGCTTCTTCGTCACCGCCTTTGTCATCGCCTTCACCCGCCAGGTCTACCTGGCCGCCATGCTCATCTTCATGGTCCCCTGCTTCATCATCTCCGCCTTTGTCGGAGGCGCCTTCTCCCACAAGTACAGCACGCGCATGGCCGAAGCCATGGCGACGGCCTCCTCGCTTGCCTCGGAGGCGCTGCGCAACATCTCGGTCGTCCAGGCCTTTGGCGCCGGTGGACGCCTCGAGTCGAGGTTCGCCGAGCTTGCCTTTTCGGCCCGCCAGGATGGAACCAAGAAGATGCGCGTCTCGGGTGTCCAGGCCGGCATGCTGTACTTCATCGCGTATGCAGGAAATGCCCTCGCCTTCTGGCAGGGAAGCCGCTTCATCGCCGAGACGCTCAACGCCTCGGGCAGCCGCACAACCATGGGCGACATCTACACGGTTATCCTCGTGCTGGTAGACGGTACGTCTCTCTCGTGGCTTTGTCCTCACTCTTGATTTGTTCCACCACTGACCTTGACAGCCTGTGTTATGCTCGGCAACATTGCCCCGATGATGCCGCTCTTTACGGGAGCTTCGGCTTCCTTCGAGCGCCTCAAGAAGGACATGGACGCTCCCAGTGCCATTGATGCCACTTCAGACGCAGGACAGGTGATCGCCAGCGGAGACGACGCCCAGCCCCTGGCCGTCCACTTCAACAATGTCAGCTTCTCCTACCCGTCCCGACCCAACCAGCCCGTCTTGAAGAACGTCGACCTCAGCTTCCCCGCCGGCAAGTACACGGCCATTGTCGGCCTCTCGGGCAGCGGCAAGTCTACCATCGCCTCGCTCATCACCCGCCTGTACGACCCCCTCGAGGGCAGCGTCACCGTCAACGGCCAGGATATCCGCCAGCTCAACGTGCGGAGCCTGCGTGGACAGATGGGCTTCGTGCAGCAGGAGCCCACGCTGCTCAACACGTCCATCCTGGCAAACATTGCCCTCGGTCTGGCCAACTCGCCCAAGCCCGAGCATCAGCACCTCAAGCAGTTCCTCGACTGGGGCAACCTCACGGAGCTCACGGACAAGGGCAAGGACATTGATGCCTCTGCGGCCACCGCTGGAAAGGAAGTGGCCGAGATTATCCAGCTCGTTCGCCATGCTGCCGAGCAGGCCGATGCCGCCAGCTTCATCGAGCGCCTGGAGAGCGGATACGCCACCATGACAGGCCCAGCCGGCTCTCTGGTCAGCGGTGGTCAGCGCCAGAGGCTCGCCTTGGCGCAGGCCCTCATCCGAGACCCCAAGATCCTCGTCCTGGACGAAGCCACTGCCTCTGTCGACTCGGCCACGGAGCGACGCATCCAAGAGGCCGTCGAGCGAGCGGCAGAGGGCCGCACCGTCATCTCCATCGCCCACCGACTGTCGACGATCCGCAACGCCGACAACATCATCGTCATGGAGGCCGGCAGGGTTGTTGAGCAGGGCTCCTACGCTGAGCTCATGGCCATTGAGGGCGGTGTCTTTGCGCACATGGCCAGCTTGCAGACCCTCGGTACCGCAGACCGCAACTCTCTCTCCGGCGACACCCTCGAGTCCTCCAGCCTCAAGACGGATATTCTATCGATTGACAAGCAGGAAATTGCGCCCACCCCAGCGGAGGAGGTCAAGCAGATAGATGCCCCCAAGAATGAGCCTGCTGAGGAGAAGAGCGACTCCAGCGCAGCCGGCGAGCTAGACACCAAGCGCCCCATCAGCTTCCTGGTTGCAAGGTATGGACGCATCATACGACCATCGCTCATGTACCTCGTCTTCGCCATCATCGCAGCCACCATTGTCGGCGCCACCTTCTCCTCTGCCGGTGTCATCATCGGCCACATCGTCGGCGTCCTCAGCCCGTGCGCCAACACGGCAGCGCGCATCATCTCCCAGGGCGGCTTCTTCGCCGGCATGATCTTCATGCTCGCCGGCGTCGAGCTCTTCGCCAACTTCTTCTCCTGGACCTTCTTCGGCCTGCTGGCCGAGAGGCTCCTCTACACCGCTCGCGTGCTGAGCTTCCGCTCCCTCATGGAGCAGGGCCTCTCCTGGCACCAGGCCATGACGTCTACTACCTTGCTGAGCGTCATCACAAAGGACACGGCGGCCATTGGGGGTTTCAGCGGCTCCACGATTGGCACTGTGTTTTCCATCCTCGTAAACTTCATCATCGCCGTCATCCTATCCCACATCATCGCATGGAGACTGGCCGTCGTGTGCCTCGCCTCCGTGCCTATCCTGCTCGGCTCGGGCATTATCCAGCTCAAGATGCTCGCAAAGTACAACGAGCGACAGTCCGGCGCATTCGACGAAGCCACCGCTCTGGCCGTCGAGACTGTCCACTCCATCCGCACCGTCGCAGCGCTGTCGCTCGAGCAGCAGACGATGGAGTCCTTCGTCCGCCTCCTTCGCGAGCCGCAGAAGCTCATCGTCAAGACGGCCGCATTCACCAACATCTGGCTGGCCATGCACCACAGCATGGGCACCTTCGTCTACTGCCTGTCCTACTGGTGGGGAACGCGGCTCATTACCCGGGGCGAGATCACGCAGACGCAGTTCTTCATTGTCCAGATTGCCATGCTCGTCAGCGCCCAGCTCTGGGGCACCATGTTTGCGCTCGCTCCCGAGTTTGCGCGTGCCAGGCAGGCGGCGTCCAGGGTCCTCAACGTCATTCTCCTCGGCTCGGGCAGCGAGCTCAACAGGGCGACGCTTCAGTCGCTCGAGCCCGCAAAGAGTTCCAGCGAGGGTGGTCAGACTGGCGATGTCGAGGCGGATGCGGAAAGCAGCAAGCTGCCCCAGCGTGAGAAGGACCAGAGCCGCGGTATGAAGGTGAGCTTCAACAACGTCTCCTTCACGTACCCCAACAGACCTGGCGTTCCTGTTCTCGATAACGTCTCTTTCACCATTCAGCCTGGTCAGTTCTGCGGTCTCGTCGGACCTTCCGGCGCAGGAAAATCCACCATCATGTCTCTTGTCCAGCGCCTCTACGAGCCAACAAAGGGGTCTGTCATGCTTGACGACAAAGACCTTGCCCCTCTCCACCCATCCTTCCGCGACAGCATCGCTCTCGTGCCTCAGGATCCCACCCTGTTCAACGGCAGTGTCCGCTTCAACATCAGCCTGGGAGCACCCCCCGGCACGGAAGCAACCGACGCCGAGATCGAGCAAGCCTGCCGCCTCGCCAACATCCACGACACCATCATGTCCCTCCCCGACGGCTACGACACCGAGTGTGGATCATCGGCCCAGCGCTTCTCCGGTGGACAGCGCCAGCGTCTGGCCATTGCTCGAGCTCTGGTCCGCAAGCCAAAGCTCCTCCTCCTCGACGAGAGCACGAGCGCCCTGGATTCGGCCAGCGAGGCTGAACTGCAGAAGGGGTTGGAGAGGGCATCTGCGGGGACGACGGTGCTCGCAATCACGCATAGGCTGCATACGGTGCAAAAGGCCGACGTGATTCTTATTGTGGAGGGTGGCAAGATTGTCGATTCTGGAAAGCATTCGGAGCTCATGGAGAGGAGGGAAAGTTACCGCATCAACGCCATGCAGCAGATGCTTCAATAATTGCATACTCGGGATAATGGCAGTCGTGAAAAACGCACACATGTAATTCTATAGATTCCCTAACTTGCTAGTAAATAGTCTAAAAAGCATCATCCGATTCCAAAATCTCGCTGCAGGAACAACAAAATATCCTTCTCGAACCCTTAGACAACAACGACGCCACGGTACCGCATCTTTCCATCGCGGAGCTTCTTCATAGCCTCTGTGATACCGCTGTCGGTCATGGGGAACTTCTCAATCTGGGGCCTGATGTTGTTCTTGGCGGCAAATGCCAGCATGTCCTTGACCGAGTAGGTAGGGGCGAGGTTGGAGCCGATGATCTGGTAGCCGCGGGAGATCAAGGCGAGGGCCGGAACCTGGACGTTGTCTCCGCTGACAGTCAGGGGATAGATCTTGGCACGTGGTGCGAGGACGGGAAGGTAGCTGAGTGCAGTGTTAGACGAGCTTCGGGCTGTCGCACAGAGGTGCGGGATATCAGGAGGGACTTACAGGGTGAGGTCGGGGAGGAAGCTGGTGGTGATGAGCATCAGGTCGACAGGCTCGATGCCCTCGAGCTTGTCCTTGCCGGCGGTGACGTGGAACTCGGCAGCGCCGAACTTGAGGGCCTCCTCCTTCTTGGAGTCGGAGGAGGAGAAGACGACGGGCTGCAGGCCCATCTTGGCGGCGAATTGGATGGCGAGGTGGCCGAGACCGCCGACGCCCATGATGCCGACGCGCTCGCCGGGCTTGATGCCGCTGGTGTAGAGGGGGTCCCAGACGGTGGCGCCGCCGCACATGAGCGGGCCGGCGTCCTCGGAGGCAATCTCATCGGGGATCTTGTTCAGGGTTGAGACGTCCCAGGCCACGCCGGTGCCAAAGGTTCCCTGGTCCAGGTTGGCGCCGCCAAAGGACTGGGCGTTGGTGCAGAGAGTGTGGTGGCCTATAATTTATTTTGTCAGCCAATTGGAACCAAATACATTGCGAGGGTATGCATCAGCATCACGTACCAGTGACGCACTGCTTGCAGTGGCCGCAGAACTTCTGGTGCCAGCCCATGCCGACGCGGTCGCCGACCTTGAAGTCGGAGACCTCGTGGACGCGGGAGCCGACCTCGACGATGACGCCGACGCCCTCGTGGCCCAGGCCCTGGTCGGCGTGGCGGAAGTGCTCGTCGCTGCCGCAGAGGCCGCTGTGGGTGATCTTGACGAGGACCTGGGTGGGACCGGCCTCGCGGCG
The DNA here is from genome assembly GCA_020746835.1 of Stachybotrys elegans. Classification (NCBI taxonomy): domain Eukaryota; kingdom Fungi; phylum Ascomycota; class Sordariomycetes; order Hypocreales; family Stachybotryaceae; genus Stachybotrys; species Stachybotrys elegans. The sequence goes on along the minus strand of JAGPNK010000004.1, from coordinate 757,585 downwards.
GCCGTGGGACTCGACAATGTCGCCCGTGGAGGAGCCCTTGAAGACGGTGAATTCGATGGCCATGGCTGCTGGACGGATGGTGGATGGTGGATGGATGGAGCTGGTTATGGCTGTTGGATTGGTGATGTTGGAAGCTGATGTCTGGAGATGGAGACTGGAAAACAGCAGACCCGTCCAGAGTTATTTATCCTCCTCCCTCCAGCCCGGCGGCTCCATCATCTCGGGAACGATTTTTCATACTTCCGTGCATCAGACGTCGCTGGTCACGTCACCGCCGCAGACTTGGGGATCTCGTCGTCATCTCCACTTCCAAGCAGAAAGGAAAAGAAGCGTTAAAAATCGTCAGTTGCGAGCAAAGGTGGATCCTGCCGCGGTCAAAGGTGGGTTTCCTGGAGCGGCCAAAAGCGGGGCCGCACTTGGAAATGGGAAGTTGCGGCGGTGCTGACAAAAAATGGTTGATTACTGTTTTTTATTCGTTTTTATTGGAGAATGCCGAGCGATGGCCGCTCGGAATGGCGGAATTGCGGAATCAGGCAGTGATGCCACTTTGGTAATGTGGAATCCGGAATAAAGGTAAAGCTGTCGCAAACGCCGGAAGAGTTTGCGGCGTTAATCAGCGTCGTTTATTTTATCACCGCTAGGTGATATGGCTTTGCCTCGTGCATGCCGCAAGACTTGTAACCATGTCTTTTATTTATTTGTCCTGTGCATGAGTGGTGGTGAGAAAGAAGGAAGCCTGGTCAAGCCCAGGGCAAAATAAGCGACTTGCATCGTGGGAGTATCTCGAGGAGAAAAAGGAAAGTAACAAAGAGAAGAAGCAATAAATTTGGATCATATCTGGTAGGTTCTTCCATAACTTAACGCCGACTATCGTGTCTCCTGGCCGTCTTCGCCCTCTGTGGGAGTCAAGCAACCTCCACTTGAGTAGCAGCGTCACATCATGCAGATATTCAACAGCCTCTGATGGTGTGCTCCTGAGTGTTTGGTGCTGTCAAAAATATTTCAGGAGCTGATTTCTTGTTCATGGAAGTCGTTGGCCTTTAATATCCCTTTGTTTTGCGTATTCTTACCCCAGGTCCCCATTGATGGCATCACGCACAGCGTATGCAGTCATTCCAAATAACATAATGATAATAGTTTCTGTGGCGCAGCTTGCTGTCTCCATTGACTGTTGGGGCGCTTCAGCCTGCGGTCCAAATACGCACCGGAATTTATACCTAGCAATCTTCAGGGTCCATCAACTCTCCGCCAAGGGCCTCTCAACGGTAGGTTTCGTGGCAGGGTGGCTCATACAGAGTCAGCCCTATGGGGTATCCTTGTAAAAATTGTGCTGATCCTCATTTCTTCAATAGCGTATTGGCCTCTACCATCGTATCTTACTCAATTCAGGCGAGGCAGCGCGTCGTATTGGCTGGTCTGGAATACGCCTCGAAGCGGATTCCTGGCTTATGGCCGTCGTATGCAATAAATCTACAGGCACGAATAGTGATATTTCGGGGGAAAACAATTCCAAATACCATAATATGGGGAAATTTCTGATCCTCTTCCCAAATGGGATAGAGATCATGGCTTCTAGAAGCTCTGACGTTGCAGGCAACATCATCACATTGTCTTCTCTAATACGCCCTCTTGGTTAAGAACCTGACTACATAAGGCACAAGATCCCACCATCAAACTCTCTTCTCCAGCTCATCCAGCCGCACAATCAGTCTCAGCAACTTCCTACCAAAGCTTCAACAACTTCCCAAGGCTTCGCATCCCAACCCATCATCAAAATGATCTCCGCAACCCGCAACACCATGGCCGCCTTCCTTGGGCTCTTTGCTTTCGCTTCGGCCGCCCCTCAGGCGCGTCAGAGTGCGCCGGAGCTCAGCTTGTCCAACAAGCTGCGACTTGCTGAAAAGTAGGAACCACGCCCTCTCCGTATCCCACTCACACACTGACATTTCCAGTGCGGCTGAGCGCTATGCCCTTCTGCCCAACGACAAGGACTTCTTCTTCGACTTCAACCAACTCCCATTTGCAAACTCCCAGACGTCCCCTGCCCTCACTGGGACCCACGTGAGCCTGACCGTGGTCGACGTTCCCCGTGAGTTCATCCCAAGTATCAGCGAGCATAAAGATTGGAACTAACAAACCCCAGCTTGCGCAATGGCTGCCGTTCATCTCCACCCCCGCGCTACCGAGCTCTTCGTCGTGACTAGCGGCCACATCATCACCGAGATGATCCCGGAATCGTTCATCCTCCCAGACGGCAAGCAGCGCGTCATCCGAAACGACCTCCGAAACAACACCATGGCCATCTTCCCCATGGGCGCCTACCACACGTCCATCAACCCGGAGTGCGAGCCCGCTAGCACCGTCGTCATCTTCAACTCGGAGGACTCGGGCTTCGTCAATGTCGCCAGCCAGCTCTTCTCCCTGACCAATACCACCATTGCTGACACTACGGGCCTGGCTATTGTTGGAGAGGATATCGAGGCTATCAGGGCCGCTATCCCCCCTGGTGCTATCGTCACTGTCAATGAGTGCCTTGCTGCTTGTGGCTTGGACAGGCCCAGGCTCTAAGCTGCTCCACTACCTTCAGTTCTGGCCAGCCATGATGCGTCCAGGAAAATAGATCTGCCCATCACGCTACTTTATATTTACTCCAAGGTGCTTCTGCAGCTTCAACTCACTGTTATACTTGCAATCCCGTCACAGATCTGGTCTGATAGAACTAGCTTGTCATACATCTCAAAGATCTTTAGATTAATAAATCTCCATTGCTGTCTACTAGTCCTCCATCATCACTCTCCATGGGTTCAGCAGATGCACTTTATTACACAAACCTTGACAGAAATATTACTCCATTAATCTTACTCAAACATGTTAAGCCCGTATGTACTGTCGTAGGCCCTGACACGCTCAATGCCTCTACAAGCTGTTACGAGCAGTCGCTGAAAAGGATCGACCTCGCGCGGCGAAGCCACCCACTGTGAAGTGAAAGTCCCGAAGCTCGTCACCGAAAAGGATACCATGGCGGATGTTATCGCCTCCTTGCTCGTCCAAAACTCTGCGTGTGCCGACACAGGAAGCTTGGATATAGCATCGTGCAGCACGCAGAGGCGCTCTGGTCTGGCAAACCACTTGGAGTAGAGCAAGAAAGCTACCACGACCGTCCGCCGTATACTCTCTTCCATCAGCCAACCGTCCCACGTGGAAGCATCCAGTGGCCGAGCCTTGACGTCCTCCAGCAGTCGATAGCCAAGCATAATCATCATTGGTTCCTGCTGTTGGGCCGTGACCTGATGCCTTAAATCGCCGCACGACAGTCTGATGAGCTGATAGAGTATGAGTGCCTGCAATTGAGCCAACTTCTCTGCAAGCGTCAACCCGCTCGAGCGTGCCATGTCACCTATCTCGGCGTCAATCGTCCGGAACACCATGTCCTTGGTTCTATCGCTGAGCACCACCGACGCGCCACATATGCCAAAGGCTGTCCGTAATGGCTTGGGTAACGAGGTCCGGTACAGATCCTTATGAATGAAGAGAGTTTCACCCTCCATGGCGAAAGATGTAGGATATGTCCTGAGGTGACCGGCTATCCATTGGCACTGCTGCATGTAGTCGGCAAGGTTTGGCTCTAGACCGAGCGAGCCGAGAGCAAATGGAATATCGGTTGTCATCTGTTCATCATTGGCCATGTCGCGATGCAAGGTGTGGCCTGGTGTGATAGCCAGGTTCGTTTGAGGGGAGGAGACGCCTATCTCCACCGCGTTGATTGACTGCGGATCCTCCTCAACAAGCACATCTCGTACGATGTGGGCTGGAGGCTCTCTGCCGGTAGGTGCGTAGGCATACTCGCAGTTCTTGTTGGTCCGCGCACACCGCTGACAGGTGGGAAAGGTCAGATCGCACTTCCGCCTCCCACGGAAGCACGCCTGGCAAGACTTTCGACGAAGAGACATGCTGTATACAAATGCGTAAGAGTGGCCCAGTTGGGGCAAGGCGGTCCGGCTCTTAAAGCGTTAATGTAGTCGAATAGGTCTGTGCCAAGTGCATGGTAGTCGGCGGTGTGCTGAACTTGGTAGGACGTAAGCGCGGATTACAAATTCGCGCATTCCAGCCATTAATTACTGCCCAAACATCCGTTGCTTACGGTGAGGAATTCTAGAAACTGCCCCTCTTGGATGCTCGATAAAGACTGGGGTCCCCAATTGAGAATTTTATATGACTGGAGCGGACAAGCCGCACTATAACGCGCTACTGTCTATCATAGACTAGATGAAATCCCATCATACGTTCTCTCATCAAGCTGCTTGATCTCTGTGTGAAGACCAGCTCCATCGCCAAGTGTGTTTAGTGAGAGCCGCCGAACGGTCCGGAACCACCGCTGGGGGCAGTGGGCGCGCCCGAAGGAACAAGTCGCTCAGCGCAGTTTTGGATGCTGCGAATGCACTGGCGAACCTCCTATTTTCCGTTAGCAACAAGACTGGCAACTGGGTGGTGAGTACGAACGCCTGATGTTGCGGAGCTGGGAGCGCTAAGGGTAGGCGTGGAGGAAGAACCGCCGGCCTGTTGGGCAGCAACCGATCGCTTGTGGCCAGAGCCGCGGCCAGAGCCAGAGCCCGAGCCCGATCCAGAACCGGAGCCAGAGCCAAGGAGAGAGAGCAGGTCAGAGCCAGAGGTGGAGCCGGAACCGAGAAGAGAGGCGATGCTCTCAAGAGAACCAGATCCAGGCCTCTGGCCACCATCGACTCCAATCACATCACCGCAGGTGTTGGCAAGATCGGGGCACTGATGTGAGTTAGCGCCCGTATATCACTGGATTGCTTGAAGCCGGTACTTACCTCGGAATCGAGGAACCCGAGGATCTGCACCAGGCTGGGGCCAGAAGCTTCGTCGTGTTAGTCGCTATAGTGTGGTAGAACAATATTGGGATTGACTTGCGAGGGGGCAAGGCGCTGACGGCAGGCACGCACACGGCGGCAACGGTGCAGAGGACAGTAGAGGTCTAGCAGGTGTCTGTTAGCTCCTGATGCAACTCTGACTGGAGTTCATGATTACCTTCATGGTGGAGAGCGTGGTGCTTTGGGAATTGGCTGGTTGGCAAGGTATGGATTGGTGGGTTGCTGAGGCTTGAGAGATGAGTGTGTGATTGATGGGTGAGAATTGGATGGAAAGGCAGCGATACTCATCTCTCTTTATATCGCGAGCTGGTGCTCCATGGAGACAATGGGTGAAACACTCGCCCAATATATCATGCCAGGGTGAGGAATACTGAATATCTTGCCAAGACATGTCTCAGGCATCCTTCTTCATGCCAAGGATGTGAAGCAGTTTCCCGCAGGTTGGATATATGAGCCGTGGAATGATACCGTTCCCTTGTGCTGCACCCTTTCAAGGGCAGACGAATATTGAGTACTGGCTCCCGGGACCTGAGAACCAGGCGGCACTACTAATGTGGAACATGCCATTTCGTGGATTCCAGCCTTCTTCATCTACTACATCATCCAACAACCGCTGGGTGATGCGCCAGAGCATCACGATGCATTCTTTGTCGACAGGCGAGTAGGCCCGAATCCACCAATAAAGGCAGAAATGCAACTGTCTTACTGGCTCTCCATGAGGAAGGCATTCTATTGCAGGCTGCTACCCAGTATGCTGGAACTACATCATTGGTGTACGTCCATTGGGTCCAAACAGTGGGTAGGAAGGTATCTAACATGTTACAAAGGGGAGGATGTCAAGCAGATTGTCTAGGACGATCTCGATGAAGTGTGAAGATGAAGCTCATAACTAACCTCCGATTTTCAACAGGGTGGCCAAATTTCTACGTGTGAACTCGGCGTGATCATTGCCAAATGTGAGAGGAAAAATACGCCTAACATTAAATTCAATTGTCCATCCTGCGAGTCTAGAGGAATATCTCAAGCTTCAACTGGCAGCCCGAGCTTTGAGACATATGCTTGCCCTACCTACCCTAGACTACATTGCATGGGATCAGTTGGTGCTGCCAAATAAGGTTAGCATAGCGCCTTGAACCAGTCATCTAAACTCCGACATCGTCACAAACCAAAACGACGTCAAGCAAGAAAATGCGCAGCCAGTCGAGGGGGTTAGGGGACGACAAAGACACACGTCAGCATGGCTCCGAATCGATCGACGCGGTTTACGCGATCCTCCAACGCGTACGTTTGCCCACCCAATTCGCGGCCCATGATGGGCTTGCCTCATCGAAACCGAGGCCACGGCGTAGTTGTTCATCCTGGGGACTGACTTTGACCGTGGTAGCTGTGATCCCTGTCGTCAGAGAAAGGTCAAGTGCACTGGCTCGCAGCCATGCCACGCTTGCACCCGCGGCGGCCACCGCTGCGTATTTGGTGATCGCGTGAGGCGAGGCTATTCCGAGGCGTATGTTCGTCAGATAGTGCGCCCTGAGCATGTAGTCGGTTGTGACTGACGGCGTCTAGCTACGTCAAGAGTCTCCTGGATACCATCAAGCAACAACAAGAAAACCATGATGTTTCCCAGCGTGAGTCTCTTCCCCAAAGCCTCAACCTTTGCTTACGCCGTACCAGCTACGACGACGGCTTCGGATGGCAGCCCAGTCGCCATACATCACCCCTCGCCTGCCCTGGCTACCTTGGGCCAAGATGCAGAGGACAACAACCCCGACGATGACCAGGAGTATCCTTCAAATGCCTGTCAGTCCTCTGGATTCCATCCATCTTTCCTCCGCTTCAGTCCGTTGTACTGAGACAGCCCAGGCCCAGAGCTTGCGCCAGGCCCCGCGTTTGAGACACGGGTGCGATCTATTCTGCGCAAGCACGCTGTTGCCTCCTCCCCAAACCTGGATGATGGCACCGGAATGTCCCCAGGACCAGGAGACGAGGCACCGACTCAAGCCTGGGGAAACACGGCAGAGTTGATTCAGGGCTCGCCCCCGCCGCCCATGCTATCGCGCGATGAATCAATGCGTCTGTTTGATGTCTTTGTTTCGTTGCTGGGCATCAACCAGCACTTTCTCGACCCTCGCAAGTTTGCAGATTCAATTGACCTCTTGTACCTGAGTGACACCAGCCGAAGCATACAGATGGAGAGCATGTGGTTTAACCATTATCTCCTCGTCATGGCCATGGGTATGCTCATCGGTTCGCCCAGCGACGATCCGGACCGGCCGCCTGGCAGCGCCTTCTTTGCCGAGGCTCTGCGACGCCTCCCCCCGACATACGAATTAGGCTCTTATGGTATTGTGTCGGTTGAGGTTCTCAGTCTTGCGGCCGTGTACTTGCAGTGGTGCGACCGGAAGAACGAAGCCTATCTATATGTAAGTCTCTAAAACATAAGCCATATCCACAAACCGCCTCACCAACATGCTTCAGGTTGGGATGGCGGTGCGCCTGGCCGTGGCCCTCGGCTGTGCGCTACCTCGCGATGAGCAGGCTGGTCTCTCGTCCGAGAAGTGCCATAGAAATCGTGTTTGGTGGACTGTGTACATGTTGGACAGGTAAGACGAATGCTTTATCCATGCGAGCTTCACTGAATTATGCAGGCGACTTTCGGCAGCATTAGGGCTCCCAATGAGCATCGACGAACGGCAGATTCGGGCTAATTTGCCAAAGGCAGCACCAGGGTTCCAACAACCTTTGCCCCTGATAATCAATATTCAAATTGCTCGGGCTACGGGGGAGATTATGACCTGCAAGTTCCCTTCTGCCTTCCTTTGGTCGACTCCAGCTGATGGTTCCAAGCATTTTATGGAAACACCACCATCTCCCAGGCAGATCTCGTCAAGAGGATACAACACACACTGCAATCCTTGTACGAGACAGGACGGTCAATACCTTCCAAATTTGTGACGGAATTTGAGAATCCTGGATCACGGGTCAGCAGGACGAATGCCTCGCTGTATCTCATGCTCTTCCAGGTAAGCCTACACAGCCTATTGCCTGTTCCCCCAAGTGAAGTGGACAGCACTAAGATAGATAGGCAATCATCCTGTGTATTCGACCTGTCATACTTCAGTGTGTCAAGGACAAGGTTGAGGCAACACAATCACGCGGCCCTCGACCGCCTGTGCCTCGTGTCATTGCGAAGCTATGCCGATCCTGTCAGGAAGCGGCAAGTAAGAGCATAAACATCTTGACAAAGCTACGAGAGGACAAAAGCATCGGTACGCATGGTGGGCATCTTAAACCGCAGGCAAGGGCTAACGTTACTAGCCCTGTTTGGGTATTTCGACCTCGACGCAACTTTCTCGGCGGCTTTCATCCTTGCCATGGTGGGCTTTATCAACAGCGACGAGGAGCCAAAGCCCCCTCAGGGGTTGGATGAGTCTGCCCGCATCCTCAAGTATCTGTGTAAAGCCGGCAACAAAGCCGCAGAGCGCAGATTATATGACCTGAAGCAGTTCTGCCGTCAGGTATGGACCCAAGACAAGGTATCGGACCAATGGGCATGGCTCAGAGAGGAGACGACGCTAGGGACTGGCATAGGCTCCGTGTCTGACTTATCGGGAGACCCTGGCAGCGTGGGAAGAGGCAACCAGCTGAGCCCTGGCGAAGGCGTCGTATTGGCCCGGACTCATACTGGTGCCGGAGCTTCTACGGACCCCGCAGCTGAGTTCCAGGACGCTGCTCTTTCACTCAACCTGGACGACCTGGGCGAGATTCAGTGGGACTTGGAACCAGGCATGAGCGACATCTATGAGAGTTTCAACGATCCCAATCTGCCGCTGACAGGTATTGATGATGCCGACTGGGCGGCCGTTGGCAGAATCTTCCAGCTTGATCCCTGAGGAGGGCAAATACCAAAACGGAATTGAATGTGGACATGGTTAGTTACGCCAAGTGGACGGCTATTACTTCCAATGGCAACAGCTCCGCTCTCCTGGACAAGGGCCTTCGTTCTTTTGCCCTGGCAAAGTTGCGCCATGGTTGGAGAGTGGGGGTAACGACGATCATCAACGAAGTGGGAAAACTCATCGGCCCCGCGCCTGTTGCCTGTCTGAGCGGACTCTTGTTACTGTCGATACATCTGCAATGCCCAGGCCGCTAGGGTTCTGCGTGCATGGATATGTCTCATGTTCCAGTCATCTGGATTGCTGTCCCTGACTCATGGTTGAGAATCCTTTTCCGGATACCCTGAGGCTGAGAAAAAGCACAATAAACTAGGTGGAATCGTGGCAACCCAGTCAGACGCAGCTTACGACGCCAGCATAACCAGTGGGCCCGGAAAGGCCAAGCTAATATTCCCCCACCAGGACAAGGGGGCACGAAAAAGGAATGGAGAGCGGCATGCCAAGAGATTGCTTCACAGACTTTGGGTTCCCGCGGACATGGACTTTTGGAAACCGAGGACATGGGAGGGGTCAGCACTCAATACATACATACTTGGATCGAGGCTAGAGGGATCTGCCACACGCTCAATTGCTATTATAGACTAGGGTACATTCACATCTTGTGTTTGGTCATGGATTCTTCATTCATGCTTAGGGTCATCTTCTCCGGCATCCAGCTACGCCGTATCCTAGGATTAGGTGAGGAGCTTGGTGACGGACTTGCCACGGTTCTCGCCGTTGAACATCCTCAGCCAGGCCTTGGGAACATCCTCAATCGTGGCGTCGACGATGTCCTCGACATCCACCTTGATACGGCCCTCGGCAGAGGCAGCGATGAGAGCCGCAGTCGCCTTGGGCACCGAGGCCATGTAGTCGAACATGAAGAATCCCTTGATGGTCAAGCGCTGAGAGACAATCTCGAACCAGTTCTTGAGCTTCATGCCTTCCTCCTCGGTGTTGTAGAGGCTGACGGCGCCGCACACGGTGATGACTCCGTGTCGCTTCATGCGGTTCAGGACGGCGTCGAGGACAGCGCCGCCGACATTGTCAAAGTAGACGTCAATCTCGTCGGGGGTGGCGGCCTTGAGGTCCTGGATGAAGGTAGGGCTCTTGTAGTCGATGCAGTCATGGGCGCCGAGGTGGTCGCGCACCCAGGCGCACTTCTCGGCACCGCCAGCGATGCCAATGACGCGCTTGGCTCCGAGGAACTTGACGGCCGTCTGGATGGCCATGGAGCCGGTAGCTCCGGCAGCGGCCGAGACGACAATGGTATGCTCGGGCTTAGCCTGTGCGTCCTCGAGCAGGCCGATGTAGCCCGCCAGACCCGAGGCTCCAAGGGCGCCGAGGTAGTGCGTGATGGAGAGACCGCCAGGCAGGGGAGCGGCGGGGAGGACGCCCTCGGCATCGAGGACGGTATACTCGCTCCAAGTGCCGCGGTGGAACTCCATGATGGTCTCGCCGACCTTGAAGGCGTCCGACTTGGACTCGATGACCTCGCCAATGATGCCGGAGCGCATGGGGGTGCCAACAGGCACGGGGGGCAGATACATGCGCTCAGGGTCGACGGTGCAGCCGATGAAGGTGCGGATGCCGGCATCGTTGGAGAAGTACAGGGTCTTGACGAGAATCTGATTGTCCTGCAGAGGAGGAAGATCAACAGTCTGCATGACAAAGTTGGCATCCGGGCCGGAGAAGGTCGGCGTGCCAGCCGGCCTCGTGGCCAGAATCCATTGCTTGGTGGTCTTGGGAGCAGCCATGATGCGAGTATGAGGTGATGGTAACGTGAGGGGAGGAGAGAATGTGCAAGGGTATGATGCGATTCTTTGACCAACAGCAACTGGAGTATGTATGAATTGGGGATAAAGGAAGATACTGGCCTGGATTTACTCTATGCTCATCATGGAATGGCGCGCAAGGCAAGCGGATAGGTATTTATGGATGACTCGCAATCAACGGTCCCGCACTGGATGCTGGCTCCAGCTGATAGTAGCATATCGGCCCTAGCCTGTCGCACCATGAAAGAGGGGATGGATTTGTTCATTTCAGCATTAAAATCATGGTTGGAAGCGGCTGGGCGGTTGATGCAGGCGGAACGGGGAGCCTGGAGGCCGCTCTCCATGGATAGGCGGTGGGAGGGACGGAACAAAGCCACTGCCGCCAGACCGTTGGCAAGAGGCGTAAACTAGTGGGCGGCATGGCCAAACAGGGCTTGGGATGACTCGCGGCGTGCGATCCATCATGTGCGCCATGTGGGTGTTCCGCCCAGCTGGCCTCGAGGCTGATTGGTACCCTCATGTCTCTGTGGCGAACACCAGGGGGGACCCTGGCTAGGGGAGGCGACGAGGCAACGTTTCCCTGGCCGTTACGGATGGAGCGAACAATTAACCAGCTGTGGACAGAGCCCACCCGCCCGCTGTGCAGAGGGAGGAGTCTTCTCCTTGCATATTTGATATCTGTGGACATCCCCTGAGCTTGTATCGCAAGCCGCACCTAACTTGCATTGGACTCATCTTGTTCAAGACGCGAGAGGGCGAGGAAAGAAAGATAAAGAGATGAGGCAAGACTCGGAGATGAGACTGGGGAGAGCCTCACCGTTTTGGTGCGTTTCGAATGTGCAAGCGCCGTCCCGAGGTCCGTTTTTATAGAACCAAGGGACGCAGAGGGTTTGGGTTCATCTGAACCAATAAATGCAACAACATGGGTGTCGTATTGCTGCACCGGTCGATCGGCGCGGACCCTCCCTCCCTCCCATAGCTGATGGTCCGGAAAGAAGGAAAATGATGAAAAAGAAGCAAAGACCAAAAAAATAAAATAAAACAAAATCCAGCTGCAGGGTCGGTCTTGACTCGATCCCCATGTGCCGAACTCGCTTGGCCAAAGGAGCCTCCACTGACCGAAAAGAAGAAAAAAAGTCCCGCAGTTAACTTCCCCCCCTCCCCCTAGCCAGGGCAAAGAGGCGACGGGCAACTTGGCCGGCTGGCCTTCTGCGTTGGAATTTTTTTTTCGGGGCTGCTAGCTCACATGGATAGGATGGATGCCCCTGGTTGCAATCTGGGGAAGCCATTCCGTTTCTTGAGATGAGGAGGGGGGAGCGCCTCGTTCGGGAATCGGACTCTCCTGGGTGTGCCCCTGTAGGAGAGAAACTGCCGCCAAGTTTTTTTGTTGGAAGGAAAAGGAGGACGGAGAAGGCAGCCCGCCCGTATGAACCGTGTGAAGACGGGGGGGGGAGGAGAAAAGTCTCCGTTCACTGCCGCGTGAAGGTTCCGGCTGCAGGAGCACACATTCGGCTGTCAGTCTCACAACCCATGAACCCGGGCAGGGCATTCTGCCTCTAGGGACTTGACCGTTAGATTTTCTCCATCCCTTTGATGCACCCCGGTTCGAAAAACGGTTCCCGTTGACGGGTCGGCGTTGGATATAAGTGTTGGTGTCTCCTCCTGCCCACTATTTCAAGCAGAGCGGCTCTTCTCTTCCCGTTCCTCACACTCGTGCCTGTTTGTCGTCGTCGTCGTCGTCGTCGCCGTTCATCATGTCGATGCTGAATCCCCCAGAGTACCTGCCGATGACGGTTCGGGTGCGGAACGAGCTCATCGTCAACTGCGTCATCGTCTCCATTACGATTCTCGTCGTCACTCTGCGTGTGATAGGACGAATCCACGGGCCGGGCCTGGGATGGGATGACTACGCCGTCATGGTAGCAATGGTTGGTCTACGCAGATCTGCGATATCCAATGGCTGAGGGAGACTAACGAGTGTGCTTTACAGCCCATGGGCGTTGCCATGCTGATCTGCCAGGGCATGTGTATGTGACCCTCGACCTCGACCATGACGTTTCGTTGGAGATGGAGACTTACTTTGTGCTCTAGTTTCGACTTCAGGAAGTGGCTACAACTTGGCAGAGCAGCCGCAGCGTAAGTCCTTTGCATTCCCTGCCGACACGATGGGGGAGTATACGGTATGCTGACATGCTTGAAGTGGTTGCGAACATCCCTTGGATTCTTCAGGTACGCCGAGTTAGCAACGAGCCCTCGCACGCGACAAGGAAAACTAACCCGCCCGAAAAAGTTGACGTTTGGCATGCAGCCCGTCTACATCACGCTCCTCGCGCTGTGCAAGGCGAGCATGCTCTTCTTCTACCTGCGAATTTTCCCGACGTCCTTCATTAAGATGGCCTCCAGGATCCTGCTGGGAGGTGTCACGGCATGGACCATTGCATTCGTCTTCGCTTCCATCTTTCTCTGCACGCCTGTTTCCGGATCGTGGACCGGCGTGGGCAGATGCGGCGCCTACATCCCGTTTATCCAGTCCATCATCGCCACCAACGCCGTGGGCGATGTCATCATCATGGCCATCCCCATGAAGTCTCTCTGGCGGCTGCAGAAGCGCACCCAGGAGAAGCTGGCCATCATCTCGTGCTTCAGCTTGGCCTCTGCGTACGATCACCCCATGACAATCTCCAACTACAACTCGCTAACGTGATGCCACAGCTGCGTCGTCTGCGCCATCTTCCGAATCATCTACATCTCGACCGTCGACCTCAACAGCAACATCACCGGTACGATGCCAACGACGGTCCTTCTCTTCGTCCTGGAGCCCAACCTCGCCATCCTCTGCGTCAGCATCCCGATGCTGCGACCCTTCTTTGTCCGGTTCAAGCAGCGCCTCGGCTTCAGCGTCGGCAGCAGCGGCGCCGCCTACGCCTCGGGCGGCCAGAGCAAGCCCTCGAGGCTGAACTCGCAGACGGGGGACGCGACGTGGGAGATGAGCAACTACGGCCCCAAGAAGGGCAACCACGACATCGAGGTCGGCGCGACGACCCTGGCCGACGATTCGTCCGAGAAGAACCTCACGGCACCGGAGATGAATCGCGATATCCGTGTACAGACTACGTGGGCGGTGACGCAGGAGAGGGTGTAAACTAACACTGGCAACAACATCATGTATATTAACGGTTTCTTGGTACTGGTTCTTGGATAGATAGACAGCTAGCATGCAAAAGTTCGGTTCGCTTACGCTGCTTGGAGGTGCATTGGATGTGATTGTTCTCGCAGAGGAACTTGCTAATGACTTGGAGCGCCTCGTCATGACACACGTAAAGGCTTGAGCCGATGAACGGCATGTACACACATCGAGTCTACTAACCGCAGGTCTACCCGACTACATAAGCTTTTGCTGCCGCTGCCGCTGCCGCTACTGTAGCTCCCTTGTTGTTCCCGGCTCCAGCCAACGGGTGATGTCAGTAGGCTACAGTCTGACAATCCCTTCATTAGTTGACTCTGTTCTATGGTCCTCCGGGCAGCAGAGCAGTCATCACAGTTCTCATACACTATTATTCCTTTCCCCTCACTGCCCGCACCTACTCCTTCATGACTTCGAGCGGCATCTGGCTAGTAAATTGAGAGGCTCGTTCAGATATGAGGTCACAAGAAGGCAATCGTCTGTACCGATGACATGGTGCCGCTGGAAAGACATCCGCGTCTCCGCCAATGCCGTCTGCCACCCGCGCGGGCCGCCGCCGTGCGGATATCACACTGAACCAGAGTTGGAGGGCAGAATTCTGCACAGACTGGCGCGGCCATCCACTTTTGGTTGTTCCATGGACCTTCTAGCAACGCCACCCGAGATACATAGAACAGCATCGGCTGTGCCCGGCGCGTACCGGTGGCGTTGATGTCTTGATTGTTTGCACAGAGTTGGCTTATGCACACGTACGTTTGCGCCGCTTGGCTTGCATGTTGCTAGATGGCAAACAGGCGCACAGCACTGTAAACATGTAGCACTGTGAAGGCTGTTTCAACACGGACCTCTTTACTTAAACCACCGCGCTCGCCATTTCACATGTGCCAGACAGAACAGCAAATGCAATCAAGAATTGCCTGCCAGAAAACTTCCAACAGAACTCATCTATCATCGAACCGGATGCGAGCCGGAAGCAAACGACCGGACAGGGCGAGAATAAGAGAAGCAAAATGACAGAGCAGCCGGTTTATGCCGAGCCTGCAAACGCATTGGCCACGCGCAACCAAATAACCAAAGACAGAAAAGAAGGGGCATGAGGCAAAGCGCGTGCAAATTTTCCTCGCGCCCTTTTGTTCTCTTTAACGGTCCGACACGGCATGATGCGCGCGAGCCGCCCTTTGTGTGGCACTGCTACGTCATGCGAGCCCCTGGCCCCCTTTTTTCGCCTCCCTTTGGAAGCTAAAGGGTCTTTCAAAAAATTTTCTGCAGTCTCCTTCTACGGGGGTTTTCATCACATAATTCATAAAATCCGGTCCAATGCGGCGCCATCCGGACACCGAAGCTCCACTTGGCGCAGGGCCCGACCATCTCCGGAGCGGATTCCCATTACGGCACCAAAACACGACTCTACCAAACTATTTCGTACAGCCCTCGGCCGACTTCCACTGCCCCCTTCGCATTGCGCATGTCTGATGTTGCCCGGGAATTCGTCTGTCGAGGCATTTCACATTGGACCGTGGCTTTCCGCGTCTTGCCTATCGGGCTTTTACGAAATCACCTTGACTAACATGGCGAGTTTACAGCAGATAATGCTCCTTACGTACCCCATGGGGCTTCGTGATATCGCGAGGCTTGAGCGTGTGTCACGACCGGATGGCTCGTTTTTAGCTTATCTGTGGAAATCCCTTACTTGTTCTTTGTCACGCTCTTCTGCGTGGCCGGTGCCTTAAGTACCGCCCTTCTCCCATCCGTCGATTGCTTCCATCTCGCCACTCCTGTAGCCTGCCTTGATACCGCCCGGGACCTCCTACAATGGCCGACTCCATCACCCCCTCCGCCCCCAAGGCTTCCCAGAAGCCAAGCGGTCCTGCTGGCGACGTGGAGCGATACCCTGGCGCCGGTCAGGCCACCAACGATGGCATGATGCTCGAGGAGACGAGCGAGGAGCTCGACAGCGTCCGCATGAAGGAGATTGCCGCCAAGGGAAGCGCTCACTTCCACCGTCTCGGATGGAAGCGCCTCGCCGTCGTCACCATCGTCGAAGCCATCGCCCTTGGTGCCCTCAGCTTGCCCAAGGCCTTCCACGTCCTCGGCATGTTCCCCGGCGTCTTCCTCACCGTCACCCTCGGCCTCGTCTCCATCTTCACCAGCTACCTCATCGGCCAGGTCAAGCTTCGCTACCCGGATGTTTCGCATTACGCTGATGCCGGACGACTGCTCCTTGGCCGCGTCGGCTACGAGATTTTCGGCGCCGCTCTGCTGCTGGAGCTCGTCATGGTCGTCGGATCCCATGCTCTGACCGGAAGCATCGCCCTAATCACTCTCAACGACGGCAAGGTCTGCTCCATTGTCTTCTCCGCCATCTCCGCCATCATCCTGCTGGTCCTTGCCATTCCTCCATCCTTCACTGAGGTTGCTATTCTCGGCTACATCGACTTTGCCTCCATTATTGCGGCTATTGGCATTACGGTGATCGCTACTGGTATTCAGGCTAGTGGTTCTGCGGGAGGACTCTCCAGTGTCGACTGGTCTGCCTGGCCCAAGGAGGATGTTACCTTTATCGAGGCCTTTGTCGCCGTCAGCAACATCATCTTTGCCTTCAGTTTCGCCATCGGTCAATTCTCCTTCATGGATGAGATGCACACGCCCACCGATTACATGAAGTCCATCTGGGCATCTGGAGGCATCCAGATTCTGGTATACACCTTGACTGGTGCTCTGTGCTACGCCTTTATTGGAGCCGATGTGCAATCCCCTGCTCTGCTCTCTGCCAGCCCTACCATTTCCAAGGTCGCATTTGGCGTTGCCCTTCCCGTCATCTTCATCTCGGGTTCTATCAACACCACTGTTGCCCTGCGTTATCTGCATGGACGCGTCTACAAGAACTCGCTCAACCGCTACGTCAACACTGCCAAGGGCTGGACAACTTGGATCATCTTCGTCGTTGTCTTTACCATCGTCGCATGGGTCATCGCCGAGGCTATCCCTATCTTCTCCGACCTGCTTTCCCTGGCATCCGCGCTGTTTGTGTCCGGTTTCTCGTTCTGGATCCCGGCCATTATGTGGTTCACCCTCTTGTGCAAGGGCAACTACTTCTCCCGCGAGAACATTTTCTTTACCCTCGGAAGTATCCTGGCTTTTATTATCGGTATCGTGACTCTGGGCGCCGGCACCTACGCTACCATCCAAGACATCGTAAGTATCAGCCTAATCGTGCCACTCCATGTATATGCTCACCTGGATCCAGATCGATATTACTTCTCAGGGCAATGCCCACAGCCCCTTTACCTGCAGATCTGCATAAGGGTCAGCTTGACAGATGGATTGTATCAACACTTGTATATCACGAATATGGTTTAAGAGACATCTCAGATATGACATCTGGCGTCGGATTGCCGTTGGGCTTTAAGTATTAGCGAATGAATGATAATGCGCTCGCTGTCACGGCTATACGGCCGGGCATTCTCGAGGTCATTCTTCTTGATGCGGTGCTAAATCTCGTTGCTCATCCAGGCTATGCCGACGCGTTTTTAAAAGATCTAATTCAGGTGACTGCCGCTCATACCGTAACTGTAATCTTCATCCATCCTCTCTTCCGCCAACTGCCCGATTCCCATACCAGCTTTCCTATTACAATTCACCAAGCATGCTCATTTTACCCCGAAATGATCTGCAGTACTCATGCTCAACCACCCCTCACAATTTTATAGGAGTTCCCTCGTAGACCAGAAGTGCGAGTCTTGAAGAGTCCCACAATAGGAAGCCCGGAGCCTCTTTCTTGCTCGGGAATGGCGATGGGGGGACGATAGGGAGTGGTGGAAGAGTATGAGGCGTAGCTTGGTGTACCCTGGCCGATTAACGGAGACCTATTGAAAGGCCTAGATGCTATATCATCAAGCCTCATACCTCGAGGTCCGATTCTCTTGCAGATTCTAGGGCCCACGGTTGGATTAGGTGCCATGGCCAGCAGACTGCTGCTCGATTTCTCCGCGCGTGTCGGTTGTGACGAATGGCCCTTTTGGCACGTCGTAACAACTCCCTGTGGCGGATTCGCCCTACCCATGAGATTCAGAAGATGTTTCGTCAGCGAGGGATGGCGGTCGGATGGTTGAGGTTCCGCGGGAGACAGGGACAGAGGTCCGGGCACTGTAGGTGTGCCAGAGTAGACGGAGGCTTGTTGATTTGGGGTATTTCTCTGGTCGAATGCTGGCAGACGATTGGCTGTGGCTGCGATATAAACTCCAGGAATGGCCGTATCCTCTGGCAGTGCAGGTCTTTGAACGGCGACTCGTTGTACAATAGGTGCACCAGATGTGCCTGGACCCGAGATAGCAGCTTGATGGCCTTGGACCTTCATCTCCACCTTCTGCCTCTTCCGGCCTCGAGCACCCAGCCGCGAGTCCTCTCCGCGCTTCTGAGAAGCTTTCTTATTCTGAGCCCGCTGCTTGCGCGGTTTCTTCGCCACAGCCTTCTCACAAGGCGCCTCCGCGGTTGGTTTATCGTCAGGGTCAAGAACTTGGAAAAGCGGCAATCCAGGAATGAGACCGAAGGCCTCGTCATCGTATATGTTGCTATCGACCGACATGGGAAGCGAGACTCCCTCGTTATCGCAACTCAACAGCATCTCAGATGACTTTGCGCAAGTTGGAAGGTCAATGGGATGGGCCGCCCCCGGGTTTATGTCTCGTGGCCATTGTCGAATCTCGAATGTCTGAGGCTCTTCGGAGAGCCACATGTCGCCTTCGGCAGCATTCTTAGCGTACAGCCAGTACCAGTAGGAGCCAGGGTTGAGAAACTGCTCCCAGCCAAAGATGGTGCCGGGATTGTTCTGCTTGTGGGCTTGAAGAATTGTCTCGTACTTGTCTTCCAGCGGTAAAGACAGGTTGGCGTGGAAGACAAAGTTTTCGAGGTAGTTGACACACGCGGCAACATTAGAAAGAAGCACGTCGTTGTTTTCGGCATTCTCTTGCAGTTGTTTGTAGGTAGCGTTCATGAGCTCTTCGTAGTCGGTCAAGTCAGGACTCCCCAGGATGGAGGTGTGGTTATCCATAGCTGGTGAAAGTGTAAAGCGAAAGGATACCTCACATCAGTACGGCCTTGTGTGTGTCGAGTCTTTGTATTTGGGAATGAAGAAAGGAACAAGAACAAGTGCAAGGTCTGGTAAGAACCGAAGGTTTATTGGTTTACGGCAAAGTTTTGTACGAAGACGAACGCAAGAGATCAAGGTGCAGAGGGAAACACAAGAGAGTTGTTCTAAGGGTGAATGTGCATGTGGCACAGAAGGCTGTACATCTTGTACTGCCAAACCACACTCCTAACTTAGAGCGAAAACAAGGTATTTGGCATGCGCAGTATTGTAATAGTATGCTTTGCGGACACAACGAAAGTGAATGAGATGTAAACCCCACGTTGACTCTCAGCCATTTCACACTTCTAGCGGTCACTCATTCCGTGCTTGTTCAATGTACATGCATAATTGGAGCAGACAATGGCGGACCGGTCGCTCTACGACATGTTTTGGACGTCAAACACCTGCTCGCTGTTCTATGTGTGGACTGACCAGCTGCTGCCATTAAATTGTTAAAGCGACTGCATTGTCAGCCCAGTAATTACATCTTCGTTCCAACTCGTCCCCGATGAACTCCATGTCGGTCCTGCCTTCAACTCCAAACACCAACCAGGCCTTATCCTCTGACCAAGGGGACCACTCTGCCGAGCCAGCCCGGCGATACGGGTTTGGGTCGAGGTATCGGATGAAACTGGTCCAGTAGCCCTGTATGACAGGCGATGCTTCTGCATTCATCTGTCCGGGTTTGTAGCTCTCTGGGGGGTTGGAATACCCCGGTCCCAGCCAGGCGTCAACCTCGATAATGTGAGGCACGCCTTCTCCGGCTTCCATCTGTGCAGGGTCGCTGACATTCCACATGTAAGAGTAGGATGTCATCACTCCGTGTGCGCTCATGGCCGTGTTCATGAATATGGCCGGGCACAGGAATCGCATTTCTCCATATACGTTGCTGGCTTGTCGCCAATAGCAGCCGGTGGCAGGGCAACTTTCATTTGGATTAGGATACATTGAGGCGATATCGGCAAACTGGTCGAGCGTCAAGGTGGGATACTGGTTCAGCAGCCACTGGTTGCTTTCGGCCAGCGAGGATAGTGTGGAGGGCACAAACTTGGTGCCGTCGTTGGCATCGGCGCCAAATATGGCTGGCACTCTGATGAAGTTGCCCCTGTCGAATGCCCTGTACGTATAGTCGGTTATCAGATCCCCATCAATCACTGGTAGCCACTGCCACTCTGGAGGCTTGGCACCTCCGGGCAAGGGGATATTGAAGTTGACTTGCTGTATCTCCTCGGCTGTTTTGCTGCGCAAGCACTCGAGAGTCCCCTCCCCATAGCACCCGAGCCTCGTAGCAAAGTTGGTGTACTGGTATTTCGACTGAGCCACATCAAGCATGGTGGAGAACGGAGGAGATTCGACGATAGCACCATGGAAAAGGCCATTGTCCACTCCACCGTAAGCTGTGAGATGAAGACTGATGCATCCGGCACCAGCACTCACACCGACCAAGACTATATGATCTGGGTTACCTCCAAACAGTGCAGCATGCTCCCGCACCCACTCCATGGCCTTGATTTGGTCTTTGAGCCCGAGATTGGCCGCGATGTCTTTACCGTCGGACATGAAGCCGTATGGACCGACGCGGTAGTTGAAGCTCACCGCCATCATCTCGTAGGAGGCGGCCGCGATCAATCCCGCCGCGTTAAGGTTAGGGCTTGAGTTGAGGCTGTAGCCGCCGCCTTGTATGTAGAGCATGACGGGCAAGCGAGACTCCTCCGTTGCACTGGAAGGGGCTTGAACATTGATGAACAAGCAATCCTCTGACGCACCCGCTTCAAAACTGTGATGCTCCGTCGGCAGGCATGTCGCACCTCCCTGCACACGGTCATCGGCTGCTCAAATTACTACACGAAGCTAGCAGCTCACGTATTGTGCCTCTTGTACTCCATCCTGGTACACAGGATCTTGCGGCGGCATGAACCTCAGGTTCCCGATGGGAGCTGCGGCGTAGCGCATGCCGTACCATTGTGTGATGCCGTTGTCCAGTGCCTGTCCGTGATAGCGACTGTATCCGAGGTCGACCGTCTCCTGGACAGCAGTGACCGAAGTTGCCAAGAGGGCAAGGGAAAGGATACGCTGGCCGAACATGTCGTTGCCGATAGTGTAGAGCAGTGAGCAGAATAAACAGGGTATCAGACACACAGGGGTCACGCTTTAATGCAAGGCAGCCTCGTGCTCATCTTTGTGATATCCACGCCACGCAAACTGACTTTGTAGGGAGCTGCAGATCATCGGTCGATTAATGGCGCGAGTCATAGTCCCAAAGATATCCAGAAGAATCAGCAACAATGGTTGTCTGGGCGTCACAGAGGGTCATACCCGTAGATATTTCTAAGGATAAGAGCTTCATGGGCAAGACACGTCTGAGATGTGCATTGTGATCACGCGTCATATCGCTGTAATACTTGAAACGTGGTATCACGATGAATACACGGCGGTGGCGCAAGGAGGTTTAATCTATCGACCTATGTACCTTTCGTGGCACAGCAAGCATGCGAGTGGTGTCGGCCAGCCATGTGCTTCTAAGGCTACAGGTATCCCTCAAACATCGTATCGATCCAAGCGATGATGCACCGGCTTGTATATCATGTAGTCAAAGGTTGCCGTCGCAGCCGTGCCGTTTACATCCGAGCATGCCAACCCAACAAAGGCGCCCGTGAAGCTTCCATGTGCCTGATGGCCTCCGCACTCGTCGGACAGGATCGAGGCGTCCCAGACGGGGCCGATCTTCTGCAGGTCCTCGGCCTCGCCGAGGGCGTAAAAGAACTGCAGCTGATCGCCACGGATGCTCAGCGCTAGCTTGACCTTGCCATAGGCTGGAATGCTGACGTGCGGGGCCATGGGGAACTGCAGCTTGCCGTCGGGCCATGAGGCCTCGGAGCTCTGGATGAGGAGCTCCCGGGTGCCGTCGGCGTCGGCAGTCACAGTCAGGTAGAAGAAGTTGTAGCGGCAGTAGTAGGCCGTCAGGCCGGCGAATTGCCGCTCGTCCTTGGGCGAGAAGTCGATGAGCGTCTCGGCGTCGTAGGAGAAGTGCGTCTGGCGGCGGGCGACTAGCGACTGCTCGAACCACGAGCCAATGCTCTCGCGGCCGATGAGCTTCAGCTTGCCGCTGTCGGTGTTGAAGATGCGCTCAGGCTCAGGCGTGCGAAGCCACTGGAAGTCCTTGGGCAGGCCGTCCTCGAATGTGTACGTCTTTTCGGACCAGTAGGCTTTTTCGTTGGATGAACCAGGGACCTCGACATATAGCGATGGAACAGGGCCGTTCTTGACGTACAGCCAGTCATCGTCGCTCCAGTACGCCTCCTGGAGGGCAGTTTCGCGGCCTAGAGGGCAGCGGCGTTTCTGGGTGATGGGTCGTCCGGACAGGTGAACCACGTACGTCCTGCCATCCGGCGTGTCGACAATGTCGCCGTGGCCGGCACGTTGCAACGCCGTCAGTGGATGGTCCTTGGACGTGATGATGTACTTGTCCGGGTGCGTCTCGTAGGGGCCCCAAATGTCCTTCGACCGCGCCAGCGTGCAAGCGTGGGTATAGGCTGTACCGCCCTCAGCAGTCAGCAGATAATACCATCCGTTTCGCTTGTACAGGTGGGGTCCTTCGACGAGCCCCAGCTCTGTTCCAACAAAGATGTTCTTCCGAGGGCCCACGAGCTTTCCCTTTGCCGGATCCCACTCCTGCAGGAAGATGCCAGCAAAAGCGCGAGGGCGCCTTCGGTGATCCGTGATCATGTTGACGAACCATTTGCGGCCATCTTCATCGTGGAACAGCGACGGGTCAAATCCGGACGAGTTGACAAAGTAAGGGTCCGACCACGGGCCTTCAATCGACGGGGCCGTGACAATGTAGTTGTGCGTGTCTTTGAATGAGCCGTCCTTGCGCTTGACATCGGTGTACACGAGCCAGAACTTGTCGCCGTCATGAGTGAGGCAGGGGGCCCAGATTCCGCAGCTGTCCGGGTCACCTCTCATGTCCAGCTGGGCCTTGCGAGTCAGCGGCCGCGTTACGAGCTCCCAGTTGGCGAGGTCTCTGGAGTGGTGGATCTGGACGCCCGGGAACCACTCGAAGGTGGAGGTGGCGATGTAGTAGTCATTTCCGACTCGGAGGATGGATGGATCCGGGTTGAATCCAGGGAGGATGGGGTTTCGCACAAGAGGCATGTTGACGGCGTGAGAGAGACTGGGGAGCGACAACACACTTTGCAGGTTGGTGAAGCAGAACCAGGCTTTATACTGACCATGATTGTCAACATTGTTACCTTTGCCGCGGGTTTGGACCCAGTATTCGATTTAGCCGAGAATGAAATCGTGCGGGGTTAAACGTCTAAGGTAACCACCTCGGACGCCCAAGATAATGTGCAGTGGTTGGGTTGGGTTGGGCAATATTACGTGTCAACCCATTACCTATGACCTGGATAACCACGGACAGTCGCATGATGGCTACGGGTGAGTTGATCTGAATAGCTGCGCAACTGTATTTGCATCAGAAAATATCGGATTTAAATGACAGTCTTTTGTTTAAGTTGAGGGATCTGATGCACGGCGCAATGGGCAACCCCGAGCATATCCCCTCCCCTTGTCAAATCGAGGCTCCTGGCATGCAACCTTGCCAATGACCGCAAGATGGGTAATCTGGATGAGTTGATAGGCATTCCGGGTACAATGTCATGCAAAGTGGTGACCCAAACTTCACAACCTGGGCGCCTGCGCGTGGCTCATGTACATCTGGGCGAGGTTGACAGAGGAGGTGCTTTAGAACCTAGTTCTTGGGAGTATTTCATGATTAGTACCACGAGGTGCTAGAGGTTGTGCTGCCGGACACACTGTTGTGCTGGGATCACCTGCCAGCACCTATTCACCTGCTTCATTATGCCCGAAATGAACAAGCAACTCAATCTACCCAAAGCCTCTGGTCAGCAGAGTCCATACGGATAACGTCTCGCAGTGCTGTAAATTGGAGAACTCTAGGACGGATAATGCAAGCTCATCTCCGACATCGCTATCACGCGCAAAGGAGAGAAAAGCCAAATGATGCGGTAGCGTCATAAAAAGCAATACACCCCGACATTCGCAATACCACAAGTATAGAATCATGTAAGCCAATATACCGTGGAGAGCTGCGTGCGCCATTCATGCTATTGACCAGGCGCCGCCATCTATCACTGTCTTATCAGACTTGGGGCTCATCGTATCCGGTCTCGCTAATATTCTACCCCATTGATTCCAGAGCAGGCATATCACAGCCCATGATGCTAAATGTGGGTAATTGGCTCCCGATCCTGATGGGTTCATCCGCATCGAAACACCATTGATGAGATAGCGTTTCTCGATGAACGATGAACGGTAGTTACAGGCCCCGGGGTCATCAAACCCCACCAAGTGGTCTTCTCCAGAAGCCGACCTGGGGTTCCCTGAAGATCAATTTAAAGGTCTCCGCAATAGATGAACGCGGCGGATACGGCAATAATCCAATACTGTGTCGATGGGAGGAGGGTAGACTGAAAGCCATTGGTGATATTGGTGCCAAGGGCCCTAACTATCCTCCATGTACGGATAATTGCGTGTGAGAGCTTGATGGTATCAAGTTTTGCTATGGATAATATGAGAATCTATAGCTGGCAGTCTAGCCGTGAGCCACATGGCAATCGACCGGCAACCACGTGTTTTCAACCGAAAGACAAGCCTAAAGCTGACTGATTGACCCGGCTTGCTGTCCGTCTTTGGAGGGAAGAACCTTGTTTGCACGCTGTCCTAGTCATGGCACACATGGAGTCGAATGACCGGCATTGCCAGTGTATCTCTGCTAGGGACAGTGGAGACACGCGGCTATCAAGACCCAGTCATACCGTACGTATTCTTGATCTCAATTGCAGCTTTGACAGGGCCGAAGGCAGCGTAACCCGTGGCGGCTAGCCTGCAAGGTTGGCCACGCTATTAAGGGACAGGGGCGGCGGACGAAGTGAGATGAAAAGCAAGGAAACAGGGCGTTTACACGATACAGATTGCCGAGGGAGCACCGTTATGTACAAGACAGCCAGCATCAGTAATAGGAAGTTCTCCATGCCTATCACCGGGGCGGCGGCCGTCTTCCTTCAGGGCTCTTAGCATTGAGCTGAGGTTATCATGATCCCTACCATCAGCGCTAGTTACAATTCATACAAGCTGGTATCCTCCAAGTCTCGATCAGCGCGACGGTGACAAGGTTCCGCAGATCGAGCACGCAAAAACTCGATCGTGTCTCACAAACCTTGACCCGCTTTGCTCGTGAGACAGCAAATGCCGTCGCTAGTCTTGTCGCTAGCTTTATCTGCCAAGGCGATGGATCAGTAGTCTGGATGGCTGATAGGCAGGCTCTTCGGATGCGAAAGTGTCTTTCAGTCCTTCGCTCGGCAGACAGACGGGCCGTTTGTCTCATTCTGTCCTCGTAGCGAGAAGGGAGACAGCCATGACGCGGCGGTTCCTCCTATATAACATGCCTAGAGCCCATCTGGAACATGCTTGTAGCAGCTGAAGTGCGGTGACGCACATTTGTTTTCACATGCTCGGATCCTAGGTCTCAGGTCTCGCAAGGTCTCGCAGAGCCATCTGCCGTCGTCTCGACTGACTGTCCCCCTGTCAGACAGAGAGACATCACAAAAAGCAAAACGACGAGATTCTGCCCCTGCGGCCCCCAGACATGCCTCACACCCACTCGCGCGACAAGCACCATCGCGATTCTCGCACCCATTCCAGGAAAAAAGGCGTCCACGCCTTGTCAGCCTTCGACGCCAGCGGAGACAGCGGAAGCGAGCCCGCGGCGGCCCCCAGCATTCCTTTGGGGTCTCACGACGGCGCTGCCTGCTTAATTGAGCAGATTGCATTCGACCCTGCGTTTAGAAACCAAGAATTACCCAAGGGAAAGTCAAAGATGCAGAACATGTACCCGTTGCCGGGCCCCAGGTCATCCTCCATGAAGCCCTTGACGTAAATGCTTCGTTCTGATTCACTGAGTTCCATGCTAAGAATCCATGCAGGTCCAAAGAAAGCCACCAATGGGCACTGCCTCGCCATGATGGAGATGCGGCGTCGCTGGATGCCGGCAGCGAGCTTCAGATTCGCCCGCGTTCTAGCTCGACAATCTCAAACAGCGCCACGTCCGTCCATTCTCGGTCGTTTACACCCTCTCGTGTATTGTCTTCTACCGCGTCGTCCCATGAGCCAAGCATCTTGCCTGGACTCCAGGTGACCGACCAAGATGGCCTTAAGCCGCTCACAGAGGAGGAGTTTGACCCTGCGTCATTCGACCTCGTAGTGCCGGTCAATCCAACCGTCAAGCCTTACAGCTTGGAGACACAGTCTAAGCTGCTCTTCTCCATCAAGCATCTTGCCGTCATCTTCCAGGACCCGTCTTTGCTCCAGCGCTTTACGAATTTCCTGCACGCTTTCCGGCCCAGGTCGGTACCTCTTCTGCTCTACTACCTCGATGCAGTGAAGGCGCTTCAGGCAATCGAATACGCGAGCGCCTTGAGCGCCAACCTCGACGTGATACCAGGTCTCGATTTCACAGCAGACAAAGTGACGGATATCACAGCCCAAGCGCTGCGTGAGAAGGCCGACAAGGCGTTCGAGACAATGGCGAACAACGATCTGCCAGCCTTCATCACCCAAACCTACATCCAGACTGTCAGCGTCACGGTGAAGAGAAGAATCGCCAACACCCTTCCTCCTCAGCTGCGAGAGCAGTCCGAGGGACTGGCAGAGGTATTCTGCCTCACGGACCCTTCCCGACCGGATAACCCGATTGTCTTTGCAAGCGAAGGTAAGTTGTCAACGGCCACTACACAGTCGGCGTCTCGTCCAATAGCTGATTTCACAAACTTGCAGAATTCCACAGAACCACTCAGTATGGCATGAACCATGTTCTTGGACGCAATTGCCGCTTCCTTCAAGGTCCCAACACCAATCCCTTCAGTGTCAAGCGAATCCGGGAGAAGCTCGACGCTGGCCAAGAACACTGCGAAACCTTCCTCAACTATCGTCGCGATGGGTCTCCCTTCATGAATCTCCTCATGTTGGCTCCCCTTCTGGATTCCCGCGGTGTCGTTAGATACCACATCGGTGCCCAAGTTGATGTCTCGGGCCTGGTAAAGTCCTGCGCGGGCTTGGAGTCCTTGGCACGATTGATGGATCAAGAAAACAAT
Organism: Stachybotrys elegans; assembly: GCA_020746835.1. Taxonomy (NCBI): domain Eukaryota; kingdom Fungi; phylum Ascomycota; class Sordariomycetes; order Hypocreales; family Stachybotryaceae; genus Stachybotrys; species Stachybotrys elegans. Next base: position 730,500 of record JAGPNK010000004.1, on the reverse strand, counting down.
AACCAAGCCGATAAGACGCGCTATGAGAAGGAACAACCGATTAAGGAAAAGGACACCGCAGATGAATTCCGTCGTCTGGCGGAGAAATTCAGCCTTTCCGAGCTCAAGACGGTCCGGGATTCTGGCGGCCTGCTGTATCGCACACAGCAAGAGGACGTCACATATGCCGAAAGCGTGCACAACTGGCATAGGCCGCGCTTGTTAATAAGTGACGATGCCACCATCGAGAGAAGGGACTCAGACCCGATTCTACAGACACTTGATGTGAATACCAACGGCCGCCTTAGCGGGGTATATGAGAATTATCTCCTCATCCGACCGTACCCAAATCTCCGTGTACTGTTTGCGTCGCCTTCGCTTCGTGTCCCAGGAATGCTGCAAAGCCACTTCATGGATCGGATCGGAGGCTCCAGCATGGTGCGCGACACCATCGCGCAGGCCTTTGCCGAGGGCAACGGTATCACGGCCAAGGTTCGTTGGACGACCAGAAGGACGGACGAGGATCGAGGGCGACCCCGTTGGATACACTGTACCCCACTCCTCGGGCTAAACGAGACTGTCGGTGTGTGGATGGTCGTGCTGGTTGATGAAGAGTCGGACGCGTTTGGTCGTAGCCAGCGCAAAGAAGCACCACCAGTACGCTACCCAGTGAACCAAAAGAGCATGGAGGATGATCAGATGAGCCTCGGTAACTTTGCAGAGGCTCATCGGGCGTACGATGAATACGAATGAGGGGTGTTCATAACCGGAACCGCGGACTATTAATACTGTGGACGGCGAGTTCGTATGAGGTTTTGGACATGTCGGCCTCTATGTATTGTTCAAATTGTCAATATAGCACACGATACCATCTAGCACTGTAACAGTAAATCAATATAATACATGCCTGAAAGGCCCTGATAGCTGCACCGAGGAGCCTCCGGTTTCCACCAGTGTGTGGTTTGACGTTTTGTAATGATGGCATATGCTTGATCGAAACTCCCTTTGGTTAGCAGTCCCATCAATCTACGACTTACACGACTTGTATACACAACATCCTAGTTACCAGCAATAGTATTTATGACTCATGACCAGGATGCAGTGTGTATGCATTTAACCACGGGATGAGGTCAGACAAGAGACAGACCCCTGGAGAAAAGACCCAACTGGTATAATTTTGACTAAGCACCTGGCATCTTTTGACTACGGCCATCTACCCACCGCTTCGGGCCGGGGATGACACATGAGTGAAGTATAAGACTATATCTGACAACACCACAACAACACGTGCAGAATGAAATGATACTACGCCACCTCAGATAAGTTATAATGCATCCAGGTTCCTCGTCGAATTTTTTATGGGTAATAGAGGCGCGATAGCTAACTACCAGGAATCAATACAGTGCTCTCAGAGTAAGAAGGATGTTTAAAGCGGACTAGGATATTAAAGATGACGTAGAAATGCTCGCACAATATATATTCTACGTGTCAAGGTACATCATAGCAATTTCTAAGTTGAACATCACCGTCTACTTCAGCCAAACCATGAGATGTTGAGCCCAAGAGTCATTCGTAGAGTCGTACAATGTTCATTAACTATTTACGTAAACGGAACGCCCAACACCAGCTACTAGCAACCTTGCCGTTGCAAACTCACTCCACACCCAAACAGAACCAATGATTTTGTCCAGCACTTCTTAGAAGAGCTTGGAGAGCTGTGACAACACACCGCCCGCAATCTCCTTGGTGAACTGTGACAGAAGGCCTCCTGCAATGGATCCACCAGCCAGCCAGAATCCATAGCGGAACCACCACCAGCAGCTGGCCGACTCCTGGAGATCGACATTGGCAATCATGGCACCAAGAGAAGCAACACAGCCTCCGACTGAGATGCCATAAAAGGCAGGTCCCAGATTGTTGGTGGTGCCGTAATAGCCAAGAAGACCGACGAGCGAGGTGAGACACGTCCAGAGGAAAGGCTTTGCGCTGTTTCGGAAAAAGACTGCTGTGCTACCAATGCCGACCTTGGTGTCGTCCTCAATATCCTGGAAGGCGTAGATGGTGTCGTAGATAACCGTCCAGAGAACCGAGGAAGTAAAGAGGCATGCGGTTGGGATCAGAGCCGGGTGCTCCCAAGGAACAATACCCATGGCGGCAGTGCCGACGTTGACACCCCAGCCAAGAGCAACACCGAGAACAACTTGGGGGAAGTTGGTGTGGCGCTTCGAGTAGGGATAGTAGTAGTTGGCCACAATGCTGGGGAGAACGGTCCAAGCTGTAGCCGGGGGGAGGTAGTACAGAACACCAGCTCCAGCCAGAGCCTGGGTCAGGGTGAAGATGAGAGCGCCGCGAGGCGAGACATCACCCCGAGGAATGGGTCGGTCCTTGGTACGCTCGACCTGAGCATCGAGCGGTGCATCGATGAGATCATTCCATCCGTGGATGGCGTTGGAGAGGAAGAAGCTGCCGAGTCCCATGAGGGCACCGGCGCGGACCGTCTGGGTCAGAGGAACCGGCTTGAGAATGGAGCCGTGAACAACACCAAAGAGGTGAGGGAAAAAGACGAGGAAGACTCCAGCGGGGGGGCTCAGCCGGGCCAGCTGTACGTATGGGATCCAGGATGCAGGCAGCTTGCTGACCCATTTGCCAGTGTGGCGGCCGCCATACTGCTGGGAGAGCTCGGCGTCCTCAACGGCCTTGTCGGCCTTTGGTAGACTACTCATCGCGACGATGGGATAATATTTGATGAGTGAAGAAGGTTGAAGATGAGGGCATAAAGGAGACCCATTTGTGAAGGAGGGGACGGCCGCACTCGTTCATATACTGGTCCCTTGAATCAGACACCACGGAGATGCCTGTACCTCTCAAGATACTATCAATACTTGAGAAATGATCCTACAATTCTAGAAATACTAGAGGGTTTATCCATCCGAGATGTCTGGAACGTATCTATACCTCTACAACCACCTAATGTAGCTGGAATAAGTAGTCTTTGAACCTAGCACTGATCTTTCCCCCTAAACCCAGAGGTACCGGCGCCGGAGCCTGCGAATGGAGACCCGTATGGCTCGTACCATGCATGTAAATACAGTAGCAAGGATCATAAGCAACGGTTGAAGCACCACCCAGCGGGCCTGGCCAGGGACCCTTGAGATCTAGTGTTAGTTGTGATGCGATTAGCCACTTTAGTCAAGCCTTAGTTAGTGTCTGGCTGCTGCGATCTCAGAGGGCAAACCTGTCAGATTGTCAGCCACGGGCCTGGCATTCAACCACATCTCGGGCCGAGGCGGCGAGGGCAAGAGATCAGCTCCGACCACCAAGCTTCTGAGGCCATCAAAGTTGCTGTCTCGCCAAGCTGGAAGCAGTTGCCAACTCAATATTAGCCAGGGACCCTAGGCAAATTTGAAGGATATCTTGATCGTTAGCCAACAGGCCCAGTAATTAACGCATGTCGAATGGATCCTTCACCTATTCGGGAAGCTCCTAGACGACGCTTGTCGGTTCCGAAACGCTGTGGGTACAGTGTGCCGTGTACCGGGGCATTGAGATTGAGATGGGTCGGTTGGCGATGTCCCTCGTCCGGTTCTTTCCCTATTTACAACCTGCTACGCGAAGTAAAAACTTGCCGACCAGGCGTTTTTGACAGGCCGAAAAGGCTTGCTTGGAACCCGAGGACTGTAACTTTTGACGCGTTCAGGCAGACAGGTTTTCCAAACTATTTGAGCTAACCTAGACTGGACCAAATATGGCCAACAAAGGAAGACGGAGACATTTCACTACGGATACATGGAGGCAATAATGAATTAATTATTGGACATGGGCCCGTACCCGAATTTCCAAGAGCCCTTCCTCTTTATCATGTAATCGTTTGCCATTGGTGCAGGTGACGACAATAGAACAAAGCACAATAACCATACCCATACGAGTCAGTGACGCCTGTAGAATTTAATTATGATGGAGTAGGTGCGTGCAGTGTGGAAAAAAGAACAGTAGTATATGCGAACGCTAATGGCCTTGCTACCCACGGGATCAAAGAACAGAGTCAAACAACGGAGGGATCGTCAGAATCACCCGTTGGCCGGAGCCAGAGAACAATGAGGGGGCTGCAGATATAATTTAATTATATGCTATGTCTAACTGTCTATTGTCTATGTCACTATTTTCCATCCATTATACAACATGCTCTTTTCCACATGTCATCATAGCCACAGGAGAGCAGTCCAGTCATAAGAGTCATAACAAGTCAATCCAATTTGACTCACCTCACACCGTAACCAAGATGGGCCAACCCATACTGCTCAGGTAAGAGGTAATTGTGAATGTGTAAAAATGTCAATATTTAGCAGATCATGGGGCATGATGCTGTTGGGACTGATATCCCAACATGATGAACCCCCAACTTCGGACAAATGTTGGCATTTCATCACATCCAGACATCAGCCCTTCCCATATCGTTCGATGAGAGAGGGGCTGATAAAGGGCGAAGGGTTAAGCACTTGTCCGTGCGCTTGCGGAGGGCGCACCAATGGCGCTCGGTGTTCAACATGGATGGCATGTTTCTTCCTCTGAATCGAATGACTGCAGAATAAAAGGCAGACAAGTTCGCATCCAATCGAGTAAGGTTTGAGCCTGCGTCGCTTTCTTGTTCCGTGATGCTGTCATTTCGCAAATCGTGGATCAAGGGAAGGCGCTGCTAGTGAAGCAGGAGCGGCCGTATTGGTCGGAAGTCTCGCTGAACCGATTCGTGAACAATGACCGCCGGGTGCGAGAGGCGATTCGAGAAGTTGGAGGTTCGATAGGATGCTAATGCGGCGATGCGAACATATCCATTGAACAAATGGTCCAACGGAGTCGGAAATACCTGTCATGGAACGCAAACGAGCCCGGGTATACTATCCCTTAGGAGTATCGGAGCCTCCCCCGGTATTGGTTTCGACTTCGGTCGCTTCAGCACATGAACGTGGGTGGCCGTGATCCAACTACGCCAGATACTTGACCGACTCTTCCATCTTAATCAGTGGAAGACGTCGTGGTCAGTCTGGTGTAGTACGGCCTCCCAAACTCCTATTCAAGAAAGATAAACGTTAGTTGTAATGAACAATCTCAAGGTCGCGTCCACTGATGGGCACTTACCAAGTTCATACTTGGAGTACTCTCTCAGCGCATCATCTGCCGATTGGATGTCCTGTCTTATTGCTTCGATGTGCCCTGCGATTTTATCATGCGGATATGCATTTGGGTACATGAGCATGAAGCTCAGTCTCTCCCCGGCAGCCCTGTATAACCTGGTCAGTAGTGTCGTACCTTGAATGTACATATTTTCAACAGTACCTTATGGATGCCTCCCGCCATCTCAAAGCAGCATCGATACACTCGATACGCGTTTCTGGCGAACCGTTGTGTCGCTGTTGTGCCTGTTTTTTTTTTTTTTTCGCTCGGAGAAGGTCCGTCCTGCCGAGCCCATCTCCTTCCCGAGAGCCTTGTACCGAGCATGGGCATCCACGAGCTCTCTCGGCCAGGGGCTGGGGAATGCTCGCACGTACTCTGTGGCGTTCCTCCTGATACGGTCGGCATCCAGGGAGTCAGCGACTGCAATACACTTCCACATTCGGCTGCGAAGGGTATCTAAACAGGGCTCATACGGCGGACTAATCGCCATCTGGAGACTTGCCATGGATGGAATACTTTTTCCAGTGCGATGACTGTGAGTAGATATATAGGTGAAGTTGGAGTAGGTAATATCAAACTGATGAATGGCATCGAATGACGAGCAGAACCGAGAGAAGACGTGGGCAGGCAAAAGCAGCTTCATATAGAATTTTCAGATGCTTCATTATTGACGCGAGTTTGGCCTGAGTTACATGCAATTTCTCCTGTCAAGCGAACACTTCTCGATGTGGCTTATAACTCTGCTATACATGAACAAGCTGTTTCAGCCTTCCTTAACAGAACAGTTGAGAAAGAAGGCAAACCAACATCAAGATTGCAGTCAATCCATTTCTTTACCTTGTCCACAGTGAACAAACACAAAAGGAGAAGTCTGTGCTTATTTTCCAGCTTGTTCTCTAGCATTCGTATGTCACATGTCTGTTTTACAGGTATTTTTGAAAGGCACCTGAACTCACTGGCGGAAAGTCAGACAAAGGCAACAAGAGAACGGGTGGAATGTGCACTGCCTCACATGAAAGAGGTCAATCGCGAGACAGGACGGTCAGAGCGCAGGCTAGCAATTGGTTTCCTTTCGCCTTGTGTAGGATGAAAGGAATACTGCCATTCTCTGCTTCTTTGCAGTTCTCCCCATAACCTTTCCAGCGAGTTCTGTGCAATGATGCGGCATTGTGGAGTTTTCTGCCTTTATTGCTATTTAAACAGCAAAGACCCAGTTCCCTGAACAGGTTGATAATGACTCACAACCCTGTTATTGGCAATGGAATGGCTCAAACTTTTGGTCACGCGCTGTTTGGAAATTCTCAGAGTTCGAACACGGCCAGCAACGGTACCGACTCCGAGTGTGCCTGATGCCACGGTTAATGAAATCCAACCGGAACTGGCGTCCACACTAGAGGATGCCAACACCACAAAGAAGACATACTTGGAGGGGTTTCCGGCCGGGATTCGACGGGAGATCCTCAGCTGGCTGGACCTCCAAGGGCTCAAGACATTGGTGCGCACCTCTCGTGTCTTCTACGAACAATATGCGGCGGAACGCCACTTCTTCCTATGCAAGGCTCTTGAAGCGACCTTTGGAATCATCTCCAGCGACGCATACGCCATTCAGTTGCATAATCCCACTGACACGTACGTTGTTCGGGACTATAGACTTCAAAAACCATACGTGCACATTCCGTGGAAATCATTTGAAGAGGAAAGAAAAGATACGCGGTTACTAGGCAAGCTCACTCACGAACAAGCCATAGATATGGCAAGGTTCTACTTCCAGCACGCGCTGCCGTTGATAGAAATATTCGGCTCTTGGTTGTTGGATAACCTCACCAAGGCGAGCGGGAAGGAGCAAGCCCCGCTGACACATACCGAGGTTTTTCGACTGACTACAGCCGTTTACCGTTTCCAACGCTTCTGTCAGATCGATGATCCCAGAATGGATATCAATATGCGTTATGAGAGTAACTCGATAGGCTACCTGCGAGAAATGGATGGATGGGAGATGGAACAGGCGATATCTTTCTATGAATATGTCAGAGAGGCATATACTCGCCCCATTAGAAGGTTCCTCGAGGAAAAAGTCTTGGACGAAGAACTCTGTGTGGAATTTTTAATAGAATGTCAGTAACACGGCCGTCAACCCTTTATATTCCTGCACCAGCTAACAATTTCGAAGACGACGACGTCATCAATGAAGTCGTTCTGGAAGGCATAATGTTCCATGGTCTTCTGCCTCTGCACACCGTCATTTTTGATTCAGGCAACGACGAGTTGCTGATACAAACAATCCAGCAGAATACGAAACACTCAAGCGCACGTATTTGTTTTCAAATGTCTGAGATGGGTCAAGAACAGAGGGCCAGGACGTGGCCATCTGAACGGGATCGAATGCAAAGTAGCCGGGTCCCTGATGTATTCCGAGGGGATAATCAGAGCGGTCCGCCGCTGGCATGGACACGGCTCTGGGGTGAGCAATATACCAACATATTTGGAGAGTACGTTCCCAAAGAACTTCGGGAATGGGGTTATGTCTTCTGGGATGCGCCTAGGTTAAGGGCGTGTGGGGATTTTCTACAGCAGGAAGTGGATAAAGTCCTGGGGGATTGGAATAAATGGGCGAAGTATGATCCAAGAGACCCAGATGGGTGGTGGGAGGAATAGCCCAATCATTATTCTGCTTATTTTGGCGTTTGGCTCGAATTCGGATAGAATGCAAAGGAACATTGATACCTATTTCAGAAGCAATGAGATTGTACCGTTTTCCGCATGAATGTCACCCCGCTAACCTCTCTTCCCTTCCCTTGAAAATCTTTCTCGGTCACCATGTTGGGTCCCAGACATCCCTCGATCTAACTACGTCCTCGTGTATATTCCTACATCCTGGATAGATTCTCTCGAGCCTCTCGATAAAGTCATCCCATACCTTCTTTTGCACAGCCTGGCCGGCCTCACTCGTTACCCAATCCTCCACAATGTAACTGCGCATCAAATTAGCACCCGCCCTATTTCGGACAGCAAAACCGGGATGGGGGGACCAACTCTTTGATCTTGCAGTCGGATAAGAAGTGGCCATCGCTCTCGGGGCCAGCATGTAGGGCATGCAGGATTGTGCGGCTCCCCATCTCAGGCGACCGCCCGATCAGAAGAGCGCCCAGCTTGAACTGGAGGCGAAAGTAGAGCGGGCCATTCTTGGCCAACTCAGTCTTGCAGTATCCCGGGTTCACCATGTTCATGACCACTCTTGTTTCGGAGTGCGGCATGAGCTTGAAAAATTCCCGCAGCACCAATATCTTGAACAGATTGGAGACGGAGTATCTAGCGGCCGTGTCAGTTGCAAGATATTTCCAACAATTGAATGAATCGAGTGCAGGGTATTGAGCAGTTGCTAGCTCTTTGTTCTCGTCTTGTTCTTACCTCCTTGGAACGGGTGTAAAAGGCGACTCGCCCGGCCGATTCAAGGCCGCAAATGCGCCCCCTTTGTGATTGACCAGTTCCATGGCATCTTTCTGGGTGAAGGCGAGTGCGGTTGTCAAGAAGACAATGTGTGGTGTGCCCTGGGTTCTATAGGCTGTTTCAGTCATTCGAGGGAGAAGGAGAAACGCAAGCAGGACGGTGCCAAACACGTTGCCGGCAACCGTCATCTCATAGCCTTCTTTGTTCAAGGCATGCTCACTGGACGTGACGGCTGCGTTCTGGACCAAACCGTGGATGTAGCCAAGCACATCGATGCAGCGATTGGCAAAGCGCTGGACCATGGAGAAGTTGGTTATGTCCAGTTCCCAGACCTCCACGACTCCCCTGATGCCTGTGACAGACTCGATCCAGGACCGGGCCTCTTCACCCTTGAGAAGGGAGCGCACGGCCAGGACGACGCAGGCAGCGCCGAGGCGCACAAGGTGGCAGGCGGCCTCTCGGCCGATGCCTTGGCTGGCCCCTGTGACGACGAATATCTTGCGTTGGACGTCTTCTTCGCACAGGAGGATGGGCAAGTCCTCACGCTGCGCGTGGAGGAACTCAGATGCTTTCATGGGCATGTTGGATGAAGGCGATGAGTGTGCTGAGGAGCAGAATCGTGTTCAATGGATGGGAAGTGGAAGCCATGATGGGGGCTTTCGACTTTCTTTATACGTTTACCTCTTGCACATTGTTCAAGGACATAAGACGGGAACATGGAGTTAAGCAGCGTAGACGGGGAGTCGAATCATCCAAAGTCCCTTGTGCCGGGACGCAATAGGTGAGCTGGCTGGCTGACATATTTTCCCAATCCGTCTTGGCGATACGATCTACAGGCTAACCTGGCGTCCCGCCATGTGCGCATTCCAGCCCTGGTGCGTCAATGTGACGGAATCTCCTTTGACGCTATGGGATGTATGAAGGGGACGTTATCGTAGTGCATGCACATGGTAGCCAGGCCTCAGCGCAATCAGGAGAAGAGAACAAGAGCCGACACGCGCAATTTGCAACAAGCCAACAACAGTAGGACTTTGGTCTTCTTGGCAGACCCAAAACAAGGATTGCCAGCCAACCACAGACACGTCGATAAATACCAACTCGTCCATGGCGATATCGGATTGCCAATTTAGCTCAATTCACCCGCCCGCACTCATCTGGACTAGCCCTTCAGCCGCAGTGAGAAGCGATGGGGGCCAAACCGTCGCCAAAACTGCTGGTCCTGCCTGTTTCGAATCTTACCACCCAATTTAGAGAAGACAGCGTAGCACTCGACGTGATAGGGCGGGATAGGGCAAGAAAATCCCCATCCCCACAGCCGGCGCTGGTTGTTGGGTTGTTGGGGGCAATTTTGGAGCAACAGAAAAGGGGGTGTTTTACTCTCCTGATTTTCTCGCTCTCATCATTAAATCGCACCCGCGACTGAAGGAGACAAAAGGGATCAAAATAAAGAAACAAGGTTCCACTCCCGCAGCTAACAGAGCACGATCCATCCATCCATCCATCCATCCATCCATTCACCATGCTGCAGCTCCTGGTAGCTTCCGCGGCTGGGGCCGTGGTATGGGCAAATGCACGATCCCACACGTGCACCAGCTTCTTGACATGCTACGTGGTGCCCGCGTGCGCCAGTCTCGCCGTGTGCTCGGCCCTGACGCTGGCCTACCACCTCGTCTATCCCGTCTACCTGAGCCCGCTGCGACACCTGCCGTCGCCGAGGCAGCCGCCGCTTCATCGCCGCCTGATGAGCGAGCCCAGCTACGAGCGCCTCATCAAATGGATCAACGAGATACCCAACGACGGCCTCATCCGCTACTATGGCTTCCTCAACGCCGAGCGCGTCCTCGTCACCACGCCCCAGGGCTGCAAGGACGTGCTGCAGACCCAGGGCTACAACTACATCAAGCTGCCCTGGGCCTTGGAGGTCATGGGCCAATTCGCCCAGCAGGGCATTCTCGTCGCGCCGCCCGTCAAGCACAAGGTATCTATCCATCCATCCACAACCCAATCGCCAGCGCTAGGTGCTGACCCGCAGCGGTAGGTCGATCGCAAGCTTCTCCAGCCTGCCTTCAAGTTCAAGTACATCAAGGATCTCTCGCCGACCTTCTGGACCGAGGGCGCCAAGTTCATGACGGCGATTGAGAAGCAGCTCCGCGACAGCGTCGAAAAGACGATTGACATTGGCGAGAGGCTGCACCACGTCACGCTCGACATCATCACCCTCACGGCCTTTGGTGCCTCGATCCACGCCGTCGAGGACCCCGAGTCCGCCACCGTCAAGCACTTTAGGAACCTCTTTGCGTCCAAGAAGTCTCACCTCATGTACCGGCTCACCGCGTTCCTGCTCCCCTCCTTCGTATACCGCAGGCTGCCCGTGCAGGCGAGGCACGAGATTATGAAGGCCAGAGACGTCATCGCCGACTTTATCCGGCCCTTGATCCGCGAGCGCCGGGATGATGTCGCAGAGGGAACCAAGCAGTACACGCAGGGTGACATCATCGCCACCTTGCTCCAGTCTGGAGAGACCTTTTCGGACGACTACCTCATTGACCAGTCGATGGATTTCATGATTGCAGGCCAGGAAACGACCGCCACTGCCGTCGCGCTGGCGCTGTACTCGCTCTCCAAGAACCCAGAGGTCCAGCATCGCCTCCGGGAGGAGGTTCGTGCGATGCTGCCATCGCCGTCCTCAGACGCCAAGGTCGACGCTTCGCTCATCGAGTCGCTGCCTTACCTGACGGCCGTCTGCAACGAGGTCCTGCGCCTGTACTCACCGGTCGTCTACTGCCACAGACAGACGGTTGCCTCGGGCACGAGAATCGGCAGCGTGCCTATCCCCAGGGATACCGTGGTGACGGTGGCCCCAGGACTCATCCACGAGTCGCGCAAGGTATGGGGGCCCAAGGCTAACGAGTTTGACCCGGAGCGATGGCTCGTCAGGACAGACGGCGGGCTCAAGCTGGATCCCCTGGGCGGCACGAATGACACGTACGCCGTCATGCCCTTTACCTACGGACCGCGCGCTTGCATCGGCGAGAGGTTTGCAAGAGGCGAGATGCTGTCGCTGGTGGCGCAGCTAGTCGGAAGGTTCGAGTGGAAGTTCAAGGGCATTGGCAAGAGGGGTGACAAGCCCATGATGATTGTGCATGCCGTGGTCGCAGGACCTGCAGGCGGTGGCATGACCATGTATGCAGAGAGGATTGGAGGATGGTGATTGACACCGAATCAAGTTGGGTGAAGTAGTCAAGCAAGCCACCAATGAAAACAGTGTGCAAATACAAGGCAATTAAATTCATGGCTTGCGTCAAAGGCTTTTATTTTATTATTATTATTATTTTTATTTTTTATTTTTCGGAGGCGGCTGACGGCACGGCGAATACGCGTCAGCACCATCCATAGCGTGCCTGATTATGACTACGATCCGAGCGACCCGGACAATAACTTGCACGGGTTGGGCATTAGCTTTTCTATTTCGGGGACCCCGCCGGCAGATACCCGAGGAGCTTGTGCCCAATGGTCGGAGCTACTCCCTCACCATGCGACCGTCACAGACTCGGCTGAGCGTGCCGAGGGATACGCTGGGCTTAATCCGAGTCTGGACTGTCAGCGGCAGATCTGGTGGCTGTGCTTGGTGCCGCGAAGCCGTAGACGGAGAATGCTGAAGTGTCAATGGCTGAAGTTTAACTTGCACCGGCATTCGTAGCCGCTTCTGCGTCGCAAGACAAGAGAGCAGAGGCAGGGGAGGGCAGATATAAATTATGCTTCGACCCCAGACTTTGTTCGTCCTGCCCACAGGCTCTCCACAGCACTTCCATCCACTACCGTACAACTAGTATTTGTTATATTCATCCACACCATGACCTGGTTCGATTGTATGGAGCCTCTCCTCCCGTGTGCCCGGTAATTACTGTGCCTAACACCAACAACCAGACGACTCCGATCATGCGCAGGCCTACGACCAGGTGGTCAACAGGCCTCACGAAGCAAAATGGAGCCACGAGCTCCTCGGCGGCGCGGCGGCTTATGAGGCGGCCAGACAATACGAGAAGCATGTAGAGAGACAAGGTATATGGCATGACACCCCCACGTTATGGTGCTTGCTGATGATTTACACAATTCTACAGGGCGACCTCCCAGCCATGACCAAGCCAAGGCGCTGCTGGCTGGGCTTGTGGGAGCTTTCGTGGACAGAGAGGTGGAGACCAAGGGACTCGACTATCTTGATCGTGAGAAGGCCAAGCACCATGCCCGCAGGGAGGTTGAGCAGCAGCTAGCCGGAGAGTACAACTACTAGTTGAATGAATGAATGCATCGCATCGTCTGCCATCTTGTCCAGCACACCGTCTTTCCAATTACCGGTGGCCAGGCACGTGTCCCCGGGACGGCACCGGGACGGCAAGGTTCCTGTGGCCATGTGGAGATGGTTTGTTCTCGAATGCCATCTGCGGAGCTTATGATATAATCAGGGTCGGAGCCCCGACGTGCCAAACCGCCCACATGAACCCTTGATACCCCGTACTCTGGCTCGTCTGGCCCAGCAATTAGGTAACGTAAATGCAGCACCTGTCGAAAAATTGCCAAACTCGGTCTGGTCAGTGTCCTGAGCGTTGCGAAGCGCCTCCACTTGGAACCGTCGAGTCAGTGGAAATTTTGCAAAACGGGCCTCACCATGATAAATAACAATGGCCCGAGGGCGAGTGTTCCAGGAGCCCATTCTCGCTCCAGACAACATTGATCCTGTCCGGTAAAGGCTTCTCTGTTTAGTCCCCAGTTGAAGAGACCATGGAGGGAAGTGCCGAGGACGATCCCGACTCCTCCTCCTCCTCCTCCTCCTCCTCCTCCTCCTCATCCGCATCCTCCCCGTCTATCAAGACGACTGAACCCGTTGAGACGGTAGTGAAGCCTGAACCGGCTCAGACCGCAAAGGAAAAAGGCCGTGTGCGGTTCAATAGCAATGCAGCAGCTACCAAACCACCCATTGTCAGCACTCCCCCAAGATCGCCAAGAGTGACGGATGCGGCGCAAACCCTCTCACCCTCTCGACCCCGACCCTCGATCCTCCGTGGCAGCTCGGCAAACTCCGTCACAACCCTAAAGGACGTCGAGGAAAATGACGAAACCGAATCCCAGGCTGCCCAGTCCGCGGCGGCTGCGGCAAAGGCGCGCGCCCAGGTCGTGGCAGACAAAGTGAAGCGAGACTCTCCCACCTCGAGGTCGAGGGCATCATCCATCGACTCCTTCGCCATTGAGAGCGGGAGCGAGAGCAGCCGTAGCACCCCGGCCCTCGTGCAGGATTCTGGCATCCCCCTTCTTGATTTGAACACGGATGGCACCGCTGCTCAGCAACCGCAGTCGACGAGCAACGCCGAGGACACCCAGGGGCTCAGCCTGGAAGCTCAGAAGCTGGTGCGGGCACATACTTGGAGGATGCAAACATCCGGGCACCCCCAAAGCTCCCCACCACAGGACGAGACGACCACGGATGAAGAGGAGGGTCTCGGCAAGCCTAGCGAGAGGCATCGCGGCACCTACGATGGCGTCTACAATGTCCCCGCGCCCGAGCACTACCGAGGAAGTGTTCTGTCCCAGCTCCTGAAGTTGTACAAGCCCTCCCCCGACTCCTTTGCCAACGGCCGCAGGAGACACTCCATGTCAAGCAACGGCGGGCGCACTCCCCAGAGCGGCACGGCCAGCGGCGCCACGACGCCCAACCGCCGCAAGTGGTACGAGCAGAACCGATCCCAGGACACCCTCGCCAACCTCATCGAGGCTTCCGCCCGCCTCGCCAACCCCAGCGCGCCCTCCCCCAGCGACGACAAGAAGAACGCCGCCAAGGCCAAGCACCGGCGCAACGGCAGCCAGTCGCGCCTCAGCGCCCTGTGGCAGAGCGACGAGGCGCGCATCACGGTGCACATCGCGGGCACCCTGGCGCGGCAGGACTTCATCATCAAGCTGTGCAGGGCGCTGATGCTGTACGGCGCGCCGACGCACCGCCTCGAGGAGTACCTCAGCATGACGGCGCGCGTCCTCGAGATTGACGGCCAGTTCCTCTACCTGCCCGGCTGCATGATCATCTCCTTTGACGACAGGACGACGCACACGACCGAGGTCAAGATTGTCCGCCTCGCGCAGGGCATCGACCTCGGCAAGCTCATGGACGTCCACCGCATCTACAAGGAGGTCATGCACGACGTCATGGGCGTCGAGGAGGCCACCAAGCAGCTCGACGCCCTCATGGAGAAGAAGGACAAGTTCCACCCCTGGCTGCGCGTGCTGGCCTTTGGCCTGACGAGCCTCACGGCCGCGCCTTTCTCCTTCCGCGCTCGCTTGATCGACCTGCCCATCTGCTTCTGCCTGGGCTGCCTTGTCGGCCTGCTGCAGCTCATTGTAGCAGCGCAGTCGAGCTTTTACAGCAACGTCTTCGAGGTCACGGCCACCATCATTGTCAGTTTTCTCGCGAGAGCGTTTGGCAGTCTGGCGGGAGGAGAGTTGTTTTGCTTCTCGGCCCTTGCTCAGGGAGGCATTGTCATGCTTTTGCCTGGTTACATGGTTTGTAAGTTACCATCAGATATGCCCAAGGGCGATTGGAAAGCTAACTTTGAGATAAGTGTCGTCCTCGCTTGAATTGCAGTCGCGGGCCATTGTGCCTGGCTCCATCAGAATCGTCTACGCCATCATCTACTCCCTCCTGCTCGGATTCGGAATCACAATCGGATCAGCCCTCTATGGACTCTTCGATGATCACGCCACGTCCACGACGCAGTGCAAGGATCCCCTTCCAGGACTGTACGGCTTCATCTTTGTGCCGTTCTTCGTCGTGTGCATCAGCATCCTCTACCAGGCAAAGTGGCGCCAGATGCCCGTCATGGTCATCATCGCCTTTGCCGGCTACGTCGTCAATTTCTTTAGCAGCCTTCGGTTCGCCGCCAGCCCGCAGATTGCGAGCACGTTGGGTGCCTTGACCGTCGGGGTGCTCGCCAACCTCCACTCACGAATTCGCCACGGTGTTGCGGCCGCGACGCTCATCCCCGCCGTCTTCACGCAGGTTCCGGGAGGCCTCGCGTCTACCGGTGGCCTCTTGAGTGGTTTGCGAACCGCAAATCTCATCAACAACTCTACTCAGCCAGTCTATGGCACTGATACAGTCAGATTCGAACAGAATGCATCCCTCAACAACGTCGTGTTCGAGGTTGCAGCTTCTATGATCCAGATAGCTACTGGAATCTCAGTCGGTTTATTTCTTAGCGCATTGTTTGTCTACCCGTTTGGAAAGCGACGGAGCGGTTTGTTTAGCATGTAAACAGGGAGGTTATTTTGCATTGGATGGGGCTTGTCTTATTTGATGTTGGTTGGGATTGCCTTTACCACGGGGGCGTTCGTACGCTTAAAAGTCTGGTTGCATGGAACGGAGTTCATGGTGAAATACATTCATACTACATAATACTGCTTTCTCTCGTTTATCTCTCTCCCGCCAATACTGTGTTGTATTGCCATGTTCTTGGTCATGTCTTCGAGTCCGACACTATTCCTGATCCTCAGGATGGAACACCAAGGCTCTGACCTCGATGCTTTCTCTGGCTGGCGCGTCAGGAGCAGAAGTAGGGTCCTCAAATGCCGTGTGAGGGACCCGACGAGCCCTGCCGTCCGTCTTGCTGTCGAAGCACTTGATGAGAATGGCTTGCTCGGGTGACAGCTGCGACCTATAGTACCACTTGTGGGAATCATTGTATCGAACAGCATAAGTCTCGCCACGCCGTGTTGGGTAGATGAGCTCAGTCACGACGAGATCGTCTTCGCCGACCGAGTGTGCATCCGCAATAGCAAGCGGGTCGCGCTGCACAGTCTTGATGGGTCTCCACACATTGATGATTTGGTAACGACCCTTGAGAAGAGTCTCAGCATCATCCGGCAGGTGATACGGGACTCGGGTCTTGGCAGCATCGTAGGATTGGTCAATGTGAACTCTTTGAACAGGACCTCGGCTGGCGCTGTCCCTGGTTTCGGAGCCCGCAGGCTTCCTCCTGATGGTGTGGTCAAAGATGAAGATCCGAGAGGCACCGGTGCTGGCAATGTTAGGTGCTTCACAGATAATATTACCAGAAGACACTCACATGTCCTTGAGGAGTTGTTCAACCTCTGGATAATATGACGACTTGATCACATCATCATCCACAAACTCCCGTTCGGTTGCGGGCCGGGACACGATTTGGAACCCCTGGCCATCCAGACTATAGCGGTCTTCTTCGCCACGAATGTCGTGAATGGCTACTTCGTGAGAAATAAAAGGCCGGTCGTAGGTCTCAGGCCTATCGACATAGGTGGGCGCTGGGGGGCTACCATCCTCGTTTGGCTTGAAGTAGTTGAGAAGCGTAGTTACTTCATTTGCCTTCTTTGTTTCGCTGGAGAAAAGGTGCTGGGTCACAGCAGGAGCGATGGTTACAGTTGCCATTGTTCTTTTGGGGCAATATAGTCAATATCTAGACGATGAGAGGGGTACAAGATTGATGAAGATGAATGTATTGAGTGATGGTCGGAATATCGTTATCTATATATCCAAGCAATGGAAATCTTTCGTCAAGCTTTCTGACAAGCACGCCATCATTGACCAACAGGAATTGGCCTGATTGATAATCCGCACAACCCCAACTCGTCATGTGCGGAGAGAAAGAGGGGAACTTTGGAATGTGTAGTACGTATTGGTTCACCACACTCATGGCAGACTAATCAAGCAGTCGATTCATCAGACGGATCACTGCACTCATCGCACCATTATGGATCACACCTTCTGTTGGCTTAGAAATACGTAGCGTCTATTGTAATCAGTATCTATCCCTGTGTCTTGATAATCCGCCATTGCCGCAACTCCGCAATGGTATCATCAGTGTCTGGCCCAATAAGCTTTGCCCGGCCCAATCGACTACACAAAAGTCCGCTTTCTACACTTCGACTATCATACAGTCTTCTTGATGATCCTTGTTATGCTGGTGCCGTCGTCGAGGACCTCAACGACTTGCTCTAGCCTGTAGTTTAGAAGATGAGGCAACGCCACTGACGATATAAACCAGTATCCAACACCGACCACCAGACTGCCATACGTTAATAAGTGAAAACAATTCTTGAAAGATGTACTCACATCCCAACACCCACTATCGCGTAGGTTGCGTAGAATAAGCCATTTTCAGGGGCTTCGCTAGGTGGGAAGAACGGCCCCATGAGCAGAGCTAGACTGAGGAGAATCTTGATGACAACAGCGGCAGTCAATGCTTTAAATGGTCGCTTAAGATCAGGTCGACTGTATCGAAGCCATAGCAGTCCACCAGAAAGAAAGAGACTGAAAATCTGGGCAGGGTATCCTTCAACTTCTAAGATGAATGAGTAAATCTCCGCCGAGGGAGGAAGCACTATGACGAGAAACGATGGGATGAAGTGAACGACAAATCCGCCGAGCGGAGAGCCGAATGGCTTCGTTGAAGAGAGCAGCCGGGAAAATGGGAGAAACCCTTGCCGAGCAATCTCTTGCTTTATTCGAGCCTTTTATCGTCAGTGGTCAGTCCTCACGATGTATCCAATAGTCCTACCATAGTGAATGAGACCACCATGACATTACCTGCAGCCGACAGAGCTACTGCCAGCGGCAAGGCGGTCCTCCCGAAGCCTCTACCAAAGACGCGCTCGAAGAAGATTGCCGCAATGAGCTCTCCGCCCTTCTTGATTTCATCGACCGGGACGACGAGAAAATATGCGAGGTTAATCATCAAATACATGGCAGTGGCCGATGTCAGCGCGACCGTCGATACCGACTTCAATGTTCGAACTGGGTCTTTGACTTCATTGAGCACGCCGTTCACGTTATCCAGGCCAGCAAAGGAATAGAAGACCTTGAAAAAGGACGTGGAGATGATGCCCCAGTTCCACACGCTGCCGTCCCAAAGATGGTCCCACGACAAGTCGTTCGTTGGAGACGATTCGAGGCCGTTGCGACGGAAGAGCAGTACCCAGACGCTGGACAAGATCATGAATATCATGATTGCAATCTTGACCCATCCAATGCTATTCTGTAATCTAACGCCAAGCTTGGGGAGACAGCCGTGGATCACCGTGATGGTCGCTAGCAAACCGACCGCGACACCCTTGCGCAGTGCGGCGGTTGGCGCGTCCACGCCGGCCGCGAACAGCACGTACTGGCTAAAGACGACGCAGTTGCTCGCCGTGAAGCCGAGCAGAACGACCTGCATCGCCACCAGCGTCGATGCGAGGAACCGCGGCCGCCGATATGTAAACTCGAGGTAGACCTTTTCGCCGCCCGACCGTGGGAGCATGCAGCCGTACTCGAGCGATATGGCGAGGCCGCACGCCGCTGCTATGGGCCCGACGATCCAGAGGAGCATGGCCAGTCCCGGACTGCCGACGGATCGGAATATGACGCCGGGCGTAGCAAAGATGCCGCTGCCAATCACTCGCGACATGACGAGGATATATGCGCTTCCCCACGAGAGCTGCCGGCCCAGCGGGGACGTTTCGGGGAGGACATCGTCTTCGACATCTCGCGACGCGGTTGCTGCTTCGGACGCGCCCTCTTCAGATCCTGTCGGGGAACCAAGGATCGCAGACGAATGGCTTGAGCTCTGGTCATAGGTTGAGGCCGGATTGCCCGACTCGATAAGAGGCGAGCGCTCAGAGGCCGAGGCGCTTCGCATGGTCCCGATGTAGTCCATTTTCGGCATGGGAGATTATCGTGTGCATGGCTTGGCCCGCAAGCTCCTTTTGACATGTAGCGAGGCACCGACCGCACAGCTGATGCGACGTCACGCTGAATGCGTACGCCATACTGGCCCCTGATTGCGAGGATGGCGCGACAGCGCAGCCATGTCACGTCATCGCATATCAAAGTCAGATTACCAACACAATCTGAGACAGGCAGGATTAATAAGGATCGGACACTTTTAACTTTCTGCGGACAAGATAAGCAGGCAGCCTTTATCGCGATGCTCATACAGCACGTGGTGGGAATTGGCCATCGTTGAAAGTGAATGGCAGATGCGGCAGGGCTAAAACAAATGCAGGGCTAAAAATAGACCAGAACTCATGAGGTTATAACCGGTTAACTCGATAGCCAATGGCGGGGCTCTTGTGGCCTTGCAGTAATATCATGCTTCTGCCCTAGGCACCTCTAGATTTCCCAGATATATTCCTGCGCCTCCTCTCCTTTGAACCTTATCGGATTCCTTGCCTTGTACGGGATTCAACTAAATCTAGTCATGCATGAGTAGCTTCTGGATGCTGGGTTCTTTAGGACTTCTATGAAGACCCCTGAAGGCGCCCCTCTGGCTCTGTAAGGCGTCTCTCATCCTCTTCAAATTCCGTTACATTTATTTGCTGAGATAGGCTGCTGCAAGACATCATTGTACCTCCCCCGGCATCTATCTCCCTTGATCCCATTCAGTAAGCAAGCTTGCCGCTACAGCATGATTGTCATAGCAGAGTACTCGGAGGAAGAGATTCAGAGTCCTGAACATAACTCAAGGGGAGAGTTCTGCCAAGGCCCGCACCACCGTGGGCTTCACAGTTTTAACCTCTACATCATTAACCACCAATTCCCCCAACAATTCTGACAGAGAGTCCGTCAGTCCTGTGCTTAAATATCCCGCTCCTCCCAGTGGATTTCCAAGATTGTCAGCAAGGAGTTCTTGGGCACAAAAACCTGATGAAGCACGAATCGTTCATCCGTCATTGCTAGCAGAGCTTTCCATTCATCCAGGTACCTCTCGCGCCACAATGGGACAGCATCTGGCTCCGGCATGCAAGCATCCTGAACGAAGACCTCTGGTCCAGGTCGCAGTGCCGGTATCTGTGCTTTCAAGATTTTGGCAGCGTAGTTATCGCACCAGTTGCAAAGAACCATGCGGAACAAGTAGACATCCGCCAGCACCGTCTGTGGTTCGAAGAGATCGTGATTCATAAACCCAACACGTCCTTTTAGATGGTCGGGGACACCGGCCTCTGCAACTCCAACGATCATTCCCATGTCCTGAACGAGTAGCTTGTGTGTCCAAAATTATTGGCGAGCTCCAGGGCAGCTTGACCTCTACCTCCACCAATCTGAACTATCTTGCCAGTTCCCAGGGAAGCCCAATCATAGTCCTTAGAGATATGCTCGGCCGCGTGGCCCGGGACTGGCATTGGGCATGCTTACCCTAGTTGCAGCCGGCCAGGTATCTCTGCCTTCGAAACTAGCCCAAGCATTGATATATGGGGTAGATAGAAACTTGGAAATCTTGGTGTGCACCACCATCCCAGGCTCTGGTTCTCCCAGGATACGCATAGCCATACCATGCCTGAGTAGACGTCTAACAAGTCCGTTGTCTAGACCTGACTTCTCAGCAATCTCTTTGAATGAGATCTGGCCTCCAAGAGGAACTATCTCCACGACGTGACAACGCCTGATAGCATCAATGCTAACCATACCCAAGATCTTGAAGTATTACTGAGCATATAGAGTAAAACCGGACTAGGTAATAAATATGCAGAAGCAAACTTGAATATAAGCATTGGAGGGTCCAGGAGTAGCTCGTGAAGCTCAGCAGTTGCGTCAAGGACAGCGTCCCGAAGAGGTGCCACATCGTCTGGAAGCTTATGTGGGCTATTCTCGTCAAATGAGGGCGGCAGAACCACTTGAGCTTAAAAATGTTCTTTTAATTGAGCAACAGAAGTACTGGTCTAAGCAGCCAAAGCAATGATTGCCTATATAACTGGTGATGGTTGCCCAGTTGCTCAAAGGGCTAGAATGAAGTCAGATGATGTAGGGATCGTTTGCTAGCTTTACCTCGTGGCCAAGTCATAGAATAGTGTGGTAACAGCAGCCGCGACGCTAGGTACACCGAAGCCTACGTACAAAGCCAAGGGATATATTACTCGAATACCGGCCTCTCAATGTATATATACATCATTCATTGGCCTATCTCTAGCCCTTAGAAATGCTCTATCGAGGCTGCCTATAGGTGCTGGACGTACCAAGGCCAATGCACCAGGATCGAGATGGCTCATACCGAGACCGATGAGCGGCAGCCCCGAGATCGGGATAATGTACGTGCCGCGATGCCCACCGAATTACCCATCATCTTCTAGATAACGCATGCAAAGCTGACTTCGTAGCTGCCTTAGAAAGGCCAGTTAATGCTCTGTCTATGCCAAGCACGCGCGCGTGCCAAAGATAAGCCGAGGAGCTTGAAAGAGGGGTAGAAGTGAGGCTTACCTTGAGTGAGGCTTGCTAGTAACCTAGATTTTGTCACACGTCAAGGCTCCTTGTACCTCTCCATGCGGTGCGTCAGACTCGAGGTTATGCACTTCGCTATTCCACGAATTGTATCCCATATCGAGAAGGCATCTAAAGCAAGGCTGGCAATTAACTGGCCGAAGTGGTGTACTGCTTTCCCCCTCATCTCACGGATGCCGCATGGCACATCAGCTGTTATCGCAGACAGCAAGGATATCGAAACAAGTAGATAGCCAGTGGCAGCGGGCATGAACATCTCCCCCCTCATTTTAGTCTACCCATAGTCTTATGAACTTGGCCAGCATGGGGCATGGGATACTACGCAGCCACTGAGTGATCATTAAAGCCCTCGCTAGGCTTGTAAAAATCACCCTTGATGTTTGCCTTAGACTCAGACTTGATTTGGTCAATGTAAGCCATCCAGGGTTGCACAAGGGTCACCGGGCGGGGCGCCTGGTCCTTGGGAAGCGTGACCTTGTCGAATTGTCTTGGCTTAATGACACACTGATCGTGGAGAGGATCCATGTCGACGTGGGAGAGAAATGGAAGCGAGGTGAGGAGGATTGATCCTGAGAAATGTAAGGAGGTTCAGTTGGTGTTGTAGGCAAGGAAGCATTGATGAGAAAAGACAGAGAGTTCAATTCGGCGTATAGAATGCAGGAGCAGCCTTTTATAACAAACGATCCATGCCATCAATGCTGACAAGTGATCATCCATATTGAGGTGTGGGAGCCCCCCCCCCCCCCCAAATCCAGGGAGGCAAGCGGCTCAACATTTGAATGGCAAAATAAACCCTTGCTTTCAGCTGCGATAAGTACAGTGACATGTGAATGACATCTGATCTCGATGACCCCGCATCATGCGTGGGATAGATATGGATTCCACGAATGGCACCTGTTATAACCCCACCACTAACAAATGCGATTCACAAGCCTATCTATCCAACTGGTCACTCAGAGGCATATGGGGCTTACCACGAGACTTATATGTCCATAATTGTCTTATGCTTATCATAGTAAAACTAGCCAATTGTCATCTACTGATCTGATATCGTCTTTATCGTCAGAGGGGGCCTCCTCTACTCTGCTGCGTCAAATACTAGCGCCCTTACTTCCATACTCTCCCGAATATCTCGGTCACTAAAACCGTCTGGTTGGAATGAACTGTGTAGGCTGACTGTAGCAGAATAGTTAGTAATATTATCTGCCAGTACTGAGTCAGGGTTGGTCTTATTACACCGTGCAGCAATATTTTCATTGGAGTCGTAAATCTTGAGCATGGTTACTTCATTGGCCTTCTGGCCCGAGAGGTAGTACCATTGGTGCTCGGAGTTGAAAGTAGAATAATACGTCTCACCAACGTACTTGCGTCGTACCAAGTCAGCGGGTATCAGATCTTGCGGCCGCACCGTACTCGAATCGCAAATGGCCAGCGGCCAATTTCGTACTGTGTGCAAAGGCTTCCACACGCTATAATTATTCAATTAGAGTTGGGTGCTCTAAATCATGAAAAACACGGAGGGTTGCCGGTGTCTGCTTACTTTATGATACGAAATCTCCTCTCCAGCAATTTGTCCGCTTCATCACCCATGTGTACACGGACTCTAGTTACCGCTCCATCAGCGCTCTGATCTATGTACAGTAAGAGTTATGTTAGCATGTCTCACACTGCACCCGGCCACGATTGGGTTAGACTTGCCCACATGGGGATGTGTGACTGGGATCATGGCGTCAAGGCCGTCGTCGAGGTTGATGGTCCGTGTTTCAAACTCTTTGATGTCCATGCTAACCCGAAGCTTTAGTCAAGTGCCGTATAACTGTCAGCTTTGATCATGAGACTCAATTTGAGTTAGCAGGTGTTGGCAACTCACTCGCCAGTCAAACACCTTGACGATGTCAGGTTTCATTCCGTCCTGCCGCTCGAGTTCTTGCCTAATGAAATCTTCAACGGCTTTAATATATCCCTCCTGTATACCATCATGGCCAAGGTCCTTGACTCCCCTAGCGTCAATTCCTTGCCACTCCGTAGGGCCAGGCCAAATCCTCCAGCACATGCCATTGTGGTCCAGTGTATAGTCATTCTCTCGACCCCGTACATCCTGGACAATCACAGTATGGTTTTCGAATTCTTGGTTATGACGTCTATACGAATCGGGGTTCGTATCAGCTGCGGGAAGATTGATAAGGATCTCATAGGGCTTCTCCAGATCATGGACTGCCGGATTAAAGCGGAAATAGGAAAAGATGGCCGACTGTGGCCCTGAAATCGCCTTTATATCGTAATCAGTCCTCATGGCCGTAGCTAGGGGCGGAGTGAAGAGAAAGAGGGAGATGTGGGAAGCTGGCCAGACACGTATTCCTTCTGCCCACAGGGGAGCCGATATACCCTGAAAACCGCTCCAGTTGAGCCGCATGCTTGTCAGGCTAAGCTCATCATGCCAAGAGACGGCATCTAGGCTTGCTAGGCATCCTACCGTCAGCATAAAGTGGGGAGCTGATACTACCCCGCGTGTTAAAGTACCACACCACATGCAACCACACTCGACACATCCACCAATTGGTAGAGATAAGAGGATAAGGCGTATAATGTGTTGAGAAGGAATTTGCCAGAGCAGCCAATTAGCAACTTGAGCTGCAGATAGGGGTGTAATGCCACGTCACCCAATGTCTATGACGAAAATGGATTATCCCCTCGACCGTCCAAAGAAATGATTCAGCCACCTCTTACCTCGGAGAGCGCCGCCGTTGCAGCCAGAGCAGCCAGATCTCGCATAGACTGGCCATGCAATTCCCCAGAACCTTACCCACTTGCTTTACCTCCTGGGGCTCCTCGTGAGGGCAAGGTAACATAACCTGATTCCAGAAACGAGAGCGCAACAAGCTGTATCAAATGGATAATCTTTTCTGCTGCCTCAAGCCTCCTGACCGAGGGAGTCGAGGCAAATCGATTCGGTCTGCCGCCAGCACAGGCACCAGCACCAGTTACATATACAGCGAGAAAGAACTTCCAGATCTTCTTCAAGATGAGGGAGAGGACTATCAGAAAGACCAATGGCAACAGGTCATTGCGGAGAAGCGGAACGCGCTCTTGCAGACTAAAAGTCGCGTGCTTCCAAAGTTCAGCGATGTAGACGGCGTCATGGCTATGGTCGACGAAGCTGGAGGCCTGTCACCCAACATGTTCCTACAGACGCTCAAGCAACAATACACCATACACGGACATTCTGGTCGGATATCGCGGATACACAATCTCTTTACGAGTATCCAGCCATTTATTGTTGCGGTCAATACAATCGTCCAGAACGATACGGCAGCTTCTATTGTTTGGGGCTGCTTGAGCCTCGTGTTTCAGGTGTGTGCTGATGTCTCTCCGCCCTCGCGATGCCTCATTCCGATCCAAGAAGTCGCCATCTCTCTGACTACCATCTCGTTAGTCTGTATTGAATTATGCCGCATTTTGGGATGACCTTCAAGGCTTGTTCGAAGACGTGGCCCGGGATCTTCCACGATTTCATGGCTATGTCCAAGTCCTCCAGACCCCTCGTCTACACTCTGCCCTGCGAGCCGTGTACGCGACGTTTATCGACTTGTGCATGATGACTCTCGATTGTCTATGTAGCAACCGATGTTGTGAGTACTACCACCGATCTATCCTAAGACAACGCCCGTCAGCTCGTAGATGAAACCAGCTGATGCCAGCTTTACCCTGTAGTCATGGCAATGCGTGTGCAGTGGTCATCCTTTGCCTTGGAGTTCAAGGCCAGCTCAGGACAGCTAGTCAAGTTGAGTACAAACTTCGAGAAAGAAGCTCAGCTTGCCCACTATCAGGAGGAACAAAGACGACATGACCAAGTCATCGGAACGCTGCTGCAAACTTCGACAGGGCAGCCGACTCCAAAGCCGACGGCGCATACGTTGCGATCGAACGTATCGATTCCAAGAAACGATCGATTCATCGGACGAACCGACACGTTGGCGTTGATACACTCGGTTCTAAAGCCCAACAGCGGCAAATCGCAGCCATTCAAGTCGTGCCTAATCCATTCAATTGGCGGCATGGGCAAAACGGAAACGGCACTCGAGTACACGTACAGATACAGCCACTCTTACGGGTACATACTGTGGTTACGCGCTCAAACACCAGATCTGCTGCGCGAGTCGTTTATCACGGCTGTCAAAAGCCTCGGCATTGTGACTAACACGCAAGTTTCGGCCGGGCAAGCAAGACACCTGGCTCTAGAATGGTTCAGAACCACAGGTATGTAAAGAGATGGGTAGCGCCGCCCTGAAGCTCCAACAGCTAATCCCCATTCGACCCATCATAGATGATCCTTGGTTGGTCGTGTACGACAACGCTGAGGATCTCACGACGCTGCAGGAATATTGGCCTGCTGGTCCGCAAGGCGCCGTCATTGTCACGTCACAAAACCCAGGGCTTGGTCATTTGACGTCACAAAGCATCCAACTACAGCCAATGACGGCGTCGGAGGGTTGCACACTGATTCAGAACTACCTGCGCCGCGGGGCTTCTGAGCAACAGCACGCCGAACAACTCTCTGACACCTTGGGTGGGCTGCCACTGGCCATTGTGCACTTCACTGGCTATATCACCCGGTCGCAGTGCCTCATTGAGCACATCTCCGCGAGCTTGAACAAGCGCCTCCACTCCAGTCGAGTGTGGAGGATGCAGCAGGACATCCCTTCGGTGGCACGCGCTTACCAGCATACCTTGGATACGGTT
Organism: Stachybotrys elegans; assembly: GCA_020746835.1. Lineage (NCBI taxonomy): Eukaryota > Fungi > Ascomycota > Sordariomycetes > Hypocreales > Stachybotryaceae > Stachybotrys > Stachybotrys elegans. The sequence goes on along the minus strand of JAGPNK010000004.1, from coordinate 703,895 downwards.
TGGGAAATGGCCATCCAGCGACTTTCGGAAGATGCCAGGGTTCTCCTTGAGTACATCGCCTTCTTGGACCCTGACGACATTCCAGTCGATATGTTCATTGGCCGTAACAATGAAGATGCATCAAACGAGTCGACCAGTAGTAGCTGGCAATATTGGGATGTATACAGGTGAGTTGTTCTCCAATTCTTTACCGACCTCAAGCTCCCGAAGTGACAAGGCCCTTTTCTGCGTGGCACACCAGGTTCAATGATGCTATCGGTATCCTGTCGGAGCGCAACTTGGTCAATCGCACCGTCCTTGGCAATGGTATTGACTCTCTTCGGACCCATCGAGCTCTCCAAATCTCCATTCTCCAGCAACTAGATGAAGACCTCCCCCGGCGGGCAGCACGTTTCCAGGACGTAGTAGGCATGGTTCGAAAGGCGATTCCAACCGCCAACGTCGTCCACCGCAGCGACGAGAAGCAGTTCCCGCAATTTGAAAAATATATCCCGCAAGCCTCTAGCGTGCTCAGAGTCTTTGAGAACTCGGAGCCAGCTATTGACGGCACCCTGGAATTCGCTTCCATACTGAATGACTGTTGCTTTTACAGCTTTGTGAAAGATAATGGGGCTGCAGTACAGTCCTACGCCGCAACAGGCCAAAAGGTCTGCGTTCAGTTCCCCGAAGACAACACTGCCGCCCAGGTCATACTCGCCGATCTTTTGCAAACGCTCTCTCAGATTCTGCACTATCTCAGTGACGCGGGGAGACGCGAGGCCTTGGAGCTGGCGCAGCGTGTCCTCGCCATGCGCAAGAAGGCACTTGCCGGCATTCCCGAGGACAAGTGGACCAAGTTGCAGACTATAAACTTTGCCCGCGCACATGCCGATCTTGGCTGGGAACTTTGCGAGGCCGATCGACCCTCAGAGGCCGAGGGCTTGTACCAAACTTGCGTCGACATCTACCAAAGGGCCAACGCCGAAATCCGCCTCATCCTTATCCAGACCAACCAGCTCATGGTTTTGAGCACAGCACAGAAAGTAGCCGATACACGAGAGCAGGCCCGCAGCGTCGTTCGGGCCATTGAATCCATCGCCGATGATGACAACCCAATTGTTTCCGTAGTGCGGTTCCAGGCAAGTCTCGCCCTGTTCACGGTAGGGGATGTTGAGGAAGCATTGCGTCTGGGTCTGTTGGTGTTCCAGCAACGCTCTGCGGCCTTAGGCAAGTCAAACAACTTGGCTCTGGCCTCTCAATATTGTGTGGCAGTCTATCTACAGAATTCTGGAGATCTAGAACAAGCAGGGTATGTTCCAGACATTACCAACTCCACCCAAAATCCTACCCTGGAAAAGAAATAGCGGCTAATACATGCTGTGAAATTAGGAAGCTGTTGAAAGAGGTTTTGGATGCCAGTGGGCAAACAGACTACTGGAGGGAAGAAGACATTATCAGGGTCAAGTTTCGACTCTCCATAGTGCTCCGCCTTGGTCACCACCTGGCCGAGTCAGAAACACTCATGAGCCAGGTTGCCGAGTACATCAAGATTCAGAGAGAAAAGGTTTCAAAGGCAGAGTTTACTGACGCTGACGACATGGCCATTCTTGACAAAGGTGTCACAAGATGCCATGGACGTACATCTGGTATTTGGAGCAACGGGGAAGTGTGGTAAGCACCAGATTGAGCCCATCCCAAGCCTACGTTCTAAAGGGCGAGGCGGTTGGGGACAAGAAGAAAACGATGACAAGAGGCCAGATGGAGAGCATCGATTTGTATCACTGATAAAACTTTCTCCCGGCATATGTCTCCACTCGTTATGGTTCATGTGATAAGGTTGCCATAAGATTTTCTCGGGCCAAAACGTAGCTTTCCATGTCTTCGACATTTTTCCTCTATTTAATTCCCCCCACCACAACTTGTTTCTCTCTCGCATCTTCACTTACTCACAATTAATCTTCACCAGATCAGTCACGAACTTGGCCAAGCTGCTACAAATCTTTTCCATGGATACAGACACGGACAACATAACGTCGGGCATCAGCCCTCCGGCAAGCATTTCGACCTTTGCGAGTACGGATGCTACCAGCCTTCCCATTGGGATTCCTTCTGGCCCATTTGTGTGTCCGTCGACATGGACAGCTCGAGTCAAGCTGCCCAAGTCCTGTCGGTGCTATCGCCCCGGCATGGACTCCCTCGTTGCTGCCATGTTTCACAACGAGTACTGCAGTCGTTTGTGTAGACTCCCCGAGGAAGTCCTCCTTGCCATCATGGAGAATCTGGACACGGTCAGCATGCAGTGTCTCAGGAGGGTTTCCAGGCTATTTATGAGGCTCTATGTATCCCCTGAGTTCAGCGTCCAGCACCGCGACCCAAATCCACGGTGGTTCTATCCCTGGACGTCAACAGCGGGAGATGAGCGGGTTATTAAGGAGCTCCCTGCACTGCTCGCCGGACAAAAGGACGGCTATTGCTCCGATTGCCGTGCAGCCCGAAACGCTTCCAACTGGAAAGAGCGTACGCATCGCTTAACCCAGACCTATATCCATTGCTCGGGATGTGGCAGCCATCACCCTCCAGCTATGTTCTCGGCGACGCAGAGAAAGGAGCCGGATCCTACCAAAAGAATATGCATTGGATACGAGGGGCACGTACGACTCTGCCAGCATCGCGTCATCAAACTGGCAGATCTTCTCCTCCCACATACGCAAGTCCTTTCCTATTTGTGGGACCGTGGTGATCCAGCCAACGCCTATTCCGCTGTCTGCGAAGACCCGAGCCACTCTCCATGCCACCACCCCCTCGAGACTTTGAAAGAATATAGCGACTTGCGACCGAGTGTAAGAACTAGGCGTCCCAGGGACTACAGCACCGAACTCGTGATGAAATGGACCGGGCACTTGCAGGTTCCGGAGCTCAACGACAGGAAACATCTCACACCAGAGGTACTGGTCCAGAGGCTAAAGCGAGACTTGCGTCCGAGGATGGGCGAGTATCTTGCTCCGGAGCTTCCACCTGGATGCTTGCCGGAGATTGCCTGTTGCGATCCACACCATTGCAGCTGCCTCGAATACCCAGGAAAAGAATACTTGAAGAGTTGGTTGATGAAGCCGATTCAGGACATCTCCGTCCCCACATGCCGATCAGACTCTGCAAAAGGTCTGGGAATTTCTGATCATTCCATCAGATGGGGCATTATGGGCGTATTTGATAAAGGGTATAACAACTTGAACATTCGAATCAGGCCGTGTCCTGGCAGCAGCGAATGTCTACAGGTGGAGTACGAGCGCTCCATCACCATCGCGCTTCCAAGATCGCGGCCAAGGCTCGTCCCTGCGATCTGGTGGCAGGCAATCGATCCGGATTCCTATGATCGATCAGACGATGACGAGGGCTTTGGAGTGTTCTGGTGCCGGCAGGAGGGATGCCTGAACTATTATCGCTACTTTAGGCGGCCTTTGCCTGGCCACTGGTCGTATTATACAGTACACCGTGCATGTCAAGACAACTGCGGCGCGGGACCGTTCATTGGGTGCCACAATCAAGAGTCGAAGTGAGAGCAGCCAAAAGGAATTAAGATTGGCACAGCTCTTGTCAGGCTTCGGTACTAGATAAAGACGGGAGTTGAGAGATGAGGTATCGGTTTGAAGTCATGAAAATCTTTAATTCATTCTAGTTCTTAATCCTTAATACTCTAATTACTGTAAGCTCGTCCTATGGTCAGGCGACTTCCTGTGCCGGCTTCGGGCAACCCCCTGATATTGTCAAACACCAGCTCCACCTCTTCCTGGTTAAACGTCCTCACCGACACATTCGTCCTCATCGTCTGCCACTTGTTGCCGCCCGCCACCAGCTCACCCAGCGTCTGGTGATCCCTGGGCTTGCGCGAGGAGAGCGCCAGGGCCAGCATCTCGCTCAGGCCTCCCCAGGCGCCGCTCGCCCACCCGTGGGACCGCAGCCGGAACCACAGCACGTAGACGGAGAAGGCGACGACGAGGCCCGCGTGGGCGAGCAGGATGATGACGCCTCCGAGGATGGTGGGCGTGCGGAACCCGTAGCCCCAGCCTCTGCGCTCGACCTTCCAGTTGATGGGGTAGTACCTGCCCCGGATATCTGATAGCAACATGTCCCTGGGCCTGCTAAATTCCGAGCTGGCTTGGAGATAGAGCGGCTTCCAAAGGACAGCGTCGGCATCGATAGTGTCGAGGATCATGCCGATATCGGTCATGAGCGAAGACCGAGAAACTCCCTCGCTGATGGCGAGAGCAAGGACCGTGGCCACAGCCCGGGCCGCTTCGTTGTTTCGCTGGCGGGCGCTGACTGTCGAGGTGTAGTTGGATGTCTGGAACGACAAGGTATCGTCTCTACTCCTCCAGTTGATGAAGGCGTCAAGCAGCCACGGCATGGCGCGGCCGGAGAAGTTGTCTGCGTCTCCTAGCTCGTGGTTGAGGTAGTTCTGGGCCCATTCCTGGGTGATGTGAATGTTGGGTCGGACGAGGCTGCCGGGGCGGGAGTTTGAGTTTTCCCAGTACGGGGCCAGCGCCTGGAGGTCGGTGAGGTTGTTTGGGATCAGGTTGTCGGTTTTGGGGTCGTAGGTCATCTTCGAGCCGGCCCAGCGAGCGTCAATCATGCAGGGAAGGAGTAGGGAATCCTGGATCTCTTCACCGTTTACGGGAGTCAAGACGGGAACGGACAGCAACGCTCCAATCGACGGTTGGCCCGAGTCGGCGAGGGCTCCCACGTCGACCCAGGTAAAGGTAGTTTCGTTGAGATTCACACGGTCCAAGTCCCACAGCTCACTAGGGACATCCCACCGCGCCCTCTTCTTGTAGGAGTCCTCGGTGCCAGGCGAGTAGTAGCTGCTAAAGTTCCTCATCCTGCTCATGTGGAAGCTCGGCGTTTCGTTAGACTCTCGGAGCTCGCTGTAGGTGTATTGGCTGCACTGGACCTGGACAAGGGGTGCGTAGACGTCGTCCTTCTCGGGGTAGAATCGGGGACGCTTGACTTCGTTGACGTTGCGCTTGGTCGAGTCGGTGTCGATGAAGTTCCAGAAGGCGCCGACCAGCTCAACGACAGAGGAGTGGAGGGTAGTCGAAAGAGCCAGGTGCTCGTTGGCAGTGGAGAAGCTGAGGGACGACACGAGCTCCTTGGCCGTCTCGGCTCCGTTGAGCTTGATCTGCGTCGACGGCTTGGCATTGCTATCAGCCCACGCCTCCAGCAGCTCCTTGATGTCTCGGAAGGCGCTGTCGGGGCAGTTTGCTACACCGAAATTTTGGCAACTATCTTCATCAGAGTCACTTCCGGCAAAGTCATTTCCGGAGAGAACTTGTTTGTAGACCTGCTCGGGTAATGCCATGATGTGCGTCGTCAAGGACTGGCCATTGTATGGGTCGGCGACAGGCCACCACTCGAGCACAGGGCTGATGATGATGGCACAGAAGGGACCGACCGTGTTGGCGTAGACAACCAGGATGGCAAGGCCAAGGGCCATGAAGAAGTTGCCCTTCCTGCTTGGCTTGGCGAGAGGCGACCAGAGCTGACGGCTGAAGAGGTATCCGGGTGCGCCGACCTGATACGCACCCGAGAGCAGGCCCCAGGCGATGCCGTCGCCCACGAGCATTCTGCGCAAGACGTGCATGACCATGGCCGACAGCGACGTGACGATGATGATCTCGTACAGCTTGGCCGCGAACTGCAGGATGTCCTGGATACGCGTTCCTCGGAGGATGGACCAGAGGAACCGCTGGTTCCAGTCGGCCTCGTCGGCCCAGTATACGTTTCGGAAGGTCATCTGGACAGCAGCAGCAGTGCAGCCCACGGCGATGACGTGGATGAGCCAGGAGAAGGACATGAGGGTTCGGAAGAAGCTCGTCTCGAGCAGCGCAGCCTCCTGGCCCGCTGCGCGTGGTCGGCTCACGCGAGGTAGTAGCTTCTCTTCGTCCGATGGATGACGGTAGTGTGTGGGAGGGGACTGGATGGGCTGGGGGAAAGGGTAGCTGTCGTAGCGCTCCCCGACGTCGACGGATTGCCGGGGATGCTCCATGTTGGGAGCCATGGTGTACGCCGCCATGGTGATGAGGGAAAAGAAAACGCTGAGGAAAGGAAGAAAAAGGAAAAAGAGGCTCAATAAAGCAGAACCAGTTTCTGGGCTGATGATGGCATATACAAAACACCAAGAGGCTCTTCTGGCTGGAAAGGCCGGACATGATATAAGATTCCGATTTGCAGCATTAGCCGATGCTTGCTCAGCTAGTTCCTCCTCCCCATGCTGCCCTACGTATGGATCGATAGCTAGCGAGAAGGATGACCCTGTCCTGCCCGTAAGCACAGCTCAAAGCAGCTAGCAACGAACGCAGCCTTGTGTGCTGTGCTATTCACATTTTGCATGCTATCAGGCGAATGGGGAACCCAGCGATGTCGTCCAGCCCCAGCCGTTGCTTGGACTATGCACTGTCCGCCAGCGCCATCCCAGCCCGCGGGTGGGACCATGGGCATCCTCCTATCTAGCGGGTGTCCCAAAACTGACTCCTCGCCTGCATAGAGACTGCTGATTTTCAGCCTCAAGATGGTTCCCGGCATATTGCTGACGCCCCTTTAACTTGCAAAGAGGGGTCCGGCTGGGCTACAAGTCCGGGCTCGCTTCGATCCTTGCGCGCAGACGGCAAATCCATTGGGGAGAATGGGATAAATTATGGGACACCGCTGCTTGCTTCTGCTGATGACCTTGTCAGATGAAGAAAGGAAAGAAAAAAAAGATAGGTGGAGTGGTAAAAATAGGTAAAAATAGCACAAATTAAGGCTGGGCAGGATGGTGATCCTTACCAAGAAAATGGGTCTTCGCCAGCACATGGGCAGTGCTAAGCTCCAAACAGTTCTCCGTAGCCCGTTCTTGTGACCTAGACAAGGGCCATTCCGATATCGTGGTCCCATCTGCGCCATTATTCTTATGATTTCCACCCAGCAGCCCGAGAGAACGACAACCACGCTTGATGAAAGCTACCAGGGCCGGTTTTTGGGGCCGTGTATTTTAGGAAGCCCCCGCGGCAATTAATGGTCCTACGGGTAACCTTTATCAGTCTGGCTTGGCGTCTGCTGGTCTGACCACTGCTTGCTGTCTGCAGCCTCAGCCTCATTTCATTGCTGACACTCGCTGGACAGACTTGGTTAGTGAGTTCCCGACGGAGCACAGGCCGCCATTATGCCGTCGTGGAGAGCGTAAAGTTAAGCACGTAAGAAATGGGGACAAGCCAGGGTCGTCTCTTATCTCCCGTTTCGGATTTGCTGACGGCTGCTAGGCGATTGACAGGCTCGGTCACAGAGACGAAAGAAAAACGGTACGCTTGGCATCCGGGGTGCCTATCGTTTCATACTGCTGATATGCATGCATAATGGCTCCCTACTCTGACAAAGCAGACTCGCTGCCTCCTTGCGACTCCTTCTCCATCTTCATCTTCTCCTTCTCCTCAGTGGTGGTCTGCTTCTTCCACATGGCGTGGTAGCGCCCGCCGAGCTGGAGGAGTTCCTCGTGGGTGCCGCGCTCGACAATCTTGCCCTGGTGGACGACCAGAATCTGGTCCGACGTCGTGATGGTCGAGAGACGGTGCCTAAATAGGTCCAAGTGTGAGTACTCTGCAAGGGCAAGCGACGTGGAGAGGTGCGGGGTTGCTCACGCGATGGTAATGGTGGTGCGTCCCGCCGTGACACGTTTCAGAGCGTCCTGGATCTCCCGCTCGGTGTGGGAGTCGAGAGAGGCGGTGGCCTCGTCCAATAGCAGGATACGGGCATCCTTGAGGATGGCGCGGGCGATCGCAATCTATACAACACCGTCAGTTCTGGCAAATGCAAGGCGCCACAATCGAGACCTACCCGTTGGCGTTCACCGCCCGACAGCTTCAAGCCCCGCTCTCCAACCTTGGTCTCATAGCCATCCGGGAAGGACATGATGCGATCATGTATGTTGGCAGCCCTGCACGCCTCATACACGTCCATCTCGGAGGCGTTGGGGTCGGCGTAGAGCAGGTTGTACATGATGGTTGCATTGAAGAGCACCGTATCCTGCGGCACAACGCCAATATTCTTGCGCAGGCTATCGAGCGTCAAGTCCTTCAAGTCGTGGCCATCGAGAGTAATGGAGCCGTCCGTGACGTCGTAAAAGCGATACACGAGCTTGAGGCAAGTAGACTTTCCAGCACCCGACTCGCCCACGATTGCCGTCTTGGTACCCGGCGCGACGGTGAAACTCATGCCGTCAATGACGGGGCCTCCCTTCTTGGTTTGGTAGGAGAACTTGACGTCGTTGAATGCCACCTCTCCTTTGGGAGAAGGCAGGGTAATCGCGTCAGGCTTCTCCACAACACCGGACGTTTCTTTGAACTGTTTGATGGTTAGCGCGGTTGCCAATGACACGTCAAAAAAGAAGACTCACAAGATCTAGCAATCGCTCGGCCTCTATCAGGTTGTTCTGCAGCATGGTATAGTAGGTTCCGAAGAAATTGAGCGGGCCTTGAAGCTGGACAAAGTAGTTGATCAAGGTGACAAAGTCTCCGACCGTCTGCTCGCCGATGGAGATCTTGTATGCAGACACACCCACGAGGAGAGCCGTGCCGACGGTGAAGATGGAGCTCTGGGTGAGGTTCAGGCCATTCAGTGACCACTGGACGAGACGCTCTGCGCGCTGATAGACGACGACGTGGTCCTTGAAGCGTTGGGCCTCGCGGGGGATGGCGCAGTTGTGTTGCACCGTCTCGTAGGCGAGAATGGCATCCGTCTTGATGGCTTCCATCTCGCGACCCTTGACGGCCATGTCTCGTCGCTGCTTGCCTCGGTACTTGGCGACGTAGATGGTGAGGAAGATGTAGGACCACATGATGAAGAAGACAATGATGAGATAGAAGGCATCAAACTTGACGAAGAAGATGACGCCGGCAACGAAAATGTCAAACACCATGGGGAAGACCTGGAAGCAGAAGCTCTCGAGGAAGGTGTTGATGGCGGCGCCTCGGCTCAGCGCGCTCGTCACCTCTCCAATCTTCTTGTTGAGGTGGAACTCGAGGGACAGTCCTAGGACGTGCTCAAACGCCGCGGCCGACAGGCGGCGGAACAAGGACTGCGAGACTGGGATCCAGATGACAGACCTGGCAGCTCCGATGGCTCCTTGGTTGCCCTGAAGAGCGCGGTACACGACGTAGAGGATGATGTCCTTGTAAGGCATCTTGCCCTCGCCGAGAGCGTCGACCAGGGTTCCCAGCTGGAAGGGAGCCAAGACGTTCACTGCCCGCTGGAGTACCAGGAGCACCATGCAGAAAACGACGATAGCCTGGTACAGTGGCGAGTCCTTGGGCCTGGATTTAAAACGAGTAAGCCATCACCAACGCAAGCAACGTGGGGAGCGTGGTACGCACCATAGGTAAGGGAACAGGACGCGGAAGCCAGCAAAATAATCGAGCCAGCCGGTGCCGGAAACCTGCGTGCGCCTGGCAGCAGGAGGCGCAGCGTGACCATTGGCGCCGTAGCTGGCGGTAGAGCCGTTGCCGTTCTGCAAAAGCGACTGGCGCTCCTCGGGGTCCGACTTGGGCGTGGAGGGCCTAAGCCTGAACTCGGCGGAGAGGAAGATGGCAACCATCAAGACGAGGATGGCGATGCGGGCATAGCCCAGGCCGTCGAGAATTTCCAGGAGATTGTCCGACACGCGCAGGCGAGGCTGGACATGAGGAAAGATGGCGGCAATGAGGGCCTCAACCAGCACGGCTGTGACCCAGGCGAAACAGTGAGCAGAACCGGGAGTCCAGGGGCCCTCGGGGTCGGGAAGAAGACCGGCGAGAAAGTAGAGCAAGACTCCCACGTGTGATGCCTATACGACCCGACATCAGTGCCAATTCCAAGCTTGCGACAGCCAATTGATGGGCGAAGCACATACCACGTAGGCGCTCAGCGGAAAGTCGACAGTGCCATTGCCGTCGTGGTGCCCCGCAAACCCCTCCCTCACGGCGACAATGATGCTGGCAAGGTACAAGGCGGAGAGTACGACCTGGAGAGGCCAGACGAAGCGCGCCGTGGTCCGGCGGACGCCCTCGGCCTTCTTCTTGGCCTCGTCATCGCCGGACGCGCCGGTCTGGCCGTGGCGCTCGCGGTAGAACTGGAAGGACTGTGTTCCGAGGAGGACGGCAAACAGCAGGCAGGGATAGGCGTAGAAGGCTATCCTCAGGCCCAATTGTGCACCCGCCATGGTTGGTGAGGGTGCGATTGCGAGCGTGGTGGTTGGATGATGGCGTGATTGATGCTTTCAAGAGTTTCAGATCAAATTTCCACGTCGCGTTGTAGCAGCCTACCCTACACCACTTTTTGGGGGGGGGGGGGGGCGATGAGGTATGACCGTGATTACGATAATGATTTCCATTCGACGGAGTATCTTGATAAAGCAATTGGGACTTTATTCAATTTCGGTTAAAGGAATAGCGGACTACTAAATGGCGTTTTTTTTAATTTTTTATCTTTCCTTTTTTCTTTTTCTTCTACACGCACGCCTGTCACTGAATTGCCGCCTCCATTTTACATTGGGCACGCTAATTCTCTTCCCTACCAGAGGATATCTGTTCTGGCACCTGTTGATTGCCTGGACTACCAGCATAACCGCCCGGTGTATGTCCTCCTAGGCAGAACACTCAATGCCATTGGGGGTCTGCCTAAGGGCAGGAGGAGATGGAAATCGCGATATCTGGGGGCCACTTAGTAGGCGAAAATAGCAGGAGCTAGGCAGCTTTAGATAAGATAAGCGCTTCTGACGAGATCTTGTCCGAATCGCTCACGTTATCCAGAGCAAGACGCTGGACTATGGGTAGGAAGAACGGCCTTTGACAGCTCGTTGAAGATTGAGCTTAGTATGCGCTGGAGGTCCTGGTTACGATGGAGTGTCATTATGACTATATTCGTTGACGCGCTGTGGATTTTGGAGCTGCCCTTGGAACCCCGAAGAATGGCGGTGGACTTCCTGACTATGTTGCCAAGCGCGGTGGCGACAGACCTGGGCTGTTGTCACAGCGCGGGCGGCCACAAGCAGCGTTATGCGGCAGATGTTGGGTACTATATAGCATGTTAGCAGTGAATAGTCGGGCTCATGGCCAGTCCTTGGTCTGGTCGTCTCGCCCATCTTCCAAACAGGCCTGCGCGAAGTGATGCAAATGATATGAAACCGCACAGCGGTTCAATGCAGGAAGTCGCGATAGGTCTGATAAGGCCTGGAACCGAATACGAGCGGCAGAGTGCCAAAAGGAAGTGCGGGATGCTTAAATGCATATCATGTGACTAGTCTAAAACTAATTATCGGTCCCAAAATGAAGGGGCAGGCACAAGCCTAGACAGAAAATGCAGGACAATACACACAATCAGAGGCACCCTACTCCGTATGGTTCAACAATACGCCATTGCATTGACTGGCTTCTAGAACACCAAGAGGAGTTCGGAGACTGGGCTGGTGTTTCACCACCTATCTGCTTTAGCATCTAGGCACTGCATCTTGAGAATTTTCTGTTGCAAAGGGATGTGGTATAACGCGGCCTCAAAGCGATTGAAAATATCGCTATTATGGATAGACACGGTAAATGGCTGCAGACAGAATTATCTACATGCTGGGATACTGCCTTAATGGTAAAAGCTCTCTGCGATGCTGGTCTCGGATAGTAGGACAGCCGCACGGCCAAGGCGGCGCAGTGGGTTCGAGATCGACAGGTCTCCGAGCCCTATGGGTATTGTCGCATTTATAGTTCCGACCAAGAACCTGGCGCATGGAGCTTTGAGAATCACAATACTTGGTATCCTGACGTTGATGATACCTTGGTTATTATCATGATGCTCATCACCCAGAACTCAGCTTTCATAAGAGTATACTGGATTCTAAGCATGCAGAATCAAGACGGCGGATGGGTCGCTTTCGATACCAACCATAATTCGCATTGGTTAGAGAGCTTACTCTCTTACATCGAGATGACGTGCTTGGACGTGGAGCAAGTACCGCAGAATAAACCGCATGGTTCTGAGCACACTGCTCTTCTATCGTCAGCCCACATATCAGCCTGTAGTCGCTGGTATAACATGTTTTGCTTCCAACCAAAGTGTGAAGACACAACAAGAAGCTCAATGGTCATCGTGGCCATCCAAGAATTATGTCGGCAGGGGTTTCAAAATGCGGTGTATCTTGGTTACCCCTTTTACTATGATCATGTTCCACCTGCAGCTCTAGAAAGGTTTCTTTAAAGCAGCCACGAGTATGATGAGGAAAAGAGTGTGCAGTGTAGGGTGTAAGCAGTTGAGAGCAAATAAACAGTAGAGGTGGTGCCTAGTGCCCCGGCAACCAATACAGTCGTAAACAGTAGAAAGAAACAACAACGAGGCCATTATCAGGCGCACAGGGTAGCCGAGCAGCCACGAGTATGAACTGCAGCAAAGTTGCCGTGTTCGAGGAAAGGTGACGAGGTATATTAGCTTCCCCTCTCACATTATTAATTTACTTTCTGGAGAGGATGTTCTGTTGTTAGCACTGGGCAGCCCCGTGGAGACTTCGACATTTTCATCAGCATTGCCCAGAGTCTAGAGGAGGAAGGATTCTGGGTGCGAATTGCTTCCCACCCAGACCATTGGACTGGGGTTAAAGAATGTTATTTTGACCTTTATGATGTGGGTGGGAGCCTTTCCGAGTTCGCCTTGATTCTCAGTTAAAGTCTCACAATAGCAAGCTCTCTATTAAGTGACAAGATTAGCAGACTGAGACGATTCCTCTGTTTTAGACTGGCAGGCTTCTGGTGGGCGACTTATAAGAGCCACGGTTCAGATCAGGTGCTTGGTCGTCCATTCGTGGCGGACACGCTCGTGTCGATGGCTGCTACACCGCCTCTTGTACAAACATAAAGAGTAATACAACCATTGCAGCTTCTGGTCTAAGAATAGCTTGTGCTCGACCTCGTATTGCAGATCCTTGGTAATGAAGCAGCAGCACGTTGGGACGCTAGCAGATCAGCGGAGCGACAGGACCATGGTGCAGATACTAGCGGATACAGGCTCGAGTCTAGACACACCGTTTCACATCAAACTACCTGTCTTTGTTAAATAGGGACAGCAATACGCGAGAAATCCTATATTATCTCCATTCCTAGATACAGGGCATTGTCTCTCTACCACGGGTTAGGAGACGCAAACATGGTAATCCTGCACCATCTAAATCAATTGCAGACCACTGAGCAAGCGCGCATGGGGTTACGTGTTAGTCAATACGGGCCGCTTCTCCACACTATGTTGTTGCTCAGTAAGAACTTCTTGCCTGCCTAAAACGGAACCTTGGGGGGTTTTTGCGCAGCAAGACCCTCTCGTTACCTCAAACAGAACATATTGGAACTCTATTCTGTAGTTATTCATCTCACAGGGGATGCAGTCCCTTGGGCGGCATTGCTAAGAGTGCCTAATGAATAAGCAACATGCTTGCACGCTCAAGGATTGGGTGCACTTGAGTCAGAGACCTGATTCTCTTGACACACACCCTGTGAAATGAACAACCCTAGAATGTGGTTCTAGTATGGTACCGCTTTAGCCAAACCAGAGGTTCTTGCTGAGTTCTTACTGAGCAACAGCATAATGCGGAGAAGCACCTCGGAGCTCCGTTCTATTCAGGCATTCGCCTCATGGTTCCAAAGTGTTGAGCATGAGGGAGCTCGCAGGTTCGCAGCCTGAAGAGCATCAAGGTCGACAACCATCTCCAGGTATAAAGTCGACGACTGCCCCCGTGATAAATGCAACTGGAATCTTCAACCACAGCCAACCTCGTCTGCACATCTCAGCCAGTCTCTCACCACGCCTCCAACCAAAATGAAGTTCAACAACCTTAGCCAGGCTTTCCTTGCCTTCTCTCTTCTGGCCACCACTTCGGCTGCGCCCACGGCTGAGACTACCGAAGCCATTGAAGGTAAGCCTTCCAAACTATTACTTTCCTCTTGATGGAGGCATGGAAATTTCCTGATTGGATCCTGATGCGTTGCCGTCACCAGCACCTGAGATGCAGGCTCAAGCTTGCCAATTGGAAGCCAGATGGGTTTCGAACTGGGGTGAGGCGGGTCTTCGGAGGTATCGCGTTCATATCATCACTACCCCTCGCAACGACGAGCACGGTTACTATTATTGCAGCCGCGTTGCCGCCCAGGCGCCCATCGTTGGCAATCCTCAGTGCTTCTGGGAGAACGGCATGTTCTTATCCGATGTCAGCGTCGCCGACGGCTCTATCGGCTACGAGTAAGTACAACTCTCATGCTGAGCCCCGTGGTCCTCTTTTAATTTACTGACTTCCTACTTTCTCTTAGTGGTTACAAAGATCTCCACAGATGGTCAGCCGAGCAGTATTCTAGCAGATTTGGCTGTGGTGTCATTCTGCGAATCTAGTTAAAGCTAGATTGATATTCTTTGGCAGCGGAGACTCGGGAGCCATGTGTTCTCCACGAGTGACTAGCTACAGTAGTATCCTCGATACTCAAATAGAGCTCTGCTGGATATAATCTATAAGAAGGAGAAAGGAGAGGAGATAGGAGGGCATTGAAAAGGGGCTAGTATGTATCTTGCGAATATGCATTATAGTCAATAGTTACATGCTTAGCCTTTCACAGGCCGGCGCTATGCCCCATGTGATAGGTACCGTGTGATTTACCGTGTGATGTATGTCAGGTAGATGCTATGTGAGCACGATGGTGGTTGCATGGAAAATGAAGCTAATCGGATCTGCCTCAGCGCTACACTCAAAACGAGTGGACAGACGCCTGTTCTTGCTGTCCTGTAGTGACCAGAAAAAGAAAAAGAAAGAAAGAACAGGCAGAACGACGTCGTTATGTCTGTTCCAATGTATTTATGCTGGTCTCCCTGTTGCCTCTTCAAGGCCCTTTAACCAGCGTCCTATTAGCATCGTCTTGAATTAGTATAGGGTATTTATATATTGCTGCAGCTTTTGGCAATTATTGGGCAACATCACCATTGTGCTCACCTGCTGCGGTCCCCGAGTCCAGAGTGCGGAGATTGCATGGGACAAAGTCAACTGGTGCGGACGAGCTTGCCCATATGGTCGAAGGCGGATTCATGCATGCCATGGATGCGGTCAAGCGCAGAAGAGCTCTCCCCCATGATGCATTTGCCAATATCCTTTTCGCTCATCTTTGATAGCCCGATTTGACTGACATGCTCCGATATCAGAGCAGAGATACCAAGGGTGCTAAAGTAAATATAGAAATAAACCATGTACATACTCCGTGACAGCCCACCTCCACAACCTTCCCAAGTTCCCGCGCTGCGGGCTGTAATTTGTACCTGGGTGGACGGATGTATGTGCTTGAAATGGTACTCAAGGAGTCCTCGGGAGCCCTTATGTGCCCTGGGCTCGGTCACCGGAGGCAATCACACCACGCAACTGCGCCCCCATACACGTCTTCTGGCGAATCGACCTTTTTGTTCAGATGGTAGCTTAACCGAGGGATGGCGACTGAAGTCCTTTGGGAGTATCAATGCATGTCAATACCATTGTGCATTCTGCTGCTCCCATTTCTAGACCCGGCCTCCGATCCACAGCCTTGTCCCCCTTTAATGGTGCAGACGATGAGTGCGTTGACAATGGCTCCTTGTTGCCAATCTCAGCACCACTACTTCGTTGGCTGAGGTATGACACGAACATCTGCTCATGGAAGTAGGAAAGCAATTATTTTATGAAGTAATGCATGGCGTATATCGTACTTTAGACTACAGGTGAGTTTACACACCCCTTCCTCACCCAATGTAAGTATAGTATTTGTCTTGTTAAACCACTCCTTTCCTTGTGCGCTCCACGGCTGGGAGCCAGGGACCATCTCCCCCAGCTCCATATACGGTCCGCCCTTGTGCACAAGGTGACTCAGAAAGATCCGCGTTCGGATTCTCAGAGACGCCACTGCCGCTGGCGCCGCTGGTGGGAGGGTTGGTCCGGAGCAGCCTATTGCCTATGGAGCGGATGTACGTGGCCCAGTTGGCGAAAGTGCTCTGCCAGAGTAGAGGCGCAAAGAGAGGCATGCAGGCGCACATGATACCGACGTTAATCTCGAGAGCACTACAGACTGCTAGAGCCGAGCTTCCAATACTAGCGGGGCTTGTCGGCCACATACGTAAGAGTTATGCGAAGAGTGGCATCCCAGGTCGGGTCGGCGCCCCGAGATGCCTTGACATCCTGTCGGCGGTGGAACGGACCAAGCACAATCTCCGCGTCACCTTCAACTATCGCTATGCCCCTCACAACACCAAGATCTTTGAGCTGATCCAGTCGGGCGCCATCGGCCGCGTGACGAGTGTGCACTTCGAGTGGATGCTCAACACGTCCCACGGCGCCGACTACTTCCGCCGGTGGCACCGCGACAAGAGGAACTCGGGCGGGCTGCTGGTGCACAATTCGACGCACCACTTCGACCTCGTCAACTTTGGCTGCAGACAAGCGTGTTTGGGGACGGCATCAGCATTGGGGACACGATGAGCGTGCTCGTGAGGTACCACAACGGCGCGGTGCTCACGTACGCGCTGACAGCGTACGCGCCGTGGGAAGGGTTCCGGGTGAGCTTCAACGGTACGAGAGGACGGCTCGAGATGGAGGTGGTGGAGAACAGCTACGTGAACTCGGGGGGCGAGCAGTCCCTGGAAGGGTCCCTGGAGCGTCGAACGATCCAGCTCCGCCCGCTATTCGAGAAGCCGCGGACATGGAACTTGGCGCGAGCCAGGGAGCCCACGGTGGGGGGATGCCGTCCTGTTGCAGGACCAGTCTCGGACGAGTTTAAGAGGGCTGCGAGCCACGTGGATGGGGAGGCATCGATGCTGACGGGCATTGCGGCCAACCGATCCATTGCGACGGGAGAGGTGGTCAAGGTGGATGATATTCTGAGGAACCGAGGTACGGGACGACGTGATCTGCCGGGAGGGTTGTTAGTCGCACAGTCGAGTCAGTTGGGATATGAGGTGGGTGGCTTCAGTGGCTGCTCGGGAGGCCGGCGCCACGGTGTTTTAGAGGGAGACGGCAGACGGAGGCCAACTTAGAGAGACTGGTTGACAGGCTAGAATAATAATTGCGGGATATCGGTGGAGCAGCTGGAATTTGAGCTCGGCGCGCTCGACGAGTAATGGAGCATATCCTGTACTTCATTTTCGGTGAAGGGGACTGATTCATGCACCGACGGTGACGCTGATGCTCACGCCACAAAAGATGGAGCTGAGCACACATGGAACGTCCGGACGAACCCAGGAGAAGCTTGACTAACCGTGTGCGTCGACAATCCCGTCCAATAGCTTGGCGGGGAAGGGGGAGGGGCTTGGTTCGGGGAAAAGGTGTGTTCGCGGACTAGACCCGGCAGAGCTGTGGGACGGAACAGATTCCTCATTCGCGAAGGGCATGATTTTGGGGCGAGGTCCGAGCACGTAGCTTTCCTGTTGCCACATACCCTTTCGGGGTATTGAGGCGAGGGAGAAGGTTTGCAGGCAGATGAAGGGTGGTTGCGCCGAGGAGGACATGTCGTGTCGTTGAAGCAGTCCACGGCAGTGATTTACAGGATTTTTCCTCTATTGTGCTCATCTGCAACAAGAATAATGCATTTAGCTGAGAACAGACCCAATGCCAACCTAAAAACACGCAGATCAAGACGGGACTGTAGATCCGGATCGCTCCCTGCATCCACCGTCCGTCGCTTCGCCCCCCGTCCCACATGAACTTGCAATTATTGTATCCGCATCTTGGAAAGGACTGAAACTACCCATCTGTAATTACCGTCTCGCCCCTATCCCTATCCAACTCCCGGGTGCACTGTACTTACACACACTCATCCATGTCCGGCCTCCATTTCCACTGCAACGGGACAAGCCGGGCCACGACCGACTGCCCGGCTCCAGGGATAAATATTCATCGCTGCCCGCCTCTTCCCTAGGATGCTTAGCCAGCGCGCCTCAGCTCTCCGATCAAGACAAGCCTTCGACCATGCAGTTGACATCTCTTCTCGGCCTTGCCACCCTTCTGGGTGGCTTCTCCGTCACGGCTACGTGCTCGCCTTATCCTCTCCCTTCTTCTCCGGCCGCCAATAACTGCAAGTGCATGCCGGGAGATGCGTGCTGGCCCTCGGCCTCGGTCTGGTCTCGCTTCAACCAGACAGTCGGCAACAGGCTCATCGCCTCGGAGCCCATCGGCTCTCCCTGCCACGACCCTACCTACGATGAGGATGCCTGCCTGGCTCTGCGCAATGCATGGACGAACCCCCTGACGCAGTATGTGTCCCCGCCTTCCTCATCCGATTGACGAGTATCGCGTATCTAACCATGCATCTAGCCTGCCGTCGTCTTCCTCCATCATGCAGCCAAGCTTCGCCAACCAGAGCTGCGATCCCTTCACGGACCGCTCTATTCCCTGCACCCTCGGCAACTACGTCAGCTACGCCGTCAAGGTCCGCAATGACAAGGACGTCGTCGAGACGCTCAAGTTCGCAAAGGCCAACAACATCCGCCTCGTCATCCGCAACACTGGTCATGAGTAGGCACCCCCTCCAGTCTTGGCCATCCAACCCGCTCACCTTTTCCCTTTTTAGCTTCCTCGGCCGTTCCACCGGCGCCGGAGCCCTCTCCATCTGGACCCAGGACCTCAAGGACATCAGCTTCCTCGACTGGTCCACCCCCGACTACACCGGCCCTGCTGTCAAGGTCGGAGCCGGTGTCCTCGGATACGAGCTTCTCGAAGCTACCAGCGCCAAGGGCCTTGCCGTGGTCTCTGGCGAATGCCCCACCGTTGGTCTGGCCGGCGGATTCACCCAGGGCGGAGGCCACTCCATCCTCAGCACCAGCTTTGGCCTCGCCGCCGACAACACTCTGTCTTTCCGCGCCGTCACTGCTGATGGCCGCGTCGTCACCGCCTCGCCCACCGAGAACAAGGACCTCTACTGGGCTCTGAGCGGCGGCGGCGGCGGCACCTACGCCGTCGTCCTGGACCTCACCGTCCGCGCTTACCCTACCGCCAGCGTCGGCGGAGCGGCCTTCCAGCTGGTCGGCCCTCTGACGACTCCTGAGAAGTTCCAGGCCGCTGTTGCCGAGTTCTACAAGCAGATCCCTTACATGACCGACAAGGGCGCCATGATCCAGTTCACCATTACTTCCCAGGTGCTTTGGCTCATGTCCACCACTGTGTGGGATGCCCCCGAGAACTACGTCAGGGATGAGGTTCTCAAGCCCTTTATGGACGCCATGGCCGCAATTAACCAAACCATCTCCGTCACATACACACAGCTCTCCTACCGCGACCACTACGAGCGCTACCTCGGACCCCTCCCCAAGGGCCGCTACGAGGTCTCCCGCTACC
Organism: Stachybotrys elegans; assembly: GCA_020746835.1. NCBI lineage: Eukaryota > Fungi > Ascomycota > Sordariomycetes > Hypocreales > Stachybotryaceae > Stachybotrys > Stachybotrys elegans. Next base: position 684,550 of record JAGPNK010000004.1, on the reverse strand, counting down.
AGTTCGGCGGCCGCCTGATCCCTCGCGAGTCCCTCGAGGGCGATAACCTCCCCAAGTTCCTCGACGCCGCCAACACCCTCGCCGCCAACGGCGTCTACGCCGTCGGCAGTGTCGCCAAGTACGCCAAGCCCGCTGGCACCCCCGACAACGCCGCCCACCCGGCCTGGCGCGACGCCGTCATCCAGCTCCAGCTCATCACCATGTGGGACAACACCAACTGGGAGTCGATGAGGGCTGGCCAGAAGCGCATGACAGATGAGTTCATGCCCCTCATTGAGAGTGTCACCCCCGGCAGCGCCTCGTACATGAACGAGGCCGACTTCAACCAGCCCCGCTGGCAGCAGGAGTTCTTCGGCTCCAACTACCAGCGTCTCTCCGACATTAAGCGCAAGTATGACCGCGACTCCATGTTCTACATCCTCAAGGGTGTTGGCAGCGATGCCTGGAACGTTGCGGCCGATGGCCGAATGTGCCGCGCATAGAGCGACAGTGGTAGAATGTACATATAGAAATCAATAAGGACATGAAAACATTTTAATATTGCACATGGCTTTCTGAATTTGTGACAATCATTACAACGTCGTGTACAAGGGTTCATAGCATTCACAGGCCACATCTATCTGTAGTATCTGCAGTGCCCGCATCGCCTGCAAGGAACAGACATGTTATGACGCAAAAAAGTTCTCACTAATCTTTACATGAGTCAATTGAGCTTGGCTCTTGCTTACTATCGTTACATGTTGTATGACTAGTTGCCCAGAACAGACAAGCTGTTCTCCTTGAGCCAGTTCAAGCCGGCGGCTCTCCAGCTGTCCATCTGCACAAAGGCTCCCTCGGGAACAAACGCAACCTCCTGACCCACGCCACCACCAGTCGTCGTGTTGTACACGGGCCAGCCCTCTCCGCCGCGAACGGCAAGGCCGCTGGGGCCGTTGGGGTCCTGGTGCACAAAGAAGTTGATCCAGGCCGTGTTCATCACCTTGGCCAGGTCCTTGAAGCTCTCGGGCCTGTTGGCGAAGGGGTTCTCCGCGTAGCCGTCGCCATTTAGGTTGTTGAAGACAAAAGCCACCTCTTGAAAGTGAGTAGACCCTCGATACTCTGGACTCATGTTAGAAAAGCGACTGCTACGATTGGGCGTTGTGAACATACCAGGGACGCCATTGACGTTGACATCGAAGTAGTAGCTGTATGAAGGAATCCCAGCCTTGTCCCATGCCTGGTTGGCGCGGCGTCGGATGAAGTGAAACATACTACATCAGGCATTAGCAAAATGTCTCAAAGAGTATCATCGTGGTGTGGAATAGAGGGGGAACATACAGATCACCCCAGAGGGCGGCTCCTCGTCGCCACTGCACACCAAACAGAGTGGCAATCTGGTCGCCAGCCACAATGGCGGGCCAGGTGCTCAGGCTGGGAACACCGACAGCCTGAATGTTGGGATAGACGTAGGAAACCTCGTCGGCAAGCTCGTCGGCAGTCTTGCCGCTCGTCTGATCGGGTCCGAGGAAGCTCTTGACCGATTCGGCAAAGTCGGAGTCGCTCTGAATTCTTCCACCAGACGATCGGGGTCCTCTTCCGGTACCAAAGTCGACACCCTCATCGGCGTTGCAGCCAATCAGGATGGGGATCTTGGGGAAGCGACCGTCGGCGAGCTGGCGGGAGGGGTAGTCGGCAATAAAGTCGCCGTCCAGGATCGGGGGCCAGGTGTACTGCTCCGTCCCGTTGAGAGCGGCGTTGATCTCCTCGAATGGCAGGGCGCGGAGGCACTCGAGGGACGATGCGGCATCTCCAGAAGCGCAGCCAGTCGCCTGGACTAGTCTGTCGTAGGTCTCCTGCTGCATCTCGGTGTTATTATGACCACCGGGGAAACGGTGGAGGACGCCTCCAAAGCCCGACTGGCCAATCTGCGTCATATCAGCATAAGACGGCTACTGGGAATGGCGGGGGTAGTCTTACGGCCGCGCGGAAGAGACCATCATCACGACCTGGAAGGGCTATCAGCACCACTGTCTACGGGCGGGACTGGAACCAACGTACCGTTGTAAGCAAGAGTCTGGGCGCTGACGCTCTCTGCGCCAGAGCTCTCTCCGAAGATGGTGATCTTGTCGGGCGAACCGCCAAAAGCCTTAATGTTCTCCTTGATCCAGTGCAGGGCCAGATGCTGATCGCGGAAGCCATTGTTGGTGATGCCGGCGTCGCGAACCTCCTGGCCTGTGAGGAAGCCAAAGGCAGTGAGGCGGTAATTGAGAGAGACGCCAATGACGGGCGTGCCGAGCTCGACGCTGTTTTGGACGGTGAAGGACAGGTTGTATCGCCTGTCAGCACTTCCGCCCATGTACT